>JACGCK010000014.1:0-660119 GCA_014925825.1 Pholiota molesta | reverse complement strand
AATGTTCCATCGCAAAAATGAATCACATAGATTTATTGTATTAGCTCCTACTGGAACAGCTGCTGCCTTGTTAAATGGATCTACATATCACTCAGCATTAGGTATAAGAATGAATGATAATAAAGAAGGTGGAATGAGTAATAATAGATCAGATACAATCTATGAATTGAAATCTAAACTAGCAGGTGTTGACTATATTTTATAGATGAAGTTTCAATGATAGCCTGTCATGAATTGTATTCAATTAGTGCCAGATTAGCAGAGATTTTTAATATACATGGTGAAGCATTTGGAGGAAAAAATATGATTTTTGCTGGTGATTTTGCCCAGTTACCGCCCGTAAAAGGTGCTACCTTATACAGTGGAGAGGTCTCATCTATTAATAACCATGCAATGACTCCACGTCAACAAGAAAGTACAATAGGAAAACTATTATGGGCAGCAAGTTACAACTGTTGTCATCTTAAAAGAAAATATGAGACAACGTTCACAAACGCCTGAAGATGCAAAATTGCGGGCAGCACTAGAGAATATGAGATATGGAGCATGTACTTTGGAGGATATATCATTTTTACGCACACTAAAAGCAGGTAAAACATCTAATTCAATACATATAAATGAAGAGAAATACAGACATGTATCAATAATTACAGCATGGAATGCACAAAAAGACAGAATTAATGAACAAGGATGTCTTAGATTTGCACAGGATACAAAACAAACGTTAACTGATTTCTATTCAATTGATACAGATAATAATCATGAAACAACTAATAGCAAAAAGGGCAGACGTAGTTCAAAATCAAAAAAGAAACCACATAGACCTTTAACTTCCCATTTAAGAGATACTCTTTGGAACTCTTCACCATGTACAAGTGATCATATTCCTGGCAAATTATCTCTATGTTTGGGCATGCCTATAATGATTAGACATAATGATGCTACTGAGTTATGTATAACAAAAGGACAAGAGGGTTTTGTTGCCGGATGGGATAGTTGTACTGGGCCTCATGGAAAAGAAGTCTTATTAACATTATTTGTAAAGTTAGACAAACCTCCCAAAGATATTCAAATACCAGGACTACCATTAAATGTAGTACCAATTCCACGTACTTCAACAACTGTTCAATGCTTATTACCAAATGATAGTATTCGTTCTGTACATCGTGAACAAGTCGTAGTGCTTCCCAACTTTGCTATGACAGACTATAGTTCTCAAGGAAAAACCAGAGACATCAATATTGTTGATCTAGGACATTGTTATACAACTCAGTCTTATTATACATGTTTGTCGCGTAGTGCAAATGCAGCAAACACAGTTATTCTCCAAGGATTTTCTTCTGAAAGAATTACATCTGGAATAGGGGGTTACTTGAGACAAGAATTTAGGGAATTAGAAATGTTGAATGATATTACTAAACTTAAATACATGAATGAATTGCCTGAAAATATATCAGGATTACTCCGTAATCCATTAATAAGATCATATCAAAAATTCAAAGGCAATGCGTGTCAATCATCTGACTGGCATCCATCAATCAAATGGAATTCCAATGAAAGCAAAGTAAAATCTCCCACTAATGATGGTACTTGGAATTTGGAATTGAATGAATCAAGTATTTATTCCCATACAATTAACAAGACAAAGAAGAAAAAACAAACTAGAAAAGCTGATATGCTAGATAACATGACTCAAAATGATAATAATAAAGATAATCATAAGGAGAAACGATTGCGTACTACTATAACTACAGATGAAGAGCAACCATTGGGACTACAATGGGATGCCAATAATTTTAGTTGTGGATATGATGCATTATTTACCATTTTATATAATATATGGTATGAAAACCCAGATTACTGGACTGTGTCTTTTCAGGAATATCACGATCTAATGACTATTGTATGTTCCAATTTTACAGACTTGAAAGACAATAAACTTAATAGCTTTGAAATGGCACGTGATAATATAAGAAGTGTATTGTATAATAAATATCCAGATATCTTTCAACAGGGTGAATACTATATTTTTATTGATCAACTATTTAATAAATTATTAGGTACTAAATACTTTGGCTACGTTTGTGAAACATGTAATAACTGTAATGACAGTCATAATCTGCTTAGTAGAAAAATTGATTATAAAATACCTATTCTTAAAATAGATGATGCCCATACCGGATCACCACGGCGATTGATATCCAATTTCATTTGATGGAAAATTGATCATATAACTACCAAAGAATGTCAAAATTGTATACATAATAATGAGCAGGGATACTATAGACAAACATGGATTACTGATTATATACCTGATATCATTGTATGTGAAATTTTGGATGATAATAATATTGAACCTGATGTAGAAATAATTTTAAATCATAATGGACAACCAAATTATCGGTATCTATGTGGGATAATATATGGTGGAGGAGGACACTTTCAATCAAGAATTATTGATAAATCAGGTACAGTTTGGTTTCATGATGGTTTACTTAATGAAGGCAAATGTAAGAAAGAAAAAACTATTGATCTTCTATCAGATACCAAATGGCTTAAAGATTCAGATGGCAAGCATATGGCATATTGCATATACAGAAAATAAAAACTGAATAAAATATAGTTACAATTTATGTATTTTAGTAGTTGTATGGGTAGGTCATGTATTTTAGTAATTGTGTTAATAGGCCATTGCTTCACATGGCAATACAGTCTTTACATTTATTACAACTGTTAAGTTTAATTTGTGTAAAGACTCGTATTGCCATGCGAAGCAATGGCCCGCAACACAAGTTCATCATCAGCACAACGTGCATTCAAATTTTCCCGCCGTCAATTCCCTGTCCATCTGGCCTTCGCTCTCACAATCAATAAGGCACAAGGCCAGACTGTAAAGTATGTAGGTCTTGACCTCCGTTTTCCTGTCTTTACACATGGACAGCTCTATGTCGCTCTTTCTCGTGCAACTACAAGCCGGAATATTTCCATTCTGCTTCACAATGATGGGTATTCCACACAAAATGTAGTATATCCTGAAGTCTTATTACATTAGTCTGTAGTAGTTAATTAGTATGCATATATTCATCTATTACATGCCAACGGGTCCGTGCACCACATAGTCTGCATTAGGCTGTCTCAGATCTCCGCACAAAATATACAAAAGTGTCCCAATCACTGTCCGTTTGCCTTTCAGTCTTACACATCCACATGTCTGCCACTGATCAGCAAATCTTTCCTACTCCCGGTCTCGCCACTCTAACAGCTATAGCTGGTTTGGCTAATGCTCGAGGAATACCATCTACCAAATCAGTCTACGTGGGTACAGTACTAACATTTTCTCTTCGTGCGGCGACCGCGATGCGGTGGGATGTAGCACGAGATGACGGCGACATCACGATTCAATCAATCGAATCTCAGAGCTTGTGCTCTCTTGCGAATTCAATTGGACGCCTCAAAAACGAGGGAATACATAGCCCCAATGCGCTTCTATTAGCCATTGGTTGCTTGTTGCCGCGAACAAACGACGCTGAGCGCTGTGCATACCGTGCCACTAATTTAGGCGCCGGCGCTGAATGTGCCGCAGCTTGCGCATTGGCATTACACACAAACAAGCGGTAGCGCTCATACTTTCTTATATCTAATCTGCTATAAATCGGAGTTTTCGTTCCAGTTGAACAAAGACAGGCATTGGGAAAGTATTCATCACTTCTATAACACCGCCCTTCTCCTCTCCCAATTCGCTATTTGAAACGTGGAAAGTGAATCTGTTCAAAATCAGGGTCGTACATTACATACGTGCGTACAGTACTAACATTTTACCCGTTGTGCGGCGACCGCGATGCGGCGCGATGTAGTACGAAACGACGGCAACATCAAGATTCAATCGACCGAATCTCAGAGCTTGTGCTCTCTTGCGAATTCAATTGGACGCCTCAAAAACGAGGGAATACATAGCCCCAATAAGCCTTTACTGGACACAAGAAATCTGGAGCGGCCAGACGGGCGCAGCCAAGGATAGCCGTACCGAACATGATCCTCTCCTCCCACCCCGTATCGCGTTTCCAGTCCATTGCGCATCGCACGGGGACCTAAAAAAAACGGCGTAGAAGCCCGTTATTAGTGCCATCAAGGGTCCTCTCGGGTGCGTTGCCAGCGAAGATGGCGCGCTAGAACTTCCCGCCTGCAAGAAGATGCATTTGCTGAATGCTTGGGTTCGGCGCATTGCACGGATTAAGCACTTTGGTGTCATTTCCCTCTGGTTTAACGACATAGGGGCATGGCCTAACGGGTCAGGGGTTGCTGGGTGTGTAGGTAGCGATGATAATTGACCACTGCACAGATCAGGTTTACAATTTGGAAAATGTGAAAACATAAACATTAAGCTGAAGAACGAATAAAACACAATGAAAAGCTCGCTTTTCTATATTCTAGTCATAATAAAAATGTCCTTTGGGTTGTCCTATTGATCACTGGCATAGTCTACTGTATGTCTACGAGACACAGGCAAGGGTAAGCAACGATGCGGATGAGGAAACAGAGGAGGGGACGATGATCGCGATTCGCTTAGCGAACGCGGATATTCGGAAAACCACCATTTTCATTCATGTACGTACACGTCTACCGAAGCGGTATATAAGACTACGGATGTTCCTCTCATTCCCTCATCCTGCTCTCCTCTGCTCTCCTCTCCTACTCTTCTCTCCTCTCACTCTCCCTCGCCGAGTTCGGCGCTTCGGCTGATTCTGATCAGTGCTGCCCTCCTCTGCGCATGCATTCGTCGATGGCGACCTAGTTCGCCTATCCTAAGTACAAGTGAGTAGTTGTCGTTATTCAGCGATGAACCTGATCGCTAACGCGTCGCACCATATGTCGGCTAGCTGCCTGCGCACGGCGTCCCATTCCATGCCGCAAACACATACTGGACAGTGTCGGGCAACAGAAGTGAGCGCGTGTCCTTCAGCGCCGCATACGCACCCCGTACTAATGCGATCCTCCCTCTACAGATAGCCCGTCGAGCCTGAACGCTCATCTGGAATGCGTAGTAAGTGGGCTGCTGCTAATCCGCGCAACCGTGATATTGCTTACCGCCGCCCAGCCATGCCCTTGCGCGACTGCGTCAGCCAGCCTCGGTGCTGGATAAAGCTAGGTGAGTATGTAAAGGCTATTAATAGTCTGATATTCATGCTCACCCATACCCAGAGGCCGCTAGTACCCCGTCGTCGCATGCATCCCAGTGGCTCCATGCGCCGGTAATCTCGCTCGTTGTCGTCGCCGTCGTCCTCGTCGGTAAGTGGGACAGGTAGGCCGTGTTCGCCTGCTGGCTATCGATTCGTCCGCATCGTCGTTCGATCCCGCGAAACCTCTGCATGTGCCGCAGGAAGGCGGCGGCGCGCGTTGACTTTGAGGGCAGTGAGTTAACTCCTGCAAGCTTGAATTCGCGGCACTTACTGATGCCATCGGGCTGGGCTGCGCCCACAGCGCCTGAAAGCCTTTCCGTCCTGGTCGATTATGCGCGATCCGCCGGCGCCGTGCCCTTGCGCGACTGCGTCAGCCAGCCTCGGTGCTGGATAAAGCCAGGTAAGTAAAGGCCATTAATAGTCTGATAATCGTGCTCACCCATACCCAGAGGCCGCTAGTACGCCAACTCGCATGCATCCCATTCGCTCCATGAGCTGGTAAGCTCGGTCGTTGTCGTCGCCTCGGCGCCATGGGCTGGTAATCTCGCTCGTTGTCGTTGCCGTCGTCCTCGTTGGTAAGTGGAACGGGTAGGACGTGTTTGCCTGCTGGCTATCGAACCGTCCGCGCCGTCGTTCAATCCCGTAGGCGTAGGCCCTCTTCATGTGGCGACGCGCGTTGACTTTAATGGCAGTAAGTTATTAAGTCCTGCACGCTTGAATTGGCGGGGTACTTACTGATGTTCTCGGACTGGACTGCGCCCTCGCGGATCGCGCTTCCTGTCGTCCTTGGCCGGGTGCCCATCTCGTCTGCGTAAGCGCTCGTCGCGTGCTGGTGCGTTGCACTCGTCCGTAACTCCTGCTAGAGATCCCGCGCTCGGCGCTCACGCAATCGATTTCAAGCTATATCATCGTGAGTGATGTGTATACAGTCGTCCCCGCATCCTCGCGACACGAGCCGCTGTCGTCCAAACCAAACGTGCGTCGTCCGCCCCGTATCCAGCGTCGGCATCTCGTGTTCAAAGGTACGAGACGTGCCGTTGTCGTCCGTCCAACCCACGCCATGCGTCGCCCGTCCCGTATCTCGGCGTCGTCGTGTCGTTGTTGGCTCTACTGCGCTGTCCGTATAGCCCCCTTGCCGTTCTCTGTAGCCGTAGTAGTGTCGTTGAGCTATCTTGTGTAAGCGGCACGCTGAGAGGGGAGATAAGATGTGGCCCACACCTAGCAGCTCCACGCTGTCCGGACTGGGACTGGGCGACGAGCTGGCCCATCTGTACGATCTGACTGGGTGGCGCTCGCCCGTGCCCGATGTGCGCGGATGTCCTCGCGTCGAGGAGATGAATGCGCAGGGGGTTGATGGCTTGCCAATGTATACGGGGTCGCGGACGCGTCGGCGGCGTGTTTCCGTCGCTGGGTGTGCGCTGGCGTGTTCTGGATGACCGATGGTCGCGTCCTTGGGAGGGTGTGGCAGAGATGAGCGGGTGTTGATGTCGGCACTGGGACGAGCACGTTGGTAAGTTGTCGAGCTCGCAGCTTTGCCCTAGTACCCATCAGCGTCCGCAGACGTCGTCGAAGAGTATCGGTGAGTAGTTCGCTCGCATCGCAGAGCGCAAACGTACCTGATAAGATAAGGCATGATCGCGAGATGGTACGTGGGCATCGTCGGCTGTCAGTCGCGGGGGGAGTGCAGCGCTGTCTGCGGTGTGGAGGGGACGGCGTCGCAGGATGGCGTAGAGGACGGACAGCGGGATGGAACCGAGGCGGACAGCGGAAGCGAGAAAATGGGAGGCCGGAGCGGACGTCGGCGACGGGGATGGATTTCAGCCTTCCGTTCTGGACCGCGGCGGGGTATCGGGCTGGGTTTGAGGAAGTGTTGCCGCAGTTAGCCTCGTGTTGGGAATTTGGAAAGGCGAGTGGGCACCTCTCTAGTGTAATCAAAGGGCTGGGCAGTGTGGTCGTTGATACTACGCGCAGAATCTGTATGTACTTATGTAATGGACTTGGAATCAAACAACCCACAACAGCGTCCGTTGTTTTCAACGCATCCAATTAAATCCCTAATTAATTCCACGATGCATCTGTACAATTTGACGCTGCAGCCCCCGACGGCGACGACGCAAGCCATCGTTGGCAACTTCTCGGGCGCTAGACAGCAGGAAATCATCGTCTCCCATGGGACGCGCCTCGAGCTCCTCCGACCGGACGCACAGACCGGTAAAGTCGCGACCGTCATCGCGACCGACGTCTTTGGATCCATCCGCTCGCTCGCCGCTTTCCGTTTGACTGGCGGGACCAAGGGTGAGCTTTTTGTACGTATCCCATTTTTGTCTGCGCTCATTCACCGGGAATCGTATCTTAGACTACGCCATAGTAGGGTCGGACTCGGGGCGCATCGTTATCCTGGACTACGATCCCAAGACGAGCAGCTTCGTCAAGCTGCATCAGGAGACGTATGGCAAGTCCGGCGCCAGGCGCATCGTTCCTGGACAGTACCTCGCGACAGACCCGAAGGGACGTAGTGTGATGGTGGCTGGTATGGAGAAGGCGAAGCTGGTGTACATTCTCAACCGAGACGCCGCGGCCAATCTGACCATTTCGTCACCGCTCGAGGCGCACAAAAACGCGGCCATCATCCACCACATTGTTGGCCTGGACGTCGGCTTCGAGAACCCCATGTTCGCGGCTTTGGAGGTGGATTATACGGAGTCGGACCAGGATCCAACGGGAGAGGCGTTTAACAATGCAGAGAAAGTGCGTCGCGCTGATTATTCTTTGTTGACATCCAATGACTGACAAGCGGGGTCGTGAAGATGCTAACATATTACGAACTCGACCTCGGCCTGAACCACGTCGTCCGTAAATGGAGCGAACCAACAGACCCACGGGCGAACTTGCTTGTGCAGGTTCCTGGTGGCCAACTTGCGTCATCCGACCGTTTCGATGGCCCCTCTGGTGTTCTCGTATGCTGCGAAGACCACATCATATACCGCCACATGGACGCTCCTCAACACCGCGTTCCCATTCCACGGCGAAAAAACCCACTGGAAGATACAAATCGAGGCCTCATTATTGTGGCAGCTGTCATGCACAAGATGAAGGTGTGTGTCATGTACCGGCCCATTTTACGCCTCTTTTCCTGACGTGACTGGCTAGGGCGCTTTCTTTTTCCTCCTTCAAAGTGAAGACGGTGATCTGTACAAGGTCACCATCGAGCACGAAGAAGAGGAAGTGAAATCATTAAAAATCAAGTATTTCGATACCGTTCCTGTAGCTTCCAGCCTGTGTATCCTCAAATCCGGTTTCCTTTTTGTTGCGAGCGAATTCGGCAACCAGTAAGCTAAAAATTAATACCCTCGAATCCTAGTATCTGACCATCTTTTCCCTCCAGCTACCTCTACCAATTCCAAAAGCTAGGCGACGACGACAACGAGCCTGAATTTAGCTCAACATCGTACCCTTCGTTTGGTATGGCCGACCCCACACTTCCCCTACCCCGTGCATTCTTCAGGCCACGCCCGCTAGAGAACCTGATCGTAGCCGACGAGCTGGAATCACTAGACCCCATCATCGACTCGAAAGTGCTCAACCTGCTCCCCAACTCCGACACGCCCCAAATTTTCGCAGCATGCGGACGCGGTGCGCGCAGCACGTTTAGGACGCTTCGACATGGATTGGAGGTGGAGGAGTCCGTAAGCTCCGACCTGCCTGGTATCCCCAATGCCGTTTGGACGACAAAACGAACGGAAGACGGTGCGTGCATATAATGCTTGATAAGATGAATCCAAAGCTGACATCATTGCAGATCCATACGACTCGTACATCATCCTCTCTTTCGTCAACGGCACTCTGGTCCTCTCCATCGGAGAAACCATCGAAGAAGTGCAAGACACCGGCTTCCTCTCCGCGGCGCCGACGCTCGCCGTGCAACAAATCGGCGCCGACGCGCTCCTGCAGGTGCACCCGCAAGGCATCCGCCACGTGCTCGCGGACCGCCGCGTGAACGAGTGGCGCGTGCCGCAAGGCAAGACGATCGTGTGCGCGACGACGAACAAGCGCCAGGTCGTCGTGGCGCTGAGTTCCGCGGAGCTGGTGTACTTTGAGCTGGATCTGGACGGGCAGCTGAACGAGTACCAGGACCGGAAGGCGATGGGGAGTACGGTGCTCGCACTGAGTATCGCGGAGGTGCCCGAGGGCAGACAGCGGACGCCTTATCTGGTAAGCTACTTAAAAAACGTTTACCGTCTGTCGTCGTTAACGCGCTTTTGGCGTCTTTCACAGGCTGTGGGTTGTGAAGACCAGACTGTTCGTATCATCTCGTTGGACCCGGAAAGTACGCTTGATACCATCAGTTTGCAAGCTTTGACGGCACCTCCGTCGTCTATTTGCATTGCGGATATGCTCGATGCCAGTATCAACAAGGCACAGCCAACAATGTTTGTGAACATCGGCCTGCAGAACGGTGTCTTGCTGCGCACTGTGCTGGATCCTATCAACGGACAACTTACGGACACTCGAACTCGGTACGCTTTTTAATCTTTGGTCTTCGGAAAGTCCTCGACTCAATTCTTTCTGTGGGACAGATTCCTTGGAACGCGTCCGGTAAAACTTGTCCGAGTACAAATCCACCGGAACCCTGCAATCCTTGCGTTGTCTTCGCGCTCGTGGCTGAACTACACCCACCAGAACCTTATGCACTTCACTCCCCTCATCTACGATAACCTCGACTATGCATGGAGTTTCTCCGCTGAGCTAAGCCCAGAAGGCCTCATTGGTATCGCGGGAAGTGTTCTTCGGTATGTTGTCGTTCATATCTCTGGTCAGGATCGTTTATGGACTGACGCACGCGTTTCGTAGGATATTCCAAGTGCCCAAGTTGGGCACCAAGCTGAAGCAAGACTCTATGCCTCTGTCATATACCCCTCGCAAATTCATCACCCATCCCACCAACAATTATTTCTACATGATTGAGGCCGATCACCGTGTAGTCGGCGAGAGCGCGTCGGCCAAGAAACTCGCGGAAATGGTACGCTTGCCCCCACTTAACTCCAGTTTGGATTACTTACAAGGGATCCTTAGCGCCAGCAAGGCAAACGCATCGACGAAGAAGTCGTCAACCTCCCACCAGAGATCTTCGGCCGCCCCAAAGCGCCTGCGGGCACATGGGGCTCGTGTATCCGCATCATCGACCCCGTGGAGGCGAAGACAGTGAATGTGATCGAGCTGGAGGATAACGAAGCGGCGTTTTCGCTGGCCATTGTGCCCTTCTCCGCGCGTGGCGGCGAGCTGCACTTGATTGTTGGCACGGCTGCTGATACGCTTATTTCTCCACGGTCGTGTACGAGTGGGTATTTGAGGACGTATAAGTTTACGGAGGACGGAACTGGGTTGGAATTCCAACACAAGGTATGTTCTGCTTTATCTCCGCGTGCATTATATTGATCATTGGCATCTTTAGACTGAGGTTGATGATGTCCCTCTGGCTCTATTAGCCTTCCAAGGTCGCCTTCTCGCTGGTGTTGGAAAATCATTGAGGATCTACGATATTGGTAAAAAGAAGCTTCTTCGAAAGGTGGAAAATAAGGTATGTCTCTGTGTCCTATGTTAAGATGACAATCTTGCTAATCTTGTATCATATTAGACTTCTACGACCGCTATCGTCTCCCTTGCGACACAAGGCTCGCGTATCATCGTTGGTGACATGCAAGAATCAGTACAATATGCCGTCTACAAGGCGCCAGAAAATCGACTCCTCACTTTCGCAGACGACTCTCAGCCACGTTGGGTATCGGCCATGACAATGGTAGATTACAACACCGTCGTGGCTGGTGATCGCTTCGGAAACGTCTTTGTCAACCGGTTGGATCCCAAGATATCAGACCAGGTCGATGAAGATCCTACTGGTGCAGGAATCCTGCATGAAAAGGGCATCCTTATGGGCGCACCCCATAAAACAAAACTGCTCGCCCATTTCCACGTTGGCGACCTAATCACGTCCATACACAAGGTTTCCCTCGTCGCTGGTGGCCGCGAAGTCCTGCTATACACCGGGCTGCACGGAACCATTGGAATCCTGGTACCTTTCGTGTCGAAGGAAGACGTTGACTTCATTTCAACCCTGGAGCAGCATATGCGCACGGAGCAGCCAAGCTTGGTGGGTCGCGACCAGCTGAGCTGGCGCGGCTACTACGTACCGGTCAAGGGTGTTGTTGATGGCGATCTCTGCGAAACCTATGCTCGCTTACCGGGTACCAAGCAGCAGGCTATCGCAGGCGAGCTGGACAGAACTGTGGGCGAAGTGCTAAAGAAGCTTGAGCAGTTGAGGGTGACCGCGAGTGGGTTTTAGGATGTCTTTGGGTTCTGATATTTTCCGAGCTCTGCTTTGTGCTAATGATTGTAATTTTGTTACCTTGTTTCACCTTGTCAGTACTGTTGAATTTAAATATCTGCATTTGCTCTCCTTGTTGCGGCCTTCAGTACATTGTCTTGAAAAATGATAGCAATCATGCAACAATCATGTGTCCTGAATCTGACGGTCTGAGCGCTTGAGTTTGAGCACTAGTGGTAAAGTGGGCGCCCGTCCAGATATATGATTGGAGTTATACAAATTATAATCATCTACAATACGAAAACAAAGATGTCGTGTTGAATTCAATATTCATCAGCGGCGCCGAACTTGGACTTCTTAGCACCTCTTCCACGCTTGCTAGTTCCCCTCGATGTAGAGCCACCCCTTCCGCGCTTTCCAGATGTTGAACCGGACGAGTAAGATTTCTTCGTGTAACTACTACCACCGCCATCCTGTGGGCAATCTATATAGTTTTAAATATTATCAGATATGTACTACCCGAATAATGAGGCAAATAAACGCACTTGTACTCCAATGGCCCTGTTGACCACATTTATAACATTCGTCAGTGCTTGCAGCGTTACCAAATGACTTAGATTTGCTATATTTAGAAGAAGCGGTCGAAGCACCATTAGGGCAAGCTGTGGAAATATTATGTTCAGCTTGCGAACGAAATTAGGATCGTGTTAGACGACATACAGGAGCTGAAATGGCCGACTTGATGACATTTATAACATTCTGCGCCGGCAGCTTTGTCGTTCGCGCCAGCACCAAAGCTGCGAGATCGTTTGCTACCCGAGGAATCACCTTGCCCTCCAGGACATACTGTAAGATACATTATTAACTTGAAATGCATCGCCAACACGTATAAAGAAAGCATACCATTTGCAAAATGGCCCTCTTCGCCACACTAATTCGATTTGTCAATCGACGCCGCTACCACGAATAAAAGGATGGGAATACCTTGTAACATGAGCCAGAAGCACCGCCGCTATTGAATGATGGAGTAGCGCCTCCACTTCTACCCACTGGTCCACTAGAGGTTCGCGGAGGTTCATCGTCCCATTCAAAAAATGTGCATGGCGTTTGGTCAGCGAGCTTTCTGCACTTCCAGAACTTTCGTCCTTTATTTGGGCCTTCTTTCTGCGTTGTGAGCATGATTCCGTCTTCTTTACAATTACATTGTCGTGCCTCTCCACCATCATTGTTTGTCTAACAGAAGCTCAGTTCGCATCGGCGCGGAAGAAAATATCAGACTTACTGTAGAATATGGGCGTTTCGCAGGAACGCTCGCCACTCCTTCGTCAACCCATTGGAAGAAATCGCATGTACGCGTGTCGCATGTCCAGAACTTCCTGCCTTTTGAAGCGGTGTCTGCGGTAACCGTCCTCTGACCAGCAGGCACGTCACAGCGACACTTTATACCATCGTCTGTCATTGAGTTGCTTCGATTGTAATCAGCTCGAGGTGGTGGTGGTGGTGGTCTTGCAGATGAAGTCGACGCGGCGGCGGGCGGAGGACCGGCTTGCCAGGTTGGAGACATATATAAAGGCGCTGTCTGGCGTGAGCTGGAGCCTACGGCAGTCGACGATGTTGAACTATAAACTGGTTGTGGTATAAGAGGTATAATCGTCGGTATAATCGTCCGAGATGGGCCGGATTGTAGAGATGAGGTTGCTGTTGTTGCAGTGCGCCCAGTATTAGGCGTAGCGAAGTCGTCGTCTAGAGCAAACAAAAATATTAGACAGTTTTGGAGATGTCAGTAGGCAAGCATACCATCATCAGAGTCGATGGTTACGAATTCAGCAGAACTAGGTGCACGGCCTCGTCCACGACCGCGCGTTGTTGCTGCAGCGCCGCGTGTACCCCTTGCAGCACGTCCGCGTGCAGCTCCACGGCCTCTTGCACTCGGATTTCCGCCTCCTCCGCCTTCGTCGTCGCCTCCATTTCCACCGCCTCCATTTCCACCGCCTCCATTTCCACCGCCACCACCACCACCACCTCCTCCTGGCCCATGTCCATTTCCATTGTGGTTATTTTGCGCATTTCCTTCGCCGGCGAGATACCGTGTCACACTCTAACATTGATATTAGTTTACCGTGCAGCATGAGCATATAGCAAGCGTACCGAAGTGACCCTCTGAAATTCCCGTCGCACAATGACGAACATCTCCTTGTACTGGTTCAGTCCCTGGTGGAGCATGTCGTGCTTCGTCACGGTGCCCTCGCACACCTGAACCATCTTTCGCTCGGTCTGACACCAGAACGCATCAAAATACATTCATGAGGAGAAGGGGGGGCGACGAAACGTACTTCGCGGCGCAGTTGTGGCTTGCTGACATTTTTGGCGAGCCCGATTTGGTTGTATCCCTCGATGAGGCCGATTCCAAGCGTGGAGGGCACCAGGTATTTCGTTGCGCCCTCCATGCGTTCAATCACATAGTCCCGATCTATGATCGTTTGTATGTGCTGTGCGATGGTTGCGTCCGTCCCTACGTTCGGGAAATAAGTTTTCAAAATCGCGTAAATTTTCAAGAAAAGACCGACCGATGCCATTCTTGTCCATAAGAGTGACAAGGTCCGCTTCCGTCAGATAGTTGGGCTTTGACGTCTCGCCCTGCCTGATCTCGCATACTGTCGGTTGGAACTCTTCTCCTTCTTGGAAATCTGGGACGGTATGCCCGGTCCATTTATCGTAAATAAACACGTTCAGATAGTTCCTTTCCTTCACAACCAAACCTATCAAGATCATCAGTTTCATCCTATTACCCAATTAGTTTGCAGCACACCTGTAGCATAGAATTCTTCGCCTCCACAGACGACGTCGACCGTGGTCTGCCAACCTTCAGCATCCTTGGAGCAGCACCCGAGATACCTCCGAGTAATGTATTCATACACGCGCTTCTCATCGCCAGCGAGATTCCCAGCATGTGCTGTGGGGTGGATCGGAGGATGCGCCTTGTCGTTGTTCTTGCCTTTCCGTGGGGTATTGAAGCCGCCTTGTTGGAGTCTGCCACGACGAGCAACAGACGTCACTAAACATGTTAAAGGCAGATGTCAAAACACTGACGAGGTTGCGAATGCGCCCCAGCTCGGATCAGCGGTCTGCTTCCCTATGAGGCTCATGTGGTCGAAATCTTTGTCGAATTCGTCTGTCTCCGTACGCGGATACGAGACGAATCCTTGTTGATAAAGCTTTTCGGCGACCTGTTTCTCGGACATTAGATGGCTTTTAATGAGAGGAAAGAGATGCACTTACGTCCAATACTTTCTTTGGTGCCAGCCTCAGCAGTCGCGATCCGGCTTTTTGAAGTTCCACGGTCGTGAGAGGTAAAGGCTTCCTGAAGTTTTGAAACAAATCTGAGCGCCTAAAGCGTTTCATTTATACGCATCTTCTTACCATTTCTTTGTTGTTTTGTTCGCGACTTTCGTTACGACGGCCAACGAGTTACCCATTCTTGCGAAAAGGTTCATCACTACAACTTCATCAAAGATATGGTTCCGTTTCCAGTTGAATTTCGTCTCTTCTTCGCGGCCTTGGGAATGCGTGGGTCTTGTCAGGGAGAGATAGATGTACCAGAAAGGTTCCGGAGTGAAATTCTTCACAAGGCTGTAGCGTTGAACAACAAAGCCCAGTGTTGGAAATTGACATGGACCTGGGGCTATTGAGGGAAAAAAGATTGTAGAGGCCGCGAATGACTTACCATAAGAAACGACACTTTTCTCATTGGCTATCTGTGGCACCCTCCCTTGTAGTATCAGGGTCTGTAATCGTGTAAACGCGGATCCAACTTTCAAGTCGAGCATTATTCGAGCTTCGACTGCATCTGCTTGCCGTGTATCGAGCTCTACTGGGTGCTGGGCCGCGTTGTGGATCTGTCTGTTCATTGTCGATGTAAGTCGTCTTTGGACCAGAAAAAAACTTACTGAGCAATGATAGCACTAAACCTCGCCCGCTTAATGCGAATGGTAGCATTGGCCTTCCTACACACTTTCGCAATCTCCATCCCAATGTGTTCCCCTTCTCGATCACAATCCGTCCAGATCATGAGCACTTGTGCTCGCCGAGCTTGCGCCATGAGATTATTTTCTATATCCTTGTTGTCAGGAGGTATCTTCGTTTCCACCGGAGCGTCAAAGAGGTCGAATGCGTCGCAAGCGTGCCATTTGCGGTGGGTGTCGTAGAAGTCATGAGCAGTAAGATGCCCCGACACGCATGTTACTGTAAAGAAAGACTGGGTTTGAGGGTAGTCGAATTCATAGTTCTTTATGAACTTGTTTCGCGTGTTGGTCTGTAAAATAACCAGTCAAGGTGCGTAGGTCACCCAACCAGAAGACAGCTGTGCTCACGGTGTTAAATTGGCCACCTGAGAGAATCTGCGAGATAGCTTTGGCGATGGAGGGCTTTTCGGCGACGCAAAGGACCCTCATAAAGCGTGAAATATAGTTTGTGGAAGAAGAGGAGAGGATGGTCAGCACAAAGAATCACTGAACATTGATTGAAATTGTCCAATTTCGCGCGCGCGTAAGGCGTGACGTACTTACGCGTGACATATTTCACGTGATCAGCTTCTACTTATTCCGGATGATTTACGCTCGATGGGGAATGCCGCAATGCCGCGTGCACGTGCATGATCGCCGTGTCTCGGATCACGCCGCGGTCGGCGCGCGGCTATTTGGGCGTGCGCGCGTGCGCGCGCGTGTCTATTTTTGTAAATTTCGCCGCGCTGCGCTGGCAGCTTGGGGGCGCGTTCCCTCCTCCCCTGGGGCCGCTGAGACTTGAAAAAAAATGTGCCCGGCTCAAATTCCCTGCTCAACTTTGTATTCTGTGTAGGGGTAGTCAATACAGTACTTATGTACCCATTTGTGCTGCTTTTAAGTGGAATAGGACGTGTATTTGCTCTAATAACTGTCAGTAAGTAAAATAGGGCAGTGGTTCACGCGTGGTTTGCTTCAGTAAGTAGTGGTAAGTAAAGAATTTGGCAGGGTAAGTACTTACCTTCGTATGATTTACCATCAGCCCGTAAATCAAGGCTTGATTTACGCCTTGATTTACAGAAATGAGCTAGTTGGCTCACGGCAGCGCCCTAATTCGGTCGCACTGATTTACACTGCTAGCCACATCAGCGCCCATGTTTACCGAGGCCGCACCCCTCCTGTCCGGCCATCAAATGGACGGCACACATTGCATCGCTGTGTGGATGCGTGCCACGCGCGCTCACGAGATGTATGCCATTGCACTCCAAATTTTCTTCGCGCTTACGCGCGCTTAGACTTCAGTAGCCTTCAGTAGTAACTCTAAATATTCTTATGCCCCTATAACGCACAAAATGGAACTGCATCTACGTGCATTAGTTGCCCATCTTTTGGTACATACTCTACACATTGCATTTTCCTCTTTCCATTGCCCTAGAAAAAGAAAATCGCATTAAAATAGCAAATTTACGGCCTACATTATACTAACTACCGCGGCTTATACTAGGGTGGCCGTGTATAATGCAGATTGAATGCAGATATACGGCCTTCGACATCTGTCGACGCCCTCAACATCTCTGTGCGACGCATCAGCTGAATTCGATGCCCGACGCATGCCGGTAAGCGATGCCGCGCTCGATTTACGCGACCCTGGTGGATTTACAGTCACCTGCGTAAATCAGGCCAGGTAAAGCTACTTACTTACTAAGCTTAGTTTGGAAAAATTGGTCATTCCCAGGGAGGTCCAGAGCCCCTGTGGTGCGTTGTTTGGCCCAGGGAGATTCCGGCCGTTCCCAAAAATAGTGCCCAGGGATTTCCCTCATTGGCGCTCACCAAGCGCTCACCGACATTGGATTAAAATTGCTATGGTGGCTCAGTGGCAGAGAATTAGAGCTAGATCTAAAATAATGACAATAGGCAGCAATTATATGTTGTGACTAGTTTAAATTATGCTCAAATTTAAAGCAGAAGGTAACATTGGCTCAATCTCTGAAATTAGTGATCTGCATGTATTTCTTGTGTATTTCCGACGAGTTCTAGAGAAGGAAAAGTGCACGGCCTTCAACGAAGGTTGTTTGGGACTGAACAATACTCACAAACACTTCATCTCAGGTAATTTTCTAATAGAAGCGAGAGTCTGTCATTGCACATGCCTCTTTCATGATTCAAGTTTACATCTACAAATTAGTACAATCACATTTCCTCTATAATACAAAAACAAGCTACTATAATCTCTGAAGATTGAAGTGTTCTAGTGTATATTTCTCTGAGCAGGGCTGTCATTACCAGTCTCTGGCCTGACAAGGACCGATACAGCATTCCATGCTTCATCCAAATGCTTCTGTGCCAACTGATAGTTCTACAGTGCTGTTGCTTTTGTGCCCACTGCCGGCATCTCTGGCTATAAGATAAGTAACACACTGGTAGCAATTTTGTCAAAAGAAAATATCTTCAAGTACATTTGTATAGTTAAACAGTAAAATATATTTGTCTATACTATGACAGGATGTGTAAATACATTGATGGTGCTCGTTCGTTGTCGCAGCCGCAGAGAGAGGAGCGGGAGCAGGCAGCCGCAGTGGTAGTCATTGCTCGTTTGACGTCCTCGTAGCCGCTTAGTGGGGACTAGAGGAGGCGGCCGCGCCAGCGCGGTGTTGGAGGCGGCATCGTCATAGCTTCCGGAAGGGGACTGGGACAGGCGGCGGCGTCCAACGAGCAAGCATGTGCACCACGGGCTGGAGAGGAGAGCGCCAGCAAGAACGCGCAGCACGTCGGTTGGGAGCCTGGGAGCCCACAAGGCGCCAACGGCGTCCGCGCTGCCGTCTACGGTCTGCGGTCTGCCTCGTCGCCGGTCCGCGCCTCTGACATTCTTCCGCCCTACGTCTCAAGGAATCCTCCGCTGAAGAGATCTCTGCTCACCTTCCAGAAGGGCACGCCGCCATCCAGGACAAACAACGCAGGGCCACGAGAGTCGGCAGGTGCGTGTCAGTCTGACTCAGTCAGCAGCCGATGTGTCGACAGGTGTCGAGGAGAGCGGGAATGGCTGAGCGCAGGCGTCCGCGAATGGTAAGCGGCGAGCTCGTGCCACCGTGCAAGCACTGACCGCCCCCGTTGTCAGCGTTTCCTGCAGAACACAGACGAGATCGGACAGGCGCCGTCGCTGCACGGCAGATGAAGGCTGAGCAGGACGGCGTCAGCCAGAACGCGCCGCTCGCCGTCGAGTTACTTGCGAGGCGATGGCGTCGTCAATCCTAGCCTGCCATGTCGTTCGTTGCTGGGGTAGCTGCAGATAAGGTGCTTGAGGGGGATGCTGAGGACGAGGGCGGGGTATATGCGATGTAGGCGGTACCATCGCCAACATCGCCTTGAATTAAACAGCCGGCCCACATCCCTCGTTGGAGGGGAGGGGCACACGGCGCCGCCCAATAAATACATTGGAAAGGTAATGGGATCTGCTGGCGTGGCCTTTCCAAGACGGCTTTGGTTGTAGATACCGTATATGTCCTGAACCTGGTGCTGAAGTCCGTGAAGTTGCATATTACTGGTGTGGTTCGGAGCAGATCCGATTCCCATAAAGCGTGTTGTGAAGATCCTTGCAGGTGTGCACCATGTGTTTTCCTCTGCATTATTATACTGTGGAACTTTTAGATTCATATGACGGGATTCGTAGTTTCGATGTCGGATTGTTGTTCCATCTGAACTGATAGTGAGTCCTGATTTATTGATTAAATAAGTAAATATTCATGCTACTTATATTGCCCAAATCTACTCACCTTTTGCTTCTGTGATTTCAGTTCCTAATTGGACAACTGAAGCTATTCCACCTTCTTTCATGATTTGACTGACTGTTCGAGCAGAGACGGTATCGATGACATCAACTCCTAGCCCTTTAGCCACAGTTCTGATGACTTCGCTGGTCTTTTCTTCCGGTATGTTCATTGCTCCTAGATCCCGAATCATAGCACGGCAAGAATCTTTAACCACTCCCTTTTCTTTGATGTAGGCCTCTTCCGGAAGACTATGCACCCTCTCGAGTGTCTTCACAATTAGGTTTTCTTTTTGCTTTGGTGCTCGGAATCCACGCATACGTAAATTGAGCTCGACACGTTCATTCTCCTTTTTTAGAACATCTCGCGAGTTCTTTGCACGTTTGGCCTCCCGGGTCTTGTTCCATAGCTTTCTCTGGAATGCATCACCTCTTTCCCGCTCTTCTTTAACCTGTTGTTCTAGCCTTCTGTTCTCCTTTTTATCTGCATTATTCTGTCCTGCTGAATTACCGTGGTCACTAGTATTCCCTTTTTGGTGCTGAGCACGGATTTTTGCCAGATTTTGTACTGCTTGAGCTCTTTGAAGGGGTGTACGCTGTGCTGGCATACTTAGAGAGGGTTTCGGTAGCTGTAAGTAGTCAAGAAAAATATATTGATGTGCTGTAAGTGCATAAATTGGATGGACGCGCCGACGCGACGCGGTCGCGACGAGACAACTAATGGCTGTTGATAACCCTGAATTGCCATATTAGGGCATTAAAAACAAGTCTTTTGAAGATGGCTCCGTGCTGCTTTCCACAAACACCAGTGTACAAATTGAAACCACCCATTCTTATTAGTTTACCATTTGCTAAAAAGTCTCCAGAACAGAATTTTCTGCAAATGTCTCTACAATGTCTCTAGTACTCTCATTTCATGAAAATTTGGTGCCATTTTGAGAGTATTTGAAGACTGAGCCGAAGAAAAAAAATTCCACTCCGAAGACTCAATTTATATTATCAAGGTAATCACTTTCTTCCATACAAACTACATTCCATCTGTTGAAGTGGCGATGAGAGGGAACGTAGCCATTTTTTTGGTGGTGCGTCGGAGTTTGAATTACCGATGCATTGCTGGTCCCCACTAAGTTACTTGACCTTTACGTTTTTATTCTATCAATGCATATACATTGTACAACTACCCCCCATGCTCTCCCATGTCGAAGCAGCAATCGCGCTCCTCACGCTACGGCTTGTGTGATTTTTCCACAGCACAAGGCACAGGAGCTGTTCCACCAGCACCAGCACCAGCACCAGCACCAGCACCAGCACCATACTACAGACCACGCACAGTCATTTATGCGGGTCGGCTTAGCACCCGCGCCACGCTCACTGCCAGCAATCTCCGAGGGGCGCGAGCGCGCGAAAAGTACTTAGGACCTTTCAATGAACACCAGCGTGTTCAAGTTCAATAATCAATTGACCCAGCGCAGTACTGCCAGTACTAGTCCCGTCGCGGCGTGCGTGCGAAATGATGCGCGCGTGACAAAGGAGCCGTTATTGATTGGTCTTGTTGTCCAGCAGCCTCGGATTTTTGAGATCTTGGGTCAGTAAAAGAATTGAGAAATACCTTGCACATTACACTCTCAATGGACGACGGAAACAATGTCACAACAAAGCTCCTTACCCTCCTGAACGTCTCTGCCACGAAAATTAGCAAGAGAAAGTTGCCGCATGATGACTTCATCCCTTCAGAGAAACTGAATAAGCGCAAAGCGATAGCATTCGCCGAAGTACATGTGGAGAAGGAGAAAGATGAGGCTAGGATGGAGGTTGACAAGGATATCGTTGTACCTAGTGCTGGAGCGGAGGAAGAGGACAAGGAGGAGATTGCAGATGTGGTGATGGAAGGTGCGTTGAGGCGCTTGCAACGATGAACTGTAGAAGCTAACAAGTTTCGCTGCAGAACCCACCGCATCCAACGATCTTTACGAAAACCATTTTGGTGTGAACCCATCATGTCTATCTGAATCTTCCAGGACCGCTGTTGAAAGTCGTTCATGGTCAAACACAAGAGAGAAAGTGGGCAAACTCGGTTCAGCTATCGTTTCCATTCCAGTCGGCTCGGAAGCAAGCACCTCTACGGCAGTATCAGAAGTTGATGTGAGTAGCGCAATGGCTCATGTTTTCTACTTATTCATTCAATATTATCAGATTCTTGAGAACCTCAGGATTCCGTTCGCCTTTAGACAGGCTAAGCAGGCCAAAAGTACGTCAAGAACTCTATATGAACTATGCTTTGTCTGATATTTTCATCCCGTTCAGATCAGGTTGAATTGCAGAATGACATCCTTTCAACTCTCGCTACCCGAAAAGATCTATATATCACCTCAACTCCGCTTACCACAAAAAGAGCATCCAGGGAAGCCATCGCTCTCCACGCTCTAAACCATGTTACGAAGTAGTTACTCTTCCCGACCTCGCATCCCCGGCTTTCTCTAATCTACCACCATTTCTTAGAAAGCGCAGACGAGTGTTGAAAAACAACGAGCGCTTGACGCGTGCTACAAAGGCAAACCCAGATGCACCCCCGCCCGAAGACGTCCAGGACCAAGGATTCACTCGGCCCACGGTCCTCATCCTCCTCCCCTTCCGCTCCTCCGCTCTCGACTGGTTTAGAGCCATTACATCCCACACGCCTCACCCCGCCTACCAAATCGAAAACCAATCCCGGTTCCTCTCGGAATACGGCCTGCCTGAAGGCGTCGTCGATAAACTGGTCGCAGCAGAGCCTGGGACATACCCAGCGGACCACGTCGACACGTTCAAGGGAAATGTGGATGACAACTTTAGGGTTGGTATCAAGATGACGCGGAAAACTGTCAAGATGTTTGCTGATTTCTACGGGTGCGATATCATCATGGCGAGTCCGCTGGGTCTGCGAAGATCTATTGAGAAGGAAAAGTTCGTAATCTTCTTTGTATATCGATAGATAAATCCTGATTTTTTTCCCCATTCTAGGAACGCAGATTATCTAACATCGATAGAGCTTCTTGTCATTGACCAAATGGATGCCCTCACGATGCAAAATTGGGAGCATGTCAAAGTGTGTTGAAATTTTATTATTGACGCATTATCATTCTTATCAAACCATTCTAGTTCATCATGTCGTACATGAATAAGCTTCCAAAAGAATCGCACGATACCGACTTTTCAAGGATAAAGCCTTGGTATCTTGACGGACAGTGCGTTGACAAAATACCCTTATGTTCGTAGCCAGTCCTTATCGCATTACTTAGCGCCGCATTCCTTCGGCAGTCAATCCTGTTATCAGCATACGAGACCGCAGAAACACGAGCGTTGTACAACAATTCGCTGAAAAACGTAGCGGGCAAAATCCGAACGGAAAAGACATGGCAGCCTATTGAAGTGCCCGCTGGGATCGACCAAGTAAGCCGCTATCTTTAGTCAAGCACCAAAATAGGTTCTCATTGTGCAACAGAACTTCGTCCACTTCGACTGCGTCAGCGCGGTTGATGAACCTGAGAAACGTTTCCACTATTTTACCACCCAAGTATGTTTATTTCATGCATCGTTAAAGTATCCATGGCTCAAAACTCCCGTAGCTACTTCCTTCCATCCTGAAATCGGCAGTGCAAAGTACCAATACTATCATATTCGTCCCCTCGTCCTTCGATTTCATCCGCGTCCACAATCACTTCCGAAAATTCGCAGGAGTGACCTTCACCGTCCTCTCCGAGTAAGCTCTACTCGCCAAACCCCATTTCCCCCTCATCTCACATTTCCCCCTCCCTAGATACTCCACGAACCAAGACATCTCCCGCGCGCGGCAGGCTTTCTTCAAAGGTCAAAAAGCCTTCCTGCTCGTCAGCGAGCGCTTCCACTTCTACAAGCGCTACAAGCTGCGCGGCAGCCGGAACGTCGTGTTCTACGGCCCGCCCGACCACCCGCAGTACTTCACCGAGTTCCTGTCGTTCCCATTCCTTGATGAGGGCGTGGAGGCGGCGGACGTCAGCTGCCGGGTGCTGTTCTCGAGGTATGATCGGATGCGGCTGGAGAGGATCGTGGGGACGCAGGCTGCGGTGGAGCTGATTAAGTCTTCGTGATATTTTCTACATATGTAGGGTTTGTGTGTAGCGTAGGATATCTTGGATATGAGGCTCATCCTGTTTCTCTGATAATAATATCTGTCGGGCATGCTTCTGAATTCTAAGGGCTACTAGATCAGCAAAAATGCGCTTTCAGCACCTAGGTTCGTGGCTTCTAGCCGACTCAAAAATCATTATAAACACTTTTAATGCACTTGCAAAGTAGCTGCTATTATTATATACATTATAATGCTTTAGAATTGTCGCATGCCCAGACAAAGGTGATAGAATCATTTTGTGTTCATTACAATGTTCGTAAGCACACGGACACGAGTTTTGTTACATTTCAAGCACTTGTGGCATTTAAATCCCTCACGTTGCATTTTGGCTCGACGACTCCTTGTAATGAACAGGTAAATTCTAGTGGATTCTGTTATGAATTAACCTCGCAAAGATTAGAATTATTGTGAACATTGCCAGCAGCGCTTTCTTCCGATGCAGTTACTATACCGTTGTGACCATTCTATGAAATTCTGGTTGTATTTGTGGAATTCCTTGCTAGTGTCGAGGTTGCTTTTTTGGCGAAGCAACAGACCTTGCAAACAAAAAAAACTCGAACGTTCTTCCACGAAAGCGATGCGCCAGGCCAGAAACTATGGTACATATACAAAAAAAAAAGGGAGAAAACATCTCGGCACCTGTTTACACATCTATATACACCGTGGATTATTCATAGACAGCAGCCAAAGAGGGGGTATCAGTTGTTCCCCAGCGCGAGGAGGAGGAAGATGTAACGCCATCTCCCAAGCCCCACTCAGAACGACGTGGTCGAGTCGACCTCGATCGTCGGCACGATGGATGCGATGAACTTGAGGAACACCACGAGGTAGAAATCAACGCGCATCCCCTCGACCTCCTCCTCCTCTCCTCCTGCAGCAGCAGCAGCGGCCGCCGCCGCCGCCGCCTCCTTCCCGCCGCTCGCTTTCCTGCTGAACAGCCACTTCTTCTTCTGGGTGGCGGCGGCGGACGACGCGGAAGGGGAGAGCGGCGCCTTGCGCGCGAGCTGCTCCGCGACGACGCTGCTGTTCATGCGCTCGATGACCTTCTTCATCACGCTCGCGTGCTTGCACGGGTGCACGGAGGCGGCCTGCAGCGACGCGGAGTGGATGAACGGCTCGATGGTGACCGTTTTGTGCGCGTGGTCCGCGGAGATGTCTTGGAAGATCTGCGTCGGCGTGAGGGGCGTGCCGTTCTGTGGGGGCAGGTAATGTTAGGTGGGGGCGGGGGAGGAGAGGGGAGGACGCACCTCATCGTAGCCGATCAGCCACACTCTCGGTGTTTGGTAGTACTTATCGTACGTGATCATGACATCGTATGTGCGCACTTGCAGCAGGTTGCCCTTCGCAGCTTCCACCGGACTGTAAGAAACGCGACATCAACCAAAGCAAGCGTCATTCCCAAGAACAGCCCACCCACCTTGCAACATCCGCCAGCGCAGACGCGCTGGGTTTCTGGACAGCAGGCGCCGCCGTCGCCTCGTCCTCCGCCTCCTCCAAGTCGTCCTCCTCCATATCCGGAATCGCATCCAGATCCAGGATCGCCGCCTCGCGCCCCTCCGCGCCCAGGCGGAGCGCGGCGACGCCCGCGGCGGCGTCGTCCGCGTCCGCGTCGCCGGGGCCGTCGATGTCCGGGATCTCCGCGATGTCGCCCGCGCCGCCGTGCGCGGACGCCGTCGTGCGCCCCGCGTGCGTCTCGACCCACTCGTCGCCGCCGTCCGCGGCCGCGGGCCCGTCCGCGAAGGAGAGCAGGCGCTCGGCGTCCTCGTCCGCGTCGGTGTACGCGAGGGCGGTCGCGCGGCGCAGGCACGGCACGCCGCGGGTGACGAGGTACTGCTTGTCCGCGGGGAGGAAGTCGCGGGTCTTGGAGGCGTCGCCTTTTTCCCTGTGTGCACGCGGTCAAGAAGGTCAGAGACGGGAGTGTTGGGATGAGATGGTGCGGGAGACGTACCACGTCCACACGGGGAACTTGTACACTAGAAAGTCGCCGGCGGCGACGAACTCCTCTGTGATACAGATTGGGTTAGCCTGTGCAACATGAAGAGCATCTGGGCGTACCAGGCGTGATGCGGCCGTGTTCCTTGAACTTGCTCTCCTTGAGGACCTGCGCATGGGATCGGTGAGCTGATCATCTGGGCCAGGGGCGGTGCGGTGCTCACAGGACTCAGATACTCGCGCAGGGCGACAAGGGACTGGATGGCCTGCATAGCGGATGGTGGTGGCGGGTGGTGGTGGTGGTCGAGTGCGAAGAAACGTTTACGAGGAAATCGATTTCTGGCCGCCGTGCTGCACTGCAGCCACGTGCCCTATCTAAATTAGCTCGCTGGCCAGGGGCCAGCAACAGATCCAGAGGCACGAATGACGGAAGACATCTGAAGGCATCAAGGCCTATTGTTATGAAAAGCAATTGTTGTCATGTAGATAAATGCATCGATGTCATTCCATAGAAAAGCATGGGTAATACAATCAACAGAGTCTATATAGATCTAGAATAGATAGCGCGGTGCAACGACGAACGAAGACGAAAAGACGACGACAGACAATGGGAGATTCGTTGGCGGGGTTATCGAGGGATGGAAGAATATGCGGAAGCGCTCGCACATCATGAACTGGAACTCGACTCCTTGTCCTTCTTGTGTTTTTTCTCCTTCTTCTCCTTTTTCGACGATCCATCTGAAGGCGCAGGCTCGACATCCATGGTATCAGCACTGGACTCTTGTTTCTTGTCCTTTTTGTCCTTCTTCTCTTTCTTCTTTTTCTTTGATGATTCGTCGGCGGGCGTAGACTCGACATCCATGCTGTCCGCAATGGACTCTTGTCTCTTTTCCTTCTTCTCCTTCTTCTCCTTTTTCTTCGACGATCCGTCAGCGGGCGTCACGTCGACGTCCATAGCGTCGTCCGAGCCCTTATCCTTCTTCTCTTTCTTCTTCTCCTTCTTCTCTGACTTGACGCTCTCGTCCTTGCTCTCAGCCGCCTCCGATCCCTCCTTGCGCTTCTCCTTTTTCTTCTTCTTCTTCTCCTCGCCAGCGTCGGTTACCGCATCGACGACATCGACGGTCTTCTTATCTTTCTTCTCCTTCTTGGATTTCTTTTCCTTCTTAGCCTCTTTGGACTCCTCTACCACTTCCGCCGCGACCTTGGGCTTCTTGCTCGACGCAGCATCAATCACAGGCTAATCCAACCACGTAGCCCACATCAGCCCGGAAACCACCACCCAAAAGAAAAGAAACGCACCTCAGAATCCATAGACTTCCGCTTATTCCCCCACCCATTCTGCACCGCCGGGGCACCATTCGCCACCGCCGGCGGTGCTGGTGCTGCCGCGGGCTTCGCTGAGGGGTCCGGGCGGTTGTTCGCGCCGAGGGGGGTATCGTTCGCGCCCGTCGTCCGCGTCTGCTGGCCCCAGACGCCATAGCGCTCCGCCGCCGGCTGCGGGCGCCATTGTGCGTTCGACTGCCGCGGGGCGGGGGCGGGGGGCTCCGCCGCTTCTGGTTGTTTTTCGGGCGCTTTCGGCGGAGCGGGCGCGCCCTGGAGAGCAGGCCGATATGCTTGAGTCAAACGGAGGAAAACGTGCGAGGGTGGGTGGGACGTACGGTTTTCGGCCCTTTATACAGGCTCTTCTGGTACTTCTCCGCTTCGCTGATACAGGACGTGTGGCCCTTGTATTCCGCGGGGGTGTTGAACGTCGTCGAGCAGTCGATGCAGTCGTAGCCGCTGTGGCAGCGCGTCCTGTGCTGATCGAGCTTCGGTTTTTTCACGACGTCGCCGCACGCTATACGAACAGGGGATGCTCATGAACACTGCGTTGGAGGTAAACAGAGACGGGTGGGCATGTACTAACCATGACATCTGCGAAACACGATAGCGGGGGGTGAGCACGGTAAATTGAGGGGTACGAAGGCGGGATCACGCACTGGAATGAAACCATTTTTGGTTATCTCTACCTCCTAGGTCTAGAGAGTTAAGAAAGGGTATCGCGAAGGGAGGTTAAGGAGGGAAGAGGAGAAGAGGACTTAGACACCGTTCTGTTGCCAAAAACGCGAACAAGAAAAAAGTCGATCACGTGTAGGCTCATTGAGCGTCGGTCCGGAGATGCCGGTATACCCTTTCACTGAAGTTCAAGCACACCCGCTACTCATAATGACCTGGGTACTTATAATTAAGATATTACTTACCTTCATCTGTACACCTTGCCCATTTTACATCGCTACTTACGCGTAGCCGGCCGAACTTCCCATCTACAGGGATACTTACCTGTGACATAGGGGGATTGTTATCATCCAACCATTAAGCGCATATGAGTCATTATCACCTCATCGGAAATCAATATAAGGACGCTATAGCACATCGCCGCGACGGCCTCATCCCGAACCCAAGTACACCACCACCACCACCATGGCCTACATCAACTCCTACAAACCCCCCGCCCCCGAGGACGACGCCTCCTTCCAGGACCCATACGACCTCAACGCGAACATCCCCGTCCCGCCACTCCTCGAGACAGACCGCCTCCAGCTCGTCCCCTTCATCCCCGCCGTCCACGCGCACCCGTTCTACACCGCCTTCGCCGCGGACGAGGAAGCGCTCGCGCGCTTCCTCCCCGGCTCGTGGTCCACCTTCGCGGACTTCCTCGCGTTCGTCGAGGGCGCCCTCCGCGGCGACCCGTCCGGCATGCTGTTCGCCATGATCGACAAGACCGCGCCCCCGGACCCGGACGCGCCAGAAGGCGCGGGCGGCGCGCGGCTCCCGGGGCGCGTCGCGGGCATCATCGGCTGGCTGCACGCCGCGCCCGCGAACCGCGCGCTCGAGATCGGGCCCGTGATCGTGCTCACCGCGTTCCAGCGCACCTTCGTCGCGACGCACGCCGTCGGGCTGCTGCTGCGCTACGCATTGGACCTGCCCGCCGCGGGCGGCCTCGGCTTCCGGCGCGTCGTGTGGAGCGCGAGCCCGTTTAATGAGAGGAGCATCGCCGCGGCGGAGAAGATGGGGTTCAAGAGGGAGGGCGTGATGCGCTGGATGTGGGTGCTGCCCGTGGGGAAGGAGGGGAGGCCTGCGCCGGAGGAGAGGGGCGAGGGGGATGGGCGGGATAGCGTGGTGCTTTCGTTGTGTTGGGACGATTGGGTCGGGGGAGTGAGAGAGCTTGTGACGAAGAGAATGGAGCGCGTGTAACAAGACGTGGATATGTAAAGGTCAGATTCTCATATCTCAAACCTTCTTTTCTGAGCTTATATACGTTCGCAGGTACTGTGGATGGCAATTTAATGTAATATACCTGGCTTTATGTAGCCGATAGAGCGAGATGCCATACTTAGTTTCCGAGACTCTAGTATCATTGGGCATCGTCATTGGCTTCACCTCTAGCCCGCAGATAATATCCAATGCCCTCTTGAAAGGAAGCAAGGAATGTCAGCAATCAGGACCCCCAAAGCTATAAATTGGCGACAAACTGAAGGCAATGAAAGAATTCGAACATTGACACCACTAATTTCAAATAACAAAAAACACCCAGTCAAGATTCAGAACAGAACAACTCGTGTATCTATCCACACCCTATGTATTGGCCCTCTGCATATGTATCGGGCACAACTCCCCCACCTCTGATATTAAATGGTAAGGAATACGGTAATTGTAATTAACTGTGATATATGAATCATGTATGAAGGTCTAGAATACACTCCCTGTGAGGATCATGATTCACGCCGCGACTGCCGTTGAACCTGTTATCGGGGGTAATGTCAGTTCATTGGTACTGTCCGCGTCAGGTCTTGCTCGCTTTAAAAATCCCAGTCAGTCCCTTTCATCTCCCCAAGATACGACAAGAAACATACCGAGCGCCGCACGGCCCCATCCGCCATCGCCCAAAAATCAGGACCGCCCTTCCTCACCCCCTCCCAATATTCATGCACCATCAGCGCCCCATTGAAATCAGACTGAACAACCACCCTCGCATCGTCGTCCACTCCGGACTTGCATAGCTCATCCCTAAATAGCTCGTCGCGGGTGATGATGACCAGGACCTCAAGACCAGGGCACGCGTCCAGCAGCACCCCCAGTAGCGGGATGAAGTGGGCGTGGTCACCGAAGCACAGCTCGCCGAGTGCGACGTGCGTCAGCGCCGGGAGCGCCGCGAGGCCCTTCCAGTCGATCGTCAGCGCGGGGTGTCCCCCCGGCGGGTTCACGATCTCCAAATGCGACAGACGCGGGAACAGCGCCCGCGTAAACTGGACGGAGACCGGGGCCATGCCCCACAGCGCCTCGAGCGGGATGGAGAGGCGGCGCAGGGCGGGCGTTGGGAGGCGCGGGAGGAGGTGCGCGGTGAATGTATGTGGGTAGATCCAGCACGTTATGTCCGTGGCGCCTGTGCAGGCGGCGAGGAGGGCGCGCGCGTCGGAGAAGGAGAGGATGCCTGTGATGTAGAGGCGTTTGACGGTCTTTGCGAAGAAAGTGGGTGGGCGAGAGTGGAAGGTCTGCATAAAGAGATCCGTGGTCTCCACCGGCAGTTCGAGCACGACTGTCTCGTATATGATAGCTTCCATCCTGTTGGATGGACGGGCAAGTTGATTGAGCGCCCGTGACGTTCAAGAATGGGGAGTCGGGGAGGCGCACCATTGTTGCACATATTTCGACAACGTGCAGAGTTTGATTGCGTGCCCGGGAAATGCATAGGCAGCAAGCTCAAAGACGTCGCGCTCCAAATCGTAAGGTAGCACAACTTGTTTCTTCAGATGGGACATGTGAGCGGGATGAATGCAAGGTGGAGTCCAGAGCTAGCAAAGTCGTAGCAGAGTTATTGATAAGAATCGAACGACCTGCAATTTTCATTTGGAGCTGTCGACCGTTCTTAACGGCGCTGTTTAGACTCCCAGAGCAGAGACAATGCCGGAATCTTATTACCCTGCACGCCTCGACAGTTTCCTGTCTGACACGAGTCCGTAATCCAGCTCGTGTGAGCAGGAGGGACCCATTGTCGCCTAAAAGCTAATAGGAGGGTGGAGGCGGGCATGCTCTGTGGGACGTAAGGAACTTCATGGCCGGGTTGCATCCAGCCAGAGCGGAGGATGATGACGGACGGCAACCACCCCCAAAGCTGCAAGAATAGCTGCTTACATCAAGCGCCGAAATGTTCTCACGAAGACTACGGGCCGTCCGAGTCCTTCGTCGTGATTTGCCAGCTGGGCCAAGGCTGTCAAAAAGTGAAGTGGTCTCATATACGGTCTGGCCTGTGAATAGGTCCTGATAGATTCATGGTGTTATTATGGCTTTCATCGTCGGTCTGTTCTAATTTTCAAATGCTCAGCGCTCAGCGCCAATCGCACATCTCATGTTAGGCTGGATAAGTTTCAGTCAAGTTTCAGTTTCCGAACGTTGGTGAAAAGAACACGACTCCGATAATACCTCGATAGGTATATTGTTATGGATAACGTCGATGTCGTGAAGAAAATCATAATTTGTGCACTCAAAAATCCGAAATATTTTTGGATATATTACAGGACAAGGGAGATCCGTATGTTCTTGGGTTAAGATACGTATTCTGCAATCAAGGCCTTAGCGGCTTCGGAACGAGGAGTAATTGAGCATTTGAAGTCCAAGGTTTCGCTGAGAGAAAAAATCCAAGTCAGTATTATTTACCACGGATCAAAATAAGTACTCACCGAACGATGGAAGAGTTGAACTTGATATCCGGAATGATCTCTTTACCATCCTTGTCCTTGGTCGGACGAATGTCGAAGGTGGCCAGTATCCGGGCCATGGAAATAAGTAGCATGCTGTCCGCGTAGTGCATTCCAGCACATATCCTATCGTTGGTTAAGGATGCAGTCAGATCAGTGTATCTTATCGAGAAGGGTCGAGAAACGTAACAACCTGCGGCCGAAGCCAAATGCAAATGACTCCGTATCCAGAGGGAGATCTTTGGGATCATGCAGGATACTTTTGTCAAACATTGGGTGGTAACGGTCCGGGTTGAACTTCTCAGGATTTGGGAATAATACAGGATCCCGAGTTACGGCCCTAGATTAAAACGAACAAGATGAGACCTTTGACTACGGAAACAGTAGTGAAAACATGAGCATCACCATGTATTAGCCAAGATAACCGTTCCGGCAGGAATGAAACCACCTGTGGAATTGACGACAATCAGCGATGCGCCACAATTCCTATTTAAATTCATGTCACCTTTATACACATCATCCTTAATTACCCGATGTGGTAAGGCTTGGAAATAGATTAGAACATGTGAGCTGCTCAGCCGCGTAGAATCTACTGTAACGCACCTAAAGGCGACACAGGTTGCCATCTCATGAGTTCCTTCATGACGGCGCTCAGGTAAGGTAGGCTATCGCGATCGGCAACGACTGGGAGGCGGTCCGCGCCAATAACGGAGTCAATTTCGTCTTGCGCCCGTTTTTGGATATCAGGGTGAAGGACCATAGCCAAGAAGAAAGCGTGTACCGAAGCGACACTCTGAGAAATCGGGAAAATAATTTAAGACCCTAGTTCATAGAAAAGAACGCTGTTGTTGAGAAACTTACCGTGTCAGCACCGGCTATAGCGTTTCGCATACTGGAGTGAGTGAACGGTACAACGATTTACATCAATAATGTACCCACCGGAAAGCATGGTCCCTGCACACCACTTGACGATATCTTCATCCTCTTTTTTATCCAGATTGATGGACGTGAAGGAGGTTTCATTCGTGCCCAATTCCTTCAAACAGTTAATTTTAATCAGGAATAAAATAAAACAAGCTCACCATCGACTTCTTGGTGATGTCAAAAGGAATATTGACCATCTCATTTGCAAGAGTTCTGCCTTCCTCCGCAAAGCTCCTCCAACCTGCTCCGGGGAACCATTTGGGGACATGGACCACTGATGGGATCAAAATGAAAAGCCATCTTAGAGGAAATGCAAAGAGAAACGCCTTACATGACGGGAAGAAATCGACAAGGAAATTCCCTGGTTGAGCTGCATGTGTCGCCATCGCCATTGCCTTCTCAGCAGTCGTGATAATCTGGCAAGTTGAGATAAAACGATACGATCATGTACTTTCACCATCGACCAGACTCACTGGATCATCGGATCCTTTAACTTCAATGCCGTAGAAGTTAAAGAGAAGACTCCGTCCTGCAGCGCTAATCCGGGTAAATTGTGAGTATACACAACATCTACTCAGGAACTTATGCAGAACTCACAGACGGAAATTTTCCATAAAGTGCTCCGGGTCTTTGACCAGCGACCCAAGGTAACGGGCAACCTCTTTCTCCTGGACGGGATGGAACTGCTGCGCAGCGTCCTTTCTCATGGACGCGGTAGTCAATCTGCGGAAACGACGCCACCTATCGTTGTACGGGGCCATCACCACAGCTTGGCTCCATCCCATTCTGCGCGGCGAAGATAAAATTAGCACGGAGCAGTGGGAGATCGTCGTGAGCAGGGTGTCTGGAAATAGTTTGGACTCACAGGATGTTGGCCATGATGCCAAGCGGCCGATCCGAGTATATGTCTGATCGCTTCTCAAGAAGATCGACAATCGCGTTGTAGGAATTAAGAATAACGATGGGGCTGCCTAAGATTTCGAGGTACATGGCGTCTCCTGCCCACAAGGACCATGGTATGAGTACTCATCCTTGGGTTGAGAATGCCGGCGAGCGCACCATATGTCTCTCCCCACTTTTTGTAGGTCACCCATGCCTCGGACTCTGGCATTTGGAGGAGATTACCGATCAACGGAAGACGAGGAGGTCCGGGAAGGTATTTTGGCCTCTTGCTCCAAGATACGGCCAGCTTCACGAAGAGCAGGCTAATGATCGCAGTGAGAAAGAGATAGACATTCTCTTGGTTAGGCATATTGGGTCCCCTAGAGTGATATACCACTAAGAGGAAAGAAGGGGTGAAGATCATAGTATATACCTCGGTCAACTATTTAACTGTTATGACCGGTGGTCGTAGAATCAACGATTTTGTCATTAGATTCGAATCTTGAGGATTCGGTTCGTGTAGGTATGGTTATCCCTAACTCTCCGTACCCCACCGTACCCCGGAACTGCAGATTTTGCTACGTTCCTGCTATGCTCGGCCAAGTGCCGAAAAATTAATTTATATATATATGTGACAAAAATTATATACATTCAAGAAATTTTATACATACATGGCACACATTAGGAGCACTATATATATGATCTAAAGGTGTTATAGACGAGTTCTGCGCGCGCGAACAGAAAAAGTCTGCTCGCGCGCGCAAAAGTTCTGTTCGCGCGCGCGCGAGCAACTCTGAGCCGGCCCGGTAGGCCGGCCTAGCTTTTCGACCTCGTAGGGCGGGAGGCACGGACATTTGTGGCACAATTTGGGTATCTACGGAAAGCTACGGGCGAGGAGAACACGTTGGTGCAACTTATAATTCGATTTGGGATCTTGGAAATGGAGGAGGGGGAGATACCTTGAGTTTAGCATCTAGTTCAGTGGTTACAGGCTGCTATTTCTGAGAATATAAAATACACTAGGTATTTACAGGTTGATATTGACTATAGGAAGGTATCGGGGTATAGTTTGGAAGCTTTCGGAGCCTATGGAATGCGGGAGAGCATCTCGCCGTTTCAGTGGCATGATTCAGAAGGCGTTGACAAACATGGCCAAGCGTAGGCTCGGATCATTCAGCCATCGGCAACCGTGGAAAAATTCGGCCGTCAAAGGTATCGGGCCCGGCAAATCAGCTGTCCGTGCCGGTTGCTTGTATATATTTGGCAGAGCCCTCCGCTGGCAAGGCCTTCGCCTGACAGAGAGGCTTCCTCAGGCTCTCCCGCACTCCCTAGGCTCCGGAAGCTTCCAAAATGTACCCGGAAGCCTACCTATAGTCAATACCAACCTGTACATACCTAATATATCTTATATTCTCAGAAATAGCAGCCTGTAACCACTGAACTAGATGCTACACTCCATGTATCTCCCCCTCCTCCCTTTCCAAGATCCCAAATCGAATTATAATTTGCACCAACGTGTTCTCCTCGCCCGTAGCTTTCCGTAGATACCCAAATTGTGCCACAAATGTCCGTGCCTCCCGCCCTACGAGGTCGAAAAGCTAGGCCGGCCTACCGGGCCGGCTCAGAGTTGCTCGCGCGCGCGCGAACAGAACTTTTGCGCGCGCGAGCAGACTTTTTCTGTTCGCGCGCGCAGAACTCATCTATAACACCTCTAGATCACATATATAGTGCTCTTAAGGTGTGCCATATATGTGTAAAATTTCTTATAAGTATATAGTTTTTGTCACATATATATGTAAATTAATTTTTCGGCACTTGGCCGAGCATATCCTGCAACCCAGAAAAGGGCCAAGGCTAGATCCTATTAAATTGGCTAATCACGAGTGGACCGGGGAGATACACATGCAACACTATATCTTAGAGATACCGGTAAATTGACGTTGTTACTATTCTCACTCGCGTTTTACACAGGAAATTGCTTTAAATTCAACTGTGCGATTCAAAGGTAAAGCCAAGAGCAAGGGGTAATCCTCGGCCCAAATTTATAAAGCCGACTGTTGTAACTCATAGCTTAGAACCCCTATTAGCAAGTGGAAAGGAGTGAACGTTGAAAGAAGGGACAAAGAAACTTGCAGAAAACATCACCCGGTGGTACCCAAGAAGCGCGATGAGGTTTCTGTATTCCGAAAGGCGCATCCGAGGGCTTGAAGGCTTATATGGCTCACATCAAAGTAACTTGAGCATGATAAATACTATAGGAAACGTTGCAATAGTGTATGACCGCTCAATGTAAGCATCAACATTCAGAAGGAGATTCAAACAAAAAGATTTCGAAGTCCAGGCTACATTCGTCGGTCCGGCGCGCATTGGACTTCGGTAAGTACCTGACTTGGACTTGAGTGGAAATTTAATTTACCTGCAGGATCCCGGGGTATTTCCTCTGATATATAGTGTTCGCAGATGTAGGTGCAAGGGTTTTTCAGGCGCTTGTTGTTTGTTACGCGGATCCCCGAATTGCCATCAGTTAATACAGGAACCTCCGTAGATTAAGTATGTATTTGGATCGGCTGTCATCTTCTCTGGATCTATCGGATGACCTATATATTCAAAGCGACAGCGGATACATCGAATGCCAACAGCGTGCTGGTTCTGCCTTCGGTGCGCACGTCATTTGATCTACATTCTGATTGTGTCTCGTGCTATGCATCGGTATCGAATCTCTCACTATATCGAAAGGTAGAGCTATAAGCTTCCTGTAAATTTCGCCCAAGCTCAAATACCTTTTTCTTCAGGCCCAATGAAGTCGACAGAAATATGGCTTCAACGACAATAATGACATCAAGTATTTTTCGAAACTCTGCCGCAGGCTGACTAGTTTTTGGCAGAATCAGAAGAAATGATGGAAGCAAGACGGTTTTATCAGAACAAGTCCCATACTTTCATTTCCAAGCCGCAGAGGCCCGCCGGAACCTTCAGATCGAGCGGCAAAGAGGGATCAACGTCTATTTATAGAGGCTCGACTAGCGGCGCTAAAATCTAGGTCCTCCTTCTTGTCCTTTTCTACGGTAATTTCATGTTTCAACTTCGCTCATAGAAATACTCGACCGAGAAAATTTTAGTTTGGCGTAGCAGTGCGTCGTGTTTGAGTTACACCAGCTTGTGTTGCAGAGGATTCCCAATTTTCGTGCGGAGATGAATCAGGTGATGGTACCATCATGACTGACTTTCCGCGCTGGCCGCCCACAGCCGTCCTCGCCAACTACATACAAGGATACCCACATACGCAATTCGCGGTGCCCACATTCACATGCGCCAGCGTCATTCCAAAGTAAGGCGCGAGGAACCTCGGCTATTACTTGCGCGTACCCGGGGCCGCCTCATACATGATTACTAGCATCTGCCCAGATAGAGACACTTTTCGACTTCAAGTACACACAGTACGCCTCTACGCCTATTCCCGGCTACCTGAACTAACAAGAACGGCTAGCCCTTTGGCAGATACTACATAATACACCTGTGAAGGAGTTGAGTCCAAAGCCGTGTCGTTGGTGCATCTTGTAGTCTCGTCAAACCACATCTCCAGCCAAACACAATCATGGATCCTCTATCCGGAAAACCGCACTACCCACCCCCAATTGGACCACTCAGCGGCACCGCACGGTCAATCCCCGCCGGCGCCTTACCCCACTGCGCAAGCCTGCCAAGCTTATCGCGCTCCCGACACCACTACCTCACACCCTCCACCGCACATGCGCGTTCACCCCCACGCACACACTCTCGGTGCACGTCGTCCCGGCTGCGTTCCCGCGCGCATGGGGCCCCACAGACCGGGTTGTGATACCGCCCATGGAGGACTTCCCCGGGAAGGAGGGCAAGGAGAGGAGGAAGCAGTGGATAAAGGCGACAATGGACCGGATGATCTGGGAGAAGAAGGAGGCAGAGAAGATGTTTCCGGACCCGGAAGCAAAGATCCAGGTTAAGGAAGAGGGGATATGGAATGTGGTGTTGAGGATTCGGAGAAATACGCCCTCACCCAAGGGGACGGGTATCACTCTGGTGACGTTGCACCCCATTGGATTTCATAAAGAGGTCTGTAGTTCCCGCTGAAGCTTATCCAGAGACTGACTTTCTATCAGCTTTGGGAGCCAGCTTTGAAGCACCTTGTTGAGGTTACAGAAAGCTCCGAGTCTCCCATCAATATCGACGAAATTTGGGCAATCGATGCCGTCAACCACGGCGACTCTGCTCTCGTCAACGGAGACCACATCCCAAAACTACGTGAGTATCTTTCGCTTTCATACATGGAATCCCTCATCAATCTCGACACAGCGGACAGGTCAGACTACGGCCGGGACCTCGCGAACCTATTAATCCACCATCTGCCAGACGGTCGCGATGCATTCGGGCAAGACCTTCCACGTATCCTCGAGCGTGTGCCAGACACTGTAGCAGCTTCCCGGGTCGCCAATGGCTTTACAGATCGTCATGTCGTCGCGATTGGCCATTCGCTCGGCGGCGACGGATCGTAAGTAACCACCTACTTTCACGAGACCGCGCAGAGGTTGATAACAGATGTGCCCCATCGCACTTCAGCGTTGTGTGCGGCATAAGCTACCCACGCCTCTTCTCTGCGATCATCCCTGTCGAGACGACGCTGTTCCCCCCCTCCAAGGACAGCACCGGCAGGGGAGCGGCCATGCTCATGAGCGCGTTGAGCCGGAGATCGTCCTGGCCCTCCAGGTCCGTGCTCCCATCCTCATCTCACTCTCCCCACCTCACCCCGAAGACCCCACAGGGAAGAAGCGAGAGCCGCCCTCCTCCGCGCCCCGCTCTTCCAGGCGTTCGACCCCGCGGTGTTCGACGCGTACATCGCGCACGGGCTGTACGCCGACGGCGCGGGGGTGCGCCTCAAGTGCCCGCCCGCGTGCGAGGGCAGCGAGTACACGGAGGGCCGCACGATGAACGAGGGCTGGGAGCTCCTGCCCACGCTCGACGAGCGCGTGGCGCTGCGCTGGGTCCTTGGCGGGCGGGATGATGCGAGTAATCTGTGAGGCTGCTGTTGCTCCTTCCCTGTTTCGTACAAGGCCTTTTTGGGGGCTTGCTGACTTTTTGTGGATCTGTTGGGTAGGGTGGGTGGACGGCATATCTCGCAGGCGGTGGCATGGCGCCGGCCAGCGAACGCGTCGAATGTGATGATACCTGGTGCAGGTCATCTCGTGAGTTCCCTCCCATTTCCCTTGTCTTTCCGCTGAACTCTCGCCCCGCATATCCAGTGCGTACAGGAAAAGCCAAGAGAATTCGGTGAGGATCCATTACATCTAACCTATAGGAGATGGTTCATTGATGTGGTGAATCCCTAATGTAGCGGAGGACGTCGCGCTCTTTTTGACGCACAAATTTTCGATAACGACGAAGGAGAGTGAAGGTGCAGAGAGGCGTTCAAAGCAGGCACAATCAAGGCTGTAAGAGTCATCGTGTAAGTTATTTCAGAGGACGTTGAGGGAATGGGGACGGCGCCTAAATCACATCTCTCCTGTTTATAGATTTGCTGATGAACAGTCCTGCTTCCTGTATGTATATTGTTTCCAGCGATTGAACTTCGTGCCCTGCGAGATTTTATTAGAAAGGAGTATAAGATTCGGATTCAGTATCGACATTAGGCATAAAATTAATTCCCTGCGTTCTGTTCAATTGAGACGTACCAAAGGCTCTCCGTCCAAACAGACTGACGTTGTTCTCAAAACGGATGCCCCTACTTCCAAGAACCAACCCAATATATTCCGCCAACAAACATGTAGATCTAATCTAGTCATCTATCGCATCTACCAAACTCTCTTTCTACATACAAGCAAAAATATATACTCTGTCCACACCATCATCCATTCCACATAGATCACTCCAACACAAATATAGCAAAAATGACGAGGGGAAGAAATGAACCAATAGAACAGGATGTCCACCATCAGTAAGCATTCGAGTCGATTGACGTTAGTAATTCAGGGATCGCGAACTGCAGATAAATGTGGCCGCAGGAAGAGGGAGGCATTCTAGTTCTTCTTCTCCTCCTCTGGCTTCTTCTCCTCCTGCTGCTTCTTCTCCTGCTGCTGCTCCTCGACAGTAGGCAGAATCCAGGCCTCGGCGGCAACGAACTGTTCGGTGGGGACACCAAGCTCGAAAAGAGTAGAGACCGCTTTGGAGAAGCTATCAAAAAAGAAATATCAATAACGATCCCAAATCTCCCAGTTACCAACCCAAAAATTGGGAAGGAAAAAAAAACGCACTCCTTGAACCAAAGATCCTGGCTATCCGCATACTGCTTCGCGAACTTCTTGAAGTTCTTATCCTGCACCAGCACATAGTCCGTCGGCAGCATCATCAGGCTCCGCGTCGTCTTGTCCTCGAGCTGCTTCGGCCCGTCCCAGCGCTTCCACACCCACTTCTCGTCGAAGAGCAGCTTGAAGTAGTCGTTCGTCACCGTGGTCGGCGCGAACGTCCAGGGGCCCTCGAAGCCGGAGCGGTCGCGGTGGCAGCGGCCCAGCGCGTGTGCGCCGGAGAGCGCGACGATGTCCTGGTCGTTGAAACTTCGATAAAACATTAGTCGGGTTCATTGAGAAGGAAGGGTGTGTTGGAGGTGGCATACCCCATGCGGTAGAAGATATTCCTGAGGTGGTCCGCGCCTTGGCTGCCGTCGGGAAGACGACCATCGGGGGGAACTTGAGATTCGGTACCGTCAACGCGACCGGGGCGCCAGGGGATCTTGGGTCCTCCCATTTCCTACCAAAATAATACCATATATCAGAATCCCATTATTTGAAGTGCGAAAAGTATGCCCAAAATATACCTGAACAGCAGCAACACCACCGAGGGTCCAGAGATCACCGTAGGTAATCCAAGGGAATTCCTGCTTGATCTTCTCCATGACTTCGCGAGCGACGTGCAGGCCTGCGTTGGCACCGTATTTGGCTTCGGGTTCGAAGCGCATGGTAGCGTAGTTGCTGTCGCAATTTCATGTGATATCAGAGGCTGGGCATTTGTTGCACATATGAGTGGAGACACACCTTCCACCAGTGTTAGAATCCTTATCATATGTTCCAGACGAGTGCCAGGCGAGACGGAGGAGAACGGGGCCATAAGAACCATCTGCGTGGAACATGGCATGAGACGAGAGAATGATGTGATATAGAGGGATACTGACCGTCGTAGTCGCCAGCTTCATCCATGATCTCCGCAATCCTATTGTAGACCTACAATAACGCTAATAAGCCTGGAAGTCGCGGAATACAACGACGCCACGAACCTTGATGTAGTCCTCCTTGGAGGGAACAAAGTTAACCTGGACCTTGGCGGACTGCACGCCAGACTTCACGGCATTGCTAGCAGCGTTACTAGTGTAGATGTAGTACCCAACAGCCCCGATAACGATACCCCCGAGGCCATAGTAGAGAGTATTGTTCGAAGACTTCGCTGCGGGAGGTGGGGGCGGGGGCGTGTCAGAGAACCTGCGGTTGAAGGAGGAGCGGAGCTGGAATCTCGACGGCTGGGCAGCCCTGCGCACGGCGGCGCGGAGGGGGTTGCGGAAGGCGCTGAACGACATCGTTTGGCCAGGCGGAGATGGTGGTGGTCGGTGTCAAAGAACGCAAGCTGAGACAAATCTCAATCTTTTCAGGTCGCCATGCCCGCGAATAGTCCGCGGGTCACGCTGAGCCCATGCGGATTATGAATTGTTCGCTGTAGTGCTGATTTCTAGTATTTTCTAAATCCCCATTCATGGCGGAATGGTACCGGCATTATGCACACTCTGATTCCGGAGCGCACTCGGTGCGCCCAAGTCCACAGGTGACAGCGCTATCCGCACACCCCGCAGGCAGCTGCAAGTGCAGGATATCGCGCCGATGGCAGCCCTAGCCCCTAGTCCTTGCCTAGTCCTCGAGCTCGACCATGACAAACAGATACCGGGGCCAGCCAATCAGACCCAGCACATTTTGGCGTGCATGATGAAGCAGTAACGTGATTCCTAGTAATCGACCAATGGTGGAGCGGTTCATATCCGATATCGGATACTATCACAAGCGGAGGCGAAACGGAGGCGAAACAGCTGGCGCTCACCCATGAGCGCTTGTTGACGGCAAGAAAGAAAGATCTCAACGCCTTTCTTCTTTATAATTATGTCACTTTCTACATTGATCGTAATCGAGCCTTTTGAGAGCACATTTCCCAGCTGGCTATCCTCCAAACAACTCCATTGACCAGCTGACTCTACGACACATTCTATTCTCGAATCTGCTTTGTCTGATGATTGATCATGAAATGTCATTTCAGCATCTCGTCATATCACGTGAATGACTAAGCGCATGCAGCCGGCCAACTACCGGGCCGGAGCGCCAGGCGAACGCAGGGGCTGGATTCAACTTGGTTTCAACTACTGACAAGTGTCAACTTGATTTACTACTGAACATGATTGTTTGGTACGTCTCTTTCTTTCTTGCTGAACGGTGTTTTGCTGCATCATACTGAAATCACCTCCCAGATTATACAAGCGTGTACTAAATGGATAAATCACTGGAACAACTAGGATGAATTGGTGACATTGAGCAAAGATTAAGTTAACATTTAATATGGATCTCAGCCATTATCATCGCGTGTTCAAACGTTCAACGTTTTCAACGTTCAACCACGAGGCGACAATCAATACCTGTCAAACCGCACATATCTGTACACGGTAAACCCCGCTTTTCATCCTCTTCAAACTCGGTGCCCAATCCTCCGTACATTTGATCTACACTTCCCTCTCCCCCTACCCGAGGTAACCCGCGAACTATGCATCGCAGTGCCACCCTCTCACACCCTTCCAGCATGCTAAAAATATGCCGCCTTTGCGGGGTAACCTCACGTCTCTAACTCATCTCACTGGGCCTAACTGTTGATATTGACCACTGAAAATCCTCTGCCCCTACCCACGCGCGTGAATCCATACATGCCTGTCTACGGCGGTGGCTCATTTTGACTTCTATGAGAAACAGACTTGGCTGCCTTCTTGCCTTCTTCTTCTTATTCACTATCTGACATTTCGCGGTGTTGCGATCTGTTAAGTAGGAACAGACGTGCCTTGGGATGCCCAGAGCCGCCTATTTTCCCCCCATTCTGCCGCCATCGTTGGCCTCTTACTCTGGTTTTGATTCGCGGCACGAACTGCTAAGCCACGTACCAGTGTCTCTCTTCCTCAACCCACCTCCATCAGTGCCCGTCGACGACTGCACTATGCTTGACCTAGGCACCTGGCCAACACTAGCCATAGGCCTCACCGCCTTCCTCCTCCTACGCGTCTTCTCCCAACGGGCGAAAAACCAGCAGCGCAAATACCTCCCAGGCCCACCCCGCCTGCCGCTCATCGGAAACCTGCTGCAGATGCCGCCAGTCGACGCATGGGAGACGTATCTCAAGTGGAAGGACATCTACGGTGCGCGCGGCGTGCCAACTGATGAAAATGAAACAGGGATTCTGATAACATCTGGGGAATATGCAGGCGATGCGATATACCTGGAAGTGCTAGGCGCGCCAGTGGTGGTGCTCAACACATACCAAGCCTGCGTCGATCTGCTGGAGAAGCGGTCTGATATTTACTCGGACCGGCCGCGGAACGTCGTGGGCAATAAGATGTCAGTCATCCCAATCCTCATTCCCTGCGTACATGAAATTGGCTTGACTTACACGTATACTTCTTTTGTTATTTTTTCACATGAAGTATGGGATGGGACAAGTCCGTGGTCACAGCGCCCTACGCCGAGCGGTGGAAGCGCTACCGTCGCATCTCCGCCCAGTCGCTAAGGAAGGAAGTCGTGGGCCAATTTTACCCTCTGCAAGAGAAAGAAATCTCCCGTTTCCTGGCGAGTGTGCTCCAACAACCCGAGCGATTCCTGGAGAACTTCCGTTTGTGAGTGTCCTCCAGTTTTTCTACGCATTTCATAACTTACAGGTATTTTCACAGCGCCGCCGCTCGTGGACTCCTAATGGCGATGTATGGTATTGAAGTGACAGAAGAACACGATCCGGTAAGCTCCTATCCTCCAAACACTGAGTAGTGGGCTTTGGATTTTATCACTGACATCCCCGGCAGATGATCACCACCGCTGAGCAGGCAATGGAGGCGGCAGTGTTCGCTGCGCAGCCAGGGAACTTTCTGGTCGACTTCTTCCCAATTCGTATGCTGCTTTCTTGACTGTCCAGATATTGTTAATCCCCATCTAATCACGATTGATTATTTTTTTGGTAGTGGAAAAGGTGCCCAGCTGGGTGCCAGGCACAGGATGGAAAGCCTACGCACAGAAAGGGAAAGAGCTCACGGACGACATGATTAATATCCCGTTCAATAAGACTGTCGCTGCTATGGTATGTTGCTTTGCACTTAAAAGGAAGAAGATTAGATTACTTACTGTCAATCACTCGCTTGAAGAAAACGGGTAATTATGAATCATCGTTTACATCGGTCAATCTGGAGAAGAAGGAAGACGCGGAGATTGTAAAATGGTGTGCTGGGACAATGTTATCAGGTGCGCTTCGATCTTCGTCAAATGAATGTGTTATTGACTCAATGTTTTATTCCAGCTGGGACAGACACCGTGCGTTCATAGACTGACATTAGCATAAACCCGAAAGTTGACCACGTGCCTCGTAGAGCGTAGCCTCTATGCACAACTTCGTCCTCGCCATGGTCCTCCACCCCGCAATCCAGAAGCGCATCCAAGCCGAACTCGACAGCGCAGTCGGCCCGGGACGTCTGCCCACCATGGCTGACAGCACCCAGCTCCCCTACCTCAACGCAGTGCTGCGCGAGCTCATCCGGTGGCAGCCCATATCGCCTATCGGTGCGCCTGCTTCGCCTGCATTCACTGCGCCATATTTACTTTGTATTGGGAAAACAGCATTGCCTCATCGCCTTATGACGGATGACGTCTATAATGGTGCGTGCAGCGACTTCTGAGGATAATATTGTCCAGGGCTGCGTGCGCGCAGTTGGGCTTATGCTGTGTATAGGATATTTCATCCCAGCAGGCACGGTAGTCATTGCGAATAGCTGGTGCGTACACCAGTGCGAGGGTCATGATCAAGATGCTGATTTTTACCGTTCTGATACCGCACTTTCACCTCCTGTCCTGGCCTACTACTTAGGGCGGTAAGTCGGGACCCAACGCTGTACAAAGACCCCGAGGTGTTCAACCCTGATCGCTTCCTGCCTATGTTCGATCAAAGCATCCCACACGACCCAGCAGATATCCCGATGGATCCAATGCTGTACTCCTTCGGATACGGGCGAAGGTGCGTGTTCCAAAAATACCAAAGACATTGCAGTGTAAGTACATTGTTCATCTCGTCTATTGTTAGGATCTGCGCAGGCAAGAATTACGCCGAGGCCATGGCCTTCACCGCCATGGCGCGCCTATTAGCCACGTTCGATATCAGTATGGCGAAAGACTCCCAGGGGAAGGATATCGTCCCGGAACTGCAATTCAAGTCTTCGGTCGTCAGGTATGTCTGGGCGCTGTTTGCTTTGAGGACTGATTTGTTTTGTTACTGATCATGCGCATATTTCAACAATTACCAGAGAGCCTGTTCCATTCCCCTGTGAGATAACACCTCGCTCGGAAGCTGCTCGTGCGCTGGTGATGGCCAGCGGCAAAGGCGACTTCTGAATGGAAGTCCGATATATTTCCTGTTTGTCCGAGTGCTGCGGCTGCTATGATCATCATGCCTTCAGCATTTCTGGTGCGGATGCCGCGATGTATCTGTAATGTACTTCTACCTTTGGGTTCAATTTAGTCTTGGGAAATTGATCAGTTCATGCATATGGTTACCCAACTCCATTTCGGCTTATTCGCAGCCAGCGCCTAAAACAGGCGCTAATGCTGGTTTTCTTTCCTTGGTTTCTATATCTGATCATTATCTCGGGCCATTTAGATGACGATGCTATAAGGTACTGGCAGTGCGCCAGCGGCATGCCAGAAAAGATATTCAAAACAAGTCAAATCCGGTGACGCCGGATCTCTTACAAGTTAGAGCCAGATTGGTAAAATATAGGCCACAAACTTAACTAGTTTCCAGCTCTGGCGCTGGAAAATTCAGCGCTTCAGCGCTTAATCGATAATCCCCTGTTTGGCAGAGTCAGAGTATCAATCAGTTATGTCGCATGCTCCCATCCACATTCGACCACACCCCCTGCAGAGCACAGCCTCCTCGCTATTTTCTGCCACCCATCCGATCTCGAAGTGTCCGTATGTATTTGGTTCGTATTCATGGCAATTGATCATAACAGCCCGCGCAACGATTGCGAGATTGATTCTGGATGCCCGAACATTGAATCAAGTGGCATCGCCCTGTCATGACCAGTGCACAGTTTCATCAAAGATTCGTCATTAACGGAGCAGCAGCTGTAGGCTTCTGGTTCTTCTCTCAAAATCATGCACCCCGACAGCCACCCCTGATACAGCCTCCCTTCGCCTATGGCCTGCACAAGAGCTGAGTACGTGTATCGATATTTCTGACTCATGTCATCTCATGCCGCTCATGATCAACAGCTAAATGGGGAATAATTCCAATCTTATCTACTTTATGTCGTGAATCGGATCCGTCGTATAAATACCTGGGTGTGTGGACAACGACATCCGCCCACACCCCACCACACTTTCTAGTCTCAAGACTCCCCTGTGTAAAACTTCGTTATGGCCTGGCATGGACATGGACATGGAGGGTGGCAAGCGCCACCATATATGCAGCCTATCGATCCTAGATTTGTCTATTCGGTGCCACAACCCGCGTACGCTCCTCCCCAATGGTACGGACCTCCCGATCCCTACCAACCGCACCAGTCTGCACCAGGTAATTACCAAGTATGTTTTTCTGTTTGTCCAATAGATTTAACGTATTATGGCCACAGCGACTCAAGCCCGCTCCTCTAAATATCCCAGTCTTAACCCAGCTCTTGCTGAGGATACGACGCTGATTCGTTTCGACATAAAGCAACGCCCAGCGAAGTCGATCCTTGCACAGGCTTTCCAGGCGAGTCGGAAAGAATTTGCGCTGGCAACTACCACGAAACACATGCGGCTGATCTCCAAGGCATTCCCATGGTCGATCGAAATCGTGTCAGAGGCGAACATCACCTGCGAAGACGTCTGGAGGGCGTTATGGAATAGCTTGCAGCAAAACATCGCGGATTCTGAATGGGGCTTTATTGTACGAGAACAAGGGTACGAGATGATTGAAAAATCAGTAAAGAAAAGGGTGGCAGCCGATCCCAAGGCCGACAAGCATCCAAAACGCATCGATTTTCTTGGGGACATGACCCTCTTTAGGGGTCTAGAACAGGATAACGACTATGCAAAACTCAGGCTTTTGCCTCTGACACAGAAGTGCGATGAAACTTGGGTTGTCAAACTGAACTCATAAACAAATTACGGAGGGTCACAGAACTTAGAATGCTTTCATATTTCACTTCGTCATCGCACCCTCTATAGATCTATATGCCATTACCGTTATGAGATAGATTAGGACCATGGTATGCAGAGATTTGTGGATCCCTCGCAGTCAATATCCATAATAAAACATATGCCTATAGGTCGTCGCACATTCAGCAATGCTATGCTCTGGCGCTGGGCTTGACAGTCTCAGGCCTCAAGGAGGAAAAACGTTTCCTAGGAACAGATTCAGGATTCAACGAGCTCCGTCAGAGCATAAAATTCGATCAAAGGGAATTCATATTTCAAAAGGATACAAAAACTGGGCGCGCCCCAATAAGAACGTAGAAGAATCAAGACCAACACTCATTCAAGGAATTCCAATATTGGAGAGCCATCACAACATTATCCCATCTATGGCTCTCTTCGCCAAGAATTTATTCTACAGATTGGAAAAAGCAAGTGAGATGAGTGAATGATCATTTAACAATGATTTCCTTACCGTTCAATAATCCTCATAGGCAGCAAGAGAGGTCAAGTCACCGGCGAGGTAGAGATCAGCGATAGTTTGCGCCGCACCCTCACCAGCGGGGACCTTGATCGTCTTGTGAATACCAGACGCGTCTTCGTACTTGAAGTAGGCCGGAGCGCTGCAATTTGCGGCCGTAGCCTCGGCCTCCCTAGCCTGGACTGCACGGCGTCCCTGGGGCGAGTGGAACCAGTTAAGGTTGGTCGCGCGGGTGCCTCCACCATTGAAGCACTTGGTGCCGGGACCGAAGAGCGAGAAAAGGAAGGATGAGCAGCCATTGTTGGTGTAACCCTGGCCCTGGGAGCCGGAGGGGAGATTGGTGAACTGGGCAGAAAATCCAAAGCCGGTAGGGAGGGAGCAGCAGACGCCGCCGCCATCAGTGCAGCCGAAGGCGGACCCGCTGCAGGAGACGGTGTTGGAGAAGCCTTCGTAGCTGATGGTCTGTGCGAGGGCGGGCCCGACGAATAGAGCGACGGAGACCAAGGTGGCGAGTTTGAATTGCATGTCTGGTGTTTGGTGGAGGAAGTTGGTGTAGAAGACTTCGTTTGCAAGAGATGATACTTGAGCTGGAGCCTGAAGTTTATCGTCTACTTTCCATTGCTTAAATACCTTTTGGATCGCTTATGAAAACACATACTCTGTAATAGCGTGCTCGCCGAATATAGTACCAGCAATGTGCACTTTTCATTACAAAGGGTTTCTGCCGTGGATGTTTCGTAGAATCGAGTTCAATAAACCAAAGTTGATCATGGGTTCCGAGTTCAGTAAGCAAATAGCACCCCGCCGCTTTCACAGTCAGACCGAGCACGGTAAACAACGGAGGATTTTAGAAAAAAACCTTTGGCGGTGACAAACGTTGTGGTCATGCTTGTAATGGATTTTGAGGAAATTTTTAGATACAAACATAGTATATGTAGATCTCGGCTCTGTAGGTGGTGTTTAATTTTAGCTAGATGTCTAGAACTGGTATTCCGTATATGTCACTGTTCTCCCGCAGCGTTTTGTAATTTCGCGGTACAGTTCCTTTTATGATAGTTGCCTCATTCCCTGTTAAAATTGCTATATAGGAGTATTAGTTAACTTGATGCAGGGTATTGAAGGGTTGTAAGTGTAAATCAGCAGTTTGAGGCGAGCCTCGAGAAGTTAACTAACATTCGTCTAAGAATAGGTCGGCTAATAATAAACGCCTGTAAATAGCGCCCATTCTGGAAATCGAGTTTGGATGCCTTTTGACAAAGGTCCATCCGGTCTGTTGATAAATGCGATGGCGGCGATATCCATATCACTTCCGGAGAGTTCTAGACTAAATATGTTAATATCCAGTACATACATATACAGAGCTAGAAGCAGTTGAGGAGCTGGGGACAGATCCACAACAGTCATGGATAGCCCAATGAACAACAGGGTCAATACTTACTTCCTTCCATTGGGTTTAAATAATAAGGACAAGAAATTTATAAAAGAATAATGCGACAACTATTGCGGATATTTCCCAAAAGAATGAATCAATGATAATGGTCGAGGTCGGAAGGACCCTCAAAGTGATTATAAATTTATACCCAAGTATGTCATACCTTTTAGAAAAAACAATTTCAAAGCATAAACCGGAAACTCTCCGATCGCACCCAAAGCAATGCCCAAAAATTACTCATTGTATTTAACCGCCGGTTTCCAGAAAGCAACATTAACGAAGTCAATTTCAATTTGAATGCCAATTTTGCGACCCCATTCGTCAATCATTGACATGCGTTCATCATGACTTCCTCACAAGACGGATATACCTTTACAAGGATGGATTTTAATCATCAATTTGAAATCGAAATAAGCGGTCAATGGCTCTTCCGGTTCTACCGTCTCTTCTTCCTCTACATCGATCCCACATCTGCTCCGGCGGAGCCTTCTCCGGCACCTTTAGCTCCGATGATTACCTCAAAAACCTCTCTTTTGACTCACCCTAGTACTCACACCAATTGCTTCTTTGCAGATAAGCACATGTGTTCCAGCTCTGACCGCCAACCTGTATCTTCTTTTAGTGTTTTGAACGAACACTTCGTACTCTAGTCTCTCGTCCATGAACTCCGTGCTTACGTCGTGTAGTCTTCCATGGGCCAACAATGGGCTCACTCGTCGCAGACATAAGCATTTAGTGACGATAGCGCCGGTCGGCAGCGGGGTGTTCTGGCGAGTTTGGGAAAAGAAAGGTGAGGGCTTCGTTATGTCGGCGCGACGATGAGGATGTAATTTCTTGCGGCAGTAGGACTGGCTGAGGGGTCTGTGAGGACTACCGGGAAACTCGCGTTCTGATATGCCTTCTTCGTTGGAAGACATGTTTTTTTTATACATTTGTGTTCCATCTCGAGATTATCAATCCCACAAGCACATAATCAGATCTCAAATTGACTGGGCCGTTCATCCCCCTGACATATTTCTTGAGGTAAGCTAGTGTCCTAAATGCCATAGCTCGTTATCACGAGCGACGCTTGATTATAGACGAGTCCACAGATTTAGGATACTTAATAAACATGACAGGCTTGAATTCCAATTGTAACGGCAAGGTCCATACCCTATTTGTGAACCCCGTACTGTCATAATTCATTACATTGAGTGATCTCGCATAACGAAGGTATATATTCATAGGTATATTACAATCAATCGTTCTGCAAATGGAACTGAAATGATCCCAACGGGTATATACATACATTGGGTAACGGAAAAAAAAGAAAAACGCAAGTAATCAAAGTTAGATGTTAAATCTCTTCACTACATCGACAATCGCAATCCGCTACTGGACAAATGTTATGAGTCCGCCCAGAATCTTCGCCCAAAAACCATTCAAGGATATGTGCCGCATGTCCTCCGTGCCGACATGTCTGGCAGATAACAATGGCGTCGTCAAAAGTATCTGATAAATAGGACAAGACAAACAATCAGCCCAGAAACCACACGTCATCATATTCTTCACCGACCTCGATGATGGGTGTAGCCAAGGTCCACCTCGCGTGCCGCGTCGTGCACGATTGACAGAGTCAGCAAGCACACAGAACACCTTGGAAGCTCGCGGTTACAATTCTCGCAGGCGGTTGGCTAAGGGCCGCCTCGAAATCAGTATGTTATCAACGAAAGCGAGAACACAGAGACGACGCACCCGCCATTTCTGCTGCGAGGAAACCAAAGGTCCGGTATTCCGAACGGGTTTGCTGCAATAATGGCACCGAATGAGAATCTGCCTGGGTACCCACTCCTCTGGAAGCGTGTCGCCTGTATGCATCCCTCCTTGGAGGAGCTGGCCCCGCTCGATGTCGAACCCGACGCGCAGATGATGGAGCTTGAAGCCATCCAACAGGTCCCGATACGCCTCCAGCCATCTCTCCATCCTGCGATCCTTGAATTTCTGCGGGCAACGTAGGAGCCGAGTATGGCAGCCGTTTGAATGTCGCCTGTACGGTCCACGTATGCCTGGAGAATGTCCATCCCTGCTGGCGTCAGTCCGGTAACCATGATCGCGTCGATGTTGCCTTGGGCGCTGGCACGTTTGACTGTGCGCTGGAGATACGAGGAAAGCGTTTTGTCGTCCAAAAATAGTAAGGCGATGATAAGGCGCTCGCGGAAGGGAATAACGCCTTCGTCGAGGACCTCGCCCCAATCCCCATCGCGAGGTGGGTCAGCATTACTCGGAAATATGGATCATGAAGGCGCCCGATAAGACGCCCGTAGTGTTCGCGAAGGTCGCTTCCTCTCTGTGAGCCGAATGGGCTGAAAAAGGCGCCAGAGCAACGATGGTTCCAGACATCATCTGATGCGTTTCGTCTAATATATGCATTATTAATTTACGAATCACAGATCGGATAAAATAGGGTTTACCATCGCTTTTCATGAGAAGATCAGCAGCCTTGCCAAATTGACCAGTGAAGACCAGCCAGCACGCCACTTCGAAAGTGACCATCCTTTTCCCATCTACGATAGCCAGAAAAATCATCAGCCTTCATTTCACCTCTATCTCAGTCGTAAGACTGACCGTTTGATAGACGCAGCAATTTCCTCCTCTCTAAGGCTCCACCCACAAATCGTCAACGCCACCTGCCTCGCCAACCAATTTATTTGTCGGCACAGGCGACTTCCAGCTCCAGCGGTCGATGCCTCTCCTGCTTGCCAGATCCGCCAGCGCAGCGGACCATTATCTTGTAGATCATCTGCGGGCGAATGACTGCGTCGAGAAGTACGTCCGTAGCCGCTGCCGCCGCTGCCGGTGTGCGCGTGGTGGACATTTGGGACATTTGGGACGGGAACATCGAGGAGGAGGGAGCGCTGGATGTCGTCAGTTACATCGGGAAGGGTGCTGCGCCGTCGATTGGTGGGAAACCTTCCCAGATACCGAGGAGACCGTGGTAGGAAAAATCGAATCCGTTCAGGCGGGGTGTCGGGACGCAGAGAATGTCTTGTGAGGCTATATAGCATACCTTGAGTTCGTTGTGTGGAGGATACATTGAAAATAGCTTACTCTGAATCCAAGACCAGAGATCGGATAAAATCTGCGTTGTGCAATCTGAAGAGCTATAATCATCATGGGTAACGCTGACATTGAGATGAGGCTATAGATCCGTCAATTTCACAAATAACAGATTGAATAGCGTGCACACACACCTGACTGAGCCCATAGCCAGCTTTCGCCCTCCGGCGCATAACCATCGAAATGTCCTCCTGCACTACATGTGTGATTCCACGCCTTTTGACTTCCTTCGTCTTCGTTGGTGCCCGCTCAGCACTGCGCCGCTCGATGGAAGGCGCCTGCTCCAGCAGTGCTCTTTCAAAGGCTCGTCAGCGGGTATCGTATCCGCCGCGACAGCGAGCGTCTCTGCACCGCACTAGGCTGGCTGCGCTCCGTGCTCCGGTACTTGCGCACAGATGCAGCAGGGCTATAAGTCCGCGACTTCCCTGGCCTCGTCACGGATAGGCCCATCGGCCGCTGGGCGAGGGCAGGGAAACCGTCGTCGTCGCCCCGTCCGAAAAATGGCGGCAGGCCGCTGAGCGGAGGTGGGATCCGGGATCCGACGACGCTGTCTCCGCGGCCGCGTACGCGGGACGCCTCCCGCGTGGGCCCCGACCGCGAGCGCGATCCTCTTCGCTCGCTGCTGCCGCCGTAATTGAAGGGCGCGGCGGAGTTCGGCTGTTGCCCGAGCTCCGAGTCGAATTCGTCCTCCGTTTCCGAGTCGTTGTAGCCTTCTATCGTCTTCAATCCCAGCCCGGCGCCCAGTGTGAATCCTCCTCTGGAACTCCATGCAAGTTGCTTGGGGGTATCGTGGATCGCATAAAGCTCGAGGTCGCCGTCCTTACTGACGACCATGACATTGGAGGTGAGAGATGGAGATGATTTGGGTCGCGGAACAAGGGCGAATGAAGCCAATGGGCGATGGAAATATTTGGCTGCGAATATAATTAGGAGGTGGAATGGAGAAGAATCTGGATCATTACTTACTTCTTCGTGTATCGGCAATGACGAAAGAACGTTGAGTAGAACCGTCTAATGTTTCTCTCGGTGATGGTGTTTGCTGACTACCTCCAGCGGGCCAAGGCAAATTCGCGGCCCACGAACGCTTCGTCACCCTTACGGAATCGCGCGAGCGGCTTGTTTCACCGTCAGAGGAGCCACCCCCGGTCACACTGCCTTCAACGGTGCTGGCTTTAGATTCTGCCAAGTCCCAGAAGCGGACATAGCTCGAGTCTTTCTCCAGGGTAGCTATGCACCCCCGTCGTGTGCTCGAGAACTCGATGTTGGCGTACAACGCGCCAGGTTTAATTCTGGCACCATCAGCAATGGCGTCGCGCTCCGAGAATGTCAAGATAGGGTGGTTGAACCTGCGGGCATCCCATATGGTCACTGTTGCATCCCCAAAGGTGGCAATGCGGTGTGAATCAAACGGGTCCGTGACTATCCCGTTGACCTTAGTTGCAACATTTACTGTTGGAGTAACTGCCGAGCGGAGGTCGAAGAGCCTCAACCATCGGTGCGAGATACCAGCCAGGATTAAATTTGTCGATGAAGGAAGGAAGGCGAGAGATGAGACCACTTCTGCAGGCGCGTGCTGTTGAATTACTCGAGAATCGAGCCTCGTCTGGGTCTCAAACCGAGGAAGGAGGGGTTGTGGGCGTGGCTTTGGAGGCATGACAACGACAGTATCGTTGGGATTGGCGAGAGGGAGGGCTAATGAGGGCGCGACCGTGCTGATGTCCCAAATCATGAGACTCGCGTCGCCGCGGACTTTGTCGAGACCCACTGCAAGGTAGTTGGGATCGACATTGTTGAAGGTGACCACGTTGCATGACCGCGCATTGCGGATGGGAAGAGTGACGGAGGGTCCGCTGGAGAGAACGTTCTTCCGCTGCGCTTGCTTGGCTGCTTCAAGACGAATGAGGTCCACCTTTCCTGTGCTCAGTCCTACAGCCATCAGGTCATCAAAAGCGGGATCCGGAGACCAAGCGAAGCACTGAATCCGGGAAACAAGTCAGTAGGTATGCTCGTTGAATGACATATAATCGACGAAGAGTAAGATATCGGCAACTCACCTTCATAAAGTGCAAATCATGCTGAGAGGTAACATGTCTAATCTCTGGATATTCCGCCGCCCATTCATACAGCATAATTTGAGAACCCCCTCCTACCACAAACTTGTTATCATGTCGGGGGTGCCATAGAAGGCGTTTTTCGAGTTGAACCATGATTCAGAGCCTGGTAGAAGGCTGATGAGCTCCAAATCAATGGATATTTATCATGTCCGCGCTTGGAGGTTTTGATTTAAGCGTAAGATGAGCAGCTTTAGAGGAAGTGGGAGACTTCTGAGCGAGAGGACTGGTAAAGGTCGGACGAGTTGGCATCAACAAATCAGCAAGAACAATATATTCCGCTGTAGGCCAAACATACCATTACAAGAATTCTACCTGTACCTTTATGGTAGCATTGTATCAGATTGTATCAGATTGTATTGGCATAAATTAATGGTAGTCAATATAGAGAGTAACGAAATTCTGGTAGGCAATACAATGCATTCACATGCATTGTATTGGCATTGTATGAGATTGTATTGAGATTGTATGCCCTTGTATGACCCGAATTAACCTTCAGGGTCGTGTGAGTAAATTTCCTGATAAATCCCCGCGTGACGATCTGATATCCTGAATTGACGAGTCATATTAAAAACTTACTGCATGCTGAGGATTTCAAGTCCTTTATCTCTTCTTCGATCTACCCTTCGTCGGCCAGCTCCTACTAACCTATCTTGCTGTCGAAAAATGGCTACAGAAGCATCAGCAGGCACTCACAAGGATCCCGTCACGGGGGAGATGATTTCCAAGCAGTGCGTGTTTTTTCCTTCGCGTCGCGACGGACGGACGGCTTAATCGATGGTCGATGCGTTAAAGGGAACTCAAGCGTCGCGAAAAGCAACGCCAGAAGGAGGCTGCAAAGGCCAGCAGGGCCCCCGCTGCACCAGCTGCACCAGCTGCAGCAGCTGCTGGACCAAGGGAGGAGGATCTCAATCCCAATGTAAGATAGTCGCCAGTATCACTCGACTTTGGCTAACCAACTCAGCAATACTATGAAATGAGATGCCGCCAAATCCAAGAACTCAAGAAGACCCAAAACCCCAACCCATACCCACACAAGTTCCATGTTACGCGCTCGTTGACTTCCTACATCGACACCTACGGAGCAGAAGGCAAGATCCCATCCGGAACTAAGGTGGACGGCGTCGTCGAGAGCCTCGCTGGTCGCATACACAACATTCGCGCTAGCGGCGCTAAGCTCAAGTTCTATGATCTCCACGGCGAGGGCACCAAGGTTCAAATCATGGCCACGCAGCAAGACGCGGAAAACCCTGATGCATTCATCGAGACCCACGAGCACTTCAAGCGCGGCGACATCGTTGGTGTGACCGGTGTACCTTCACGCACCAAGAAGGGCGAGCTGAGCATCACGCCGCTGTCCATGCAGCTGCTGGCGCCAAACCTGCACCAGCTGCCATCAGGACACTTTGGCCTCAAGGACCAGGAGACGCGCTACCGCAAGCGCTATTTGGACCTTATTCTCAATGACAGCACCCGCAATCTGTTTATTACGCGTAGTCGCATTCTGAACTACGTCCGCCGCTTCCTCGACGACCTCGGCTTCATGGAAGTGGAGACACCTATGATGTCCCTCCTTGCTGGCGGTGCGACAGCCAAGCCCTTCATTACCCACCACAACGACCTTGACCTCGATCTCTACCTCCGAATCGCGCCTGAGCTGTATCTCAAGGAGCTCGTTGTCGGTGGCCTCGACCGGGTATACGAGATCGGACGCGTGTTCAGGAACGAAGGCATTGACCTGACGCACAACCCCGAGTTCACGATTTGCGAGTTCTACATGGCCTACGCTGACATGACGGACCTGATGGATATCACCGAGGCCATGCTGGAGGGTATGGTCAAAAGTCTGACGGGCGGCAAGACCACCATCACGTACCACCCTGATGGCGACAAGGGCAAGGAGGGCGCGCGCGAGGTCGTGCTCGACTTCAAGCGCCCCTGGAAGCGCTACGACATGATCGAGACCCTCGAGGAAAAGCTCGGCGTCAAGTTCCCACCTGGCGAGACCTTGCACACCGAGGAGACCAACAAGTTCCTTCGCGAACTTTGCGTCAAGGTACCCCTCTCCCTATAATCGTGAGTACACGTTGCTGACCTTGCTCGCAGCACAACGTGGACTGCAGCGAGCCGCGCACGAACGCGCGCATGCTCGACAAGCTCGTCGGCGAGTTCATCGAGCCGCTCTGCGTGTCCCCCGCCTTCATCGTGGGCCACCCGCAAGTGATGTCCCCGCTCGCCAAGTGGCATCGCTCGCGCCCCGGTCTGTGCGAGCGCTTCGAGGGCTTCATGTGCGGAAAGGAGTTCTGCAACGCGTACACCGAGTTGAACGACCCCTTCGAGCAGAGGCTGCGCTTCGAGGAGCAGGTGAGGCAGAAGGAGCAAGGCGATGACGAAGCCCAGGGCATCGACGAGACCTTCATTGACGCGTATGTTTACAATCAATCTTTCGAGTATGTATTTGCTGATGTTCGTTAACCCAGTCTTGAGCACGGTCTCGCCCCCACTGGTGGATGGGGTCTCGGTATCGACCGCCTCGTGATGTTCTTGACTGATTCTACAAGTTCGTACCTTTACTTTTACTTTCCATATAAAAGTGCTCATATGTTCCATACACAGACATCAAGGAAGTCCTCCTCTTCCCTGCGATGAAGCCCTTAGATACGGCATCAACCGCCCCTTTGGCCACCCCGGGTGGTAGCCACCTCGGCCAGTCCGGCCAGGTGTAGAGTTTTCATTTCTCGTTTTGAAAAGCTGCTCTCTGTATTTTGTTTTAGTGCGCGAAAAGTATTGTGCTGATATAATACCAAAACCAATTTATTATTAGTGCCTTGAGCAGCCTCAAGGCTTTCTTACATCGAGTATGTAGATTGAGTGCGACTCGGAATGATTCGGAAGACTCTGATGGATATAATTGGCTCGACGACATCCTGGAAAGGAAATTTGATGCAAACCAGAGTATTTTGGAACGGCAAGAGAACGCCGGTTGACATGAACACTGAACATTTTAGATAATGTTCGACTTGCTCACAGCCATCCAGTCCAAACATGATACGAAACCCATTTCTTCACCGTTTCGGGCGGCCCAAGCTTCCTACCCCTCCCGTACCGCACCTGCTCAAGTCCAACGCGCCACCATCGGAAGCCGAATCTTTGCTCGTGTACAAAACCATCGAAGAAGTAGAGCGCGTTATTTCAAATCTCAGAGAAATTCTGTCTGTCAATATAGATGACGGTGGTCTGACTAATAACGACAGGACCGAGCTGAAGATCCAGCTAAGGAAAGCCTCGGAGTTCGTGGAGCAGCAGAAGGGGATCACATCGATTCTGCGTGGAATCCCTCCTGAAATTCTGCAAGAAATCTTCAGCTACACGTTCCCGACTGCATGGCTTAATCCGCCACGGAGCATCGAGATTAAGGGCGCCTCCTATATCGAGGCACACGACAAGGCTGTGTCGTCTCTATGGGCGCTTGCTCAAGTGTGCCAACTATGGCGGACGAGCGCGTTGTGCATGCCGTCCTTCCGTGGCTACCTCCCAGTTATCGACATCAAGACGGAAAACAAGGCAGAAACGAAGCGCCGACTGCGTATCCTCAAGGAAGCGCTTCATCGTTCTGGGAATGCTCCCCTTAACCTCCTTATTCGTCTCCCAACAGGCAGGGGTGATATACGGGATCCAACTCTCGATGCTCTGATCGAATGCTCCGCGAGATGGAAACAGGCAGCTATTGTCGTGGATGTCAATTCTTTGCAGTTCCACTTTCAGTCACTTAAAGGTCGACTTCCGTTACTTCAGTCTTTGACTGTAATGACGCCCTCCTCTTCTTCGGGTAGGTATGACTCCGCTATTTTGCTTGAAAAGACGCGATTTGACATGTTCACAATCGCTCCGCAATTGAAACGAGTCTGTTTTCGAGGCCATAAAAGCTTGCTCCCTCTCCTTCAACTCCCGAAATCACAACTGCGCTATATCGACGAAGATTGTGAATATATTTTTAGGCTTATCAAATATAATACTCGACCGACGGAGGGCCCACAGACGTTTGAGCTTCCACAAACTCTCGAAACTCTCGTAATCGGGATGGGTAGACTTCCATATGCCTTGATCAAAGGAAATCTTCCACATCTTGACAAAGTATACATCAAACGACCCTATCATCACCCCGGTGAAATTCAAACTCCCAGTGAAATCTTTGCATGGATTTCGACATTTACGATGAAGGAGCTTCATATTGACGGCCGTGATGTTCGTCATAATGAAGCCAGCCCGTACTCGCTCGCGTGGATGCTCAGAATCTTGCCCGACCGCAATACCTTGCTCACGAATCTCAGCCTACGTGTTTTCTTCCCCGACAATGGCTTCCAGTTCAAGTTAGCCCTATTGCTAGACTACACTCCCGCGCTGGTGAGGCTGGACGTATCTCTCCCCTCCGAGGCCGATATAATCAGCCTCGCAAATGTATCACCATCGGGAAATGTCTGCGTCCCCCGCCTTGAGATATGCAACTTCTATGTACAAGAGGAATATACGCCGCACGAAAAGCGAACAGCACTCAATGCTCTAGGTTCTTCGCGCTGCGAGAGTCGCGGTCCAGGGATGGCACCGTATCACAGGTCCGAACGTCCAAAGTATCCCAGGTCCGCACGTCCAATAAAAACTCTTGCGGTATATTTTGCGTGGGCGAAAAAGAAATCCACTGATGTTTTTAATATGGATGGGTCCCTTCGACGGCAGGAATTGAATCTCGAGGACTGGCGTACTACCCGAGAATTCTCCCAATTGGAGAAGTTCGTGCAGAGTCTCCGCAATGAAATTCCTGAACTCAGAGGTCAACAACTGTCGCGTTCAAGATTATTCAATTGGGGACAGTGGGCGGAAGGCATACAGGAAATATTGCGCAATATCGAGAGTCTTCCTGTGACTCATATCCAAGATGTCTATGTAAGCGCTTTCGGACAGTGTTCTTCTTTCTATATCACAACTATTTTCTAGTTATCTGAAATCCATCTAGTGCTGAAAAAGATCAGCGATGGATATGTTACACGCGACGACAAGTACCATTTCTCCGATCGTGCGCGACAGATTCTGGACAAGTGGCGGCCGCTGTTCGAGTTTAACCTGAAAAGTCGTCATTGGATAGCTCGTGGAAATTCTTCTCTTATGTACCTTGCTGCAGATCATCGTAAGTGGTGCTTGCTAGGGCACAGGCCATATGTGTTATATCATTATTGCTAACAAAGTTTTGGTGGTAGCCTTACGGTCATCTCCAGAATATTTCGACTCTGTGGTTTACGGAGCTAAGGCGAATATACCCACTGGACCCATTTTAGAGACGTGGTCAGAGTTGTTGAACCTGTAACATACTGGTATGTGTGTATTTCAGTGTAGCAAGTCGCACTGAGTAATTGGCCGCAAACTTTGGCGCAAAACTTAATCATGATGTGGGAAACATAAAGTATTTAAGGACGATCTAGACGACTCTCGTTATTTACTTACGAGATGAAGTCTTTGTGCGAACTTCACCTATCTATACATTCTTATCAGAAATCTCTTCGCTCGTCATGAAGAATGGTCAAGCTACCCGTCGAGCTCATCGATGCCCTCCGAACCTATGTCTTCGATCGCATGCCTATTCGCTTGCTTAAACTTGACTATCCTAACATAGAAATCATCGACAGAAGTGGAACACTTGCCCATATCATGGAACAAATAGGCGATATCGACGACGAACAGTTCGACAAGATGATTGAGGACGAACGCCTTCGCACCCCAAAGGCATCCCAATTTGCACTCAAGCGCAAAATCATCACGGAAATGTTGTCGAAATATACGGGCTATGCGATTTTGTCCCACACCTGGCTGCAGGACGGAACCGAGGTGGCATACCAAGACGCCCAGGATCGCACTCGCTTTGAATTGATCAAGATCGCTGGAGGAGAGGGCTACAAAAAACTGGTCAAGTTTTGCGAACTCGCACAAAAGGAATACAACCTCACCCTGGCGTGGATGGACACCATCTGTATCGACAAGAGCAGCAGTTCCGAGTTGGATGAGTCCATCCGCTCCATGTATAACTGGTATATATTCTCCTCCATCTGCATCGTCACTCTTGCAGAAACAACTTCTCTCGCCGACATGGAGAATGATCGCTGGTTTACACGCGGCTGGACGCTTCAGGAGCTTTTAGCGCCACGGCGAATCAAATTCTACGACAAGACCTGGGTACCTTTAAGCGCCGACGAGAATGACAAACAGATCAATTGGGTATTTGCCCCCGGGCCCCCACGTCCACTCGAAAAAGTCATACACAAGGCCACTGGCATCGGCTACAGTCGACTATTCTACCAGCCAAGTTACATGTCCGGAAAAATAGCCGAGCGGATGGGGTGGGCAGCGAAAAGGCGCACGACGCGCGGAGAGGACATCGCGTACTCCCTTATGGGATTTTCGGCGTCAGTATTTCGGTTGCCTACGGCGAAGGACCGGAGCGCGCGTTCTTCAGACTCATGGAGGCTATTTTATCTTCGACGGAGGACGTCCTCGATCTTCTGAACTGGGGGGGTCGCCCAATCGTGCCGGACATCCATCCTTCGCGTGTGATGCCTTCAAGTCCCGCATGCTTCCTGGAATACGTCGACTTGGAAACCGAGGCGGAAAAGAATGCGCCTTGGACCCATACACAGAGGACCTACCTTCCTTTGAAACCTGCGACTCTTACCAACCTCGGGTTACGCATACGATTGCTCTTAATTCCTGCAATATTAATTTGGCCACATCGACGGATGGATCCCCCGGTGAAAAACGCCACGGCGCAGGTGCAATGCACGCCTTCCTTTTGGGCGGGCGAGCCGGCCACCTTCCAAGTCGCGTTTGCCGACACGGACGACTACGGCTACATCCCGGAGCCAACGTTTCCGCACGACATTTGGACAGATTTTAACCCCGTAACCGGAAAGGGAATGGTGGCAGTCACCTATTTGGGCCTGTACATGTTCAACGAGGATACGCACAGCATCGAAATACCCCGACGCGCGTGCGCGATTTGCCTTAGGCTTAGGCTACCTGCGCAGGCCGACGGATCCGTGTCCTTGGATGATCTGTCGCCACGGTATATCAAAGGGGAGCCTGGGGTGGTACACACAATCCGACCGATTGAGCTCAAACGAAATGATAGGTTCGCGGGAAAGGAGTTGATGAGTGGTGACCTTAGGGTCGAGAAGTCACGGTTGGCGGAGGAAGGTATGAAGCTTCAGTCTTTATATCTATAAACGTGGTGCGAGATTATTCTACCACAACCAAAAGGTGTGAATAAAGAATATGTGTTAGAAGAGAATGAACTATCCTTCAAGTTGCGAAGAAGTTGGGCGCTTACATGGCATGATAGGAGCTGATGATAGGATTATTCGCCAATTGGTGGTTTGATAACCTCGTTCTGTGCTGTAATTGGGTTTGAGACTCGTTAACAAGTCTCTTCGTCTGAGAACTAGCGCCATATCTTGAATTTTCTCAAAGTTCTCTCCCAAGTTCAGCCCAAGTCAGATCGTGGCACGTTTGTCCATAGATGCCGTAGAGCGGAGCCGAAACTGAGCTGCATTCAATGACGTGACCATCAATTATTACTGCTGTTGCCTGATTTGGACACGGCCGTTATGAACTCCTTTTCTTCCCTCTTCGACAACCAATTAACCTCCCAGTTCAGCTTTAGGCTCTACAACCAAGGCAGACCATTAGAATGCCATGAAAGTACGCAGATGTGATGAGACTATATGAATAGTGGACGACGATCAGGTGCGTTTGGCTATGTTGGATTTCGGTGGGCTCGTCTAACCCCGAGTTGTAGACTCTTCGAATTTTAGGGAACCGGGACGTTCCTCTGGTTAGCTTTACATCTTGGTTTGAGGTTGGGTATATGTTGGCGCAACCGAACGGTGGATGTTTCGATGATACTATATCTGCATACCGCTGTTGTGACGAACGAGACGTGCACGGATCTGTCTCCTTGCTGCCTCCGTGCTGCCCCCGATATGTCCCTCCGGGACGTGGAGCGGTTCTGGATTCTACTCGCCGTGTGGGTGGTATGAATAGTTCTGCTCTGTCTTATTACGTGGAACTGAGATGCCAACTTTTGCCAACAGTTTTGTGTTATTATCGCTGGTCGGGCGGCACAGTACACCCAGGCGGGTCCGGGTGAATCTGGCAACGAGCTGGCGCTTTCGACTGGGCTGGCCGCTTCCCCGCCCAGATTTGAGACGAGAATAGGAACTGTCTACTTTATGGACGCCGCAATATTTGCTGAAAAGCTATTTGCCGATTCCTTGGGCGGTAGCTGCATCCCAAATTAGTTTGTCAGCGTATGCCAGCGGGCTTAAGGCGTTTCCGCAAGGCAAATTAGCAAGGCCAACATGGACGCTTCCAGGTGAGTGCTACCCTGTTCAATACGCTTTTGTCATGGCTGATCTCTAGTTAGCAGCAAGCTTTCAATTAGCAGTGTTACCGTTCGGTGTGGCATTCACACATGGCTGTAACAATCGCGGATGTACGGCGCGATGGTCCTATTATTCACTTTCTCTCAAGCATCTCGACGGAGGCCAACTTCTCCCTAGCCGAGTCCTCCCGAGACACATCATACCGAACGTCAGTGTCTGTCATCGCCCAACCGTCCCCGGATGGCTACTTGGGGTCAACGTCGCTTGGAGCATCCACACTGTACTTCTATAACTCCGGAATTCGAATCCTTCAGACCCCCGATTACCAGCACATTCTCTCGTGGTGCACGATAAGTTGTTGATTCCGAAGGCATGGGTTGATGTGAGTCCTTATCTTGTCTTATCTTGCCAATCGTGTCCTTGGGATGGGGTCTGTATAATTTTGACATGGCAGAAAAAGAAGCTGGACGTCAAGAAGCGGCCTTAATCCTCCTTTCTGCGGTGGATTTTCCACCGGCCTGACCTAGACTGCGGCATTCGTGTCATTTCTGGCGCCTCGAGGCAGCCGAATCGCTGCGTCGCGTGACGCGACGCGTCCGCTGACCTCGCGCGGAGTTTGTACCGCGATTTCGAGCTCCGTGCGAAAACGCGTTTACTCAACGGACGCGGTACCGCACGTGATAGCACCTCTTATCACCTCAACACCCATGTCCTCGTCCCCGCCCCCCGTCCTGGGCCTCAACAGAAAGCGCCCACACCCGCACGAGCTGCCCCCGCCACCCGTCCCGACGTGGGCCCCGCGCTACGCTACCCACCCCACATTCTCGAGCTCGCCGCAGCGCTCGTCGTCGCCCCCAAGAACGCCCTACTTCTCAGCGCATACTTATGGCTACGCCCACATCAGGTCGAGTCCGGAAATCGGCCCAGACGTCGCTTTGCGCGGCGTAGGGGAGCACTGGGAAGATCCGTCCATGTCTTGGACCCGCCGCCATCCAATATATGCGCACACCAAATACTCTGAGTCCGCATACACCCGCGCCCCCCAGCCCCCACGATATTCTATGGATCATGACTATCCCCCTTCGTCAGATTTCGAAGTTTTGGAGCTGTCGGAAGAGGTGGAGCACGATATACCCGATTTGGACTCGGAGCCTACCAGTGACAGTACGCCAGGTCAAAGCACCGGGGCGTATTCCGACAGCGAGGAGGAGGAAGAGACAAGGGAGGACGACAAGGACGGAGACGGATACAGTTTTGGCTACGCTTCTAATCGCACTACCTTTTTCCGCACATCGGCCGAGCGAGGCCAATGGAAAACGAATCCCATGCCCTTTAGGCCAGCAGCGACGCTCCTGCAGACGAGGAAGTCCGCGCCTACCCTCTTCCGAGGGGCCACGCCTGCCGCCTCGCTGGTGGCCCCTCCCCGACCCATCTCCGAGCCTGCGCCTTCGATTGCAGCTGAAAATGCCGATTTCGCAACGCAAAAATCAGATATGCCGGACCGTGCGACAGAAGTTGCCCCCTCGAACTCCGCCTCCATTCCCATCATTCCTCCGACAGAAGAGGAGCCCCCATCTCTGCATACACTCCCCACCCTGACCAGCGATCGTGAGAGTAGCGTTGAGATTGACTATCATGATACGCCCTCCTCCCCGTTGCCTTCGTCGTCTCCCCCAATGTCTCACGCGAGCTTCTCGGTTTCACGGTTATCTCGATCTATATCGCCTATCTTGTACGACCGTGAATCGTCCGCCATGAGGAGCTCATCACCACTCTCAGAACTTCCGGATGACGATGACGATGATCCCTTCGACGATTACGAACATACGAATACAGGATCGGACAAGAATGTGGGTCTGTCGGAAGGCTTAGGTTGACCTCTTTCTGAATATTTTACCCTTAGGATTCTATGACATCGGCAGGATCTCTGGAATCAAAATCAACGACTACGCTTCCCGAAGCTACCCCACAAACCTTGAAGCTTACCCTTACAGACGCAATAACCACGCACGATGAGAGCCACGTTGGTGTTCTTGTCTCTATCACCCCAACCCCGCCTACGGTCACTGAGGGTACTTCATCAAACGCCAAGCCCGATCTGATTTCTTCTCGTGAAGATGTCGTAATGGCCCCACCACGCGAAAATCCCTCTCTCCCCTGCTCTACACGTGCTTCGCCGTCCGTTGATGAAGAGATAATCGATGTCGTTAGTAGTCCGCCGAAGGCCCAGGCGAGTAAAGGCAAAGCTAGAGAGGCGAGCGTGGATAAGAAATCCGCTGCGCTGAAAGATAAGAATGGCGTGGTGCGGTCGTCGCCCGAAGTGGCTAGCGCCCATGCGGCTTCGAAGGAGAAGGAGAAGAGGAAGAAGGAAAGGGGCTCTGAAGGTCCGGTGGCGAAGAAGCGCAGGACTTCGACTGGGGTTGATGTGGGGACGTCGTCATCAGTTGGGAAGCGGAGGGCCGAGGAAGACGAAAATGAAAACGAGAACGCGAACGCGAAGGAGGCTGCGTCTGAGCCCGCTTCTGCGCCGGTGCGGAAGCAGAAGCGGAAAAAGATCGAAGGCGACGTTGCTGCCGAGTCGCCTGCTGCTACGTCGTCTACGACGAAACGCCCTGCGAAATCCCGCCGTTCGAAAGCGCGCGCGTCGTCGACCTATACGGATCAAGACGACGACGATGACGACACAGCGCCAGACGCGCCTCTGGATCCCGAGACGGCCGCGCTGCACGCGCAGGCCTGCGGGCTGCTGATCGAGACCATGGCGCTCTCGCGCGCGTCCTCGCTCCCCGTGTCCGCGCTCTACAAGCTCGTCATGCAGAGCCAGCCCGCGCTGAAGGCGCAGCGCACGGAGCGCGCGTGGCTGCGCGTGTTCGACCGCGTCCTGCACGCGGGCGAGGCGGCGCGCGGGGGGAGCGGCGTGTTCGGCAAGGTCGAGAGCAGCGGGAAGGACCGCGCGGACCGGCCGCTGGAGGCGCAGTGGTTCTATGTGCCGGAGCTGGACGCGGACCAGGAGCGGGCGGCGGTGATCCGCGCGATGATGCCGCGCCCGGGGAAGCGGAGCGAGACGAAGAAGTATAAGCAGTATTATTGGCGGCCGGTGGATAAGCTGTCGATGTGGGATCCGGAGGAGGCGCTGTGAGGGTGGACGGTGGGCCCTGGTTGTCTCGAGGTGTTTTTGTCTGGCTTCGCGTGTCTGGTTTCGCGTCTGTCTGGCTGGGTATTGTGTCTGCTCGCTGGGTGTTGCTGTTTTCTGTTTCGTTCTCTGCACGTATGTGGACCTCTCTGTTCTTTTTCCTTTTCGCCATCACCCTCAGCCTTGGATTTGGCTCTGTTATTCCTCAAACAAACGAATGGTCCGTTCCTTGCAGTTTTTAATCGCCTTCGTTTATTCTTTTCTATTATGTTTATTCCCTTATGGTTATTTAGTGAAGATTGAATCATGACCCCGCAGAATTCAAACAAATATTTTCGTGAATGCATGAGCACTGACCGATTCGCCTAGACTCGTGACCAGCCCGCTTGAAGCTTTGAAGCTTGAGGCCTTGAGGCCTTGAGGCCATGCACCATGCATCATGAGGCGGCTGCGAACGCCGAAAAACCTCGACCTCTCACAGACACAGCCTTCTAGGATTGGGTGGCTTGAAACTTGATCGACTCGTCGATGATTCAATCCATCGAGGTTTGCCTACAGGAAATTAACAAGTCGCTGAGTTGGAAATTCCGAATTAGTTCTCGGTCAGCGAATCACGAATGATACCCATTTAAAAAAATGATGCTTTCAGTGCAAAGATAAGTGCGTAATGAAATCGAGATCCGAGACCCCATCCACGCTTTCAAGTGTGAACGCCCAATCTCCACTTGGTGTACAACATCTGATGATTTTCTCCAATTCTTATGATTCTCACCGTTCTCCTCAGGCAGGCTCGTGCGGTTAAATACACACCCCGCTAATGTACCTTATCAGCCAATACCGATAGAAACACGTCATAGCATGTATGGGCCCAGCTGCGGATGAGCCCCGTATACAGGCATTCCAAGCTTGGAATGCAGCATACGTGCTCAAGGTTAGCAAGGGTTGAGGGTCGAGACCTATTCAATTCAGACACATATTGGAACTAGTAGTGGGCGATGGTTGCCGTTTCACGACCCGAAGTTTTGGTGTACTATCTTTTCATGCAGTTCGCGAAATAGTATGATACAAGAGACCCCCGCTGTTGAGCCCGCATCTTGTGCGTCGCTGTATTATGAGTTCTGGATTAACGCACCAAAAGATGAATTCTCCCAAGGATGTATGCAAGACATCCGAAAGTGATAAATCATTCAGCTGCTATTGGGTATAATTGCCAAATCAGGATGTCGACGATCCCTGTGAATGACTGTCCATTATTCGAATATTAGGACCATGACAGCGAATGGCTTGAGCAAACGACTGATAACAGAGGCCGCTTAGAAAATCCAATGTCTAGTTCCACGACGGCTCGTATGAGCTGTGATTCTAAAATAAGCTGGAAGGAGCATTTGCAAAAACGCATCTTGTTCGCATTTTGCTGCGCACTGGCACCTGAAACGACCAGCCTTCGGCCGGATTATGAGATAAAGCAGAAATTCTTGGAATTGTAATTACTCGTGTTGATCATAATCCTAATATCCGGAGATCATGCTTGTAAAAGCTGTAACCAGAATCAATGATGCCGTGTGTCAGTAATAATATATAAGAAGGGAGAACATTTCAACGAGGCAGTAACTGTAAGTAAAAAAGAGTAATGGACATGGTCTGGAAGCTCGATATGAATGACAATACTTCTATGGAGTAAAACGAAGTCGATAGCGGTTCGAGAAACAGAATCAAAGCAGAAAGCAGAAATTGAATGCTACAGCCTTACTCGGAGTTCCCATAGGCATAATACCGGCTACCATCCTGTGGATAATCATATCCACCATTCGCATGTTGCGAATGCGTGTCAGCTGAAGACCCTTCAGCAGAGACATCGAAAGAATTGCTAACAGAATAGAAATGTGTCTGATCCCAATACTTGGCTTGAGTAAGATGAGGGTCCCTATGACTGAGGTCTGTGTAATGGAAGTACATCGACATTGGCTCAACTTCGGGAACCGAGGTGGGTCTCCAATACTCGCTCTCTGCTCTTGAGCTCGCTTCAGAACTCGCTTGTGCTTGAGCTTGAGACGCTTCATTGAGGTACCCGTTTACTTCCGAGTCCGTCTTCCAGGCGAAAATATCTTGCGGGAACTCACCGGTTTGCGTCTGGTCCGTTAACTGCACTGGGATTTCCGCTTGTTGATGATAGAGCGCTTGGATGTTGCGGGCGCTTGTGTTATCGAGCTCCGAATAGCTGGTACTGCGAAGCCCATATTCGCTCGTGGCAGTGGGATCGAGTTGAGAGCACATGTCACGAAGACACGGATGCCAGTCGCTAGGCACTGAGGCAGCTGAAGACCGCGGAGTCGCTTCTTCACCCCTATAAAGCGCTCCCATCGAAAGACCGGAGAAGCTCTCCTGTGGCTGCGGCTCTGTCATAATTTCAGGTGCGGCTGGAGCAGGTCTCTGAGTCGGCAGAGGAACTGGTAGTAATCTGGAAAAACCATGATTGAAGCGCTTAGACCAGGACAACGTGTCAGTGAAAGGTTGATAGTATCCCAGAATATATGTACCTCTTGAGGAATATGGCGCAAGCGCCGATGGATACTTCTTTGCCTGTGAGGTGGCATGTAGTGTCACTGGTGAGGAGGTGGCGATTTGAGTACACCATTCTCAGTTGTTTTTAAGTCAATAAACGCTTTGGCCTTTTTAGGATAGGACAGCCATTGAGATATTTGGTTTGCCTAGAAGAAATTACCCCAGGAGCTAACTTTCAGCGTTGTGTATTAAGCCAAAACAAACCTCAAGGCTCAAGCCCACAACGATTAACATCAATGAATTCACTGTTTGTTGTAAGTGACGGAGCATTTCATTGTTTCATGGTTTTTGACCCTAACTTCCAAGGGGTAATCGAGAATACGATTGGGATTTAATTGACAGTTGAGGCTGTATGTTGTTATCCCATTTAGTCGAGGACTTCTGATAGTATCTGATTTAGTGGGATGGCAGTATCATAGTGGTTAATAATTACCGCTTCTGAGGCTGATGTCACTATGGCTTTACACTATGCATTCGTGAGATCCATTAGTCTTAGAAATACCAAGCGATCAGCATGGGGAAATGACTTGCAAGTCAGACTCGGGAATCGGGAATAATTTCACGTCCATAACAGTAAGAGAAGAACGTAGATGTGCGGTTCGGAAGTGGTAAGATTGATGGAAAATTGCACCCAAGTTTGAACACCTAAGTCAACAGACACGTCAACCAAACTGGCACTATCCATGTTGTTGAGATAGTTGAGCTGTCATGGGGGAAGATCTTCGGCCTGCTTGCTGCGTGTCCACCCGCTCCTGTACAGTCGCATGCGCCCTAATGAGGCATATTGCTCACCGGAAGAGACTGACGCAAAGTGTTTGCCAATGCGCCGGAGATCTGTGAATATTTTGCGTTCATACCTTACAACCGCGCCCGGAGCACTATGTTCTATGAAGTGCGTGTAAGTAATAACAGAGGGAGATAAATAAAGTTTTAGCCATGATTCTTGTATGTAATTGTACGGGTCACCGGAGTCTCAACTAGTAGTCACCTCTCACGTGTAGTGGCGGGCATACAGTTTGTATCAAGTTTGTATCAAGTTTGTATACTAATCATTGTCATCGATAATCGGGGAGAAGCTTACCAGTAAGCGAGATCTTCTAAGTATGGCAATTTCTAAAAATAGGGTTTTCCCACCACCGAAATGAAAAGCGAGACAATGATCAGGACCACAACAAAGCTATGACTGGTACAACAAAATAGGCCAATATCCATCCATTCAGAGTTCAGTTATCAATACTCCAGGAAATTAAATTAAAACATGAAACTAGGTCGTTTCTAAGCCGTGTACCTTGGAGTTTGCATCCATTCATGATTTCTTTTTGTCTATATCTCCAGGAAATCGAATCGAACATACGACTAGGGTCTTTCTAATTAATTAAAGTCTAGGCCTTATAACATGGTCTGTTTATCAGAATTCAACGAAAATTTGAGGCATTATTGCGTATAAGGTATACCTTATATAGGATTAATCAAGACGACTGTGTTCAACACGTATTTTGGACCCATGTCCCGATAATATCGAAGGAATAAGTACGCAATATGTGTTGGCCTGGACTCTGTCACCCTACAAATGCTTTTTGGAAGCCTCAAATCTTGGGCATTGCCAAGACTGTGTTGATAACCCGGAATATCAACGGATCCTGATCTTCAGCTCAGCTGAATCTTTCATCCCACAGGTGTCAGAAAGCGGTACATGGACCCTGTTTGATACGTTACCTTATGACGACTTCTCAATATTGAAGACACGCACCCACAAAAAATTAAATAGGTATGCTGCTCCTCACGTCGCCATGCCGGCATACCATTCGAAAATCTTTTTCCATCCGAAGTCTTAAATAACTGGGAGAAATGGCCAGTTTGCCATCATGTTGTAGTAGCAGTTAGATTGTCCGTCAATCAGGAAAAGTCGCGGGCTGAGCACGGCAAACGGATAGACCTCTGCTGGAGCAAGAGGCATGGGTATTCATGCATGCATGCAACATGAAGCATTGAGTCTAGTATAATTGGGGACAGATGGTACACGGAGTAGTGTGACTTCAGCACGTTCCACTATACACAGAGAATATTCCCGGTGATACAGGAAAATTCGTCGATTATCTTATCCAGGCTGTGCTGTGGACGCTCTTGCTGCGCTCTGTTTTATTTTTGTTATGCACTCTGAGAAAATTCTACGATGCTGCATGTTCTGAATTTGTACCCACCCTGGCTGATGGTTGGTAGGGCCGCTGGTATTCAGGATATGACAGATTCAATTATTGACGATGCGTTGTGCAAGTGTATGTTCTTATGGCGCAGCTGAATTGACCCCGAGGAGATGTATCTACTTAGTGCCATGCAGCTTTGGGCTTGCTGCGACCGATTTTTGACTAACTTTTGATATCTGTAAATAAGGCAATCCGACATCGAGCATTTTCTGTAACCTGGCACGTGGGCAAAGTACAACGGGCGCTTAGGCGCCTGAGCTCAGACTCAAAGCTTCAGCGTCTCGAAAGATACGAGTCATACATCGTAGCACTTATGAATGTCGCTATGGTACTTTCTAGTAGTGCCATTCGGAAGGCGACCAGTAGTGTTAATTACTATACTTAATTTATACTGCGATAACGTCGCGTCTTGACCGTAACTCCAGTTTCGTGGCTGTCGTTCCCAGACTGACTGTTAATGACAGCTCCGAGAATCGATTTGTGAAGCGGCAGCGAGATACGCGGCACCCTAGATAAAACAGGATGGAGGAAAGGAGAGCGCGGCGCGGGCCCAGAGATTGAAGTCTCCAGAAGCTGTAGCCAAACATACGCAACTCGTTCTCAAATTTCTAAGCGCTAAGCCCTATGGGAAACCTCTGAGCTCTATCCTTCAACCTCACAGTACGAATTATCGGTTTTTCGTCGACAGTAATAGGCTGTTCTCTGCAAACGGCCAGAAGATACCACTATGAAGCGCGCAGCAGCAGAAATGACACCCGCAGACGCGGATGTGCAGAGCACGACGAAAAAGGTCAAGACCGTGAGCACGGTTGTTGATACGGACACCAGTACGGGCGAATGGACAAAAGTGGAGAAGAGGAAGAAGAAAAAGGCAGGACGAGTGGAAGCCCGAGTCCAAGTGTGTATCTCTCCCTTGTGACCCTTATTTGATCGCAGGAAAGCCATGCCAATTCCTGCTTGGTCCCCACCCTCACCTGCTGACTTCCTTCGCTTATGCAGACCTCCCACCCTCGATTCATGTACTCAAATACAGAGATTGTGAAACGCAGCAATGCAATTGCTATCGATGTGCGTGCTGGACATATTGCGAGAAAGCTAGGAATCTGACATTTCGTAGGATGTTCGCGATTTGGTACTGCATCTTATAGCGGACGCACCACCACCAAACTGGCTCCGTATCGACGTGCGTGGCGTCATTTCAAACTAATATCGATGCTAACTCAACCTCACAGAACAGCAATATGATCCAAAAGGTTGTGGCACTGCTCGTACCTGGCCTGACGCCGGAACTACTCTCATTACCGCCGCTGCCTACGTCCGCTACAGCCAACCCGAACTTGCCACTCTCGATACCCCTCATCTCGCCTGCTGATGTGGCTAGCGGCGCAGCGAACATACCCTTCATCGCAAGCACGTTCAGCCACGCGTGTCCGACACGGGCGCCTGGTGACCAGACACGCATGCACAGCGTGCTCAGTTCGTTCTTCACCGGTCCGATTAGTGGCGAGGAGAAGAAGCGCCGGTTGACACAGAGGGTACAATGTAAGCCTGCCTTGCCCCACTTCCTGTTCTGCATACTTATTTTGTGTGCAGCAGAGATCAACAAGTCGGACCCGATGCAATATCTACTTTCCCTTGAACAAATGATTGAAAACGATTATCCCATACCATCCTATATGGCAGACGTGTTTGAGAAACCGCCAGGGTGGGTGGAGACCCCGGAGCCTGCGACGAACGAGAGCAAGGCGAATCAAAAGATATACGCCATCGATTGCGAAATGGTGCGTGGACATGTTCATTTTTGGCGCTCATTATCTAACGATATTTTAAGTGTATAACCGAGGATGGAAAAGAGCTAACGCGAGTTTGCGTGATTGACTTCATTTCTGGAATTGTTGTTTATGATCAACTGGTTAAACCATCGAAACCTATTCTCGATTACTTGACAAGGTACTTTTTTAATTTCATCTTCACTATTAATTATGTCTGATCGTGTTAATTGATAGGTGGTCAGGAATAACTGCGGAACAGCTAAACCCTATCACGACCACCCTCGCTCAAGTCCAAGCCCACATCCTCCGTCTGCTCTCCCCACCTGCCGCCAACCCCTTTTCCACCACCGCCAAAAGCAACACCGACGCGCCTCCCGGCACACCCGTCCTGCTCGGCCACTCCCTCGAATCTGACCTCAAAGCGCTCAAAATCTGCCACCCGCGGTGCATCGACACCGCACTCCTCTACCACCACCCGCGCGGGCGGCCACTGAAGCCGGGCCTCGCGTGGCTCACGAAGAAGTGGTGCGGGCGCGAGATCCAGGCGCGCGGCGAGGGCGGGCACGACCCCGAGGAGGACGCGCGTGCCTGCGTGGACCTCCTGCGCAAGAAGCTCGAGAACGGGCCCGGGTTCGGCGAGTTCAAGATCGACTACGAGGCGATCTTCGAGCGCATGGCGCGGTCGACGGGGCGCGGCGCGGGCGGGGTGAAGAGCGCGGTGGTCGACCACGGGAGCCCTGGGGTGATGCACGGTGCGAAGGCGACGACGGCGATTGGGTGCAAGACGGACGAGGAGGTGCTTGAGGGCTTGGTGAATGTGCTGCCATCGCACCAGTTCGTGTTTGGGCGGTTCATGGCGCTCGCGCATACACTTGGATGTAAGTCGCTTTTCCAAATTTATCTTTGCCTTTCAAAAGTACTTCATACTGATGTATGTACGCAGGGGTGACCCCGAAGGCAACTTCAGATCAGCAACCGCAAACACCACTGCCAACTCCAACCGTACCCGCACCGCCCTCCGCCGAAGAACTCGCACCGATCCTCAGCGCGCTCAACAAGCACCTCGCCGCCGTCCACGCCGCGCTGCCGCCGCGCACCGCCCTGGTCATCTTCACCGGGCACTCGGATCCCCGGCGCATGTCGCTCCTGAACGTCCGCAAGAGCGCGTTTGAGAGCGCGCTGAAGAGCGGGCGCACGCCGGAGGAGATCCGCCCGCTGGGCCTGACGTGGTCGGCGACGGATGGAAGGGATTTGGAGGAGGCGGTGGAGCTTGCGCGGAGAGGGTTGCTGTTCCTTGGGATCAAGCAGTAGTGAGACGTGTATGACTTGTGTTTTGTTTCTGCTGTAATTTTGCTACTCGGTTACTTGGATGTTTACTGGATGTATGCTGTTGTGCCGGAGGACAATGGTCGACGCTAGACAGGCGCTCTACAAATAAGCCTGTACGCCATTCGATAACATTCGATTGATTTTGATTGAGCATGAAGGCCATACACTATCTCGATCCACAGCCATGTAGACGCGATCACCACGATCGATATACTTAGATGTAGTGATTTCTACCAGGACTTCAGCTTCAAATATACAAATCAAGGATTGCAAAGCAACAGACGATGGATGGCTAAACAAAAACGGAGGGCAGGTTAAGAGCAACAGTAAGCGACAACAGTAAGTGGTAGATGTATGAGTGTGTATGTGAGAATGTACAAGGTCAGTGTGCTCAGGAGGAAGTAAACGGATAAATAGGGATGGCGGTAGTAATAGGTAGGATAGAGCAGACAGAACAACGACCGTATATATCTATACATCATCGGGCGCATCGAAGCCCTCAACAGCGACGTTCCACGTCCAGCGGCCGTCCAGAAAGCCTTGGGCGGTGTCCTCGAGGACGATCTCGTTTCGCTTCTGGACGTACACTGTCTTGTTCGTGACGGATTGCCTCAGAGTCGGGATATTCTCCGCCTCGATCGGCGACTCGAGCAGTTCAGAAAGATCTTCGACCGCTCTCTCCAAATCCCTATCACACGACACAAAAATTTAGTCAGTAAGTCAATCGATAGTGCTCCAATACACGGCGGGATCTCACCTCTGATTATCCTCGAACAGGTCCTTCTCGTTTCCTTTGGCAAGGTAATACGCCATGGCGTACGTCCATTTGAGCGTCATGCGGCACTTGTCGACTTCCTCGACTGCCTTCTTCATGAACTGCACCTCAATCCACGTCAGCGCCGAAGTGATCTGCATCTCCTCCATCTTCTTCTCCGTCTTGGCGTAGAGATCGAGCGCGAGCTTCGCCGACTGCTCGTGGTTCGCCCATCGGTTGTAGTACTGTATCGCATTAATGGTGTTAGCACAAAGGGATGCCGCACGAAAAGATGGAAGGAGAAGAGGAAGCACGCACGTGAAGATAGCGCTCGAGGGATGCACGGCTCTTGCTCTGCTGGTCGCGCGCGTCCACGCCGGTCTTTTCGTCGTATCGATTGCAAGAATACCACGCCGTGCCATGCTCGCTCCATGGCCCCATACACACCCAGCAGAACTCGTGTTTGCACTTCTTGCACGTCATATGGCTGAGGTTAAAAAAGGCCAAAATTATAAGCATCTCATCCACAGCACCAAAATGAGTCATCTAAAAATAAACGCACTTGCAGCCTCCGTTCTTCTCGATTGTGCTCTGGCACTGCGAGCACTCCTTGGTGTTGCTCTTGATCCAGTTCGCCGTCTCGCTGTCGTCTCGGCACTTCTTGAGCCACATCTTGGCGACATTGCAGATAACGGGCCGATGATCGCTCTCGATCGGGCACCCAAAGCAGAATTTGTGCTCCTTGCCTTTCAGACCCAGCCCATTCACGGACAGCTGGCTCGACGACATCGATGCCGTGTCCTGCCCACCGATACCGCGCGCGCCGCACGACACGATGGGCACCATCGTCGCCAGACTGGACTTGGACGCCGCAGACGGGCACGACACCGTGTTCGTGCACGACGGGTACGGGCAGAACTTGAGGTGCGCGTTGCACGCGACAAAGTGCCGCACGAACAGCTCCTGCAGGCGCTCCCACGTCCGCTCCTTCGCCTGCTGCTCCTCCGCGCCCGTCCCGGGGGCCGGCGGGGCGCGCAGGATCGCGCGGACGAAGGCGTCCGGCGCGACGAGCGCGCAGCCCTCCGCCATGCACCGCAGCGCGTGCTCGCTCTCGTCGCGCACCTTCGCCGTCACGTAGTCCGTCCAGCAGTCCGTGCAGAACGCGTGCTCGCAGTCGAGCGCGAGCGACGGCAGGTCCGGGGCGTCGTTGAAGCAGATCTGGCACACGAACGGCTCGTCGGCCTTCCGCGAGGGCGTGCGCGAGATGGGCTTGGGCGGCGAGGGCGATTTGGCGCCGGATTTCGAGCCCGAGGCGAGCCCGAGGAGCTTGGCGCCCCGTGTGGCTGGGCGGCGGGCGGCTTGCTGGCTCGACGAGGCGGAGGTGAGGTTGTGTGTGCGCGTCGACGTTTCGGCAGGCTCTGGCAGGATCACCCCGGCCGCGACGAGCACGCCGTTCGCATTGTCCATATAATTCTCGATAAGCTTTTCTTTGTTCCACTTCGAGTGTCGCAGTAATAAACTTGCTGTATCGGGCTGCGAGGAAATTGTATTAGCATCGGTGGCGACATTTTTGGCAGACATGTGCTGATTGCAGCCAGGACCAAGACACGGCTGCCTGAGGTATCCTCGGGCCTAGGACTATCCGGCTGAGAAAACTCATTTATCTGGTAGGCTCTGACTGTCTCATGGGCTCTGCAGACATTTAGATATGCTATCTGCAGTCTCAAAGACATCACATGCCCCCGCTAGATAGATGAATCCCCGGCATCCCAGGCGACCCCAGCACCTCTCGGGTGGCATCCCGACCCGCTCCTAGTCCAGGCTGCAAGACGAACACAGAACCACGACTCACCTCGACGCCAAAGATCCCGCATATGTGGTCCACGTCGCGCTGCATGAGCTTCTCCACGGCCTGCTGACTGAGCGACTCGTAGTCGACCTCGTACGGTTTGCGCTTGCCCTTCGCCGCCACCTTGAAGTCGTCGCCGTAGTTGTCCATGTCCATCTCGTCCGTGGAGTCTGCACCGCAGGCAGGCCGGCAATTGATGAGTAATGGAGCTCGGGATGCAGGCCGGGTGGCATGGAGCACTCACCGTCCTCCTCGTCTTGGGTGCCGTCTATCATCTCCTCGTCGTCGTAGTACTCGCCATCGTCGTCAGAAATGTCGTAATCGGAAGCCATAGCTGTCTGTGGTGGTAGTAGTCGGGAAGATACCGAGGGAATGTGCGCAGATCGATGGCCGGATGTGTAAGAGAAAGAGCTGTGTTTCGCGCCATCCCGAGTCAGCATCACTTATATACTCCCACGTGATCTTTTGGCCCACTTTGCGTGGCGGTGCAGAGCCTTCCACTCTAAATTGTCCCCCGAGAACGACGCCTAAAAGTAAGCCCCGCAACCCATTCGGCCAACGATAACGAGGTGAGGGCGATATAATAGATCGAAAGAAACAGGTTGTGGGCAAATATTGCCCTTTTGCAAAGGCCGATGCCTCAAGGCTCAGGCCTGGTTACCATGTGTCTCCTACTATCGCGTGAGAACGAGTGAAAACTGAGGGATATATATGCCTAAAGAACTGACATGGCCGGCGCCCTGGAGCATTGGTATTTTCCGCAGAAAATTTGCTGACGCAACGGCAATACTACTGCAAGTTTTTTTGCCTTTTATACTGAGCATCAATTCATTTACTATATTTAGATCATTGTGTGGCGCAGAAAGGGTTTCCATATTTATCGCGGACTTGCAAAATCCACAGCTCAAAGAATATTCTTATTTCTATTGTCGCAATAAAGAGAGAAAGTGAGGGTGTCCGTGGAGGAAAAGGAGCGTAAATAAATGAAAGACAGTAAGTATCAAAGTCGCCATATCGTACGGACGAACGAAGGTGTCACAAAAGAAAGGCATGTAAAGAATGAACGAAAAGAAAGTCAAAGAAAAGAAATACTCGGTTTCTTTGCCAGACTTAGTTCATCTGCGCTGCGTAAATCAATTGGTTACTTGAGTTGGTCTCAAACGCGAGGATAGCGGGACCAGCGACTATGGTCGAATCGTCAGCCGTACCATCGCTCGTCGTAGCAACAGCATATACCGTGCCAAGTATGTGCTCTGGGATTCTGACCGTATTATCTTCAATCGCAACGAAGATGGTGTTGAGTCCTGTGAAGAATGCGATATGGGTAGCACCCATGGAGTTGTTGTCCTTCCAAACAATTTGAACCGTCTTTCCGGGGACAGGGCTCTGGAGAGTGAGCGAGGGGTACGCACGAACTGGGAGAGCGGGGTTCGTTGAAGGGCAGCTAGTAATAAAAGCCGCCGCCAGCGTGAAAACCTCGTTGAAGCCGAGAGGAACCTATCCATGAAATTCAGCCATCGTCGCGCAAGATGTAATGTGGTATGAACACGCACATCAAATGCTCCGCTCCAGCCGCCAAATTTATTGGCGGCGGATGCTACCCAACTGTCATGGCGGGCCTCGGTAGCCAGAATGCTAGCGGCCGCGGTCAGGTAGTCCTTGTTGCTAATGAACTGAGCAGCGCCCGTGTAGGCTGATGTGCCTATTCATTTCGGGTCAACAACACGTTCCCAAAAGACAATTCGCAAAAACACTCACCGACACCCTCAAGGACTTGACTAAGGGTAGCAAACGACTTTGGGTCCGTATAAGGGCTACTCAGACAATTCAGAACGTATTCGGCCCCGACGATAGAATGTCAAAAGAGGACATACAAATTATATGTGCATGGCTGAGTCGCTTTATCACCCAACGCCGTACTCAAGAACTGCACATGCGTCGCCTCATGCGCCGCTATTTGCTCGAAGCGCCCACGTGCAAACGAGGGCAGCCCAGCATCCAAGAACGCCTTCTGGTCGAATCGTTGTAAGGCCTCCTTGTAGAAGTTGTGCTCGAGGTGCTCCAGCGTCAGCGCATAGTTCAACACGGTGACATCTAAACGAATATCCATCAGTCCCGAAACATGGATTACGAAGCGTTGTGGTTGTACGAACCGTCGATGCCTTGACGCTTCTCCACTGGCGAAGCCGCGACTTCACGAATGGAGAGGCCCGCAAGAGCGATGGAGGAAAGAAATGAGTAGCGCATCTTTATCTTGTTTCTGTGAAAGTTTATGAGAAGAAAGGGAAGAAATCCTGACGGGCATGATTCGAATATACTCAGCCTTTATACTTCAGAAATCCTGTCCCCAGTCGATCGACTTTACAATATGGCGCCCTTTGCAATGTCCGAGATGTCCGCCACTCAGCCGCCACCACGCCCAATGACGAGGATGACAGTATACGTGAAAATGGGGTCTATAAATAAATACCTGTTAGCCATAAACATAGGTTGTACACTGTTCGATAATTAGGCATGTCTTTTGATTCGAGAATAACATACCTCCCAGTCCGATATCTTCATCTGAGCATCGACGCGAAAATGCAGAAGTTCGTCCAGAGAACGAGAGCCGTGTGTAACCCAACCCCGTCTGAATCGTATGTCGTCGGATGCGCTATGCTCGATCGCGGCCAGCTTTCGTGGCATCGCTGTCAACGCGCCGGGCATCTCGGGCACCAGTCCGAAAGCGCAGAGCCACACCCAAATGTCTTGTCGGCGTCTGGGTATTGCACGTATGTATGTGACAGGTGTATAGGTTGTTAAATCGGAGAGGTGGACCAAGAATCGTAACATTTTTTCTCTCATGTTTAGGCGCGATTGCACCAGAATAGAGGAAGTATGCAGATAACAGAGGTTGCTGGTCGATCCATGGCCCTCTCGGTTGAGAAATCCGGCGATCTTGCTTGAACTCGAAAGCTGTGCGCAGTCATCGAGGGAGTATAAAACCTTTCTATTTGACCCTTAGGAAGCACTCCGAGCTCGTCAGCGTGCGAAGATGTACGTCTGCATAGCTGTACATTAGCGATTACATTCCGTGGCGCTTAGTAGGCACCAAAACGCCACCTTGAAGGGCCCTTCACAAGTTCACGAGAATAGAAGTAGCATTAGCGACGCCATGATTTCATAGCAAATACAGAATGTGGCTCAGCAGCAGCCATCGGTCTGTTCCACGGAGAAGTTTGAACATAGGCGTCGTTCGAACATTCATGTACATGCTCTTTCCAAAAGCTCTCGTTGTTTGAAACAAAACACATCAAGCGCCGACAGAAAGCACGAAATTGACAGGTGTATAAATTGTTATATCAACAGCCTTGTCCAAGAGTCATAGCACGAATGGGCCAGAATAGACGAGGTGTGCGAAAACAAATGTTGTTGACGATCAAAGGCCCCCTCGGTCAAGAATTCTGGCTTCCATCACGAAAATAGGCTAGTCATCGAGGGAGTATAAAACCCTTCAATCAGCGCTGCTCAAAATGCCATCTCGACTGGTACATTCTTTCGGACGGGTGTAGGATGAGGACCGAGGAAGTGAGTTCGAAGATCGAGATGAAGTGGCAGGCTCGATGTCCATGTCATACAGACATAATATTGAGAGTGGGGGTCGTGCGCGAATTGATGAGAACAGAGAAAGCGACAGTTTTATCTTTTAATCATCGATAGCGATGGTTGATAGACGATTAGCTCCTTCCAGATGAATACCCAGAAGGACAGCACTTGTCGTTCAATGGACAGTGATCCTGGAAGTCTTTCTCTCAGAATTCTGGAAGGAATGAGATGGCATAGTGGGCGTTTAGGAGCAGAGTTGTCTGCCTCTGAGTGGCACAAGACGTTGACAAGACGCCTCTGGAAAGGTGAAGGAAGACGAGGAATTATATAGAGGCAGCAATGACCGGACTGAGAAGACATGCAATGAGTGGCAGGCCTGCTCGAGAAACCAACCATTCATCATGGTGCAAGTTCAAAACGATCAACGTCCGCGTCAACCAAATCACTTCGAGCGCCGACAGAAAATGACAGAGACATCCACGGCAAGTCCACGGCCGCGATTTTTTGCCGACCCTTCTATGGCGCATTTTGACGTAAAGATCTACCCAGATCTGCCAGCGCCTAAATGCCTTCAGAGAAGGCACAGTTCTTATGATGCTCACTGTTGGCGCTTTACCGCCAGGTACTCATTGTGCATAGCAAGTGCGATAACAGTTATCTTATCTGAAAATAGCCCCTGTGGGATTGCGTCATGCGAACGTCCTGACAAGATTTCCAGACCCACCATCGCCAACTCTCCTTCAACTCTCCCACCACCATGCCTCGCTCCGCAGAAACAGCCAGCTTCAAGGTATGTAGTATCCTTTCTCAATATATGCTCGGAGTCGCTTATTGTATTGGAACCAGTTCAACCACACCATGCTCCGGATCAAAGATCCCAAGGTGTCGCTCCCTTTCTACCAAGACGTGAGACCTTCTGTCGAATATTTGCCCAATTCGATTTCTCTAACTATGAATTGGATGATCTAGATTATTGGGATGGAGCTGCTCTCTAGTGATTTCCTGGTTATCTACTGTGATCTATCGGATGATCTAAACTGTTGATGTCTAGAAAAGGAGTTCTCTGATTTCACCTTGTATTTCCTGGCCTTCAACCACGATGGCCGTGAGCTGACGGCCGAAGAGAAGGAAGCTACGCGTTTCTCGCGTGAAGGTTCGCCGTGCTACCGACATTGTATTCTAATCAACAGCCATTGATAGTGAATCCATTTAGGCATCCTTGAGCTGACCCACAACCACGGCACGGAAAGCGACCCCAACTTCCAAGGCTACGCCAGCGGCAACTCAGACCCCGGACGCGGGTTCGGACACATCGCCATCACGGTCGAAAACGTCGAGACTGCCTGCGAGCGCTTTGAAAAGCTTGGTGTCCAGTTCAAGAAGAGGCCTAGCGATGGAAAGATGAGGCACATTGCATTTATTTTGGACCCTGATGGGTAAGTGCATTATATATCTCAGACTTACTACCTTCGGCTAACAATCTATCTCTTTTGCTAGTTACTGGATTGAGGTTGTCCCAAACGTTCTCCAGCTTTAGAATATTCAAAACTGTGTCATCGTTCAAGTCAGAAAGACAAATGCGCCCTATTTTCTGTAAAAAAAAATTGAATCGATCACTTTATGAAGTTTAACAACATCAGGCCTGGGCGAGTCGAACGTAAGTAAATTATGGGCGCTTAAATTAAGACTCATGATCAGCCTCGTTTCTGGCAAGGGCCGGACCTATTGATAAGTGCTGCGTGCCCCCAAAGCTAATTCTTATCTCTCTCACCCCTTCATCTCCACCGAGACGACGCTGATACTGAGTCGCGATGGACGCTAGTAAAGCCTGTGCCCGATGCCAAAGCCAAAGCAATCTCAAACTCTGCTCCAGATGCAAAAGTACTTCGTACTGTGTACGTTCTCTATCAATTGTATGATGTTGAACTTGATAGCATCCTTACTTAAACCTTCGAACCAAACCTGTAGAGCAAAGACTGTCAAACCGCCCACTGGAAGACCCATAAGCGCTCTTGCGAGCCGCTGTCGGGGTCTAACGCCACCCAGAATATTCCACGCAGGCCATCTTCTATCTCAGGCGCAAAATATCAAGATGGGCGCAATCCCAACGCTCTGCGCACGCCCGGCAGTTTCATACCGAGTGGACCATTCGCCTCTCCTGGTTCTTCCACGTCGTCCACGCAGATCTGGGGCGTGAAGCTTCGTCCGGGAAAGGTGAACATGGGCTCCAGCCCCACTTTCACAGGCCCAGAGGCGCGTTTCGTGCCGGAATTCTTCGATCCTTCCCATCCCATCTTCGCCTACGGGGAGTTATGCCCATTTACGGTGCTCTATTCGATTCCGATTATTCTGTACAGCCCGACGATGGTTCGCGGGCAGGATTGGCCTGAAGATAACCAGCCGGCGGTGTATCTGCGGATCGAACCCGGGAGTGGATTGGCACCTGCCCAGTGCGTTTAAATCTTTTCGAGCGTTCATCTACTTACTAATAAGTATGGTCTCCAAGTTGGCAGATTCTTTCTCCTGGCCCTGTAAGTCCCTATGCGAGCGCGTGATTTGTAGGAAGAGTTATTAAATTTGGTTGTCCGCTTTATAGTGCTACGCTGTTCGTCGAGACAGAAAGCCGCTCGGTGCAGAGCTTCTGGAGACGATGTATGAATTTCACGCATCACTCTTGGGCTCCGACTACTTTGAGAAGTGGGAGGAGTTTGGGCGTCCCACATATCGTGTGACGCCTAAAGTCTTCAAGAGATTCTCTGATAAATATTGGAAGGAGCAGAGGCAGGAAGGGAGAACTGCGCAGTCTGCTGTAGATGGAAGCGATGCTTATTAGTTTGTGAGCGCGTGAATAATGAAAATGACCAAGATATCACTTACCTCACCTAAAGCGCATCAAGAAAGTTAGCAGTACCTCTGTACAGCTATTACATTGTCTAGTTGAGCATTTTCTTTGGATAGTTTTATGAGCTAGCGGAGCCAGCGTTCATGTCAATTCGAAGAGCAACTGCGGCGCGCGCCAATCGCTGCAGTGCGCCAACACGCGGTCAAATCACGTGAATACTTACCCGCGCACGGACCCATCCGCACTGGTATAAATTTTGGCCTGCAGCGATCCTCTTCTCCTTAGAACATACTCAATCAGGATCTGTTTACAGAAACTGACCGAGTCTCGCATTTTTACAAATGCCGCATTCTTTGAATCCGCTCGATGATATACGCGCTATCTCGTTATACAGAGAACATAGCCCTGCGCTTTGCTGCGTGGGGTTTCGAGGACGTTTGGATCGATACTACGGCGAGCCCACAACGGCACGCCGGGAATCGGTGCAGCGAGACTAGCGTTTGTCTGATGGATTACTTTTTTTTGTGTATCTTTTGTATGTTGGTTTGGTTTTTGAATCAGTTGAATGATATTGCTGTTCCATCTATCGTTTGCATTGCCTACTCTTGCCGCTTGGGTTGAAATATGAGCACGGAGGACCATCGAAAAAATTTCTCTGGTGGCACGTTATTGAGTGGTGCTTCCTCTGATCCGTTTGTACGATCGTTGCTTGCGCAGTTCTCCGCAGCCCCAAATTTGTCCCCCACCCCCGTTGCCCCGTTGCTTTGCTTCCTTGTAATGCTCCACCGTGATCCGTTACGGTGATCGTCTGATCCGGTGAGGCGATCCTCATTCTGCAAACTCAACTGCAACTAGTGTTGTCCCCGAGGTGAGGTGAGGCGAGGCGAGGTGACAACTCGAACAAACTCGACGAACGCGAGTTGATTCGAGGTGCACCTCGTTGACCTCGCGAGGCGTTGTCGAGGTCGGTGATTGCCGTCGTAATTGTCTCTGTCCAATGAGACGACAGAGATCAAGCTGAGTCATTGTATCCTAGATTACATTGTGGTAGAGTAGATTACAAGTAGAATTATAGGAAATAAAGACAATCTATGTTGGCAGAGGACGAGGCGAGCTTCGCGGGGTTGACTGACGACATGAGCATCGCGTTCGGCGGGAGCGCGTACCCCTGCTGGCCGTACCCGCCGTAATGCCCCTACTGCTGCTGCTGGTACGAGCCCGCCGCGCTGCCGTGCGAGCGAGTGCGCGAGTGCAGCGACGCGCGGGGCGAGGTGGCCGTGTGGCGGCCGTGGCGGCGGTTCCCGTGTTCGTGTTCGAATCTAGGTTCGCATTGGAGGACGACGACAAGGCGGGCATAGAGAAGGTGTGCGCGTGCGCGTGCACGCACGGGCGGCGCGGGCGTCGGCGTGCTCGCGGTCGTCATCAGGCTGAGAGCAGGCGCAGACAGCGTTTGCGGTGCAGGCGGCGGCGTCTGCGCACCAGCAGCAGCGGCATGCTCAACAACAGCAGCACGGGCATTATGGGGAATGGAATCGGTGGTATGGGCCACAACGCGACTGGTGGCTCTGCTGCTGCTGGGGCTGCTGGGGCGCGGGCGTCCCCGCACGATTCGGCGCCATGCTCAGGCTGCCCGTGTGAACGCTAAGTATATTTGAAACATAAAGAAATTTATTCAGGACTTGATTTATGTTTCTAACACAGGATTCTCGAATATACGTTGGAAAGGGGATGGAGGAAACACAGAACGCGATCCTTTGCGCCCGAAGACGCGTCGATGTGCGCGCGCAGGCGGCCTCACGTGCTTGATTTGATGCACCTCGTGTGAACTCGACGAGGTGAACTCGAACCAACTCGACGTTATCGAGTTGATCCGAGGTACCCTGATTTCGAGGCGAGGCGAGGTTTATCTCGAGGTCACCTCGCCTCGAGGACAACACTAACTGCAACTCGTGTGCTGTGCATTGGAACTTGATTGGAACATTGAATTCAAGCAAATGTTCATATTTCGGTGATGGACGACCACTAAATAGTGAGCCGAGTGGTAAGGAGATGCCGAGAGCAGATTTGTTCATGTTTCAAGCTATTTTTTGTGCAGCAGGGGACGGAGATGAGAGCGGCATTGTCGGAGGATATGTAGTACATGCCTGTGTAGTACGACGACCCCCAAAAGATAATTTTGTTCTTTGTAAGAAACACACACAGCCTTCAACATAACCATTCAATCTGTCTTTTGACAGAGCAGAATTGACACGAGCGCCGCCAATTTGCTTTTAGGTCGATTTTCCTCCGTCGACCATCCGAACGGTGACTAACGATGAGCGCTGGGGGAAACTTATGCAGCAAGAGCGTTTCCTATGTAACTGTCCCATAAGAGTAGAGGATGACATGTTTCACTACAGAGACTATTATATGTATGCCAGACTTCTGCCACCGGAGATATGGCCATGCGAAGACTGTGATGGATATCGGTTGGAATTCCTTTCAGTCACATTCGATTGCTGATGGACGTGGGTGCATAGTTAAAATTTTATGATAACTAAATGATAGCTTGTGATGAACAGCCTGGGTGTTAGATCCAAAAAATTGAATGGTACGTCCTGCTTCACTGGAGTTGCACTGGAGTGGAATTAGAGGGCCGGGGAGGGACCGCCGGAACCGGAGCTGAAAATAGAAAGTGACCGGCATCGGCAATGGTGATCGAGGGCGGTTGCTTGGCGGTTGCCCTGTGGCAAGATTGAACAACGCTCCTCATCCTCCCCCTCCCCCACCATCCACGACATTTTCCCCCCCAATGTCGTCCACAACATCGGCGGTGGCTTCCGCCTCATCAACAGCAGTCACGCATACACTGACCGCGAGCAAAAACCTCAAGGTGCGGGCTAGAGCTGCCTTTCTTGGGCGTCGTTTGATTCGAGCCGTGCATTTAGGTCGTTGGGATCGTCTTGGCCATCACAAGTGGCCTGCTCATCGGTTCCAGTTTCGTGTTCAAGAAGAAGGGGCTCCTTCGCTCGCAGGCGGGCGGACAGCTTGGAGAGGGTGTTGCGTACTTGAAATCGGTGAGTCCCAGGTAATATGTCGCCGTAATGCCACCGTGCTAATGTGGACCCCAAAGCCATTATGGTGGTTAGGAATGAGCAGTATGTGCTAGCTCTCAAAGCATACCTGGTGGAGAGCTCAACGCCTTTTCTGTAGTGATGATTCTAGGAGAACTATGTAACTTTGCTGGTGGGTCTTGTGCTCCGCCCCTTAACCCATCATTTAGTCTGAAACCTCCTTCCTTGGCAGCCTATGCATTTGTGGAAGCTATCGTTGTTGTACGCCCCATTCTTTCCCTTATCCAACTTCCTCTTCGTCTCATTGGAATCTACAGACACCATTAGGGGCGCTATCTGTCGTCATCTGCGCCATACTCTCTTCCATCTTCCTCAACGAAAAACTCAGCTTCTTTGGGTGGCTTGGATGTGGGCTGTGTATTGTACGTCTTCCGTCGCCTATGCCACTGCCCGTAACCTCACTTCCCTCCCTTGAAAGCTCGGATCTGTGATCATCGCACTCAACGGTACGTCATCAATCTTAATACCATCACCCAACATACTCCTAACTCTGGTTGCCTTCTTGTTCAACAGGCCCACAAGAACAGACTGTTGGTCAGATCACAGAGTTCCAAAAGCTCTTTCTGGCCCCCGGATTCTTGGCCTATATCTCTGTGCTCATCACCGCGGCTTTGGTTATTGTCTTCTACTTCGCGCCCAAGTGCGTAGTTTTTCTCGCCCTCATTTTGGCGGAGCTTAACCATAGTTTGTTTCAAGATATGGAAAGAAGAGTATGCTGTGGTACATCTTTGTGTGTAGTATGATTGGTGGTATCTCTGTTAGCGTTACCACCGGGTTGGGAGCAGCGATTGTACAAACAGCATTGGGAGATAACCAGGTATGATACGCCCTTGTTTCCACCTGTATTGATGTACTTACATATGCTATCTTCTAGTTTAAGCACTGGTTCATGTACTTTTTATTCGGATTTGTTGCGATAACCCTGTGTGCGTTATATTTCCTATCATTTATTCAAGATGATACGAGACTAACCATAGATCTCTGCAGTGGTAGAAGTGTATTATCTTAATGTCGCACTTGCGCTGTTCAATACCGGTAAGCATCATTCGCATCTTTTGCTGTTGCAGTTTCACTGATAACATCTTCTAACTAGCTATGGGTGAGTTTATCTTGATATCATGATATCTGAAACATCGTTCATCTTTCTTTCTAGTAACGCCAACATACTACGTTGTTTGTAAGTTGCGTTTCTCATTCTCCTCAGAATATGCTATCTAATACTATTTCCAGTCACATTTTTTTCCATGGTTACGACAATTGTAAGTCGCCTAGCATTAGTACTCATTCATTGTTCACCTCTTTTTAGGTGCTTTTCAAAGGCTTGGACGCTGCCGTTTCCCAGATTCTTACGCTAGTCATGGGATTCCTCGTGATTTGCTTCGGCATTACCATTCTCCAAATGTCCAAAGTCGACCCCGAAAAACTCGGCAAACTCGACCGGCGGTCTACCATGCTCCTGCAAGCAGCCAGAGCGCAAACGGAAAACATGGACGAGAAAGGATTAGCCGGCTACGAGGACCCAGGAATGGACACCCTCCGAGGCTCGTTTGGCGCCGTTGGAAGCATCATCCGCGCGCGCACCGCCAAGCGCATGAGCCAAAGCAGTCACAACACCTCACATCTCCGGCCGCGGCCGCCAGGCGCCGCCGCGCCCTACGACGCGACCATGTCCTGGATGAGCACCCCCGGGCTGCCCGGCGCCTCCGACGGCCTGTCGGGGCTGCAGCGGCACCAGCTGTACGACGCGCCCGTGCCGCGCGACGACGCGTCCTCCTTCCGCGCGCCGTCCGTGCACTCGGAGCAGCTCGTCAACAAGCGCCCGACGATCAAGTTCGACAGCCAGGAGCTCGTGCACCAGTACAGCCGCCCGGGGCAGCCGCAGTCGCCCGCGACGCACGAGCACCGGCAGGCCGTGCACGGCTCGATGCTGCTGCACAGCGGGTACCCGCCGCTGCCGCCGCTGCCGGAGCCCCGTAGTAGTGTGGCGAGCGACGGCAACCTTATCGGGATCGAGCCGCCGCCACCGATCTCAGGCCTGCCGCCGCCGTCGGGCGCCGGCGCCCTGACGCCCGTCGCAGCGTCCACGCCGCAGGTGGCGACCATCCCGCTGGCGATCTCGAAGGAGCACGTGGTGCACAGCGCTCCGCCGGCGATGTACCAGCGCGTGGGGCCGGCGGCGCCCACGCGGATGGACTCGCGGGAGGTGTTTGATCGCACGACGCTGCTGTCGTTCCCGTCCGTGACGGACTCGTCGCCGAGCGAGTGGAACGACGAGGAGCTGGACCGGATGCAGCTGTACGCGAAGGGCGGGCTCGGGAGCGTCGCGAGCAGCACGGCGAGCCTGACCGCGCCGCCGGCGAAGACGACGACGAAGGCGGAGCAGCGCGAGAAGTCGAAGGAAAGGGAGAAGACGCGGACGCCGAAGCGGTATCCGAAGGGGCTCGGGGAGGACGATGAGGAGGAGAGCGAGCGCCTGTGGCGGAAGGGCACGGGGAGCGTGGAGAGCGATACGGATCTGCCGCCAGACTCGATGGGCAGCATACGGCTGGTGCCGCCCTCGTCGAGCGGGCACGGGCACTTTTAAGTGACTTGAGCTTGTTACTCCCACCTGTATTCCTTCTACTTCCATGTTTTCATCTCTGGTTTTGGGCTGCGTGTCGCCTTCGTTCTCTGGTTCCTCTTCCTATCCTCTTCTTAGGCATCAACATCAACCTTGGCATCCTCGCCTGATAATCTCTAGCCTTCATTATACGGTCCATACCCAAACTACCCCAACCTACTCCGCCATTCGCTATCACTGACACATTCCCTTCGACCTATCATCCATCATGCTTGTCCAGCTTCTTTTCTTCTCCCCTGGATAACGGATACGCAGTTTGTGGATATTCAAGGACGGCCAATCCGTATCCAACTACATTTTCGTCGACACACCAACACCATCGCTGTCAATCCTCTCATCATGACCACCACATCGTCTTCTGCATTATGCAGTTACAACCCTCCTGTATTGTGTAACGATATCAAGGAGCACATATCACTCGTAGAGTATACATGGGACTCTTTTTCTTTTTCATGGTTTTTGCTGTTATTTTTATCTCTGTCGATTCTCTGCCCTATTTTCTATGTTCCGTTTCGACTACGTATTTTTTTTTTTTTCTCATGACAATCTGAAATGCCCTACCTTAGTTATATAAGTATCTGAAGGACTGAAACGTGGACATTGAATGATTAGTGTTCTGAATGATGATTTGGGATGCCCGTGTTGAATGGACTGTCGAGTCTCGATGACTGGCGGCTCGTGGCTGCATGGTACGATAATTCAATTTCCAATCATCATTTGATGATTGCGGCGTTGCTTACGGGGAAAGAGAGAAAGTCGGAATCATACTCATGATAGCTTGAATCCTGGTTCCTCAGTACTCAGTACCGACGCTGTATTGCGTCGCCCTCATACATCAAATTCAAACATGAGGGGCAAATACGACCTCAACCCAAACCTCGCTGGGCTCATCCATCTCATCTTCGTCCTCGCCTTGGCCAATGGAGGCAGGAAAGCCACACGCTTCAACGAACTCTTCTTCATCCCCATTGCCCTCCTCTCCATTCATCTCGCCTTTTTGAGCGCATCGGACAGCGGCCCATCAGATTATGTGTTGGCTATATCAGTCTTGACGACATTCTTTACCGCGTCGGATTTGGTCTTGCTTCGGAGGCACCAAGCCGAGCTGAGGATGATAGGACAGAAAAAGCCCACCTCGGAGATGACGTTCCTCCAGCGTCTGTGGTGGGCCACACAGCTCTCTTTCGCTTTACGGGGTGTTGGCTGGGCACACGAACCGACCGAGCATATCGCGCCACACCCGACGATTAAGTCTCGGACACGATTCATCACCTCGCAACTTCTGAGGACTGCGTTCTTGTTCGTCTCATTCGATATCCTGTCGATCATTATACGCGCCAATCCGTGTTTTGGTACGGATGGGCCGTCTCTTGCTGAGTTTGGATGGGCATGGCGGACGACCGTTTGGCTATACCCTCTCTGTGCGTCGGTCTCGTTGAGCATGTTCTATTCCACAGCAAGTGTTGTCTTCGTGGCTCTGCGTGTATCGGAGCCACGAGACTGGCCACAGCTTTTTGGCTCCGCTGGAGATGCCTATACTGTCCGCAATTGCTGGGGACGTGTATGGCACCAAATGATGCGAAAGGTATGGTTTTGCAATCCGATTACATATCCTCTTGTTGAATATTTTCTTTCAGTTCCTCACAGGTCATATGAACTTCTTCGCCCAAATTCTGCGCCTTCCAAAAAGCACATTCACCACATACTTCAAGCTATTTGGCAGTTTCTTTATATCAGGACTCTTGCATTACGGCGCGGATTATGTCCTGTTCCAAAACTGGTCCGGCACATCCCTACGGTTCTTCTCCCTCCAAGCCGTCGCCATCACTTTTGAGGACGCAGTCGTTGCACTTGCAAGACGCCTTGGCTATGGGTATCAAGAACGAAACCCTTTGTTCAAAATAATCGGATTTATTTGGGTATTTATCTGGTTCTCATATTCGCTGCCAATCTGGCTGGATCCTATTTTGCATGCTGGGACTATGGACAAGGGTATCAACGTGAGTCTAATTCTGGGACTTTGGAAAGGCGAATGGACCCCCAGACGGTTGTAGCACGCCAGTAGTACGTCACAGCATTGCCGATATAATATTGATCCTTACTGAACGCTACACACTTACGCTGAAGTATGGGGTAGTTGGATAGCTTTCTGAAATCACATCAATGCATCGGGCGGCCAGTCTTAATATCTTGATATGAACTCCATTTGTGTAAAGAACAAGGAGATGATGCAATTGACGGAAGAAACAGATGCAGATGTGGCATGGCTTTTGTTGGTATGAGTCGGTAACGACTCGGTATGCCCTCTTTGATGAACGCGCTGATCTTGTGGGCACTTGGTGGGCACTATCAATATCAACCCATTTTCGCCATCTGACGTTCTACCTGGAAAGCTCGCGGAGATCCCCGCAAATCATATAACTCTGTGAGTGAGCTGGACTTCCCATTGTTAACTCAACACAGTACTGTCGCGGAATTGCCTACCACGCACACTCGCATCATCGAAGATCACCTAAGGACCCCGCGCTCTACTTTTTACAATGCAATCATACGTTTTCAATCCAGACGACGATGACGAAGATTCGCACCAATACCACAGCCTCTACATTCAATACCCAGATGTATTCTATCCTTCACCACCATCGACAAATGCCGACCCGATAATTGCCGCTCCAGAATTCATTGCTGCAAAGGCTATAGAGATGTTCCGAAAATACAAAAACTGGAATTGCATTGACACCATGATAACCTATGCTGTAAGAAGAGCACGGGAGCGTCCAAAAGATGGGGTGATGATCGCCCGCGCTCTCGCCTTGGTACGGAATGGCATGCCCGACTTCGACACGCTGCAAGTCCCAATGCCGGAGAGCTGGACCTTCGAGGGCAGCGCCGCCGAAAAGCCGCTCCACGAGGCATGGGACTACTCGCTGTATGACCGTCTCAAATGTGGTATTCTGGACGCACATAGAGACCCCGACAAGTCCGTCGATCTGACGCACATCGTGGCACCTTCCAATTACCGTTTAACCACGACATTGCTGTCGGTTGCAGCAATAAAGCTTGGACTACAGGAAGAGCCAAACTATGTTTGGATCGCTGTTCGTCAAGGCCTGGAGAATCCTGAAGAACCCGACATGCTATTACATTTTCCACAGATGAGAGAGGTACTCTTGGTCATCGCCTGCTTCTACCTAGTGACAATCGGACAAAGACTAAGGGAATGGTATGACGATATAATACCGACGGATGAAGGCATTCAGGAAGCACTCAAATTAGCGAAAGAAAGTGAAGTCTTAACTTTGCCTTCAGCAGTAAATCTATTGGAAGTACGTATATTCCCCTCCTTGGCTATCTTTCCAGTATAATTAATGACCTCTTTTAGAAAGCGATGGAGAACGTGAGATGTGGATACCTGCGCCCTCTATCAGAAATGGAGGCATGGGAGACCCTTTTCCCTCCATCCGGCCTGGGTGCTTGAGCCACCAAGAAACATCCCATCCCGTAAATAAATGTCTGTATCACGATGGCCATATTGTAGAATGAGGCGTTCTTTGTCTGCAGCTGCTTATGTATACAGTGTGCCTCGTTTGTATCGACTAATATGATGTGTTTTGTGAATGAGGCATATTTTTAACCTGAGGTGGTATTGTACAGTTCCAATTTCACCGCACTTGAGTCCCACTAAGTATCATCATAGTTAACACCAAACTATAAAAGGAGGAAGAAATCGTTTTGTCCGTAGCAATCTTGACTACGAACCCGAAACAGATTATACCCCACATCGTGCAATAGGTTCCTAACAAATGGATGGCAATATACCCCAATACCTTTGCATATTCAACACCTGAATAGCTCGTGCGGGTTGAATTTATGGCGACTCGTAATAAGTAATAAATATACGTGATTATTAATACGCACCAAGAGCCATTGCAGAGTCCCAGGACGGATGAAATATTCTTGTGTACAAAAAAAGTAGCCCATGACGAATAGGCTGCGCAACGTTATAAATAGGATTCGGGACCGGAATACTTGCACAACCAGTTATGATCCCGGTAAATCAAGTGTAATTGTTTGCCACGAATGGCGTGCGTATACAGATAACACAGTTACGATACTAGAAACTCGTCAAAACCTATGGGCGGGAGAGGGAAGTATGAGACGCGGAGATGGAACAGAAACAAAGATAGAATGGGAATATGAAGGAAAAGAGGCATGACAACAAAGCATAGAAATAGAAAGCGAAATGAAAAATACAGAAATACGCGTGGAGAGACTCTCACGCGGACTGCCCATGAAGAATAAAAAGAAGAAAACAGAGCTACGTTAGCTGCTGTGACAGCTATATGTAGGACGATATTTCAGAACACAAGTACAAGAAGCTTCCCTACTTCGATTGGATCCTGATACACCACCTTCTCTCAACCCCTGTGTCGTATTACAGGACGCGAAGGCGCCTTAAGCCCACTGGGCCTTGTCCCAGGCTGGGTCTTGAAGGAAGGCACACAGGACCTTGCTTCCAGTCTAGAAAGTCGGTAAAAATCCAAAGTCAGCAACCTCCGTTCATCCAGACTCCCTCCGGGCGCGGGGTACTGATAACACACCTGTAGAAGCGGATGGCCGGCGACGATGCTCAGGAACCTCTCCAACCCTTCTCTCCGGCTCTCGATGACCTCGTCGGAGAATCGGTTCGTGAAGACCTTTCCTGGGAGAGGAGGGATGTTGACCCGTGTGGATTCGTGCTCCAGGATATCGCGGAAGGCTTCGAAGTCGGAGTAGCGCCGTCGTACTACGGAATGGCGGAGCTTGAAGGCGGGAATGTTTGTCTGCGAAAGCGATTGGGGAGTGAGTAGAATTGCAGATACTATGACATAGATAGATACTGCGCACCTTGCATACGATCTCATAGTCGGTGTACATTTTCCTTCCAAATCCTGTATAATCACATATAATTAGTTAAATCTGTTGCTTAAAATGTGGTGGAGCAAGAATACGAAGGCCATAAATCGGACTAAAGATGACTCACCATGAGTCTGCGGGTTTCTCACCTCAATCTCGAGAAAGCTCTCTGGCACACTGTACATCTCTTCGATCTAATATGTCGTATACAGCGATAAGAGCATAATCAAATTAGCGCCCAAAAGCACAGAAGGACTAGCTCCGCAAAGCAACGCACCGTCTGCTCCCTCGCCGAAAGCAGGCTCTCCTCGAACGCAGAGCTGCGGGCAAATGGTGATACGGCAGCAGCCATTTCTCTCGCTGGGTGATATGCCTATCTGTTCTGTGTGGTTAGATAGCTTGTATGGATTTCAAGGGGAATTTAATGGAAAGACGCTCGATGGGGAGGTCGGTATACAGAGGAAAGGGACAATTGGTGTCCGAGGCAGTACTGGTTGTGATGTCGTCACACGTCACATTTTGAATGGAATGGAGATAAGATTAGAATACTTGTGATGCTGGCTTTGCAAGTCGAAATAAATTGTATCCTTGTTAAAAAAACCGTAAGTTTTATATGTGGGCGCTGTGTATTGTATATACACTCTATACTGCCAGTTCAAATTAATTTCTGCGCTGAAAAGAGTTGGAAAAGAGGCTCGACGTTGCAACGACGTTGGGTGCCTGAGTAGAGCGATTTCAATGTCCGACATCAAATATTCCCACGACTACATTTCGCAGTAATTGAACTCCAGCAGATGATTCGACTCCAACGACGACGATGGCCACCATCCACCCCTCCCGCATGGGCCTGATCCCCCAAGAAATGCGGCCCCCACCGCCCTCCGACAGGCACCGCGGACGCTCGCCATCCCCCCGGCGCCCAAGGCGGAGCCCCTCGCCTCGCCGCAGCCGCGAACGAGGCAGAGACGGCGGCAGCAGGCGCGATGACGGGTACGACAGCAGGGAGCGCGGGCGGGACTCGTATCGGCCTGCGGAACCGCGACGGCCAAGCCCGAAGTATGAGGACTACCGGCGCGCGCCGCCGCCGCCGCCGCCGCCGCAGGTGGGAGGAGAGCCGTCGGCGCCTTGGAGGCAGCAGGAGAACATGTACCCCGGGAGACGAGAGCATGGTGGCCCACCACATGGTATTGCTAATACCGGTTTCTTGGAGAGGTAAGTCTTGATGGTTGATGACGGTCGCATTTCTGATGTACTTGTGTAGCCGTCGTGCGCAACGAGAAGCACAAACCGTTTATGTGTGGCCGCCTTCTCCAAAGGCTCCAGCCAGAGAATTGTATGTAACTTCCAGCTATGGTACTTTACAACTATTAATTCCCATCTATAGATCTCCCAAGGGCAAAAAGTCGAGCAAGAAATCCAAGAGACATAGATCACCTTCTCCAAGCGACACCGACTCCTCTGAAGAAGAAAGACGGCGCGAGAAGAAAGAACGAAAACGGGCTCGCAGACACGAGAAAGAGGAAAAGAAAGAGAAGAAACGCCACCGCCACAAATCACGGCACAGCGACGACGAAGACGAGGACAGCGACGACGACCACAGACGCCACCGCCACCGCAGTAAGCGCCCGCGCAGTCGCACGCGCAGCAAGAGCAAGAGCGCCCGCCCCAAGTCCCGCAGCCGGAGCCGCACCCCCGTCCGCATGGAGGAAGACCGTGAACGCGCACCGAAGCGCCCGCGCTCCCCGGCGCTCTCCTCCGAGGCCCCGTCCCGCCAAGTCTCCGTCGGCGCGCCGCCCTCCTCCCGGGCGCCCGGCGACTCGGACTCCGACGAAGAAGTCGGGCCCAAGCCGCTCCACAAGAAAGGCGGCGCGAAGAAGGTCGACGAGCGCGCGTACGGCGGCGCGCTGCTCCGCGGCGAGGGCAGCGCCATGGCGGCGTTCCTGCAGGACGGCACGGAGTCGCGCATCCCGCGCCGTGGTGAGATCGGCCTGACCTCGGACGAGATCGCCAAGTACGAGGATGTCGGGTATGTCATGAGCGGAAGTAGACATAGGAGGATGAATGCGGTGCGGATGCGGAAGGAGAACCAGGTTATCAGTGCGGAGGAGAAGCGGGGTATTTTGAAGCTGCAGAGGGAGGAGCGGGAGAGGAAGGAGGCGATTTTGAGGGACGAGTTTAGCCAGCTGGTGGATGAAAGGCTCAAGGGCACGGGGGCAGCACCGACGAGTTAGTGGCTATCTATGACTTTCTCAGTTCTCTTCCTTCTCACCGAAAATCTCTTCACATTTCCGAGTCTTAACGTGTAAATCCGACTTTCAACTCTTTTCCTCGTTTATTTCGCATTTTTGGTGCTTTTTGGGGACTGAAAGTTCGATGGATGTCGTTGCCAAGAGGTTCCTCTTCTTATTTCCCCCCTGGCATGTTGCATATTGGGAAATTGGAACATTGGAGAAGTAAATACAATATCCAATTACTACCTTCCATGATCTTCAACGAACTTCCCGTTCATTCCCATGTCAGCTTCTGGGGGAAAGCAAGTGACAAAGATTACTATCTGGCTGGTCTCGAATTGTCCACGTGTCCTAGTAAGTTTACTACCTCCATGATCTGCAAACGCTCAAACTTCATATTTCTCTGGGAAAAGCAAGTATCAAAGATCCACTCCTCGTTATTTCGAGGTGGGTGAGTATGTATCCTGTCCGTCACTATACCCACGACGCCCGCTTGCAGTGCGTACATGTAAGTACCGGTGGTGATCTCCCTAACAGGCTTCTTCGAATACTAGAAACATTCTAAAAACAAACCTCAGAGGTCTTGCGACCATAAATAACATGGTTTGGAAGCCTTCCCGCGAGTGGGCCTCCTTATCTAGGATTCGCTCCCCTCTTTTCTGGTGCGCAATAGCTTCCTTGCCATGACGCACTGTATCCGGTGGGCTCCCATGCGAAGCTTCAGCTTCAACTTGCATGCGCTATTGTTTCAATCGCCAACGTCGTGCTCGAATGATAAAGAACCGTTGAGCGTACTCGTCGCCCTCGTGTCTGTCTGTCTGCCCTCGACTTGAGCTTTGGTGCTCTTGAGCAAGTGCAAGCAGTACGTCTATCTTCCAATATTCATGATATTCAAATTTAAGAGCTAACGTATTCTACCCATCCATAGCTGATAAACTCACTGACCTTCGATGGGAGTCTCTAATGCGAGATCGTCTGATGATGACCTGAGATCTGAGGACAACATGGACCCGCTGTGTTCCCGAACGCCATCCGAGAAAACCACCCCACCCCCGTCCCCATCTCCGCCCTCATCATCATCATCATCATCCACCTCAGCACAAAGCGATTCGTCCACTAACGATCGATCTACGATTTCTGATACATCAGCTAGCATAGCGATCGTCATAAGCCCACCCATCCCCGAGTCCCCGCCATCCTTCCACGACGCAATCGCCCTCTCGCCAGAACCTCCCACTCAAGGTGCCGATGACGACGATATCGTCCAATACAACCTGGCACACGGGCGCGGCGATACCGCCGTCATCCGCCGTCTGCCCGAGGGTTTTCCGTCGTACGCACCCTCATTCAGCTCAAGCATCGGGCCGCCGGAGTCGCTCCCTGCGTACAGTGCCAACGAGCCCCCTAGATATACTAGATACGCTCGGGAGTCGGGAATGGCTCAGAGGAGCCCCAGACTCTCTCCAGACTGTTCTTCAAATTCGGTTTCTGTGAGTCTTGCGCGCTGCGTCTTTCCTGACCTATTAATATTAATTTTATGGGACTCTGCAGTCTTTCCCGGATTCTGGTTCTTCGGCGCGCTGATGCTCATCACCCCATTCCGTACTTGCGACCCACTCGATCAAGGCCGACGATGGTCTCTGAATATATCTTTTGCGACATGGCGCAATGAGCACTTGGACACGGACGAAGAAAAGGCAGAGTTTATCGCCAAGTTCCGGGCGGCGGAGAGGAGGTGGGCGAAGCGTTGCCTGTTGGCAGCGTTCTTAATGGGTTGTTTTGGGATTGCTTTTGGCGCGATGATCTATGGAGTTTTGAAATCTACGTCAGCGAATTCGCCTGTTAGTGTCGAAGAAAGTGCGGGCACATGGACGTAATAGTTATTGGTATTTGTTAATGATTTAACCCTCGATGAGTTCCTTTCCATTGCAATTCTAAAATACTTTTAGTTTTTGGTCTAATGTTGCCTGCGGGGATGATATTAGACGCATCCCATTGCCCGTATTTGTAACTTTTTAAGTAGATCCGTAATCATAAGCGGTATTGGTTTTGGGTAAAAAAAAATGCACGACACAAATGATTTGATCTGGAAGCAAATAATGAGCACCAATATGAAAGAAAAATATAATTAAAACCCGTACCTAAGGTTCAAACACTTTAATTGCACCATTTCCTCGCGTTTTGAAAGAGCCTGAACCAAGGCCCAGTCCCGCCCCAGACCTCCTTCAAGGATGGGGAATACCAGCTATTGGCCTCGAGCATAGTGACACGCTCGGGATGCGGCATCAAAGCCAGCACCCTACCATTGGGAGTCTGCACGCCCGTGATTCCTGCAGGGCTCCCGTTGGGGTTGAGGGGTATACTTCGGTGGGCTTGCCCTGCGAATCCACATAGCGCACGGCGACAAGGCCCGAGGCCTCCAACGCAGCTTGCTGCGCGGCGGCGGAGAACGCCGCGCGCCTTCACCGTGGGCGACGGCGACTGGGAGCTTGGAGCCAGCCATGTCGGAGAAGAACACGGACGAGCGGGTGGTGTCGTTGTCGACGATCTCGACCATGGACACACGGCCCTCGAAGCGCTCCCCGCGATTGGGCTTGAACTCGGGCCAGTTCTCCGTCCCGGGGATGATTTCGCGGAGATGGCTGAGGAACTGACATCCGTTGCACACCGGCGAGAGCGAAGGTATCGTCTCTGGCGAAGAACTCGGAGAACTCGCGACGCGCAACATCGTTCAGGAGCGCCGAGTTCGCCATCCCTTACCGGCTCCAAGGACGTCGCCGTATGAGAATCCACCGCAGGCGGCGAACCCTCTGAAGTCGGCGAGCGTGATAGGCGCCGCTGAGGATGTCGGACATGTGTACGTCCACAGCATCGAAGCCCGCCGCTGTGAATGACCACGCCATTTCCACTTGGCCGTTGACTCCCTGTTCCCGAAGAATCGCAATTTGGGACGGGTAGAGTAGTTGACGACCGGAGTTGGCTGGAAGGTGAGATCGTAGAACAGTCCAGTATGCGCTTTGTCGTTGATGAGGGCGTATTCTTCTTCAGCAGCTGCAGAGTTGTCACGGAGAAGTTGCATTCTGTATGAGGTCTCCGACCAAATCTTCTGCAGTTCTCCCCGTTGAGCACTGTATAGCGTTTCCGCCTTGTGAATAATGGAGATGGACTCGTCGGCAGGATCGTTGACGCGACCGATGACATGAATCGACCTCGAGGGGAAGCCGGCCCTGTTGAAGATCGCGACGAGTTCGCTGAGTTGTGATTGCCTAACCTGGACAACGGCGCCGAGCTCTTCGTTGAACAGCGTCGCGATAGGGTTTTCAATGGAATGGAGGGCGTCTAGCGAAATTTCGACACCAACGCGACCGGCGAAGGCCATCTCAACGATCGTGGTGAACAGGCCACCATCGGAGCGGTCATGATAGGCCAGGACAAGGCCAGGGTCGGCGCTCTTCACAGCTTGGCAACCTTGGAAGAAGGCTTTGAGGACGGCGGGGTCTTCGACGTCAGGCGCAGTGGCACCGATCTCCTTGAACACTTGAGCAAGCGCCGAACCTCCCATGCGTTCTTTTCCATTCGCGAGATCGAAGAACACCAGGCTCGTCGGCTCACCAATATCAGTGCGGAGCTGCGGCGTCCATGTGTTGCGCACATCCTTCACCGGCGCAAACGCAGTGATGATCAAGGAAAGCGGTGCGCTGACCTCCTTCTGCTCTTCGCCCTCGCGCCATTTCATCGACATCGACATCGAGTCCTTGCCCACGGGGATACCCACACCAAGTGCGGGCACAAGTCCATGCGATCGCCTGTACAGCTTCGTAAAGCGCTGCGCCCTCGCCTTCCTTCGACGCCGCGCACATCCAGTTCGCACTGAGCTTGATCAGGGAAATGTCCCCGACGTGTGCCGCAACGATGTTGGTAGTGATTCGGCGACGGCCATGCGCGCGGAAGCGCCGGCGCTGAGCAGCGCGAGTGGGGTGCGCTCTCCCATGGCCATGGCCTCGCCGCAGACGACGTCGAAGCCATAGGACGAGCGTGTTACGGCAACATCCGCGACGGGGACCTGCCAGGGGCCGACCATCTGATCGCGGGTACCAGACCCGTAATGGTGCGATCGCCAATGGTGATGAGGAAGGACTTGGAACCAACGCTGGGAAGACGAAGGACGCGGTCAACTGCAGATGGGAGACGTTCGGAAAGACTCTCGTCTTGGGGAGGAATGAAGCGAGGGAAGAATCGAATTCGGCGCGGTCATGCGGCGGGTTTATCCTTCCTCGACATCTTGGGGCTTTCCGAACAACGTCGACATCTTGAGCCTGATAACGTCTTGGTTGAACAGGCGATCGGTGACGATGAGCTCCTCTTCCTTGGTAGCAACGCCGACAATGGAGAACGGACACCGTTCCCTTTTGGCGATCTGTACAAAGTCTTCAACCTTGTCTTGGGCGATGGCGAGCACGTATCGTTCCTGACTCTCATTACACCAGATCTCCATGGGCGACATTGACGAATCGGCTACAAGCACGTCGCGGATTTCGAATGTCGCTCCAAGACCCGAATCATGGACCAACTCGGGGAGCGCGTTTGATAGTCCACCAGCACCAACGTCGTGAATACTCTCGATAGGATTTCCCTCCGTTCGACTGACACATGCGTCGATCACCTGCTGGCATCGCCTTTCCATCTCAGCGTTATCTCTCTGCACCGACGCGAAGTCCAATTCAGCCGAACTGGCGCCTGAAACCTGGCTCGATGCAGCACCGCCGCCCAGCCCAATAAGGAGTCCTGGTCCGCCGAGCACGACAATCTTCGCTCCAGGGGTGATGGCTGACTTCTTGGCGAACTGAGGACGAACGTTACCATATCCACCAGCAATCATAATAGGCTTGTGGTATCCGCGGACCTCCCGAGACTTCCCATCGAGCGAGAGGGGAACGCTTTCTGAAAAAGTGCGGAAGTAACCCGTAAGCGCTGGACGACCGAACTCGTTGTTGAACGCGCTTGCGCCGAGAGGACCTTCAATCATAATGTCGAGGGCGGATGCGATGTGGCTGGGACGGCCAAAATCTGTCTCCCAAGGTTGCTCGTACCCGGGGATGAGGAGATTGGAGACGGTGAACCCTGCGAGGCCAGCTTTGGGTTTCGATCCACGTCCAACAGCGCCTTCGTCACGAATCTCGCCTCCAGATCCTGTAGCGGCTCCAGGGTAAGGTGATACGGCGGTAGGATGATTGTGGGTCTCGACTTTGATCAATATGGGCATTTCCTCTTGGTTGGATTGGTAGAGTTGCCCCGTGACACTGAAGCGAGGAGCTGAACTTCCTTGGAGGACAGCCGCGTTATCAGAGTATGCTGAAATGGTCCCCTTACCGCTGATCTTCTCGGTATTGCGAATCATGTTGAAGAGGGAGGTGGTTTGAGCTTCACCATCGATCGTCCATGCCGCGTTGAAGATTTTGTGGCGGCAATGCTCTGAGTTGACCTGTGCGAACATGAACAATTCCGCATCTGTGGGGTTGCGACCTATGGCAGTTTGGCCGGAGACGTAAGCATCGATGAGGTAGTTGATTTCGTCAGGAGCGAGTGCGAGCCCTAGCTCGACGTTTGCAGATACCAGCTTTGCTTTCGCATCGTTTGTAGCAAGGAGATCGACATGGCGGAGGGGTTTGGCAGTGTCATGGAAGAAGATCTCCGTCTCCTGGGGTGGTGACAGCTTCACAACTTGTGTCATGCGATCGTGAATGAGATGTGAGAACGTCGCGATGTCTCCTTCGGTGATAGGTCGTCCATCGGTGGTTGTGAAAACGAACACTGTGCCGCGTTCAATTCTTTCGACGTGGTCTCCAAGTTTGCATAGCGCGCCAATGTCTGTCGCTTTGCTCGACCATGGAGAAACCGATCCTGGTCTTGGTAGAATGTAAACCGTGTTGGTTCCTGTTGCGATCGCTGTTGGTGTGCTCTCTAACGCATTGTGGTCGCCATAGTCCAAAAGTCGATCCAACACTATCCTGAACGGAGAGTCGACATTTTCAACTCGGCTTCCAGCTCCTCGTCTTGCACTGTATCAAATGCACCCAAACTGCATCAATAGACGCGATACGCGGGCACTCATGTTGAACGTCGCGTAAGAGTGCCTCGAGCTTTGCTTTCGACAGGGAAGATGTGCCCGTAAGGAGGAGCATTTCTACAGATTAGATGAGATATGGACAGCATTAGCACGGTGCTGGGTGCATACCGACGTCGTGGTCCAGGGAGAAGTCGAAAACTAGATAAGATCCCAGAAATTTCTTTCGAGTCACATTACAAGATTATCTGCACACGTGATCTCATAATTAAACTTGCCTTATCAAGCATAGTTTTATTGGGCGCTTATCGAATCGGCATATAGATGCTAATCCTGGACACTAATCGGAGTGATTTATGTATAGAACTTGCAGGGTCTGTAAACCTGGCTGGTTGTAGGTGGCCCATGGATGTCAATCCGATCCACTGCCCGTTAGTGGTCGTCGCCGCACAATTGAAATATATCAGGTGAGAAATGAATACGAGTCTCGTGCTAACTGATTGTATTTAGTGTAGTTATTTTGTTTATCTCTTTCCCAAATCCGCCCTCCCTGCATACTGCAAGACTCGGATAAGGCCCAAGACTCAGACCCCAAAATATGGAAGAACTTGAGGCACATGCGGGGCGACAGGATAATCATTAAATGAGAGCCTGTCAAGCGTTTGACAGCAATTAACATCCCCAGAAATCGAAGAGCAGAGCCTATGTATAAGTGCAGTAAGCACAAGCATTGAGATAGCCCGGACCTTCAATCTGACAAATTAACAGCTGATGCTGTCGTGACTCAAACCTTGCCTGCACGCAACAACACGTGTATGAAAAATCTGTCAGTTGAGAAGGCTCACTGGGACATAGCCTTCAAATTCTCAGAGTTTATTTAACCCTGAGATGGCTTCTAGATAAAGAAGGGAGTGTGATATATGCGCAGCAATGGATACTCAGAAGAGCTCCTACATTCATTAGTTCAGTCAGTGGTTCAGAATTGACCGATGGGAAGCGTGCAAAATAGTGACACAGCTGATAAAGAGAACACAAATTTATTTCAGCCACAATCTAGGATTTAAGGCAGCATGCTGTGGCGCATACAGGTACATCGGAATCGTAATCTGAAAGATAAAGGCTTCGGCCATTCCAGATAAACTGTTGATGTGATTCAACAAGCAGTCTAGAGCGGCTCAAAAGTAGTAACCGGCCCTCTTGTGACCGGATTTCTTGGGAAGAATCGAACTCAGTCGGACAGTGTGAGCGGTCCGAGAGAAAGCCTGATCTCACAATGGATATCAAGGGACCAGAGCAAATTGCGCAAGTGCCCTGAATACAATTGTGAGAGATCTATCCAAAGTACTGTGCAGTATTGGGATCCCGCCTTTGAGTTTAACGTACCTTTCATGAGAAAACTGCCAGAAAATCCACAGAAGGGCATAAATACGAACGGATACAAATCTTGGTAGTTCAGCTATTAACTTCAGAAATAAGAGCAAGACTGAGAGGATTTAACCTTTGCCAGGTGGCCATATAGAAGGTATGTCCAGGTATAATACTGGTTGGCGAAGAAAAATCACATCAGAGTCAGACAAGATGGCACCGGTCAAGAAGAAATGCTCAAACTCGAATTAAAACAGCCGGTTCGAGAACTAGCAGCACTTATTTGGTCGTGGATTTCAAGCAGAAATTGTCCATGGCAAAAGGTTGAATGACCCGTTGATAACTCCCATTACCAAATCACTGGTGAAAGGAAAGCCGTGCAAGCGCACACCTTTTCCAGCTTCCCTGTCATCGACCAGCCTCGTCGGATCTGCAGGCGTGAGTCCATTTCGTCTCATTTCGTACGAATCTACGATACAAAATTACCTGTAGGTTCCATTCAAGTAACAGCTTTCAGAAAAAATTTCGGGTGCAGTTGTCGTACAGAATGCAATCCGAGGCGTTTTTAGGCGTTGAGACAAGAGAAAAGAGGGTACTTACAAGGGGGAATTGTAGTACAGTGAGTACACTGGGCCGCACGTTCTTTAGCGAAAACAATCCTGCATCTGACTTTGCGCAGAACCTACGACAACCCTGGAGCACCTTTAAGTACCTGAGTCCGTCGGCAGAATCAAACAGCCATTAGGAAGCTAGGAGTTGGCTAGGAGCAGCAAGTATGGCGCCGAAGCAGCTTGGAAGCAGCATCGAAGTTGGCAGTTGAGAAGGAAACTTGAAGATCCGGCCCGCCGCATCAGTGGCAGACTTACATGTGCATGCCACGTGAGACTCGCGCCTGTGGGGCGTGCGCGGCGGCGCGCGCGGGCGTACAACGATTAATATTATGTGAATGCGATTGATGGTAACAACTTATGTATTGCGCCTCGATAGTAATGACACAATCGAATTGAAGTAACCAAGAAAAAATTTACGTGAATGAGTATGAACGTTTCGCGGTTGAGATCCGACCTTAAAATTCAAAGTGCTCCAATTTTTGAGAACAGAAGAATTTATGAGCGATGTCCTTGACCAGTGGCGATTTACCGCAGCCTGTCCTTCTGACTTCGGCAATTTCTAGTCTCAAATCAACGCACCAACTATTGAAGCGCGTAAATAGCTTCTCAGGAATTCTTGGGATTTCGTGGGATGCTATCTGATGCTATATGTCCACGTATTATTCTACTAGATTACAGTGTTCGACGATATTGCCATTAATTGTAAAGAGTGCCATATTAGATGCATAAAATAAGACATTTATCTATCATGGGTTCCATGTCAATGGCAATGACTTACCGATAACATCCTAGAAAATATACCGATGATCAGACTCTTGGAGCTACCCTTGTTCAATTTCGACGTCACTCCCAAGTTCATAGGTCATTGATGACTGCATGATACGTGCGTGGAAAGCGGCTTGCGCGCTTTTCTACATCAGCGATTCATGTCCGCGCTGAGGATGACCATATCACGACACCACGGCACATTTTCACATTGGGCAAATTCTGTACCGCAGTCACCTCATGCATGTATGCATAAATAGTTGTAGCTGAATTCAGATGATGTTCAAAGGCTGACATTAACATTTAGAGTTGTTCTCGAGCTAGTGATAAGCAGGATTCTACATGGATTTCAATTCAATTCGCGAGCTACACTGACAAGATCATATCTTAGAAGTATACATTCAGTAGCCTGTATGGCGCAGAGTCTTCATTGACATTAGCTTTTTCACTGAGCTTCAAAGCTCCCGCGCGGCGCGTTTCCTACACAAAAATCGCATCACGCGCGTCCGCGCGGATGTCATTATTTTGACGATAAGTATACCTTCGGAATCTCCGAGATTAATGTACTTTGCATCTTGTGTAATCTGAGGCTGGGGAAACATGGCTAGACAGGTGTGGGAATGGTATCAGGCATGGAGACTATGCATCCGTGCGTTGTCCGCACAGAAAGCGAGATGACCTTGAGATGACCTTCCTTGGTCATGGCTATGTCTGAATCGCGCCCTTTGCCGTGATCCTAATTGATCCCAGCTCTAGCAGGCTCTGGCCTCTGAATGTGCCGTGTATCCACATGGACTCGCAAAAAACGCACATTTATTAAAAAATAAGTGTAACAGGTAACGCACGTCGCATTGTTCTACCACAGCTACTCAGGCCCGGGCTCATACTGAATTGATGTAGTCAGTCTCTTGTACTCTCTTGGATGATATCCCGGAATACGGCAAAATCAAGCAACAAACCAAGTGGTCTGTGATTCCAAAATCCGAAGATCTACACACACACGCACGCGTCATTGGCCATCATGATCAGGTATGTGGTTGCAGATCTCCGATATTCCGAGGAACTCACGAATATATACGCATAGGCGCAGCGGAGGGCAGTCCGCCACCGCCGCTTGTCCTGTCTTGATAATGTGGACATGTGGATCAACCTGAGTAGATGATTTTTTATGAATGAAAAATAACAAACCAACATACGTACTTACCTGGCATAGCCCGGCATAGCCTGGCATCGACCCAAATTTCACAGTCAAAACTACTTAGGTCAAAACAAATTATTGATCTCATCTGGCCGAGCCGGTAGGGCCATAAACTCGAGCAGATTTTTATGCCCGAAATATCTGATTTATAAGTTGCCACCTCCGTGGATATTCTACTTTTGATGTGTGTTGTGAAGGGTGATGTGATGGGGGAGGGGTTGGGCGCTCAACAGACGGCGCACCCCAATTAGGGATATGCGCATGGGAATTGCCTGAGAATATTTTCAATTATACTTGCAAAATCAGCGGATTTCGGGCAGCCCCACACAAGGACTTGTGCCACAGAAAAAAGCGAGGAAGTTTATTGGAGGATATTTCGGCTTCATGATACCAATAGACGCCGCGTAACCACCGATTCCCGTCGGTTTGGTTTCCTCAGTTGTTTGGTAGTTTTTACTTATTTGAGTAGATTCCATTAATGTCAAGGTAAAACATGCTAGTCGCCATGGGCCGTGGACGGCTTGAAGGTTGTTGTCCGTGAGACATATCTTTCCCTTAACTTTTTCTCTTACTACCACCACCATCTATTGCGCTCTTCAGCGCTCTTCAGCGCTCTCCCTCAACCCACCGCGACGGCCGCGGCCATTTACCGGCAACCTGCGACCGCAACATACCAGGCGTACCAGGGTTTCTTACTTTTTTTATAAGTTCCGGAATTTAAAGTCGTCGTGGCCCTCCTCGTTGCCCCTCACATCCCATCTCGTCTTATCGAAAGACTTGTAGATTCGCCACCCGTCGCATAGTCCGTCGGACTCCGTCCGCGTCATCCGACTTCCGTGCCGTTCGAAACGTACGACAAGCCTCGTGTCTACAACGTGCACATCTTGTAGATTCCGTGTGACAAGCGACCTGATTTCAGCCAGGCTGCCTCCGCTGATTCTGTGGGGTTTGAGTAACAGCACAAGTGGTACGCGGACATCATCCGTCTTCCGTGGTCGCGGGGTTGATTTTTCAGGCTAAGGTACGTTTGCAGCGTGTTCCCCAAAGACCGGGACTTACACTTATAGTGTGTGATTTGTGTGACTAGTGGAATCTTAGATTCTGGGTTGGATCGTGGTCATAAGACCCTTCCGAGAGAGGAAGGTGAAGAAGAAAAATAACCATCTCGATCAGCCCATTTCTCAGCCACGCATCCAGAATCCGGTTCGATTGCAGATTGGGAGGATTACCGCAATTAGAAGTCATTTGCCATTCATTTACCCACTGCGAATTTCGAAATGTCTTTCGCAGCCCACCCCTCAACATCTCCTCCTTCATCCGCAAAACAAGGTCGGTCCATTATTTGCCTTCTTACCTTTCCTCCGTTCATGACCATTGCTTAGCTTTGACCAGCGTGTCGAAGACGAGAATAGGCGCGCTTCATCGCACACACAGAGTCTCGGTCTGCTCAGCCCCATTCCATCATTCACTTCCGTTCACTCGATCTCCTGGGCGTCCACGTCAAGTTCTTCGACACCACTCACCTCGTCATCCATATCCTCGTTTTCATCAGATTCATCATACCACTGCCACGCCCTCGCACGCCTCGTACTCCTCTGCGCAGTGCTACAACAGCTAAAGGACGCCCCAGCCCTCTCTTCCGCCTACTCCAGCCCTTTGCGAAAGTCGCCCCTGTTTCAAATCCCACAACCCCCACCACTTGCAAGACGCCTATGGCTCTTGCCCAACCACCATCACAACCACCATCACCTACCGTTTCTACAGGCCCGCGCTCGTCCAGCCGTTCGGAACGCCTACTGCGCGACACCCTCATACGCGACGAAATTGAGCGCAACCCCACGCTTGCTGCTCCGCTCACCGATACTTACGAGAACGCCGGTATGAGCCCACCGTCTCCCAAAGGCCATAGGAGAAGGCACTCCCATGTGCCCGCATCCACGTTTTCCAGTTCTCTGGCGTCGTCCTCACCAGAGCGAGACGAATATACACGAGGCACCTTCCTGTTCCGCACCGCCATGAATAACCCCCGATCACCATCACCCACGCCTGCGATGCCTGCGCACCCAAGTCTCGGATATTATGGCGGTGATGCAGAAGGTTCGCCAACCATGCGCCGGCATAGACATCATCACTCCCAGTCAGTCTCATACCAGCAGTCTCCTACTTCCAAGCCCAGGCCCACTCGCCTTTGGCGGACAGTCCACGGAGCACATCGCATTCACCCTCGCCCCTTCGAAGGCGTCCCGCGCCTTTGCCTCTTGAAGGCTCGGCACCGGTGCCCGTTCCAAGTCCAGCGGGCTTAAGCGGCACAATACCACCGCCTCTCACAGTAGCGTTTCAGAAAGTCCCGATAGGCGGCCGCGCAGCAGACAGGGACATGCGTCTGTCGGGAACCCCTAGTCATGACCCGCATGAGCAAGTCCTCAGGGCGCGTTTGGAAAGGGTGTTGTCGGTCGGGAGAGTAGTGGAGCGCGGAGAACGTGAGAAACAAAGGAGAAGGACGGCGCAGCGGAGCATGAGTCGTGAGAATGAGGTCAGAGATGAGGAGGGTGGGTGGCCGTGGCACGAAAGGGGAGAGGAGGAGGTTCCCATTGAATCGGTGAGTCATGGTCATGTCGATTTTCATAGAATCGCTGAAGTATATAGTTTCATCTCCAGTTAACTCCAAGCCCCTTATATTCCGCCCCTTCAAATAACAGTGGTAGCAGCAGCAGTCAATCACAGAACCAATTCGAGCACGGTATGATTCCAACATCAAGAGTCTCGTCGACAGTCCGAGCAGTGTCCCACAGCCGTACTAGGTCAAAGACAGACCCTATTTCGCCTCCACTGCCTTCCTCACTGGGCCCTGCGCGCGCTTCACCTGCACCCTCTCCTAGACGAAGTTCGACAGCACCCAACCCGTCCCGTATTCCCAGGCGCAAGAGCTCAGTGCCGCCATCCTTGATTCCAAGGACAGGTACGACACCACCACTTGTGCGAGGAGAAGACGCTGATGGGGAGGACGCTGAAGACGGTGAAATGAGACTCCTCACGCCACCACCTACACCGCCGTTCACCGCACGCAATTTCTCGACTTCTGGGGCACCAGGCCAAACGACAGGCACCGATAGCTATTGCCCAAGCCCCTATAAACGGGCGTTTTCTCCTATGAAGCCACTTCCAAGTCGAGCACCCCCGAAGGCTGGATTAACATATGGAGCCCCAAGGAGACCGCGCAATGCGCCTATGGATAGGCCAACATCTTCTGGATCGGACCACGAGCACGAGCAAGATTCCATGTCGTCATCCTCGCATAATTCGCAAGCCTCGTTTCCCGCATCGAATACGTCGTCCGCATACGCGTATCGTCAGCGCTCTCGGTCTGCAGACATCCAAGGAGACATTGGGGACGCGCTGGACTCCCACATTGCACGGCACCGTGACCGCCACCCGCAGTTCAATGCTCGAAAAGCATCTGCCCGATGCCGCGCCATCGAAGGATACGTCAGCTTCGCCTCCGTTGAAGGACTCGGCGAACCACCTGCGGATCCTATGTCTCCAGATGACGCCGACCTGGAACATGAACGAGGCCGCAGTACTGGTGTGCTGGGGGTTGCATGGGGTGGGTGGAAGAGATTGCTGAACGTTGCCGGTCTAGAAGGCCACCCCGTAAAAGATGGCGGAGTTGTCTTGTAAGTCCTCGAACAGTTGACGTTGATGCTTCTTTCAAGACTTCTTGATCTCGCCCCCTATTTCTCTATCCCTTTCCTTTTTTCTCTTCTGGATTTTCAGGACTGTGTATTCTTCTCGCTGCGATTACTGTGTGTCGAATTTTACCTTTTTCATTTTTCCATTATATGCCAATATGTTGCTCTCCTGCTGTGCTTTTTTTGATGTACTATGTGATTTCTTCTTGTATTCACGCTTTCTACTACACACCATTGGTCTCATCGGGTTTGAATTGTGTATATATTTATTCTCTTTACCATTTTTATTCTGCTGCCTCAGTTGCGGTATATCACCACTATAGATACTTCTTTTCCTATACCACGCTCTTTTAATTCCTCCCCTTGTTTTCTTGCAGTCCATCTTCTTCTTCATCGTCCCCGCGCGTTTTTCCTCCCTAACTGCATGCTGCTCGCCCATGACCATGTGCAGCATCGGACCACTCGACAGTGACATCAATGGGAACCAACTTCTCGACCAACTCGATCATCGCTCCCTATCATAACTCGACATCTGATTCTTCCATGTTTCATCCTTTCTCGCATCTCAACACCATCTATAATCTTGGCGCCATATTGTCCCATTAGAAGAACGCGCAACACCGTCAACACTATCTATATAACCGTATTTATATACCCCACATTCTTTTCACTCCTAATTAATCTGTCCGGAAAGTGGCCTTTATGGCCATGTCCCGATACTAAAAACGTAGAATTCGAAATGTATATATACATAGGTCTCCAAATGACATGAATAAATAAACAAGTTAATATAGTCCTCTCCGTATCTGAATTGAATTGTGCGAGCTTAAGAATGTATGACAATGGTGGCGAAGGCGGCACTAGGAGCTTTTCAAGTATACCGACAACGATGTCTGGCCCCAAACGCAGCGGAGTCAATTGTATGGTGTACCTCGATTCCAGGCTGAATATCATTCATAGATGTAATCCATTTTGTTCTATAGAGGGTGACTCTACATTTAGGGCACATATGATCATGATTATGGAGGTCCTGCATTCCGGTGTGCACAGGTGTAAAATAGGACGCGCGACGCCGCACAGCGCCGCATACGCGTGTTGAGTACAGGTTCCGAGGCGCATTTAGAACGTTCGCAAGGCTCACTCTCAGCGTTGGAACCTCCCCCTATGTATGATATTTCTGGGGTGCCTTATTATCTTGCCCGTAATAGTTCCCTGTCGTAATTGGTGGCATCCCTTCCCTGTTAAGAAGACCATTTCACAGAATCACTGTCGATAGGAGACATTCATGATCAAGTCTCGATCAGGTTGATCAGCTGTATATGTCAGGGATATACTTACAACTGCTATGACTTCTTTGAGTGATTCTCTACCTACGTAGAAGATAACAAAACTCTAACTTGAGCCTGAAAACATCACGATCGGTGAACGATCGGTGTTAGGATCACTGATATATCGATGAAGATCAGGATTTAGAACTTGTTCAATGATGATCATAGAGGCCTTATTGTATCATGTTCAATAATCTGTGCAAAGCCTGGCAGCTATGGCGCCTCTGGGACTTAAATTCAGCACATAGACGCAAGCGATGGAGCACGAATGTGAAAACGGCGGGAAAGCGCACACAGGCTCAAATCAAAGCCCAGGCTAACCAAAGACACATTGACACCGTACCTTGAAATTTCCGTTGCGTTTTCTGGCCATGGGAAACGAGGGGAAACGATGGGCAGTCGGCGGCGATGGCACTCGGTAAAACCTTGCACTATGCTTTCCCGCACATCCGAGCAGATCCGAGCTGCCTGGAAATTATCTGTGACGCATGATTAAACTTCGCATTCGTGCATTGGAGATCGCGGCTAGAGACGGGCTGTCGCTTTCTTGTCTTATAACCGCTTTCAGGACCCTGGTAACATTTATAGGCTGAAGTGTATCAACTTTATTAAAGCGCCTCAGTGAAATGAGCTGTTCTTCATAAGAAAATTTGTCTTGTGTGGCGCATTCGAGTTGCAAAACAGGATAACTTCATATTTTTTATTGTACATATGTCGATAATTCATCTCATGGAACTCGCTCCTGGGCCTTATCAGTTACGTTACATGGGGTGAATCGTAAATGACGTGGAGCTCTATTCTGAGTGCCAACTGACAGGAATTTTTGATCCTTGAGTCGGATTGACATTGGTGCGACTAAGTATCTCTAAGTGTCTTGCTGCATAGGTTAGAATTATATATATGACTATTAGCACCTGGACATCCGATGGAAAAGCCCACACCACAATGGTCGACTGCGTTCTATCATGTGTACATTTGCTATCATGAAGTTCTCCACGTTTCGAATCTCGACTCTATGCCACCATCCCTTTTAAATAGTTGTCGATAAGGCCTAGCCGTTATCAATAACATCTGGTTCTATCATCCTCTGCAATCTGCAAGCTAGCCATGCCTGGGCAACAAACGAGGCCTTGAGGATTTACGGTGGCTTGCTGACGATTGGCTTCAGACTGACGCCATTCCGCTGACCACATTGACAATTCATGGATCTTACACAGATACTCAACGCCTTTCCCATGCAATTAACCTACCGTGCGAGACTGGAGTGTAGCATTATATTTAGCGATTCTCCTGTAGATGCGATTCTACACCGATCGGCAAGGGATTGACCATATACAATGCGATGTTCTTGCCATCTTTACCAGGTAAAGTTGCGATCTAAACTTCTTTCAAAGGATCAGGCCGCTGGGCGCGACGTTCAAAATTACCCTACGCGGTCGCTAAATATCCGGTTCTACTACATATCAGTCCGTGCGGTTGTTTAGTCAGATCGATAACTTTGCAAGTTTTCTTTGTGGAAAACCAGGCCTTCGACTGAGTTACCGACGGCATTTTGCGGATTCACTCAGTCACTGACAACAGCTGACAACGTGCTGCAAGTTGAAATCCGGACGTGTTCTCGTCTCTCGGGATATCCTCAGAAATTTTCAGTGTGGGATTCAAAGAAAAAAAGATGAGTATAACTCGCATAGATAATCTCGGATTCCTTTGATGTGGAAAAGTTGTTACCCTGGTACTAGTAACTACTTAGTAACTACGGTCGAACAGATTTGAATTTCGACTTTGCATAAATGCTAGGCGTCAGGTTTGTACAGCACCACTCAACCTTTCCGAGGCGCTAAGTCAGCGCAACCAGACGATCTGCGTCTGCAAGCCGAAGAGTCAATGTAAAACCAGTAGAACAGAATGCATCGGTCGAACACCCACGACAGCACTTTGCCATTCTCTCCCCTTTGAAGCTGCTGGTCAGCATATTAACGGGGCTCAAGTGCGTTGCTTTCAATTGTCCACTTGATAATTTATGAGCGATCGTTAGTTTAGTACCGATATAGATGCTGAAGCTACCTAACAGCCGAAGTAGATCAAGAAAGTTGTGAATATGATAACTTCCTTTATGCTTTGGAACTGCAATGATGAGCGCTCAGTGCTTGAAGCTTCCTGAGAGAAAATCAGGTAAGATTCTGAACTGTACTCTGTATTGACCGAATGTACAGCTCAATAATGGACCAGCAGATGTGTACTGGTAAGTAGTGTGGCATATGCACTAATAGAGCGAGCATCTGATGCCCAGTGCGCCTACTTAGTACTCCGCAAAAAACAAAATCCAGTTGTCCGTCAATTTGGTCGTAGTAATTAGAATCTACGAGAAAGCCCACCCCACTATATGCTATGCTAACAGCTGAGGCATTAATATTTTCTTTGCCTCGAGCCAATATAATATCATGCTAGTTACTCACACGCCGACGCAGTATGCAACTTCGTTCTAGGATTGATGCGCAAATTTTTGGAAAAAATAGATTGTGCTCTACAAGCCAGAGTGCATGTAAATTAATTGTGGTGCGCACTGGCTTTGGACTAACTTGGGACTAACACCAATTAATAGCAATTAATGCAGCCAAGTACTAAAGCCCCTGTGTAGTTTATAAATAGATGCTGCTTGATCGACCCATGTATTTCCCCACTGACCACGTTTTAACTACACTCATCGTTCACCGTGCTACAACTACAAGCTGGTCTTTTTCCACACCTCTAGAATGGCTATCAAGATCAACCCTGAGCCTATCGCTCAAAACCCCGACCACCGCTTTCCTATTACTATCAGCCGCCTCCCTGCCGAACTTGAAAGGGAAATCTTTGACATAGCAGTTTCTGAAGCACCACAATGCATTCCCTCCTTCGTCCTGCTCGCTCGTCGCTTCCGCATATGGTGCGTTCACCGCCTTTTCCCCCGACCCGTTTTCAAGTCCGTTCCACTGATCAGGCCAACAATTCAACGGCTTTACTCTGTGTAGGTATGAGCCGGAACTCTATCGCATCATACGATCAGGCGAGGGCAAAGTCATACCGCCGCTCTATCACGACCACCGCCGGCGCACGCCCGTCCTACAGCTCCTCAAGCTGAAAGTGCCGCCCAAGGAGGAGTCGGCGCTGCGGCTCGACCGCCTCCAGCACTTCGGGCCCTGGGTCCGGCACATCCTGCTGCAGAACCGCCCCGCGCACGAGATCCAGCAGGTGCTCGACGCCTGCCCGCACGTCGCGGACCTCGCGCTGTGGATCGTGCACGGCGCGTGCACCCCACTGATCGGCACGCTCGAGCGCCTCCCCGCGCTGCGCCGCCTCTCGTTCGACCCGACGGCGTTCTTCGTCAGCGTCCCTACTAGCGGCGGCGGCGGCGGCGGCGGCGGCGCGGCGGACGACTTCAGCATCGCGTTCGCGCAGCCGATGTTCCGCAACCTCACGCACCTCGAGATCATCAACGTGTCGTCGTCGTGGGCGAAGTGGCGCCAGCTCGCGCTGCTGCCGCGCCTGACGCACCTGGCGCTCGCGAACGTCGCCGACCAGCACTTCATCGACCGGATCCTCCAGGAGTGCGCCCTGCTGGAGGTGGTCGTGATGTTTTACCTGGATCTGTATTCGCTCGGGGAGAATGTCAGTTTCGTGCAGAAGGACCGTCGTGTTGTGTTGTTGCGCTCGGTGGTGGACCATCTGGAGCATTGGGAGGTTGGGGCGAGGGGAGGAGTTGACTTTTGGGTTACGGCGGAGCGTCGGGTTGCCGAAGGGGAGAAGATGAGAATGTCGCTTGCTCTTGAAGACAGTTATGATGATGATTATTGACTTTCGAAGGATTTCCTCATGACGATACCCCAAGATACCCTTCTATTTCTGAATTACCCAAAGGATGTGTTGTCCGGTCGTTATTTTCTCTTTCTAGGGAGACTTCTGTTAGGATTCTGGACTTTTACTCTCAGCCGTGGTTCATGTCTTTCTAACGATAGCTATTTGTACGAAAATCCTCGTGTATTTCAGCAACCTATCGACCTGCGAATGGGATTGCTATTTGTCCAATCAACACTAGGTCTGGAGATACTACAGGATACTAAATGAGATCGAAACTACTGTGTCCATGTGTTTTTTTTTACAATTTTTCGTATGATAAGGAGCGACTTGGGACTTGGAATCAAGATAAACGGAGGTCAAAGAAAGGTACCTATTGAATGTGTGAGAGCCCTACTTGGACTCTTCACTGGCAGCAGCGACAGCGGGTTCGGCGGCCTTGGTCTCAGGCTCGACAGCGGCCTTCTCGTCAACAGGGTAGGTGTAGTGCGGCGGCGCCTCGACCTCGACCTCCTCGAAGATGGTGATGTGGGTGTACTCATCCTCCTCCTCCGCGGGACGGCGCTTGACGACGCGGTACGCGACGACGGCGAGCACCCAGAACATGCGCAGCAGGACGCCGATGCCGCAGCCGAGCACGAAGGCGACCGCGCGGCCCTCCCACAGGCCGAGGTTCATGAGGGAGTGGTGCAGGCGCTGCACGAAGCCGCGGTGGCCGCGCTGGATGTGCACCCTGTGGTGCGCGCCGTGGTGGTGGGGGCCGCCGTGATGATGGGATACGTCCTCTTCGGCGTCGACCCATTCGTTGTTCATGCTGCCTTCGGGCACCTTCAGCCATTTCACGGCCTCGGTGTGGCCCCATTTGTGCTTCATGTCCTCCTTGACGGGTTGCTTGAAACTCACCACCCGGTACTCGTCACTAGGCTTGGGCTCAGTGGGCTTGAGGAACTGAAGCTCGTCGGGGTTGGTGGGAAGGATCCTAAGCTTGCCGTTATGCTTGTGGTGTGGTGCGAGATGGGCGTTGGGGTCGATGAGAGGCAAGCCAAGGGCGCCCCGGAAGACATTCGAGATCTCGATGCTCTTCTGGCGGAAGCGGCTCATGCGTCCGCTGCACGGGCGCCGCATGCCGCCTGAAGGGGTCGCCATCGTGATCCTGGCGACGGCTGGTGGCGGCGAAACGGAGTGTCCGAAGCGAGCATGGTCCAGAGGGTGGCTATCCTGAACGTTGCTGGATACGACGATCACTCGGATGGGCACGGCGGCCACTTGGAGTGCAATTCCATTAGAAAGCAAGGGTGAAGGACGGGGTATTGGTGCTCACCGATCCCCGCACCAGCTACAAGGGCTGTTAACGCCGACAACCTCATCTGAATGTCTATTAGTTTCTTGGTGACTGGGATAAGTTCTTGGGAAGGTTCAGAGGTTTTCTGGAGGTATACAGAGGACTTGCTTGCTCACTGTATGGATGGTATGGATGGTTTGCTAAGTAGGATAAATCGTGTCAATGGTGTGCAAGACAGAACCGCAGCACTGCCCGTAATGTAATGGCGTAGGTTTCGGACTCCGATCTGTTGCCCGCTGCGGTCGGATGTCACGCAGCTGATTGGAATCGAAACATTTCAAAACATTTCTTCCAATCCTAGCAGACTCTCTGCAAAACTAGTCCTAGACCTGGCAGGTTTTTGACTCAAGACTGCGCGCAATTTGATGGGACGTCCGACGAGTCGCAATAATTTCTCATGTTCAACTCAATGCCCACGACGACTCGGACACGTTTCGGGTTCTGGATTCGAAGAGGCTATGTTTGGTGTGTCATTGCTTATTCCTATGCTTTTCTATTACTATGCAACTTTAAATGGTGCACACGAATCGAGTCAGCCACCAGCTCTGTCCTAGAATTTTTCTAGACATCAGATTCCTTCGGATGTCATCATGTCTCTGATCATGAGGAGAAACAACCACTCTCGACCGGAGAATGAACTTCTGCTTGACGTTTTCATCACTATTATCTTCGAGCCTGGATGATTATCTTTGCATTCCTATGAAAACGATGGATCATCTTTTCCCAACAGATAGTAAACTTACCTCGAACTCGGGACCTCACTTGGGCTTTGCTACACAGAATCGAAACTACAGCCCTAATTATTCCATGGGTTCCTTGAACGCTAGAACTTCAAACTAGCACCTTATCAGGGTTTCCTCGTCTTTCTGGGACTTATTGTTGATATCAGATACGTGCATACCATCGCCCACACCTTGTCACCTGTCTGTCAAGGCAAATATAGGTTCAGCGCTCAGCCGCTGAATACCCTTTACCCGACTTTTTGAGGCGGCATATTGACCAAAATTTACTCGTCCACCGAAGAAATATTTCATTGATCATGGAGATTCATGGCCTTTGATATTCGCGCGACGGTCAACCCTACACCTCAAGGCGTGCTATGCACTTACTCCTTTCTTTGTTAGTCGAGAGATTTATCCAGCGTCAAGAACTTTGAACTATACCATGACACTATACGCCTTATTATGATTTCCTCGTCTTTCTGGGACTTGTTATTGATATTAGATACGTACATATCATCGCCATCTTACGATGACTCTGGATGCCCCACACCTTGTCACCTATCTGTCAAGGCAAATATAGGTTCAGCGCTCAGCCGCTGATACCCTTACCCAGCGTTGAGGCGGTATGTTGAGGAAAAATTGACTCGTTTACAGCAGATACAACTGTTTCATCAAATATGGCCTTTGACATTTCACGCCACGGTCGACTCTACACCTCAAGTCATGCTATGCGCTTACTCCCTCGTTCTCAGTCGAGAGATTTATTCAGCGTCAATTCCATCATTCAGCGCATATGAAGCGTCAGTGGACCGATGACAAACCGAGTATGTATCTTGCTGAGCAGTGAGCGCTACATAATTTTTTACAGCATCGATTTCTCCTAAACAGCTTTTCCGGATATTCAATGAGCGTAAATGGCTTAACATTCTTATCGATGAAGTACAGTTCCTCGGTGTAATGCATTCTCTTCTCTCTATTTTTACGAATTGAAACTTTATCGCAATTTGATCGATGCAAACCTCTACAATAGACTGAACACATGGGATACACGCAAAGGAGCGTGGCTTATTCGTGTATTTGGTAGTCTTTAGAAATACCTACATTTTCTGAGAAGATACCCAACACCCTGCCGAATTCGTAGTCTAAGTTTAGCTTAAGTTGCCTGTCTAGAATCTAGAAAGAAGCGCTGTGGAATTGATACGTAAACCAAATAGAGATCATTAACATTACCCGTTATTTGTCTCTTGCTTCCCTCCTTCATGGCCATCCCAGAACCACCTTCAATACCCTCACCTACCGGCGGCCTAGAAGACCCAAACATCACAGACCCTCCACCACCCTATCCAGCGAGGGAACGGCGGCCACGGACAGGCCGCACGCACCGTGGAGCGAATGCACGGGTGTATACCCCAACCACAGCGTCGCTCAACACCCACAGCGGCTCGGGCGACTCGTATCTCGACACGGACACTGCGACTGTCCTCATCGACGACGACGCGCGGCCGCCGAACGAAACCACGCCGCTCCTCGCCCCCCGCCACCCCGGGGGCCGTCCGCGGGCGTACTCGCACACGAGCACGCTCTCGGCTGCGCCGTCGCTGACGCAGACCGTGATATCGCTGTTTTTGGACGAGGATGAAGATGGGAGCGATATCATCCTGGGAGACGATCGTGTGTCGGTGCTGTCGACGCAGCGGGGGACAGGTGTATTCTCGCGTGCAGCGTGGAGACGGTATTTTCGTCCGCTGGGCATCTGGGCGTATTATCGGGCGCTATTTCACCTCCTGTTGGTCAACTTCCCGTATGGACTGCTGGCGTGGGTGTACCTCTTTGTATTCACAGTGGTGCGTCTATTCTGTTTCATATGAGCCTTCATCTGAGTCCTTATCTTTCACAAGACTGGGACAATATTGCTTGTTGCGCTTCCACTAGGAGCGTTGCTCTGTTTCTTTGACTTGTTGGGGGCTAGGGTGTTCTCCCGAGGCGAGCTCGCCCTGCAAGCACGTTTCCATGGCCCGCTCACGCATGCGCCTCTATATCCCCAACGCCCGATCTTCAGGCGCTATCGCCCCGCAACCACCGACGAAATCGAGTCCGGGCGTGCTCGCATCACACGTAATGGTCTGGTTTTGGAGCGCTCGTTTTACAAAAATACATATGCTATGGTGCGTCTCCCTTATGCTTGGTTCTGTGTATACCGACAACAATCCGTGTGTGTAGTTCACCGACCCGACATCGTACCAAGCGCTTTTCTACTTCATCGTGGTGAAACCCGCCATCACCCTGCTCATTACCGTTGGCATTGTCGTTTTGGCGCTGCCTGCTATTGTTCTGGTTCTACCAGCACCCGCCGTGCTTCGAATAGTGAGAAGGGTTGGACGGTGGCAGGCAAATGTTGCTGTTGAGGGTCTCTACGTTCCCGTCCGTTGAGTGCTTCCATTGTACATTACATCCTTCTAGTCCTTGTATTTGTTATCACACTACCTGCTAATAACATCTTTCGATTTGGCGGTGTAGAATTATGAAGATTGGACTGGTTATATTTGATACAACTACGGCAAAGCTTGCGCAGCAAGATCTCTCAGGGGCTAAATCTACGGAATTTAATAAATTAATCTATGACTTCCGTTTTCCATCTAGGTTCATGCTCGACTTTCAAGCTTTCGCCGCCCTCTTTCGGATGCGCATAGTCACTTTGACCGGAGGGATCATAACGTCTCCCAAGGGGGTGTTCGCGGGTCTGAAAGGCAGCGGTTGAATTTCGTAATTGAGAACCAAGTGCGCCAGTAGCATTTTGAGCTGGTTGGCTGCGAAGAAGCGTCCGGGGCTAGAATTCCCATAAGCCATCAGCAATCGACCACGAAGAAAGGAAGGATAATGATAGCTTACCATGCATGCAGGCCATGCGAGAATGCGAGGAAATGCGCGGAAGTAGTAACCAAATCCTCGTTCTTCGCCGTCTCCGACCCCGCACTGACACCCACCAATTTCTCCTCCCGGGCGCGCGAAAACCTGAACGCATCGAACACATTCGGGTGGTCATAGTACGCCTCGTCGAAGTGGATCCCGCCCTGCGCCACGCCGACCGTGGCGCCCTTCGGCACCCACGTCCCGTCCTGGAGCACGATCCCGTTCTCCGGGCGCACGCGCCGCGCCAGGCCCGTGCCGCCGACGCCCGACACGCGCGCGCTCTCGCGCAGGACGCTGTCGGTGCGGTACAGCTTCGCCACCGCGGCCTTGGTCCACACGCCGCCGTGCTCCGCGAGCACGCGCTGCGCCTCCTCGCGGAGGGAGGCGATGATCTGCGGGGCGTCGGGCGCGCTGATGATGTCGAGCACGGCGTTGGTCGCGCCGATGGTGGAGGTGGAGACGGAGGCGAAGTTGAGCAGGAGCAGGCGGTAGGCGAGCGCTTCGGGGGTGCGCTCGGAGGCGGATGTGCGCTTGAATGATTCGCGGACCATCCATGAGAGGAGGTCGTTCTAGATAGCAGTAGTATGGATTTAAATAATATCACACACTACTGAGGAGAAATGGACTTACAGGCTCTTCGTATTGGGAAATTGGGTTGTTGACTTTCTCGGTCATATCTTGAATACGTTGCGCGACGAGGGGGACGGTATGCTTCATGTTGATTCGCGTATCGCGGCGGTTAGGAATTGTCGCAAACCAAGAAAGAGTCCTGCGAAAGAGCAAGTCAATTCAGTTGCTTGACATTTTCCCTCTACGTCAAAGGCAAACTTACGACTTCATGAACTTGGGAATCATGTGTAAGATGGCGCCGCTGACTTGGATATCTCGAGTCCAATCCGCACAGCTCTTCAGATATTCCGGGTTGCGGCCTGCCATCATGGCAATGGTAAGAAATTCGTACCTCTGAAGGATAGAAAGTACGAAACGCACAAAGCTCTGCCCCAACGAATATCCTATTCGCGGTCCTTGCTACGGTGGTGATCATGGAATCCCAGACACCGACCTCCCTCCAAGCCTCAGTGTCATTGCCAAAGAGATCTTCCATCCCCAACGCAAGCTCTTCCGAAATATCATCGTTCAACGTGCCGATGGTGCGAGTGAGATCCCGTTTGATGAGAAGGTCGAGCATGTCGTTGTGGGTGATTTCCGGGTGGTGGACGGTGTATTTGAACTGCATGTTCTCGAATGTGCAATCCTTTGCGTTTAGGATGTCGCTAGGTTGGTGGGCGAGCCAGTTGATCATCGAGGGAGGGACGATGACTTGAGGGCCTTTGGTCCAAGTCGGGACAACATAAATCTTGCCTTCCTTCGAGTACTGTAGGGAGGCAATCATAAGTGAAGTGGACAGATCTCGGTTTACATGTCAGGACGAACCTTGTAGTATCCTTCCGAAAAGAGTTTCGCGGATTCGGTTACGCCTCTGAAGTTGGCGCGAATGGAGGCAAATAGCTGGTTATATCGCCCAGACCACGGCAGCGACTTGGGAAGTATGCCATGTTCTCTCCTTGCTTTCAGGGAAGTAACGGTGAATAAAAAGCCGATCAGTAAAAAGAAAAAGCCGGTTATAATGAATGTGACAAGGAGCGAGAAGTTGAAGAAATTAAAGCTGGACGCAGTCCAGGTACAAGCCATGTTGGTTGCGCTGAAGAAGTTAGCATCCCTTTGCAATTCCTGGGCAGCATTTATGAGGAACTGAACGAGCGAATGGGGTACTTCCTTCATATTAAAGACCAAAATAAACATCACGTACACCATCAAAGCCTTTCAGTGATGAGCGCTGAACCTCACAAGATTGTATATCCGGGATGGGCAACAAATCAGGCGAATAAATGTTCTTTTGGCCTCTTCGCTGGCTTGGGCACCGGTAAATGTACTACCGCCTATAAAAACAACACAGCGTGCGCAGCCCGCGATGGCGCTACCGTGGTCCGTTGTGTGAGATTTTGATCCCAACATTGACAACGAAGACTCACCCAACTTGCACCCAACAGCAACCCAAAAGTACTTATCATATCAGAGCTGATCTTATGTCGACTTTTAACTTTTGACGTTGATCATTTCCCCTATAGAGATGGTGCACTTTGCACCAACCAAATAGATTTAAATAATAGAGTGTACGCCGAAGCTCAACTCCTCTCAACTCTGATTCCAGTTTCGTTGATAAATATCTCTACAACGTCGAAGATGTTAACAACTGAGCCGTTTAGATGAATGGAACAAGACTGTACTCCAATGGATACCATCTGAGAAGCTCAGTAGAAATTTGGTATCCTTGTAATCGCTACAAGGCAGTGACACTGGTCATGTAGTGGAGCAGCACTGCCAAGAAGCGAACGTTTCGTTATCCGCGTCTGGATACATATAGTACCTCGACTTATATGTTCTCCTTCCATTCAATCTTAATTCTTTTCCTCCAGGAAGAGCGTGGCAAATAAATGTTGAGGCTGCTTCGTCCTGAGAGAAGTAGACAAGTTTTGAACAATGGCGAAATCATTACAAGTAGCGTCCGTGACGATAAATTAGTACCTCAGAAGGAGGCGAGGCTTGAAAAGGTCATCCAAAAAATACCCGCATGGCCATTCATATTCCCTAAACATGATATTGATAAAACGACCATAGCGATAAAAAGAACGTAGTTACGAACCTCGTACCACAAGAAGTGCTCGAGACCTCAGGAGAATCGGATGACAGAAACCATCATCATAAATACGAGCAACACAAGTAGCACAATCCCCAGAATCATGCACGTTGTCCCCCTACTCTTGCCACTATGATCTCTAAGGCGAACACGCTCCTTCTGCATGACATCATAATTGCCCTCCAGCTTGATCTGAGCGTCCTCGACCACTGCCTTGTCTTTCTCCAACGAATTGGAGAAATGGACGGCATTCCGTTTCAGCTGCTGCGCCATAGTTTCAAGCTGTGCGGAAAGTTGCTCATGGATTGCAGTAGACGTTTGTGTTCCGCCTATACGCGAGGTCGCTGTCGAACCGAACCGGGTAAACGCTGTCGTGCTGGACGTCTCAGCAGAGCTGGGAGGAAGAAGAGATGGTAGTGTTGATGTTATCAGAGTGGGGGAAATCTCGTCCTCATCGGGTGGTGAGATGAATAGGCCTTGAGTGGCTATTCGAGGTGATGGTCCCTTCTCTGTGGCTTCGGTATACGCTGGAGGACTGAGTGACCTGTCTTGAGACTCATCTCTGGCTGGCATAGAAGTATGCGAGTGAGAGGGTGTAGGTTCTGGGATCGGCAGCAGTGGAAGAATCGGTGCAGGTCGCTGGGATTTAGGTTTTGACGACTTCAGGGTCCTCAGAACTAGATCCATCTGGAGGTTTGGGAATGACGCACCGTCTCAACATCCTTCAGAAAAGCTTCAGCACGGTCCAGCGTTATCTTTATATCATTAAGATAGTTTATACGCTTTCTAAAGCAAGACGTCAATATTTAGCCATAAAAGTGACCAGAACATACGGTGAGGGTTCAAAGTCGTCGACCTCAATGTTTTTCACCAATCTTCTTGCATATTTGACATTCTGAAAGCATTATCTTTAGTCAATTATCTAAATGTTTTCATTCTACTCACCTGCAGTGCTTTCTGCGCCCTTAGCCATACTTGCTCTTCTGGTTCCGCCGGTGTTGGCTTCCAGTCGTCTTTCAAGGCCACAGACTTCCCTATTCTTCGTACCAGCCGCACTAGGTTAATCTCGTCATGTTGAAAAGTATTTTCATATTCCATTATAGTAATAAAGATAGATAGAGTTGAATGCGAGTCGTAAAGTCGTGGAAGTCGTGTGCGGGGCTTTGGCGGAGCTGTGTCGTGGAACCGACATGCGCTGTTTGGCATAGATTCCCGATCCAAATATTGCGGGCCGGAATACCCTCCGGCGCCTAAAGCTTCAGGAATCAAAGCTCCATCGCAGGAGCTGCCTCACAAGTTGCTAGCTGCTCACGAGCTCAGGCGTTATATCGTAGTTATACTAAATTGGAAGTCTCCAATTTTCCAGGCCAAAGTTCTGATACTTATTATACGGGTAGATGGATTTCGAACGTTTGGGCTGACACGAAGAATCATAAAAACAAACACCGTTGCTTGAAGCTTAGGCTGCTAATTTGGGCTCAGCGAGTATATTTTTCTCGCACAACTTCTAGTTCGGGAATCTGACCGGGCAACTTATCGATATCGTCACATTTCTTAGTAATTCTTTGGGACAAAATTTGAATAGATCCGTAATTACTTTCGCCTTCTAGGAACTCTTCTTAAAATATTCTAGGCCGCCTCTAGAGTTTTAGGGTCTGCATTGGTCTGAATTGTACCGAATCGCGATTTTCGAGGGAACTGCTGCTGTAAAAAGCAGTGTATGAGAAGTTTAGAACATTCTTTCCATGTTTCAGGATTGTTCCATAACTAATTCAAGCTCCCCGTGAGCTAATAACGGGTATTGGTCTAGATTTTTCTCAATTGTATTGAATGTTGACATCCAAATAATCTCCGAACGGTGAGGTGGGGGTCAGTGACAAGTGACCAATTAAACGCTGACAGTTCAATGATGTACACCAAATTTCAATGCACTCTCTGCATTCAAGTTGCTGTGTTGTCCATGGATTTCTAAGTAATTAGTAGGTAGCCTTCCCCACGAGATATTGTTAGGTTGTTAGCTGACATGCCCCACAAAAGATGCTGTATCATTCTCGGCGCTCGCCTTTGATTTCCGTTCAAATTTCCGAGGCCGAGATAATTTTAGCTGGTTAGGTGACATGCCCCATGAAAGATATTGTATTATTCTCGGCGCTTGTAATTCATTTCCGTTCGGTTTTCCCGGCATGATTATCAAGTACCCTTGCCAAGCCTCCGCACTTGGTGCTCCGATTGTAGGCATAAGACAAAGAGTGAGCTCTGCAGACTCGGAGATTATATCGTATGACCTTATCTAGAGCCTCACCTGCACGTAATATAGTGTTTTGCCTAATTTTAAGGAGAATATAACTCATTCAAGAGAGACTAGAGGGCCTCACAAGGATCTCCCTCACTGGATTCAAGATATTGACTTCAAATTAACCATTGTGAACGTTATGGAAATCCAGGGAAATCCAAATATTCGCAATTCGAACTCCAACTGACGTCGCTTGAGGTGACACTTGAATTATAATTCAAGATATCGTTGTAGAATGTCACCCAATATGGACCTAAATTTGCCGACGGACATGCTAAAAAGGGGTCCGAATCAGATGAAGTGATTGTTACTTTCGGTTGACCATGGTCATTAGTGGGATTCACCGGAGAAGTGGCAGGAGCGCTTCAGTGAGAAACATTGATATGTCACCCGCATAGTCAGGTGCATAACTATACTCATAGCCGAACATCGATATTGAATGCTGACACAGTAAGGAAAAAAATGCCAAAAGCGATAGCCTGATTTTCTGCCCCCAATGCCGAGATATGCATGCCAGAAACGATAAATTAGGTGGTCAATGGTCAGCCTGTGATTATCAAACCATTTATTTCGCATCTGCGACCGATTTTATTATGATTTCTATGATTTTGCCGTCAAATCTGAGTTAAGTAATTCGCTTGGGCAAGAAAGTCTATCTTTAGAAATTGCCATAAGCGTTTAGAGAGTTACTCAAGTAGGAAGAGGCCGTCCCCCTGGTGGAGTCCCATCGCTCCCCATGACTCGTTGCCTGGGAAGCTTTCTGAGTTCAGGAATTTTTATTGAAGTGAAAAAGCTAGCCGAGCAACATTCTTCCTAATAGAGTTTTGCATACAGAACATCCGCACCAGTACCATCTATTTGTTTACTACAAGATGGTTATTTAATTGAGATTTGTGCGAAAGTTGTATTGTTAAAGAAGACTATGGTTGCATATGACATGCGCAACAGATACATTATGGAAACTTTATACAGCTGCGCCGACGGTCCTATGCTTATTTAGGTATCAAAGGCGCCCACAAGGACCAGCCGGAAAACTTGAACTTTCGGTCTTTCGTCCCACTTCCGTCCGCTATGCCGAGAGGGTGTCTCCGATCGAGCTTCTCTTCATATCTCTCCGAGAGTTTTTAATTGTCCATATGTTTATAAGGGTAGGTGGTTTCAAATAGTACTCTCACTTCGCCAGCTTTTTATATTCTCGACCTAGCGAAAAGATGTCTGGCAACCGACGCCATGTTTCCAAGCGCTTGGTGGGAATTCCGCGACAAGTGAGTCCATTTCTTCTACAGCATCTAAGGCTACTGTACTGACATGTTGATATTCATCGTCATAGCATTTTAATCATAGTTTTGGTCGTGTTCGACCATCGACTCCGCCTCCGGGCCCAAAAGTAACCCCGGCGGATGTCGTGCCACTTCCCATAGACCCAATATCACAGCCGTCTATGGCTCCCGGAGACACAGACCCCAGCAAGTCCACTGGTTTACATTTGGATCATAGCTCTATGCACAATTCTCGTGCAGAAGCAGAGCCCCCCGTGAATACAGGTAAGTTTAACTTGACGAATTTTGGAAAAGATTTAGACCATCAATTTTTCTGAAGGCAATTACCTCAATCAACTGTCAAAAGAAGACGATGAGCGGCTTCAGCCGTCGGAAAGCCAGGGGCTACAGACCGGAATATCTGAGGAAGAACTTGTTGTCGCCCACAACGTTCAATATTTCGACTACGTCGATGAAGCGTCTGCCCAACTGTGGTATCAAAACTTGAACTTTGACTATTATGTTCAGCATATTGGTGACCCGTCCGCTTCGTCATCCGAGTCTCCAATGCTTCTTGAATCAACGACGGCGAGTCAAAAGTTCTGGACGAATGACAGGAACAATTACTTAGACTCGGGGAATGATGGCTGGCCCAATGGAAATAATGGAACAGAAGAGTAAATACCATGATCATCAGAGGGTTCTTTCTCAGAATAATATTTTTCTTCGCTGAAATAAACTTCCTGCGTTTTCTCATTTCTTCTCGAAAGCTTCTAGCCTTTGAACGAATGTTTCTTCTTTACGGCCGCAGATTTACTCTAGTTATATGCATATGATTCAAGAAATACTAGCGCCTGGAATACATTGGATTATCTTTGCACATACTACTGGTCAATGTAATCTACAGACTGCTTACAAAGTACATATGGTTTGAATCTCACCTTGATTCCGTCAAGGAGATCCCCTTAATTTGCGCAAATTATAGTGAAACTGAGTTTTCAAACGTCGCGATGTCGAAGTCTGAACTACATTCGGCGCCTAAACCACCGCGAGTGTTTTTAGCTCCCATGAAAATGAGGGTTTGAAAGGAATCCGGTACCATGGTGAGTTTCTGTACTAGCTCAGCTCAAGCTCAGCTGAGGCATCAGTGCCGGAAGAAGGAACATATTGCAAGGTTGTTAGATGAGCGTACCACCTGTACCGGACATGTTGATATATCAACCCTTGCTATAGCAAGAGCAGGTTGATATATCAGAACCTGTACTAGAGGAGGGTGATCATTGATATATCACCCTCCTCTGAGCTTGTATATAGAGGAGGGTACCCTCTGGGTAGCCTCTGATATATCATTCTCCTCTGGTCTGGGTGCCGCCTTTGCCTGGCGGCGCGCCCTCCGCCCAATCCGATTTGAAAGACAGCGGCCCTAGGGCACCTTGGCGGCGCGCCCCCGTCCAAAATGGGGCTCGGGCGCAATAATTCAGGCACGCTCCCCGCACGCGATCGCACCTATATCGGATCGGGCGAACGCCTGCGCTAGCGGCTGGCAGCAGCTGCGCGCGCGCCCTCGTCCCAACCTCTGGCGCGCCCTCACGGCTACGCTCTTCCGTCCTTCCTGTTCACGTTACACTTACCGATAGTTCTTGTAGTGTACGCCATGTATTGAGTGTGAATTGATTTTTTTCGAGCATTTTGTAGCAAAAAAAATTGATTTCAATTGATAAAATCTACCCCTCCTAATCGTACGACGAATCGCGCCTCGCCGCCTCTCCTAATCCTATGCGCCGTCGTGCGGTGCCCTCTCCCGTAGGGCCGTACTGTCCCGTCGACCTTGAAGAATCAGATGTGCTACGGCGTGGTCAATAATGCGCGAGAGGAGAAGGGAAGAACTCACCAAATGAATTAAAAAATAGTCTCCAATAAAAGTTCGGCCAGAAGGATGAGCCAAAAGTGCTGAGCGCGTCGTGTTCGACGACGCGCTCGCGTTTCGGTGTTTGCCGAAATCCCCATCAACTGTGTTAATCCACGGATGACTTCTTCCTCGTACCACCACCATACCCCCGCTCAAGCCCCTCCCCTGCGACAGGGATGTGGGCTCTCGCTTTGGGAAACACCGACGGACGAAAGGGAGAAGGAACACAGGGGAGACCCGAGAGCGGGAGACCCAGCAGGTGCGCCCATCGCGCCGCCCACCTTGCCTACCCACTCACACACATCCACGTCCCCACAGTATCCGCTCACGGCGACGAGGGACGCGGCCACCGCCCCCGTTCTCCCTTCTCCATGCCATCGCGTGGCCACAGCCACCGCACCCCACGCCCGCCTCGCTGCAGCCCGCCTGGTCCGCGCGCGCTGCCAGATCGTCGCGACGAGGCGGCATGCACGAACCCAGCGACCCCAGTGCCGCTCGCCTCCCACCCGCGACCTTCTCCCTACCCTTCCGTTTCCCGAGCCCACCGGACGCCCGTCCGTGCCCATGCCCATGCCTCTGAGGCTCGTCCACCCAGCGACGGCGTACGTACAACGAGCGCAGTCCGCCGGCTGAATGGCGGGGCTGGCCTGGCTGTTGCTGCATCACCGCATGCGGTGGTGCTAGGTTAGCGCAGGGGCTGCATGGGGAGACAACGAGCAATGGCGACACGAAGGTCGCCATCGCTCATTGTCACCTCTTCACCCGCTGCTGCAGGGTGTGGGTAGGCAGGCATGCGCACGAGTACGGGCACTGCCCGCCGTTGCGGATTGGACCAGCTGTGGTTGGTGGGAGGCGCAAAGCGGGGACCAGGCAAGCCCCAAGCGGGCGTCAGGTGGCATGGGTGAATGCGAGCACCCGGAAGGAATTGGTGAGGAGCAAGCGCCGCGCATTATCCCATTTCAGCATGCGCGCTTAGCCATGCAGATTAGATGTTCATGAATAAGATAGATTATTTGTATCTAGTGTAGATATGATGTTTGAATATAAATTGTTGCTTAATGTGTCTAAAATATTGGTCCATAAATTCTTCAGCAAAAGGGTCCCAAAAGAAAAGAGGACTCATTCTGCCGTTTGCAAGTTAGATTCTGATGAGGAGATGACGTCTACTATTCAAGCTCAAGTTCTCCGAGCATGAAGCATTGTATTCACAACGCTATATTATCTTGATCACAAACCTATCGCAAACATCAATGGCACATGTTTGCGATAAGTTTGTGATACTCTGCTGTTCTACGCTGTAATACTTGCGCTATTGGGGCCCAAAAAAGATGTACATGTTCAGTAGATGATACAGATCTGAAATTATCTGATTGATACAAGTTTGGGAAGAGTGAATGCACCAGTATTTAATGCATATCATTGAGGTATCATATAGAAACCCTACCGAAGATCCTGGAACTTGTCCTGATCAAAAAAAATGAATGTATCTTATTAAATAGAGATAATCTTCTAGTTTCAGAATATATGCTTCTCTAAGTGGACACCAACATAGTTCTACCACAATGAACTGACAATCGCAAACATATCTCAAACCTCAGCGCTAATTTGGCGCTAATGATGGCATCAAATACATTGCCCCGCCATTTCTTCATCGGTAAGTACCTGCAAATCTGCATCCACCGACCATGGTGGCCGTTGGGCACGCCAACCAGCACCCGCCGAGAACCACCTAGGATGTGCATCGCCCCCAGCAGCCAAACCGTGCGGGCCACGTCACCACCGACCGACGACAAGCGCGAACGCGCAGACCACCCACCCAGCAACTAACGGAGCACCCGCGACAGCGAAGCGCCGCAAGGCCCGGCGCCCAACTGCGCACCACGAAACACCGCCTGTGCGAGTGGGCAAGCGAGCACCGCAGAAGAGGGAAGACCGTGGAAGGCAAGGACGGCGAGGGAGGGCAAGGAGAGCAAGGACCGCACCCACAAGAGCCGCAGTAGGACATAGAGGCGCCGTCGAGACTCGAGCACGGCGCCCCAGGTACGTGCGCTGCTGCTCCCCTCCAATCACGCTAACCCACCTCCACAGCGACACTTCACCGTCCGTCCAGCCATACCCGCGGTCCACGCAGGCCCAGCGTCGGGACGCTCCTGCGGCGCACGAAGGCCCAGCCCGATGCCGCCGAGCACGGCACCCCAGGTGCATTGGCCTGCCAATCGCACTAGCACACCCCCACAGCGCTACGCCATCATCTGCGCAGCGTACGCCCTGTCAGGTGGGAAAGGCCCCCTGCGCCGCCACCGTGCACGCAGGCCCAGCCCGATGTGACGTCGGCAAGCACCCGCGGCGCGCGAAGGCCCAGCCCGACGCCGCCGCACTGCGCAGTGACACCAGTGCTTGCCGCCGTAACTCAGCCAAGCCGCACACCGCCCACTTGCCCTCTCCTTGCTCGCTCACCCACATGCAGGCTGATCAGTTAGAGTACTTAAATTAGAATATTAAAAGTAGATAAAGTTTGGGTATTTACTATTTTGCTAATTACAACTGAAACATACATAGAAAGACACAAAAAAAAAGTAGAGAAGGACTTGTATTGCAGTGCAAAGCAGCGGCCTGCAGTCGCAGACTCGCAAGTAAATTAAAATATGTCAAGCGCCGGAGGTGGATGGATGTGCAAGAAAGCGACTGCGGCAGGCACTCAATGACTGCACATCTATTGCTTAGACCACATGAGATATACCAAGCTACAGTAGAGGGTGCTGAGATCTATGCGATGGAAGCAGTGCGGATGCCACAAAAGTATGCGGGGAAGGAAGCGCGAGGGAGCAGGCGGCGGCCATGGGCGCTAATTGGCGCGGCATCTATCGGCCTCACCCTTGGCAATGATGGGATATCGAAATGGAATGAGGGCGGGCAGCCCTACCCGAGACGAAAAAAGCGCGAGTACTGGAGGGCGGCAAGCGGGGCTGGACGCCGCTGGAGAGCGCGAGGGAGCAGCGGCGAGGCAGCGGACGGGTGCGCGTAACGATGCAAAATCAATGGCGCAATGGCTGACAGCCCGAGATGGATAGAGCGCTGCAAGCGTGGCTGCAAGTGCGCGAGGGAGCGGCGGCGGCTGCAATGGCGGTGGCGAGGGTGGAGGCGCACGCTAAAGGATGCGAGATCAGGAACGAAAAATAGGTTCCGTGAGATTGATCGATCATAGGGCCGGGATAACCTTTCTTCAGATGATGGCGGGATGACTAAGGATCGCGCGCCATAGAAGCGCTTTCGCCAAAAAAATTCCCGCGCTGACGCGCGGATAATTCCGTAGGGATAAGACATGGGGAAGGGATAACCACGGCCCGCGAGAGGAGGGTGATATATCAAAGATCACCCTCCTCTAGTACAAGTTCTGATATATCAACCCGCTCTTGCTATAGCAAGGGTTGATATATCGAGATGTCCGGTACGCCTGAGCGTACAATGTCGTGGAGGTTTATCGATGCTTAATCGAGGATGGCGTCGACATTTTGGCTCATACACCTGAATGCATCGTGTTCGTCAAGTTTGCGACAAGTTGTGGCAAATTTCAAGCAAATTTGGAAGAGTCAAGAACGCCGGGATTCCGGCTCCGGTGTGATTAGATAATTCCATACTTGAGTTGTTTTCGGTTTCCAACCTTTTCCAACCTTTCCAACCTTTTCCAACCTTTTCCAACCTTTCCAACAAGTTTCCAACGTCATTCTCCAGTCATTTTCTTCTCTAAACATCACATAAAATTGAAGGTGCTCAATAGCATCTCTGACCGTGTCGAACTCACACTAGAAGTAACCGAATTATAAGATCTCTCAAAATCGTATTCAGTTACCACACCTAAAACTAGCATCAGAAATGGCAAGGGGAAAAGGACGAGGTCGCGGAAATCCCGGACAGGGTAGAGGACGAGGAAGAGGGGGTCATCGCGGCGGCAAAGCGAACGGGATATCTGGATCGAGCTTTATCGAGAACGAGCTGGACTTCAACGTCCAGATGTATGCCGATGGTGCGTGTCCTGGATGAAGTTGACTTCTATAATTTCATCGTGATTTCAGCACCATCTTCTGGAGGAAATAATACACCTAGAGGGCGAGGGCGAGGGGGCCGGGGAGGAGCTTTCAACTCTGGGATCGCAACGCCCAATCGAGGGCGGGGTCGTGGTGGTTACGATTCGCCTCGCGGCCGCGGACGAGGGCAAGATTCCGGTACTCCCAGACGCGGTGATTGGGGCATCGGAGCATCACCAAGAGGGAGAGGACGAGGTGGTTCTGCAGCATTCGCCAAACCTACATCATTATCTGGTCTTTTGTATCAAGAAAGACCGCTACTTCGTCCCATCGTGTTTGTTCCGTCTGTTCTGACCAAACGACTATTCGAACAAGAAGAAGAGCTTATCAAACCGGGAGTTGAGGACGTCGGTCAGTAATTTTTTTTCGTCTGGATAGACTTATTCGACTGATATTATTCTCAGATGACACGGAACAGAGTCATGTTCCTACTGCCGATCGCGTTTCTCGCGTATTTAGTGGAGGCAATATCCCTCGCATGGAATCCGAATCGGAAGACGAAGAAGAGGAGGAAGAAGAAATAGAAGAAGTAGATTTTGACGAAGTCGGAAAACTATTCGATTCTTCTGCGACTACAGCAAAGACGACCATTCGAAAGAGCAAACTCGGTGACTCGCACACCATCCCCGAAGAACAATTTATGGGATTCTACATCGATCCTAAACCCTCGACACCTATCATCAAAGAGTCATCGTCGACAGATGTTGACGATCTGGCCAAGATGATGGACGAGACACTATCTGCTGCCGACGAGCGTACAGAAGATGTTCAAACTACTGGCCTTCTACAATCTGAGGAAACATCTGTTCAAGAAGAGCTATTTGTTGTGGATGTACAGCCAACACCTGTACCGACGGAAATGGCTCCTTCATCAGACCACATACCCTCCGTCCTCCGAGATGATGACGACGACGACGTTATCGTCTATGTCGCGCCTCATCCACGCAACTCATCTTCCAATGCAAATGAAATCCAACTAGACGAAATTCCCTCTTCAAACGAGCCTGACACCTCCCGTTTCACGGAATACGTCAGCGCCGCAGCGCTTCCCGCTGCCCTGGCATCTTCCTCCACGCTTGCACCCGCCATCACCTCTCCAGCTCCCCTCTCTTCCTTCTCATTCTCGTTCCCAGAAACACCACGAGGCCCCGCATCGCGCCTCCAAGTCCCCCCGCTCTCCACCCCGCGCCAGGCGAAGGCGTGGAACCGCAAGCGCGCGGTGCAGAGCAAGAAAAAGCGGGCGCTGAAGGCGTCGTTCGGCGCCTTTGGGGCGATGCGCGAGGAGGTGGAGATGCACCGCTATGACGCGCGGTACAGCGAGCGGCGGAGGGGCGACTCGGATCTGGAGTGGGGGGATACGGACGATGAGGACTTCCATCAGGCAGATGAAGTGGAAGAGGGCCTGGCGCAGTTGCTGGCGGCGAGTGGGGTGGCGCAGGGGGGAGAAAAGAAGGTGGGGGCGGTTGACAAAGGGAAAGGCAAAGAGAAGGCTGAAGACGCCGCTGATGGAACTGGGATGGACGTCGACGGCGAGTATGACCTGGAGGCGATGAAGAGCTTCGTAGGCGGTCTGCTGGGACACAGGGCTGGGGAACATGTGACGATGGACGATATACACGACGCTGAGCGGATAAGGCAGGAAGACGAGGAAGCGGACGACAACAGCGGCGAAAGCGAGGGCGAGACGAGCGAGGATGAGTCAGAAGAAAACGTCATGGCAGCGGAAGAGGCCATGCTCATCTCTGAATCACTTGAGTTCGATGACAACAAACCCGAGGATAGCGATGACGACTCGGACGACTCGGATGACGACGATGACCAGACCCCCAGGACAAGTTTCGAGACGCGGTTGGAATGGCTCAGGGAGAGATCGCGGTCACACAAACACGCGGATACTTCTATGGAGGACATGGAGGACGACAGCGATGAAGATCGGAATGATTTCTTGCAGAGGAATATGACTTGGGCCGAGAAGGACGACGACTTCAGGCAGGGGATCCAGGTTTGTTTTCAGTCTCTCATAGACGTGCATCGGAAATTCTCACTATCATTGGTGTATAGGATATACTGGATGAACACCCTGAAATCTTGACAGGAACGGACAGAAAGGCAAAGAAAGCACTCTTCCGTGCCATTCGTGACGGAGATTTCGTTGAACCGGAACTCAGTCCAGCCAGCGAGTATCATCCAATCCGCACATTTTCTCTCGCTCATATTTTTTGTTTTGTTTCACAGAACGTTCGAAGGACAAGCACAAGGACCTCCCGCCTGACCTCCAAGCTCAGTGGGAAAAGGACCGCAAAAAGAAGGCAGACTACAAAAAAGCGCGAGAACAGGCTCGTCTCGAGGCCGCCGCCGACCCCATGTCCCAAAAGAAGGGAGGCAAAAAAGGCCGCAAGGCCATGCTCGCTGCCGCCAAGCTCGATCCAACCATCACCGTCATCCCGAACCGCATCATCGACATGACCACGCTCGTGCAGCAGATCCGGCGCTTCATCGCGGACGTGGGCGGACCCTCATCGATGTCGCTCCCGCCGACGAACAAGGAGACGCGGAAAAACATCCATGAGATGGCGGTGGCATTTAATCTAAAGAGTGTGAGTAAGGGCAAGGGTGATGCGAGGTATACGACGCTGGAAAAGACGACGAGGAGCGGGATAAATGTGAACGAGGCGAAGGTTGCGAAGATCGTGAGGAGGAGTGGGGGGATGGGCGCTCGTGGGGATTCGTTCATTTATGGGGGCAAGGGCAGAGGCCCGCCGACTTCGATGCCTCGGCATAGAGAAGGTGATGAAGTTGGAAAGGTGCGTTTTGGAATTTTGCCCATCTGGCTGTGTGCATGTGCTCATATTTTCTCTTTTCGTGACAATAGGCTGCGCCGAAGATCAACGAGTCTAACGTTGGTTTCCGTATGCTTGCGCTGATGGGCTGGTCGGAGGGTTCTCGCATTGGATTTGCCGGTGGGCTCGATGCACCGTTGACCGCGATTATCAAGAACACGAAGCTGGGCTTGGGAGCGAATAAGTGAGGTATCTTTTCCGTATTTTGTCCATATGTGCATTATCTTTGTCTATATTACTAGATTTTCTTGATCGAGAAATACCAATGGAACCCTTTTCGAATGTTTTTTGGGTCATGTCAATAACTTGTGAGCTACTTCTTGGCAACTTCATATTAGAACCCAAAGCTGCGGCATAAGTAGATGTGAATTAGATCTGGTTGGGCACAATGCCACTCTTCGTATTTGGGAATCAAGGGTCTGTTTTAATTGAAGAATCCGACTAGTAAGTCCGCCTTCTTACATTTCATTGGACAAAAAGCCACAAGGCATTTTGGCGCCTGACATCCTTTGTTCCATCTTAGGACGAGGATAACACAGAACATGCCTCTTTAGGAGATTACCTAAGGGGGAAAAGTCGAAAACAATTAGCGATAACAGTCGCTTATGCTTCACCTCCTTCATCGAGAACAATGATGAAACTAGGTAGACTTTGTTTAAACCTCACCTTACCCATAGAATTTTGTTTGAACAGTGTTTGAACGAAGCCTTTGTTAAACAGACTTCCTTACCTCAAGGCCTTCATTTACGTTCAAACATGATTAACGCTTGTTCAAACATAATGGTCACCCGTTCAATCAGAATTTCTTTATTTAAGATCTAGATATACAACATAACATTCGTTTAAACTAATGTTGTTTAAATGAACTTGTTTAAACAAACGAACATCGTTCAAACAACTGTTTAAACAAGCTCGCTGTTCAAACGAAGTTCTTGTTTAAACAACTGTTTAAACAAACTTCGCTGTTCAAACGAAGTTCTTGTTTAAACAACTGTTTAAACGAACTTCGCTGTTCAAACGAAGTTTGCTTAAACATGTCGTGTTCACCGAGGTCGTCGTGGCCGCACCCCTACGCACCTGGGTTCCCTGAGCTCGTCGCCGTCGTCATCTCTGTTGTGCTCGCACCACGGTCCACCCACTGAGATGCCCACTGAACGTGACTGAAGCGAGTATCAGAGCGGGTGGCTCACCCCTACGCGCTAACTTGGCGCTGACCAGCCGCGTCGCCCTCATCGTGCTTGCATATCCTTCTATGTCGAGCGTGGGTGTCGTTGTCGAGCACAGCTGTTGCGGTTGTTGACGAGAGCAGCTGGGCGGGTAGGCAGAGGTGAAGTACATGCTTAGGGTGTTGGTGAGCATTCGAACAATCAACAAAGAATTAAAGCTCCGCTTGCCGATGCGGAGCTTGAATTCTTTGTTGATTGTTCGACATTGAACTTAGCGTTCTGCCATCATCCTACCACCACCTCCTCGAGTCCTCCACCACCACTTCAGCCCCTCGCCACTCGCCTACGCCCATCAAGATCCGCCCTCCATAGTTATGAATGCCCGGGGATGAAGAACTGAGGGAAGACCCGACGAGAGGGAGATCCCGAAGGTGCGTGGCCCGCCGTTTCAACCAGCCCCCATCTGACACCCTCCACCTTTGAGCTCCTTGCGCCCTGCCGAGCGCGACGACGAGCGCGCCTGCCTCACATCTCCCCATTATCTCTGCTGCCACTATCCACGGTTGTGCCCATTCGCCCCCGCCATCCCATTTGCCATCGCCGCCCACCCACGGCTTCGTGCAACCGCCGAGGGCAATGACGGGCCATCCCACTCGTTGTTGTCTCCTGCTGATGCCGTCCGCCTCAATTCCTTTCACGGAATCGCAGTGGGCGGCAATGTACGGCGCTGGAGGCAAACTATGGCCCAATAACCATGACAAGCAGCCCATACATGCGCCGCCAGACAGCGGACATGATAGCGAGCAAGAAAGCCGACATGACAGCGGGGGTGAACAATATAGTAGGTTTGTTAGAACTACCGTAGAGTCACACTAGTATTACATTATGTACTCAAATTGAATACTGGAATATATAATCTGTTTGAACAAGCCTTTTCGTTTGAACAAGATTTATTGGTTTAGACATGTTTAAACGGGTTTGAACAGTATCTAACAGTAAAAGACTGATTAAAAATTGTTGTGTTTAAACATGTTTGAACAGTGTGAACACGTTTGAACAAAATTCTATGGGTAAGGCGAGGTTTAAACAAAGTCTACCTGGTTACGGAACAATGTCGAACATCTTTGGTGCTGCATGTTTTGCTCAGGTGCTGCCTCGAGGCGACTCAGCCGATGGAGGCATTTAGATGTGCGAGATACGTATAAAAGCAACGCCTCACATGTAGTACAGAGCTTCTACGCCGCGCTATTCCTGCTCAAACGATTCTGAGATGGCAATTTCCACTCAGGCTCAAATCCTACCACCAGAACTGGAGCGCTACATATTCGAAATTGCAGCGTATCAATCACTCCCGACTGCTGCGAAGTTGACTCTCGTCGCTCGTAGGGTACGGCTGTGGTATGTGAGATTATTTTCCGTCGTATTGACTGTTTCTGACATCCAAAAAATTATCACTGGTCTTCACTGTTCAGGATCGAACCTATTATTTACGACGTTTTTATTCTCACTCAAGCCAAGCAATCCTACCCTCCTTTCTACATCAAAGCCGGAGGCAAACATAGCACCCTAGATACCTCCCGCTTGAAGCGCCTAGGGACGCACGTCCGACACCTCGTTATCCAACAACGTTCGCATAAAACGGTCCAAAAGATATTGGATCACTGCCCCAACATCGAGAACCTGGCGCTGTGGCTTGTCGACGGCTCGACTGCCCCGCTCGTGCCCGTCCTGGAGATGCTCCCAGTTCTTCGAAATCTGTCGATGGACACGATGGATTTCATATTCCTCAACGGGAACCCCGATCACTCCAGTCGCCCATTGACTTTGGACGTCACGCACCTTGACCTGGTCAACTTTTGCATGTATACGTGGACCAAGCTCGAGCAGATCGCGACGCTTCCTAAGTTAACCCATCTCGCTCTGACTGGGCAGCCCGATGCGGGGTTCGTCCAGGATCTACTTCGTGAATGTCCGAAGCTAGAGCTGCTTGTGGTCATTTATGTTCGAGTAGAGGACGATGAGCCGCCTATACCACGCGGCATGGAAACCAAGATAAAAGATAAACGACTAGTGGAAACTCGCTCGACAAAAGAGCATGGTGAATATTGGAATCGAGGGTCTCTTTGGGGTAAAGATTTTTGGAAGATATTTGAAGATAAGAGGGATTCGAAATGAAGCCATGTAGCACTCAAACATATATTGTAGCGATAATAGTCATGTAATTTTGGATCAGCAGATTAGTGTTATATATGTGCGATTACAAGGAATACATACTACGGAAAAGGGTGACAATTTCATCAGCTTGAACCTGGCCATATAATTGGCAAGAGAGGGACTGCTGCGGTTGCAGCAGTAAGAATACCGACGGCCAACGTGGAAACTGCAACGGAAAGTGGGTAGAGCAAGAACAGATACAGAGCCAAAGCTATTGCCAACAGCGCAACTGATAATCCTAGCAGCTGAAGCAGTTTTATCAGTTCATTTTGTGTCAATTAAGAAGAATGTGAACATACACGAGCAGATACAACAGCAGCGCGGAAGGACGCCATAGCATGTTGGCTTTTGTGCGTGTCCGTTATAACGCTTAGCGCAGGGGATGGTACCCTTATCTCATGCTCTCTCATTTCAGCGAAAGAAGCTCGAGATTGACGACGATTGGCATGCCACTGACGCAAAAATCGCATGATTTTCTTGGTCACCCCGACATGGTGATCATGGTATCCGGCGCTCATAGCAAGCCCCGCTACGGCGGTCATCGTCGCGCCGAGGCTAGTGGGTGACATTCCACAATGCTAACTTGAATATCTAACTCTAAATACATGGTAACAAGGGTCCTTCGCCGAGGTGCCGCTGATGGCATAACCTCCGAGCTGTCAACTGACTTTCAAGTTGACAGGTCTAAATCTCGAATTTGGAGGAGGCCTCTCGACCCCCCTTCCAAAAATTTGAATGTCAAAAACTGTCAACCGTTGCCATATTGGACCCTTTCTTTCCTTTTCCGTTAGCCTTGGATGAGCGGCATCCCGGCATAATTATCGAGTGCCCTTGCCAAGCTTCGCACTTGGTGCTCCGATTGTAGGCAGCAGACAAAGTGTGAGCTCTGCAGACTTGGAGATTATATTGTATTACCTTATCTAGAGCCTCACCTACATGTAATATAGTGTTTTGCCTAATTTTAAGGAGTATATAACTCATGAGAGGGGGACTAGAGGGCCTTTCAACGATCTCCCTCACTGGATTCAAGATATTGACTTCAAATTAACTATTGTGAACGTTGTGGAAATCCAGGGAAATCCAAATATTCGCGATTCGAACTCCGATTGACGTCGCTTGAGGTGACACTTGAATTATAATTCAAGATATCGTTGTGGAATGTCACCCAGTGACTAATGCACACCAGAGCAGTGCGACTATAGCTGAAGCGCGCGCTGGCCTATTCAGGGGATCGGTGCCTAAAATGGCAGTGAGATCAGCGCAGATGGCACTGGTGCATGATGAGACGACTGATGCGATCAGAGGAGCCTGTATAGTAGTTGTCGGATATCTGTTAGTTCGCAAGTACTGAATGCTGAATTAACGACATACGCCTATAGATAGTGCCCCAAGGATGTTTGTTTGGCCGCCGTTTAAGGTGCTAGAAGATTGTGCTGCATGAGATCTCTCATGCGGTGAAGGAAGTTGAAGATGATCAGAGGTGTGTTCGTCGACATCGCCATAGTCCCGAATCTTGGGCGGCGGAAATTGGGACTGAAGTGGAGGTGTGTCTGGGATGATGTACACTGAAGGTGAAGGCTGAGAACAACCCTCTCCAGCCTGTCCAAGTCCGCTCACACGGACTTCCAGAGATGCAGAATTCCTGGGCATCTATAGCAGACTGTGTACCGCAGATAAAAGTAAACCTTAACTATACAGCTTTGGCGACGTATATATATCAGTCCATCCAGAATTAACGTTTAACTTTGACTGTGAGTGTTGCCAATACGTACCATGACAGAACCTTGAATTTCAAGTTCTCAACCAAAAATAATGCCGTCATCTTCAAGCCGAAAATTCGTTGAATAAATAGGTTGGGAAACTAACCAAAACTGTAGGTTGAATGCATCCAACCAGAATCCCATTGTGAATGTGGATGCAAACTGATATTCAACATACCCTAGCTTCATAGTTGGAATTAAGTTGCCTGTAAATTGCCGGCCCAGCATCCATGCCGCCGGTGTGAAGTCGGCGAGCTCACTGCCGCAAAGATACGAAACGGCCCTTGTTCATAACTTTCACCAGCTTTCCTTCTTATCTACTCGCATGCCCACTGAAAGATACACTCCAAACAATATCATGTAGCATTTGACGGACCTTCATACCATGCTTCTCTGGCTTGACAAGTTCGACTGATGTTGGAAGACTCATAGCAACGAAAAAGTGCGCACGATGGGAGCGCTACTTAAGATTGCATCATTCGCTGTATTCCAGGAGCTCAAATCTGTGCCCTTGTCCGTCAACGTTTTCGAACTTCAAACCTTCTCTCCTGAAATAACGTGAGCTTATACACCTACTTACTTATTTATGAGACTGATTTTGACGTTGCATCAATCTCGAAGTTGTAGAGAATTGGCGACATCAACCCAAGCGCCCACGCTCGATACCCTCCTTTAACGGCTTTCTATATATATTGATGACACTCGCACACCATCTAAAACGTGGGGGCTTTCAGAACCCATGGCCGCCTAAAGCTACTCTCCTCGAATCCCTCGCGACGGTCTTGCGAATACCTCTCAGCAGGGCTCGATCGTTCGACATACCTGTGGAGCCTGCCAAAACAGTGTCCTGCAACTTCAACTCTCCTCAGGAACTGGATGGATCATATTTTGTCGGTGCGACGTGGCTCGGGCATGCTGTACGTCATTTTTTCTTTCTTCGTAAACAGAAAACTTGAACTCTATCATCTCTGCCGAATTTTAGGGATTCTATATCGAGTTACCTTGGTCCAAAGCATCTACATCCCAACCCACTCGTATTGTTTTTGATCCAATCTTTGCTGAACGTGCGTCTCCCTCGACATGGATAGGACCTCGACGGTATCTTCCCACACCATGCGAGGTTACGGATCTTCCAGGCGTTGATTTCGTAGTGATATCACACAACCAGTATGTCTCAATCCCAATGCTCAAACTGAAATATTTGATCTCACTATTCCCACTAGTTATGATCATCTCGATATCGAATGCCTACGCCAAATTCATGCACACTGGCCAGAGGTCCATTTTCTGGTTCTACTTGGCGTAAAGAGGACAATAACGGACGAAATCAAAGTAGATGACGGGAAAATACAGGAGATGGATTGGTGGGACCGGATCTCGTTTCCAATCGCAGATGCAGTCGTTGAATTCGTCTGTACGCCTGCGCAGCATAATAGCGGCAAGTCCACACATATTCGCTTACCGATCGTCAATGCTGATTGGTTTTTCTTGTAGGGAGAGGGATACTAGATCAGTCCAAATCACTTTGGGCAAGTTGGGTCGTGCGCCAATTGCCGTCAGTTGGATCGCCACCTACCACTTCGATTTACTTTGCGGGGTTTGTACATTCGCTATACCCGTTCCTTCGCTGTTCTTATATATATTGTTTAGGGATACTGGATACTCGACCGCCTCAGGTCCATGTCCTGCCTTCAAGGAGATAGGGGAGAAATATGGCCCTTTTGATCTCGCTATGATTCCAATCTGGAGGGGAGCTTCGCTTTCTATTCTCGGTCGTATGGGCTTGAGAGTACGTTCATCTACTTTCTCCTTATTGCGACATGTCTGACTAAAATGACCACTAGCTGAAGCCCGAAGCGACAGAAACTCTTCTTTCTACCCTCCATGCCTCGCCGTCGGATGCGCTCATGCTCGCAAAGGACATCCAAGCAAAGCACGCTATTGCGATGCATTACGGGACGTTCTGTGGGAGCGAGGACGAGGCGATGGAGCCGTTGGTTCTCCTCCGAGAGGAGCTGCAGAAGGAAACATCGCCTTGGATAGCGAAAGGGACTACGGTATGGAGAGAAGAAGGGTTCGGCGCTATCGATGTTGGCGAGACTGTATTCATACCAGTATAGAATCACAGGTCCGATGCGTCACTCTCTCTAAACGTTTAAGTTCGGCGCATCCACCAAATTTGAGCCTTCCTATGGCAAGAATTATTGAGGTATCACTCATATTCCTCCTTCAACCAGTCTTTCATGGTAAGTCCATCATATCCTCGAGATCGGCCCAATTACCAGTTGCACGCCGCTTACTCTGGTGGTCCCTTTCCTAGCTCGTCCCGCCTTTGAGCGCTCTCTGCCCTGGTGTAATAAAGCCCGCCATGGAGCTGGTGCACGACGCCTTCCGTGGTCGGGTATGAAGGATCCCAAAGCAAGGCGAGCAGGAAGTAGAGTTCGCCGTATTCGCTGGTTCCGTGAAGTCGCGTTAATCGCAGATATCGCACTGTCTCTAAAAAATTGGAAGAATCATGGCATTGCTACCCTAGTCCCGCGCGAAGGCCTATCCGTTTTAGATGTCTTTCTTAGCCGCCAAAGTTTCGTGAATATTAGCGCTGGGGGCACAGAAAGGTCAGAGCTTAAGCCACAAGTGTTCAATGGTGCAGCGCAGCCGCCGCGCGCCGTTAACTTTTGAGTGAGCGCTAATTTCCATGGGCGAGCTCACTGGTTCAAGTTCAAGCATCTGAAGCGCAGTCTGCGCAGATGCTTCGGGAATATTATCTATAAATAATAAGAGTGCCGGGAGTTTCTCAGTATCCCGCGCATGAGAGAGAGTGCGCCAATGCGCACTTAGTGAAATAACACTGAGTTTGCTCGATTGTCTGTGTCCATGCAAAACTAAAGCGCGCACTTTAGGCGCACTTCATGCGCTGAGGCCGACGCGCACTCTGGCTTGATCCCGGCATGCCGGCATCAGACAAATTGTCTGTTCGACGACGGCCGACACGTTGCGCTGATGGGATCAGTGAGATCAGTGGCATTATCATGATCAACTTACGCCGGGCGCCGAGGCTCGACATCCGATCTTATGTTGGGCGACATCAGCAACAGTCAAGTCGGAGATGTGGAAGGATGTGGATCTTTGGATCAGGAAAGTAGGTCCTCGCGGTTTTGCCTGGGGCTTGCGCCGTACGCAAACGTGTGGCCATGGGTCACTGTGCGTGCTGCATTTAATTTGGGGAAGGATAAGGGGAGACCCTTACTGCGGTGCTACATAGTCTTAAGTACATAGTACACACATAGACCAGCATAGACCCTAGGCTATAGACCCTTATTCATGTACCGCTTGTACATAAGAATACGTTTTTCCCTATTTTTATAATAGGTCCATATTTACATACATACCGCAGTTACAGTCGATCTTGCATCAAGAATCAACGCCTGCCTTCGTACCATCGAATACTGCGCTTCGAACGTGTATCGGGTGGGTGATTGCCCCAGGGATGGCCTGGGGACCTCGCAGTGGGTGTTGGGCGGCTGGGGTTAGGCCTAGGCACAGGGCTGGTGAGGTCAAGAATAGGTGGTTACGGGATTGTCGATAAAAATAAGGCCAGATCAGGACCCCTGAAAGTACACCAAACCCACTGATCCCAAAATCGGATAAAATCTGAGAAATTTTTGCAGAATGCCTCAGGGCTATTTTGAAAATATCGGATAGGAATTTGGTTTTTTGACCGAAATGCCACATCAGAAAGTTGGATAATTTTTGGCCATGAGACCGAGGCATAAGCGTGGGTTTGGATAGAAATTGGCCTTTGGGGGGATTTAAACATCGGTACTCCAAAATATGTTGCAACCTTCAAACAGTTATGCTACAAGGCCCTGGTCCTAATTTATATAATGAAACCAATATCCAAATTCATTCAAAATATTCCTTAGGGTAGCTTAGGGCCTTGTCACTCATCGTCACGTCAACAGAATTCCAAAAATACAGAAACTCTTGGAAACTCTTGCTCAGATCTCGGCCCAAGAAGCAATGAAAACACTGCAGAAACGAACAAAAATGACTTCTGCTCAAGTTGGATCAGACGATGAGGGTGAAGATGTGAATAAGCCTTCTATACTCTGTTCTTCATCTCTTAATTTAGAATTTGAAGACTATTTCATTATGCTAAGCTTATTTTACAAGTCTATATGCTGTAAAATGGGGCCGCAGGCCCAAAAAACGAAAATTTGAACCTTGCCCGCTATTTTGGATGCCTGAGCCGAAATTTGGATAAATTTTGCATTCTGGCGCTCCCTGGTGCAAAAATCGGATAAATTTTGGCAAATTTGGTTTGGATAAAAATCGCATTTTTTCTTTTTTTTGGCATCAGCCATTTTGGTGAGCTTTCAGGGGTCCTGCCAGATCTAGAGGTTTATTAATACCACTCTTTACGCTATTCCAAGGTACACGAAACGGGCATCCCAGGCCGCTCGTCAGCACTTGACAAAAAGTAGCTGCGGCTCCGAGGCGCGGATGGCGGGCGCGCCGTCTGCTTGAGGTACGAAGTGCCTGCTGCGCAAAGCGGTTTTTTGGAAATGGCGCTACGTACATACTTGGTACAAACACGATCCAGCTGGTCGCGATCCGCTGAAGGCGTCGGGGCGGCCTGAAGAGCGACCCGTGACGGGCGCAAGCGGCTGATTATTCCCCGGATCGGGTTCCGGGAGTCTGCATATGTTGTTGTTCGAATACATACTTCGATTCGAGCAGTACAGTGTGTGGTGGATATCATAAGGAAGTCAAGCATAAGCATGGGACACAGGCCGAAAATATGCCGTCGGAAGATATGCCACTGCATTTGCGCTGCATGATTGGTTCGGCGGTCGTGCGCTGCACAGATGGCGGCCGTGGCCGCTGTCGGTGATGGGATGCCGATGACGACAGAATGAAGTATGTAGTGCCGTTTGGGTGTAGGTTATCTAGCTGTGCTAGTCGGGGCGAAAAATCAGTGATATGTAGTGAGAAGAGCGAGCTAATTTTAAGACGAAGGATGGCGATGGATACGAGGCTGCCATGGGTCACCGTTCACGTAGGAACGCTGCCGCTGCGCATGCCGTGCGCTCGGGGCATGGTGGCTGGTGTGGACGGCGGTGGTGGCAGCGAAAGTAGCAGGTGTTGGCAGGGCCGAATATACAGGAACCGAATACAAGGGAGTGGTGACACGGGGGGCGTGAGTGCGGGGAGAGTGAATTGAAACTCCGCCTGGGAAGGGCTGGCGGTGGGAGATGTTCTGCGTTCCTCCTCCTCGTTTCTGTAAATTGGGTCCTTTTCTGTGTATCCCGCCGTGACGGGACGCATAGATCTTCTTCGTCTCTCTGGCGTCGTAATTCACTCCTTTATAGCACCCAACCAAAGCCCAAATGCTCTACCTTACCTCTGATGATTTCCCAATATGTATGTCTGCCTCCACCTGTCGTCAGCCAGCGAGCTAACCCCTCTCCCCCAGTCGTGCCGTTTGGAGTCATCGGGTAAGCACGCCAGCGAACCATTGAGAAAAGGCGGGAGTGCTGACGGGCGTGCCCTTTTTCTGCAGATTCTACCGCTACCTATGGTACATGATTCGTCTGGCGGCAGCCGCGACGTACCGCCCCATCCCCCTGCCCGAAAACCCCACCTATATCGCCTCGGAGGACGTCACCATTATCGTGCCCACCATCGATGCCGGCGAGGAGTTCAAGGAAGCCGCCAATAGCTGGCTCGTTGGCAAGCCCAAGGAAATCCTCATCATCACCGAGGAAAAAATGCTCGGCCCCCTCCAGGACCTCGCCAACCAGGTCGACCCGGAGCGCATCCGCGTCCTCACCGTCCCCTTCGCCAACAAGCGCCTCCAGATGAGCCACGGCATCAAGAACACCACCACCGACATCATCGTCTTCGCCGACGACGACGCCATCTGGCCGCCCACGCTCCTGCCCTACGTGCTCGCGTGCTTCGAGGACCAGAAGGTCGGCGGCGTCGGCACCTCCCAGCGCGTGCAGCAGGTCGGGAACCGCATGACCGTCTGGGAGGTCCTCGCCGCCTTCCGCCTCACCATCCGCAACATCGAGATCGCCTCCTCGACGCACATCGACGGCGGCCTGCCGTGCCTCTCCGGGCGCACCGCCGCGTACCGCACCGTCATCCTCAAGGACCCCGAGTTCCTGCACGGCTTCACGCACGACTACTGGCTGGGCAAGTACCAGCTCAACTCGGGCGACGACAAGTTTTTGACGCGCTGGATGGTGAGCCACGGGTGGAACACGTACGTCCAGTGCTGCAAGGAGGCGGAGCTGCTCTCGACGATGAAGCCCAACTGGCGCTTTCTCAAGCAGGTGCTCCGCTGGACGAGGAATACGTGGCGCTCGGATCTGCGCAGCCTGTTCATGGAAAGATACATTTGGACGTCACATCCTTACGTTGCGTATACTATGGTAAGCCCTTGGCGTCTGTCCGACTCTGGCTTGGAATAGTGCGCTGACTGGGTTTTTCCGGCGTCTAGGTGGACAAACTCTTCAATCCTCTCACGCTGCTCGTCGGCCCATGTCTCGTCTCGTATCTCATGTACAAAAGCACCATCCCCATCGCACAAGGCGGTTACCATTTGCCATGGTGGTAAGTCCCCTCTTTCTGTTCGACCTTCAGTTGCGAGTTGCGACGACGACGACGTTGCATAATCGCGTATTGATGGCGCCCCTGTGACGATGCTGACTTCCTGCCTTTTTCCTTTCGCGTGCAGGAACATCCTCTGCTCGTACTTCGTCTGGCTGTTCGCGACGCGGACGCTGAAGCTGATGCCGCACCTGTGGCACCAGCCGGAGCATGTCATCTACGTGCCGGCGTTCATCCTGTTTGGGTACTACTTTGCGATCATGAAGATCTATGCGCTGTGCACGCTTCACGAGGTCCGTGCCTTGTTTCTCTGTTTTTCTCTCTTCTTTTTTGCGTTCTTGCGTTCTTGCGTTCTTGGTGCCGTTATCGGCGTGTGCGGGCATGTCATGTGGTGCACCCTCGGCGATAATCCCCGCCCGCTACTGACGGTCCTGCGGCCATCTCCAAACGCTCCCCATCTCCCTTTCCTTCTTCATCTTTCAAAAATTCTGATGCTGATCCTGCACGTTTTCGTTTCGTTATGCAGACCGGATGGGGCACGCGCGCGGGCATCGGCGATGCGTCCGCGGCGACCGCGGCGCTCGCGGCGCAGGACAAGCAGCAGCAGGACGAGAAGGACACGGCGCAGTACGACCGCAACCACTCACATAATCACGGCCACGCCGCCGCGCCTGCCTCTTACCAACTCCAACATCAACAACAGCAGCCGGCGCCGTCGCCGTTTACGGATGATGATGGAGGGGCGTCGCCGTCGCCGTACAGGGATTACCCGTCGCCTGGCCCGGGGCCGGAGGGGTATGCGACAAGGAGTACGGGGAGGAAGGCGAGTGTGAGCCAGGCGAGGAGGCGGCCCGGGGAGGATGAGGTGGAGATGCAGGTTGGGTATGCGCGGTAGTGGGGTTTGGTTGTTTGGAAGGTGGGAGTTTGACAGGTTTTTGGGCGGTTGGCTGGGATGTGAGGCGGTTGGCTGGGATGTGAGGCGGTTGGCTGGGATGTGAGGCGGTTGGCTGGGATGTGAGGCGGGATTTGAGGCGGTTGGGCAGGGATTGGCGTGTGGGAGGCGAAGGGCGTGCTGCAGAGGCTGTAGGGAGGGCTGGGGGATTTTCTTGGACAATTATTTATCTGGTCCCTCTCTTTCTCGCTTCGTGTTCAGGCTGCGTTCCTTGGTGCTTACCTTCGCTGTTCTTTATTCCCTCCTTTATCGCGTCAGCTCGTTTTCTCTGGCCTGCTACTATTCGATTATCGTCCTTCCCTTCCTTTCCTTCCTTCCTTCCTTCCTCACTTCCTTCCTTCGCTCCTTCCTACTCTCGTCCCTCCTCCTTTCCGCATCTGCATTCCCATCCTCACCACCACCCGCACCCGCCTCTGCTCTTCCTCACACACACACCCTCATCAGCCACCTGCACGCATCCCGCTCCGCTAAGTACTTTAATGACAGACACAGACAGACAGACACCTTCGATATTCGATATACCCTCCCCCAACCCCACCCCACCCCCGCCCTCGATCATAGTTCCTCATTAGTTTCTCGGTACTACATACATACGACTCCTAAGTAAATGCGCATTATATTTCTCTTTTTCGTTTTTCTGTGTGTTTGAGGGGGTGGTGATTGGTGTAGCGGCAGCTCAAGTATCGGATTAGTCGGATAGCTTTCTGAGATAGCGTCAATGCATCGGGCGCTCAGCGCTCAGTCTTAATATCTTGATATGAAGCTCCATCTGTGTAAAGAACAACAAGGAGATGATGCAGATGTGGCATGGCTTTTTCCGTTACGCCCTCCATGATGGACGCCCTATCTTGTGGGCACTATCAATATCAGCCCATTTCCGTCATCTATCATTCTACCTGGAAAGCTCGCGGAGATTCCCGTGTATTGTTGGTATGCATATATTTCCGTGAGTGAGTTGGACTTCCCATTCTTAACTCTTCGGCGTATTTTCAACACCATTCTGTCGCGGAATTGTCAACCGCGCACACCCGCATCACCGATCACCCAAAGGAGCCCGCGCTCTGCCTTTTACGATGCAAAGACACAAATTCAATCCAGTTGACGATGACGAAGATTCGCTCCAATACCACAGCATATATATTCAATACCCAGATATCTTCTATCCTTCACCGCCATCGACAGATGCTGACCCAATAATGGCAGCTCCAGAATGCATTGCTGCAAAGGCGATAGAAATGGTTCGACAATACGCAAGCTTTGTTTGCGTCGAGGCCCTGATATCCTACGCTGTGAACAGGGTACGAGAGCGTCCAAAAGACGGGGTGATGATCGCCCGCGCTCTCGCCTTGGTGCGGAATGGCATGCCCGACTTCGACACGCTGCACGTCGCGCTGCCGCAGACCTGGATCTTCTACGGCGGCCCCACGACGAAGCCGCTCCAAGAGATATGGGGATACTTGCTGGGTGAATTTCTCAAATGTGGTATTCTGGACGAAGCCGTCGCTCTCACGCACATGGTGGCACCTTCCAATTACCGGTTGACCACGACATTCCTATCGATTTCAACAATAAAGCTTGGACTACAGGAACATCCGGACTACGTTTGGATTGCAGTTAGTCAAGGCCTGGAGAATCCTGAAGAACCCAACATGCTACATTTTCCAGTGATGAGAGAGGTACTCCTGGTCATCGCCTGCTTTTACCTTGTGACGATCGGACAAAAACTAAGGGAATGGTACGACCATGTATTACCGACGGATGAAGGCATTCATGAAGCACTCAAATTAGCGAAAGAAAGTGAAGTCTTAACTTTGCCTTCAGCAGTGAATTTATTGGAAGTACGTATGTTTCCCTCTCAGGCTATCTTTCTAGTATAATTAATGACCTCTTTCAGAAAGCGATGGAAAATGTGAGATGTGGATACTTTCGCCCTCTATCGGAAGTGGAGGCATGGGAGACTATTTTCCCTCCATCCGGCATGGGCGCTTGAGCCACCAGGAAACATCCCTTGGATAAGTGTCCGTGTCGCCGTGAGGAGCCTGTTAGGGTGGTGTAGTTTTTGATACGGCCAGATCGTGAAATGATGCGTGCTTTTTTTGCAGCTGCTTATGTGTATATATACCTTCTCTGTATATATCGAATGATTGAAAGTTGGATAGATGTTGGACTTGTGTTGCAATGGACATCAATTCTGGTTGGTGTTACGGACTTATCTGATAAGATTATGATTCATTCGCATGATGAACGATCCAACATCGAATGCCCAGGGAACGCGTTGGAAATAACTTGATTTGACAACTGTGTTACTTACATGATTCACACTCAATACTTACTTACTCATGTGCGTGTTAGCCAGCCTACCCAATCAAGGCTGCAGTTCTTGCCTGTACTATGAACGTATTCAAGAAGTGAGTCCTTCTATGCAGAGTTGTTGCAGGGTCCGGGTGGAAGTTGATCGGACAGTGACTAGTTGACTGCCATCGGTTGACTGACCACGCTGTTTTCAGAGCCGCTTGGACGAAACTTGCTACTGGAAAGTTTCAGTTGATAGCACGGCCTAAAGACGAGGTGTTCAAGGAACACTCAACGCATCTACCATGGTCTCCTGTACCACATCTTCTAGCCTCGAACACACCCCCTTCGGAGGCAGAAACGGCTTTGATCCATCGTGCTATCGCTCAAATCGAAGCGAGTATACCGCAGAACACAAAAGGACACACCCACCTTGAAGACGCAGACTCCAAAGCCATTCTATTTGTCCGACGTCACCGCGCCATCCTTTCCGTAATCCGCCGCATACCCGCAGAGATATGGCAAGAAATCATTCTCTGGAGCGTCACTGGCGAGCCTATCAGCGAGGTCGAAAAATTGCGATGGCTACTCTCCTACGTCTCTAAAGCATGGAGAAATGCCGCCATATCGCTCTCTGTCCTCTGGGCGCACCTGCCCACTGTAAAGCTTGACCATGAAGGGCAGGGCAGCTCTGAGCGGGCGCGACTGCAAATGGAGCGCCTCACAGAAGTCCTTCGGCGCTCCGGGAACAAACCTCTGGTGGTCACCATCGAGGATTCAGAAGGTTCCCGGCACAAAACGTTCTACCAACATAACCGGAATAAAACTCTCTACCCTGCGTTGAGTCTGCTGGCGAGGCATAGCGATCGATGGCAGACGGCGTCCATCTCCGTGCCGACTGTGGCCATGGAAAGCCTCCACCGCATCCGGGGTCGTCTTCCGCTTCTGCAGACGTTGGCGTTACACTTGCGACTTGGATACGAATCTACACCGATGCCCTTGGATATGTTTGAAATTGCGCCGCTGCTTCGCCGTGTCCATATCAGCGGCTCCGTACCCCCACGTCTCAAATTGCCCATTTCTCAATTAACGCATTACAAGCACTTGTGCATCACCCAGGGACACCTAAATCAGGTCGTTAATTATTCCACCCTCGAATCTCTTATGATCAGCCAAAAGTCGTATCCTATATCCTTTCCTGCCGCTACTCTGAAGTATCTGAAGAAGCTGGAATTCGTTACGGACACGCCGGCGCGGGATGTGGACATACTAAGTTGCTTCGATGCCCTTAAGCTCCCAGCGCTTGAGGAGCTCACAGTAGCATTTCCGTTCTACTCGCCGAGCATCGTTCCCAGCCTTATTCGCATGGTCTCGAATACCGGCCCCTCTCCGAGTCTATTACGGACTCTGCGCATCTGCCCAGGCACGCTTTGGCCTGGACAACTGATGATGCTGCTCAAATTAACCCCGGCGCTTATTATGTTGGACACCACTTGCCCACCGCATACCGATATCGAGAACCTCGCGGCCACAACGCCCCAGGGAAGGCTGGCTATTGTCCCTCTTCTGCAGACCTGTAGATTCATGTTTGAAACTGTGGTCGACTCTTTCCTGGACCCAAGAACCCGGGCTGCTTTAAATCGCCTCGCTTTGTCTCGTTGTGAGGCTCAAGAAAACTCTCCGATGAAGCTTACAGTTTATTCTATGTCCTCCAATGTGCACGACGTTCCCTGAAGTCAATTCAAGCAATCTCAATTAGAGGACTGGAAGCAGAGCCCTACCGCGATGCAGTTGATCAGATTTAGTCAGTCAATTGACAAACTATTCCGACACGCATACAGTACAAGGAAGCTTAATAAATTGATGGGTGACTTCAACAACATCGATAGTATACAAATCGACAATCCGCAAGATATCTATGTAAGTATGCTTCAATGTATTTGATGATATTTTGAATTCTTTTTTTCCAGATCTCTGGCATTCATGTCAGACTCAAGCACATGTGCGACGTCGACAGTGCCACGAATTTCAGCTCTGACTTCAATGAACGTATAAAGGCCCTTCTGGCAAAATGGGACTCGCTACTCCTCCCCCTTCTCGGCGACATTCATTGGACCTGTGATGGGATGAGATCAGTTACTTATATTCCTAACAATGACGGTATTATTTTCTAGTTTCTTTATCGTACTATTCAAGGTAATTAAACGGGTCGATTTAGCGCTCAGGACTTCCTCCAACGCATTGGACATTATTTATGGGCTCATAGATGGGATGGGCGTTGATGATGCCCGGTGGCCTTCATATCTGGGAACTTATGGTATCTCTATTTATTGGCCCCATAAAGTAGGATATTTTTCATCGACGATTTAATAAAATATATGCGGTTCCATTTGCCACGGTGTGCATGTGGCCGGTATAGATATCAAGTATTATTTCGATATGTTTAGCATTGAGGAAACCTAACGAACACCTTGTCGGGCCTGGCCCGACCAGACTCTCTACTGCCAACTCATCGCTCACTCTGATCTCGGCCACATGTCAACGATCTATTTTCTCTCTATCTCAGTCGACAGATACAGGAATTCAATGACCTGCATAGTACTTATTGAGCACTGAGGCAGAGATCATCTTATCTTGGTCTTATCTGATGATAATTTCGGACAAGCGTTTCTCAGGCTCACGCCAAGCAACGTCGCCAAGTTCGGCTAAATTGCAACTCTCCAAGCTCTCAATTGCTTCGAAACCAGTATACCATGTTGGTATAAGGCGGCTTGCCACTGCCTTCTCTAAAGGTTTCAGTTATTCTGAAGCAACGAAGAACACATCTCAACTGTTGATACCCATAATATGCATATTTGGTTCGAGGTGAGCTATTCTCTTTGACCTTCATTGCAGGCGAAATTCATGTCGACGTCGCACAGTTGAAGTTGTTGAGTCTGAGACTCAGGATTTTCTCTGTAAAACTTACTCTCAGACAAGTGGTCGGTGTAGGGAAGGGACGATGGCGGAAGAAGGTCACCAAAGCGAGGGACAAGGCCCGAATGTCGAAGCGGAAAGCAGCTCGAATAGCCAAAGATATCATCATACCTTCCCTCCCAGGCGTGTCGAAGCTGAAACTTCCCCAGCCACCTGTACCCCATCTCCTTCGTTCGAATCTACCACCTTCTGACTCCGAACGCGACCTCATCAAGAAAACCATTGCGGATGCGGGGAATACGGTGTCCAATCTCAAGCAGAAGCTGGCTACCAGGATCGAGGCAGGCCAGACGAATCGCGGCTGGGAAACGGTGACAAGGCATAAAATTGGGCAGGCCACGCGCTTTATAAACCAGCATGAGGGCATCATCTCGTCCATACGACGACTTCCTATAGAACTCATCCAGGAAATATTCGCATGGGCCACCTTGCATGTTCGGACTCATAGTCGTTACCGGACCGTTTCAGAGCTCCCATGGCGTCTCTCGCAGGTATGCCAGACCTGGAGGGCCAGTGCACTTTCTGTTTCGACTCTTTGGAGCTTCCTGCCAACGCTTCAGCTGAAGAAATCCCGAGCAGCAACAAGGCACCAAATGGGATACCTCACAGAACTCCTACGGCGCTCTGGAAAAGCGCCGCTCGACATCTACGTCCATTCCCCTTACTACGACAACAAAACACATCCTATACTTGATACCCTCATATCCCATTCTGAAAGATGGCAAACCCTTACAGTCGAAGCCACGCCGATACTCATATCTGGTTTCGGTGCTGCAAAAGGCCGGCTATCATCACTGAAGTGCTTAGCGTTACAGACGCCCTGGCACAGATTTTTTGATGGGCCACCAGTGGCGCTCGACACGTTCGAAGTTGCTCCGCAACTCCAGAAGGTCTCCGTCAGCGGTCCATTTGCTGGAGAGGTGAAGCTGCCTTTCTCTCAGCTCGTGCACTACAAGGAGCGCCGCATTTCTTCGAACTTGATGAATCAAGTCCTCTCATCTTCCCTCCTACAATCGCTGACCGTCCTCGAGCTGTCTGATCAAGCCGATTTTCCCTCGGTCACTCTTCCTCATCTCATCAAACTTCAAATCAAATTCCAACATGAAGCAATGGGGAATGCTTTTGACAAATTCACACTCCCGGCCATTGAAGACATCAAAGCAGTTTCGGCGGTTGGAAATCTGATCGCCCGTTTGACTACCTTAATAGGCCGGTCCAGGAGCCCTTGTCCATTGAAGACGCTCTCCGTACGGACTGGGTTCATCGAGCCAGGTGATCTATCATCGTTGCTCAGGTTGACTCCCGAGCTCCGCAGCCTGGATACCACGATCACAAGGACCAACAACTTCATCGACATCGCCAGTCTCGCGTATAGAGGACGCTCTCCCCCACTGGTACCTTACTGGAGACGTGTAAATTCTACGTCGAAAGTTCCATCAGCGCGGAAACGTCGCAGGCTTTGAACGAGCTCGCAGCTCTTCGCTGTGAGTTGGAAATCGAAGGCGATACCACGACGGACGTAACTCTCGTCCCTGGCGAAATTCGGCCGCTGAAGCACTTGTGTATTTACTTCGATGCCGCGGTTCAGCTGCAGCGCCAGCAAGCAGAGCTCGAAGGCTGGAGTTCGAGTGCTGTTTCCATGCAGATGGGCGTATTTAAGGCTCAGCTAATCATAGAGATCCCTAACCTCGCGCAGGGCGGGGTTGCGAAACTTGGTGCACGCGAAAAGCCGCTCAGCAAGAAGGGTCTGGAGCGGGTTAGTACCTTGCTAAAGGATATCGATAGTACGGTCATTGAAGATCCAGTGAACATCTATGTTCGTATACTTATTTATTCTCTAGGTTATTTGTTACTGATTTTTTTTTGCCGTCATAAATAGGCTGCGGGCATACATTATACCCTGCACGACTTCAGTCAAATGCGCTACGCACCTAACTCGGAAGAAAGCAGATTGTGCAAACGCGCCAAGGACATCCTCGAGAAGTGGCATCCTCTCTTTCTTGAAGACCTCCCACATCGTCACTGGGCGTTCAAAGGCTCGCTTTGCGTTGGATATGTTCCTACGAACGATGGTGCGGGGCTTTACTCCCTTGTGGTAGTATCGGTTAACTGATTATTGTTCCTTGAAGATATTCGAACATCTGGTGACGCTCTGGACATTATCTATGGACTCCAAGATGAAATGCCGTTGCATTCCATCTTCTGGCCGACGTTCATGTCGTATTCCTAATATTTTGTATCATTACCCATTGAAATCTGTATGTATGTATAATCAGGGATGGATTGTGTTGTATGTAACAAGTATATTGGATATTCCGAGACTCGACGAGTATGTACTTGCTTGAATATGAGTAATTTCCTGGATGTGACTGCTACACGTTGCGGTTCTGTATCTCGGCGCTTCCACAGTACAAATATAGTAGTGGCAATTGGACGTGAAGGCTCGGTGAACTCGAACGACTCTGCAACGACTCTGTGTTTCTTATTATACGTGCATGTAATACATATCATATGTCAAGTATTGTGTCAAGTCTATATGCTTTACCGAATTTTGACTGGATTTCTAAGAATATGTATGGTTCGTGGAAACCAATTCGAGTGATTTCACTCTAGGGTTGTTGAAGGTCATGATAATCATTCATCCTAGATGCATATAGATATGACAACTTGGGGAAAGACCTCAGTCCAATTTTTTTTTCTATCAGTCAAACAGCGACAGACCTCTGAATCGTATGTTTGCACATGTACTACGCCAACGTTCAGTAGGATCTACCATCTCTGCCGATCCCCATTTTTTTTTTCTTATAGCTTTTTGCCGGCTTTCGCACTGATTAGATTCCTTGGGTAAGTGATGAATTAATCTTTTAATCTTGGGCCGCTATGATCTAGATTCTAGAACGTCAAGTATATGTTAGATTGAATCCCCGTTCCCTTCAACCCTTCAACGTTCAACCCTTCATCGACATCGTGAGGCTCAAAATTAACAGCGCTCAAAAGCCAAAGTGAACTGCTGCCTGACCGCTGCCCAAACTGTCATAGACGCCGCATCGTTTCCGCGAGGTCGACATTCCTGTCTGTGGGAATTCGGAGGCAAATCGGGCATTTGGCAGCAGACTGGGCGGCTCGACGAGCTCTTGTTCTGCCACCACCCATCACGCCCCACCCACCTCCAGGCTACGCGCCTCGCGTGCAGTATTCTGAATACTGGCCGCACGTACGACCCCGCTCATGGAACGCCGGGTATCGGCCGCCTTTCAGCTTTCGGATGAACTTGTAGATCAGAATGGGCAGGCTCGGTTCGCGGACGTCGACTGGGGCACGCCAGCGAAGGAGGATGCATCGATTGCGCCGTGGATAGAGCAGGATCCACCTGTGAGGATTTCATAGCTATCAACCGATGTTTCCCTTCGACCATGTCGGGGAACTCGTTGGACATGCTAACCTACTGTTGCAGCCAACACCACCTCCGAAGCAGTATCCCATAGGCCCACTTCAAAATCCATCATCGGTTTCGCGCGGCTTTGGTTTCCCCTCCAAGAATTCACTTGTTTCACTGGTGTCACTGCGGCAGAACAGCTCGAGCAGCGTGTATCGCTCAAACGGCGGCTCGAGCATACGCTCCTCGGAGACGCAGATTACGCTTACGGTACCAGAGCGCAAGCGCCGTTCAGCTGATGACAGCGAGTCTTCCAGAGGGCTATTCTATAGTGGCTCATCCACCAATTCCGGCGAGATGCACAAGTCGAAATCGTCGTATAACCTTTTCTCAAAGCTGAAATCACGGCCGAGCAAAACCCACCTGCGATCAGAGTCCGAGGACTCTGAGCATCCATCTCATCCGTCTTTGCGGCCTCCGATACCACCTATCCCCCAGCAACGATATCCGAACCCTCTGTTCAGCAGTATCTCTTCCAATAGCTCGACACCAACCATAGTTTCAATACCATCCTCCGTTACTTCGAAAGGGAAGCGGGACAAAGGGAAGAAAAGGTTGGGGAGCAAAATGCCGCCGCCTCCACCCGCAAAAGACGCGTCGATAGCTTCTCAAGATAGTCTGGATCTCGCCAGTAAAATGGGTGTCGTCGACTTCTCTCCAGACCAGCTGGAAGGCATCGTGGACTTCAGCATCGCCGCCGGCGGGCTCTACTCCTCGTCATCAGCGAGCCACGGCTTCGCCGGCATGCGCGATCCAAATTCACCCAGCAGCGGGTTCGATTCCGCGCAAAGCCACTCCGATCACAGCACCTACCCTCACCAATACTTCCTCCCTCAAACCGAATTCAGCGATCCTTTCTCAACAACATCACCCCAAGATAAACGAAAAGGAATGATATCGTCGCCCGAACCTTGGAAACCATTACCAAAATACCCTAACCCCCCACCGCCGCATGGCTTCCTCCACGCCCAAGGGTTGGCCACCAGCCCAACTGATGGCCCTGGTAGCCCGTCGTGGGCCGCGCCTGACAGCTGGGCGGTGGACAAAGGCACGGGCGACTACTACACCATCCCGGAGCTGTCAGAAGGCTACAACTCGGATTCCGACGACGGAAACGCGACGATGGGGCCTTTGAGCAACGGCGCTGGGAAGTCGCGGACCGAGGACCGCCCGCGCAGGCGCGCGCGGAATGTGGGGTCGGTGTCGTTGTCGTCGATGGCGTCGTCGAGCGCACTGGGGACGGGGACGCTGTCGCGGCTGAGAAGCCAGCCCCCGCCGGGTGCGACGTACCGGATGCGGATGTATACGCCGAACTCTGCGTATCATGTTATTGCGATTGATTTGGACATAACGGTGGCGAGTCTTACGGCCAAGCTAAGTAAGAAGATGCCGCAGACGAAGAACGGGAGGGTGTATTTGTATTTGAAGGAGCAGGGTCGAGGTGTGACTCGATATTTTATTTTTCCTGCTATGGGTTTGCTAAAAAAAATATCGCCTATAGAACGGATATTAGGTCCACACGAACGGCCGGCTGCCATCGTTAAACTTCGTATGGAACAGGCGGGTTATGATTACGAAGATGGCCAACATTTGCTTGGAATAGAGAATCTCAACATTTTATTGAAGTTCGTTTATAAAGCTCAACTCCTGGCTGGCGTACGTTATTGTTTGTCATTTTTCCTCGACTGATACTAATCATTAGCATCATTTTATAGGAAGAGCAAATTAATCTCTCCAGCTACGAAGTTGTGGATTTAACAGGTCAAGGTTTGCGTGTGATCCCGCTAGGATTGTACAAAAACGCCGACCAAATCGTCTTCCTCAAGCTTGACCGTAATCCCATGATTGAAATCCCTCTCGACTTCATCCAGTCATGTACAGTGCTGCGTGACCTTCGTATGTCCTATATGTCGATGAAGAAAGTGCCGCAAAACATACGACATTCAACAAGTCTGCATCGCCTGGATATCTCTTGTAATTCTATTCGCGACCTTGAAGATGCTATTCTCGACCCTATTCCCCAGCTTTACACAATTCATGCACAGAACAATCGCTTAGAGAACCTGCCATGGCATTTTGCTCGCCTCAAAACCCTCACGACACTCAACATCTCCAATAATAAATTCCGCACATTTCCCCAGGTTCTCACCCAGATCACAACTCTTCGCGACCTCGATGTTTCATTTAACATGATTACAGAGTTGCCCGACCAAATTGGGGCCCTTACAGCGCTCGAGCGCCTGACCCTCGTTGGCAACCAGGTGTCGAAATTCCCAGACCAGATCGTCGACCTCGTCATGCTGCAAGTCCTCGACATCCGGCGAAACCAGTTCTCGGATCTGGCGCTGGTATGTAATTTGCCGAGCTTGCATACGCTAAGCGCAGACCACAACGCCGTGCATGCACTCGATCTCTCGCTTGGCCCGCGACTGAAGACGCTCGTTGTATCGCAGAACGATATCACGCAGCTTACTATCTCGCCGGGTCCGATGGGTAGACCTCCGTACGCATTGACCACCCTCGATCTCTCCTGCGCCAAACTTTCATCACTCGACGATCTGGCCGTTAGCCACCTCTCCTCCCTACGTGTTCTCAAGCTCGACCACAACTCCTTCCGCTCTCTACCCGACAGTCTTGGCGATCTCAAGTGGCTAGAAAACCTGTCATGCACGGACAACAAACTCGACTATCTTCCCAATTCCATTGGCCGCCTACAGGAACTCACGACCCTGGATGCCCATAATAACAACCTCAATGAGCTACCGCAGACGATATGGGAATGTTCAAAGCTATCGAAAATTAACCTGACGTCGAACTTCTTGAGCAGTTGGCCAGAGCCCCCAATCGTTGCCAAGGAGATGTATATCGTCGATGGTAGCCTGGCTGCGCCCGGCGCTCCACCACGGAAGGGCTCGGTGGCCTCCATCAGCTCGGTGCGGAGCCTGCCTGCGCTCGTCCACTCCCTGGAGAAGCTCTACATCGGCGAAAATTTGCTAACAGACAACTCTGTGGTGCCACTCATGATTTTCAAGGAGTTGAAAGTCCTTAATATGTCGTTTAACGAAATTCAAGACTTGCCCCCGAATTTCTTCCGCAGCATGACGCTCCTCGAGGAGCTCTACCTCAGCGGCAATAAGCTGACGAGCATCCCTAGCGAGGACTTTCCTCGCCTGACGAAGCTGGCGACGATATTTTTGAATGGGAATCGGCTGGTGTCGCTACCGCAGGAATTGGGCAAGGTCGCGAACTTGACGGTGTTGGATGTGGGGAGCAATTACCTGAAGTACAATATCAACAATTGGGAGTTCGACTGGAATTGGTATTTGGCTTTTGCCTCCGTCGTCGTTCTATCCGTTGATCCATGTTTCCTTTTAGGAATTTCAACACCAATCTCAAGTATCTCAATCTCTCCGGAAACAAGCGTCTCCAGATCAAGGCTGAATCGTCTCCTTCGTCGGTCCGGACGGGCAAGCACTCTCATGTATCCACCACACCGATGCTTTCTGGGTTCACCAGCCTACAGCAACTCAAGGTCTTAGGCCTCATGGACGTCACCATTACCAATACATCGCAAGACGCAACGGTTGATATACCTGACGAGAACATCGATCGTCGCGTGCGAACGTCGCTCTCAACAGTATGCGGCATGGGCTATGGTATTGCGGACTCCATGGGCAAACACGATACGTTGACGATGGTCGATCTGGTGCATGAGTTTCATGGTCGACAAGACGAAGCGCTCTTCGCCATGTTTGGACGGACGCATCCCCCAAAACACCTTCCACAAGGAGCGAGTCCTAATCGCCTGACCAAATATCTGCACGATAACTTCGTCAGTGTTTTCAAGACCCAGCTTGCTGCAGTCAACAACAAACAGGAGAAAGAGGGCGTTCCGCATCATCAGCGAAAGGAGGGCATACCCAAAGCGCTAGTGTGGACTTTCCTGAAACTCAATCAGGATTTATGGGAGGTTCTGCAGACGACACGGAAGAACTCGCAAGTATCTCTAAACAAGCCACACACGATCGAAAGCGCCTACTCGCGCACGGGTGTCTCCTGCGTCGCGGTATATTTCTTCGACAGAACCCTTTATGCAGCGAATGTCGGTAACGCTCTAGCGATAGGCTCGCGACAAGGTGTATATCATGAAATATCCCGGAAACACGATCCCTTCGACCGCAATGAAACCATCCGTATCCGAAGCGCTGAGGGCTCGATATCACCGTCTGGCCTGGTTAACGACGATGCTGAGGCGAAAGTATCGCGCAGTTTTGGCTACTATCACCTATTCCCTGCCATCAACGCTCGACCGGATATTCTTATCTATGACTTGTCGGACATGGACGAATTTATCATAATTGCGAACTCCGGCCTTTGGGACTTTGTGCCTTATCAAACCGCTGTCGATATCGCCCGTAGCGTCATCAGAACCGATCGGCCAGATCCTATGCTCGCTGCTCAAAAGCTGCGCGACTTCGCCATCAGTTACGGGGCGGATGGCAGTGTCATGATCATGGTTGTGTGGGTTGCGGACCTTTTCAATACACCATCACGTTCACGCCAGCCGACGCTGGATCCCATTCTCGACCAAAGCTATCGAAGGAGGAGGCCGGAAGATCAACGCCCGGGTTTCAAATTCCTCGACTACGAGATTCCTGCGCCTACTGGCCACGTCACGCTCGTCTTCACGGATATCCGAAATTCTACGCATCTTTGGGAAGCCAATCCCGGTATGCCGACTGCTATGCGACTCCATAACACCCTTCTTCGGCGACAGCTCCGATTATGTGGTGGGTACGAAGTGAAGACTGAAGGAGATTCCTTCATGTGCTCCTTCCCCACTACGCTTGCTGCGGTATGGTGGTGCTTAACAGTGCAGGTCCAGCTTCTCAACGAGCCTTGGCCTCTGGAGATTCTCGAATGCGAGGACGGAAAGCCTATCTACGATCCCGAAGGGCGTCTCATCGCCTGCGGCCTCTCCGTTCGGATGGGAATTCACAGTGGAATGCCTCTATGTGAGCCAGATTTAATCACCCACCGAATGGATTACTTTGGGCCAATGGTCAATCGATCTGCTCGTATCGAAAGCAATGCGCTGGGTGGACAAATATCCTGCAGCAATGATATCATCCGAGAGATCAACGCAAGGGTCTCGGAGACCGAAGAAGAAACCGAATACTCGAAGCTCCAAAATCCCAACGCCATCGAAGGTATCCGCGATATAGGCCTTGTGATCATTCCTGTCGGCGAAGTCAAGCTCAAGGGCATTGAATTGCCTGAAATTCTATCGATCATATATCCCTCTGGCTTGGAAGGACGTCACGATTTAAAGGATGCCCCGGTTGACCCGACAGCGTCCGCTTCGCGGATCCAGTTCAGCGTGCCCCAGATACAGGAGCTCGGAATGCTTTGCCTGCGAATCGAAGCCCTCTCTACAAGACGCTTGTTCAAACCTCTCCCCGAACGCAAGAATAGCACTCAATCGAATGTTGAGTTCGAAGGGAGTGTCGACAATTCGCACATTTTTTATTCTGATCCCAATCTCCTCCTTCCTCCCATCAATTATAATTCAACCGACGCAGAGCTCATGCGTGTTCTCGACTCCCTTTCTTTGCGAATTGCCAACGCCATCAACACTGTTTGCGAACAGTACCAAGTGGCACCCACTGAGCCTGCTGTCCCCGCTATCACCAAGGACACTTTGATGGCTGCCCTTCTGAACGATGGCTTTCTTGACGAAGAGACTTTGCGCTACATTGCCACTAAATTAGACTGATCTTAAATGATTCCATGTGCCACTCCACCATTATATCCTCGTTTTCATTGCATGTGTACTTATCCCTTTCATCAATTGCTCTGTTGTTGCTATACACTGGATTTCTTCGCCTTTGTACCATCCTAGACTTATGTACATATATCATACCTTCCTGTCCGTTATTTGGGTCTCTGCGATTTTATTTCTCTTATTCTGTGTTTGTATGTTTATTCAACTTTCCTTGCAACGAATTTTTTTTTTGGCCACCCGCAGGGGTTCCTCAGCGATTCTTAACGCAATGCCAGATACCATGAGTCCATACTTCGAGAACGCCGGCCTGTCATAATGTGAAGACAACCGTCAGACTCGCGCTTAGTTCATAGAATAGACGCCGGCTTCATAGTATGGGTAAGCAAGCGGCGCTCATGGAAGGCATCCCGAATTGTTTGTGTTGAAATGCCCACAGCTTTTGAGCCCAAGCATTCATTGTAGGCTTTGCATATACATTGAGCAATCGAGAGGATGACTTACTTCGTGAGGTTATTCTTTGAGGAATGATGAATCGTTCGAAATCGAGAGCTAACTCTGACGAGGCGATACTGCAGAATCAATAAATCCAGGACTAAATTCGCTCCATATCTTGAAACCGCAAAACAACGATACCTATGGATATCGAGACTGGTGTTCTCAGTCCTGAAGTTTATCCTTTGTGGATGTATTCGCAGACAATTGATCAGGGTTGAGGACATTGGATATGTCGAAAGGCATGTTCCATCATTATGTGGTATTCTGACAGCTGTATATTGGGCCAATAGAGCGTTCTTGGTGAGGATGTTTTCCATTGCGGCTGGCCCTCAACGATACCGGCCTCGCCAGTTCACATTAACACAGATAATTGGCAAAAATAAAAAGCACAGCGAATGTCGGATCCTAACGAAATCCAGACAAATAAATAAACCTAGTTGCAAACCTGGAGGCCTTTAAGAATCCTTCTTCTCTGACTCCTTCTGAGGCGTGTTATATGGTGTGGGCGCCATACCCGAGACACCAGCCTTTTCATTAGCAGGCTCTGTTGAAGACTGTGAAGCTATAAAAGGCATGGCGTATTAGCGTCCGTTCCCATAATAATTTTGGAAGCAAATGATAGAAAAGAAAGGGCGCGAGTTGAAATAGTCAATAGAAAGCGTATTCACCTGCGAGATCTTTCACAACCCGTTCACCAATCAGGATTACACGTCTGCACGCCATCTGCCATACACCAACGCTGACAGAACCTGTACATTAAGATCGTCAGAACCAGTAAGAATTGAACCCGAGTAAAATCCGTACCCGCGGGAGCAAATGGCAAAGAAAGCCACCAGCCCAAAGGTCCAAACCATCCTTCGGGAAGGTAGAAAACAGCTTGTCTCCTGTACCACCAGCCAACGACGAATTGCAGACCCGTGGTTAGAAGCCACAACAATGAGTTGAACTTCATCGCGAAGCCAGACTTTGCTGACGCGATTTCTGAGTCTGTTGAGAGATTGTAATGTGAGACATGTCAAGAGATCACAGAAAAACATGTACGCACTCAGTTTCTCCAGGTCTCCTAGGCCTTTGTCTACACTTCGCCGTAGTTTAGCCCACTTGGCGAATTGATCTTGCGCACTTGTCTTCATTAGATCCGCTTTATTCCGCAGAAGCTCGGTTTTGAGCTGCCGCTGGCGTGCTGCTAAAGGCGAGCGTGTGACGCGAAGATATGTAGTATATGTCTATCAAGCGGTGCATCAGAAAATCATTGATAAGGATGAGTTGAGTCACAAGGAATATCTTTCAATGGATGCGTGAAAAGATAGGTTTTGGACGTACAAGGTCTAATAGAACGGTCTTGCCGACCCATGTTACCAATTGTCCAATAAATACGAGAAGAAATATCGTCAAGAGTATCGACATGGTTGTCTCTCCTTCGGGTTACTGCTCCGGCGCTAGTTATTGGTTTTCCAGTATTTGCCTTCCTTGCACTTGGATGATATACACCAACGATGCGTTGTAGGTCGTACACAGAGTGGAATGTCCGCGTTTCCCAGAGAGATTAGAGATAGAATATCGTACAATAGAACAGTGGCACGGAGAATGGAAGGAGAACGGAAGAAGAACGTCGACGTCGTCGCGCAGGAGCGGGCAAACGTTTGCCACGACGCTCAGGTTCGTTGGTGATTCAATACCACGTGCTCCGGGCCGGTTGACGGGAATTCCCTTGACGGACACCTTCATGAGCGCTGCGCGCAGGCTGCGCGCTGCTGCGCGCCTCGAGCGCGCCTATTGGATGTTGATTGAATGCGGATTGGATGCTATGTCCGAATACTTGCGCACGTAGCACTCAGTAGTTTCTACTTCAGAAGATGTGAACAAACATGGCTCGCAGATTCAGACAGAAAGATCTTCTTACACAGCTTGTACACAGCAAGCGGCCTCTCAGTAAAAGTTGAATAAAAAGCAAATAAAAAGTCTAGATTTGCATTAGGGACTCCGGGCAGAGAGAAAGCTAACCGATCTATCTTAATTTAATTTATACAGACGATACTGGCGGAATATCATGAGGTCTGTCGGGCAGTTTTTCCGATTTATTACCAGGTCTGCGGTCGAAGTCCAAGTCTTGGGATGTGCTCGAATTGTTCCCTGCATCGAGGACGGTGGTAATTGGGCGCTGGAACTGAATAGAACCCAGGCGGTCCTCGTGCATCCCAGCAATATTCGGAGTAGCTATGTCCGAGGGCCTCAAGGTCGTAAATGCGCGTCCTCGGCTACTTGATATACAATTAATAAGGGCGATGCGACCTAAGTAATGCTGGAAATGAGCTAGAATTTCTCTGGCGAGGACTTCACGACTCACGCAAACATGGGGGAATAGGAGGAGGGGAATGATGCCCCCATTGAAGGTGTTTATGCTGGCCCACTTGACAAGTATCAGATATAATGCACCAGTCACAATTATCAGAAAGCAGGATTCCCCGACCATAACGATGATTCTGAATATGGTGATCCATATTGCTTTCCCATAATCTTTCGCATCGTTTCCTGATGATAAAGTAGTCGTCCCGTAATCAGTGAAGCACGGATGAAGTTCATGCATGTCGCAATTGAAATTGTGACCACGCTTGATGTCAATGGAGAGTGGAAGCTGAACGCCGATTCAGAGACTTGAGGTGGTAAATAATATAGCACTGCAAAGACTTCACATCGGCGGTAGGTCAGACAATCATGAAACTGTATCAAGCTCTTAGCTACGTACCAAGCGATCCCATAGATGTTGAAATTAAAGCAATATATACGAATATCCTCCAGGATGCATTCCGATATAGAACAATACAGCGCCAGAGCTATAACATATAAAAAACAAATGAGATATTGATTAGATCCGTCACAACGAAGTAGCTTGGGAGCTAAAAGGCTAACCAAAAAACCATCGGCGCCTAAGACTGCAGGTGGAAGGAAGATCGGTTCATTTATTTTGATGACATTTTGCGACAGGCTGTCAACCCCGTTGAATACTGCGCTTGTGATATACACAAAACTCTGTATAGCGGAGGCAGTGCTCAATGAAAACATCACAACGGTGTAGGCGATTAAGACTGAGCGCGTCGTGCGTGTGTACGAGTGTCGCTTGTTGGAGATCAGGAGCGCCAGACAATGTAGGAAGAGCGAAGTAACGAATCCGTAGACAACTGCGGAGATAAGAGTGCCTATTAGCTGTAGGCGGATAGAGTTGTCGATGGGTACATCGGTGGCCACATCCCTAAGGACATTGAGCATGCTGACAAGAGGGAGATATCTTTGAACTGTTCGTTTACTTTTCAAAAGGTATGATGCTATACTTGTATCCAATCGCGTATCCTTTTCCGTATTCAACGGAAGATGTGCTCGACTGGAACAGCCGCCGACCTCCGTACCTCCGTGTACTCCACCTGGAAACTCCACTCAACAGAACCTCCCATTTTTTGAGTCTTGACTTTTTACGTTAAATATGCGACCAGGCCGCCAATTGTGTACTCCGCCTGTATGCTCCACCAGGATGCTCCAATATCATCTTTGAGATTTGTCTCGAAAGTTTGACTTTCTAACGTTACTGCAGCCTTTTTATTTGCATCCACAGCCCAAGTCAGTGTCTCCACCGGTGTCACAGCCTGCACCAATATTGTATTCCTCTATAATAAAATCGTCACGGTGGTCAGAGTATAGAAACTAGCCTGCTAATTTGCTGCTGATACGGAAGTACGCCACAGCTTGATCCAAACTGGTGTCAGTCTGTTTGAGAGTATATCCAATCTCTCTTCGATCCGATACATCGGAAAATTGACTTCCATTTACTATTAGAGCTATTTATCACTCAAATGAATCCTTTTCTGAGCGCGCCCGGACTCGCATGGCGCTCATGATCATGTCGAAAGATTGGGCTAAAAATAGACATTACTTTCTCCTGCTAAGTAAATACTGCGCGACTCTATGGACCGCCAAACGCACATTTATTCCCACGTGCGCGCGAATGTCCGCGCGCGCGCCAATGGGGCTCAGCTCACGAGAACACCGTCCTTACCCTTCGGTCCATCCTAGATAGCTAATTACCATGTATTGTAGTCTATTTAGGACAATATCACACTGTCTTGACCTATACAAAACCCTCCGATGTTGTTGCCGACGTCCCAGGCCAGGCCCATCAATTAACTTAGAAATTTGAGAAGAGTCAAAGATGCGCTGCGCGCCCAATGCGCGCGGCGTCTGTCTTCCCATAGTACATCGACATATGCATTCATGCAGAGGCGGTGATGCGCAAATAGCCGTAATAGACGAGATTGCCACGTAACTTCTACAGTTATACCGTTTCAATCTCTCATAAAAACTAGCTCCTGATCACTCCTACTGCTTGTTGAGTTGTAGTAAAGTAGCAGAATTTTGAACAGACCTATTGTCCATGTAGATTCAAAGTAGCTAATATCTTACTTTTCTTGGAAAATCCGTTGGAAACCCCATTGACTTTAACATAACTTCTTTTCAGACACGTACTACCTATGGATAATGATTCGAATTTCATTTCGCACTATTGAAAGGGAGACAGATAATATAAAGACAATGTATGTTGGGACTTATACAAGATCCATCTGTCCATATATAATGTATATCCCTGTCTTGAAATTTCAATACTTGTTTGCAGTTCAACGTGTTGATGATAATTTGATGGGCCCGGTCCGGCTTCCAAAGACGTCGGTAACAACATCAGAGGGTTTTGTATAGGTCAAGACAGTGCTATTTTATTTTTTGAGGACTGTAATACATGGTAATTAGCTATCTGCGATGGATCGAAGGGTGAGGTAGATGTTCTCATGAGCTGAGCCCCATTGGCGCGCGCGTGGACATTCGCGCGCACGTGGGAATAAATGTGCGTTTGGCGGTCCATACGACTCTCTCAATCACGGGGTGCAGGACCAAATAAAATGTCATGATTTATGTGAAATATATGCCACAAAAGGCGTATTTATTTACATAAATGGCCATTGTTTTGAATACCTTTTGCATAAATGTCGACCATTTATTTGGTCCTGCACCCTGTGAATATGTAGCTTGTAAGCTTCTCAATTGTGTTGTGCGATAAAACATCTATGGGTAGTTTTATTTCACCCCAGGCAATGTTAATGGGGTGATATTATCAGCGATTTCCGCCCAAGAAAACAAAAGCGGCAATTAGTGACTTCCACGATCTAATCTGATCCACTAACAAATTTCGTCACTGCTCGACGTTCTCTATATTACTCAAGAATCTTAACGCTCAGTAGCGACGATTTCCTGGTATCGAAAAATTCTACAGAATCCAGATTCCACGTCGAACGCTATCACTACATACTTGTCGCGGTGAATTCCATAGAGCCCATGTCACTCTACGAGAAATGATACTTTAAATAGTGATATGTCAATAATTTACGGCGATGGCCTATTGCTAATGTAATGTACAATGTTAGGATTTTTAAGGCTCAGCCTTATGCAAGAGAGTTTGACAAGGTTTCCTGGCTTTCCATCGGCCGCTTGTCATTTTGTGGGTATTCGGATTCGTGCATGCTACTTTGGTCGAAGGTACTGCTCTTTGTCTTGTTAAATTGTATGGGCCTTGCATTTGAAAGGCACTCATCCATCATCCCTTCGATATTGGGAGTGCGAATTTGTGAGAGCCTAATGGTTGACTTGGTAATTGCACGTCCTCTGGCTACCTGATAGATGACGATCAAAGGCGACAGCACCTAGTAAGTGACAGTCTGGAGCGTTAATGTGGAGTCAAAAGATAGCACGATATTAAGAACTCACACAAACATGTGGTAATAGAAGGAATGGGATGATGCAGCCATTGTATGTCTTCATGTTACCCCGAGCCACGAATACCAGGAATATGATGCCCGTAACAACAATCAGGCTGCAAGATTCGACGAGCATAAAAATCACCCTCATATATGGAGAGCTAAATTGCGCGCCAAGAGCACGTCGGATGCCTTCCTGGTGATATATAAGTCTTCCAACAATGATTGACGTGAGAACGAGGTTGAGACATGTTGTGATGGATATTGTGATGACGCTCGGTGTCAATGGCGCGTTCAAAGCATTGAAAGCAGGTATCTTTGGTGCCAGGTAGAACAGGATAGATGAAGCTGTCACGCACCAGTGATGATCTGGCGTTAAGGATTGTCTGAACAGTAATTGACTGGGAGGGACGTACTCAGGGTACCCGTCGAAATGCAGAACAGAACACCATATAGTATTACTCGATATCGCAATGACGCGGTTCGGTATAGGATAATGCTGCGCCAAAGCTAGGACACAAGAAGTATAATATGTCTACATCAGCCGTACTGTCAAAATATCAGGAGCATTCAAACTGACCATGAAACCGTCGGCCCCAAAAATTGCGAGTGGAAGGAACATGGGCTCGTTCATGTTGATTATGTTTGGAGTTGTAGTAGTCGCCGTGGAAGCGGGTCCTGTGCCAGTGATATACACAAAAGCTTGGATCGCAGACCCTGTGCTGAACGAGTACATGACGGCGATATAAATTATGAGAATTAGACGCATAGTGCTCGTGTATGAGTGTTTCGTGTTGCTTATCAGCAGTGAGATGGTGTGGAGAAAGAGACATGTTATGAAACCATAAACGACGGCGACGATGAGAGTCCCAATCAGCTGAAGGTGAGGTTGAGTGTCTTCATTGGCCGTAGCGCCTAAAAAAATAGGCATTGTATGTGTGGGATCCTTGGAACACCGTTGCCTGCTTTATATCTATCGCGCAAGGGTTGCTTCTGGTTGCACTTCATAAGCTTCATCACGGTTAGCCATCAGTTCGAACATTGACAGTCGCCGCGATCGCGGCCGTGTTGGCATCAACGAAGGCTATCAACGAAACATTCAGGTCTAAATCGGTAAACAACTGTTGTTAAGTACAGTATACTTATGTACCATAACTTACGGAGTTGCGATCTAGATAGCTCATACAATATGATGCAATATGTATGAATAAAAGGGCAATTCTCTTGCATTTTTTAAACATGTCAGAATCTTTCTAATCAGAGGATGCTCGAAGGCTTTAAATTTACAAGAACGTAGTACAGACCTTGTACAAGAATCATTGGTCACCATAGTATGAATGCATGCGCGCTCATCTCAAGGCAAATTACGTGACAGATTATGAATATCGAGGAATTCTAGATGTATCCAGGCCTAACGGCATAGAAGACCTTGAATGAATATATTCGGGCGGCCAATGTGTCGATCCCAAGCAAGTAAGTATAGTTTCACACTCTTTCTGTATGGCTCAGGCATACATAGGATCGTCGGAATTACGGATGTTTTTACCAAAAAGCACAGCATGAGTGGCAATGGCAGAGTCCATACGTCATCCGAGCACCATTTACAGAGCAGAGCGTAGAAGACGAAAGAGAAGCGAAACCTACCTTGAACCCACCCTCAGAAGTACGAAACAGCAATCATGATCAGAAACATCCAAAGCAGTGCTGACCGCACCTGCCGACACCTATCGCAAGTACGACTTGCATTGAGCTTGGGCTCTATGCAGATCAATGCAGATCATAATCATAATAGCATGCGCTCAGCCACTGTCCCAGGTACTCCACCGCCGGAGCTACGAAGATCGTACGCGGGCCAAGCGCTTGTGGGTACAAAGATGCTCACAGATCATCCCTTGTACGCTCGGCGTTTGACCAAAAAATATAGATATAAATACAAGTTTGGAAAAGAGTAAGTCCACAGTAAGAATAATTTACGGCTATGCTCCACAAGCCTGAACCGCTACAGCGAATAGAAAGACCATCCAATATTTCATAATGTTCTGGCCCATAAAGCTCTTGAACGCGGCCGCAGCGCTCGTGGTAGAAGTCGGAATGAGCGCGGCACGAGTTTGAGACGTCTGATTGAATGTACTCTGGCTGATAGCAACAGATCTGGTCGTGTTCTGGACCGCTTGTCCTTGCGGGGGCAGCAGCGCGTTAGCTGACGGTGTTGGCGTCGATGTTGACGTAGAGGCTGATACTGTCAATATAATAGGTGTAAAGGTGGCTTCACGGGGACGACCCGTAACATCGCCGACGAAATTTCCATCTCCCTGTCGCACGACGTTCGAGCATGCTCCCGAAACACCGTCCGAGTACGTGCACTGGAGATCTAATAGTTGTGCACCGTCGGTCTCGGAGATCTCATATTCTGCATGCGAAACGTCGGCGACAATCCCAACTAGAAGAGAAAATACACCTCTCACTGATCAGAAATAGTCAACAAGTCCATGACATGTCTAATCAAACGTACCAGACCAGGTGAACGTAGTCGTTGCAGTAGCTACTTTGTTTAGAATAGGCTCCGTTGTCACATATTCAGCAGCACCGACTGCTAGTGCCGCGTAAGTAGTCTGTCCAGATATCGCTACGCCTTTTTGAGTAACGTCGGTGTAGACCAAAGTGCCATCGTTAACGTTGTCAAATAAAAAAGAGGAATCTGGGGCGAGGATTGTGATAGTTGCACTTGCAGGCTCTGAATCTTGAGCTCTGGCCATATCCATAACTACAGAAGACGAGGAATATTAGTTGAATATAATGTACAATAACCTTACGCCAAAAGCACGTACATTGAATAACAACGGTAGCGGTCAATGCCATAAGGTCGAAATTGAAAGTCCTCATGACCCGTAAGTAGCGAAGGCAAGTGCAGCTTCTCTAATTACCCAACATCATATATACTTTCTGTTGACGCAGATCACTTGAGCCCAAAACTCTGAAAGCTGAGCTAAGCCAAATAAACGGGCATTTCTAGCAGTGGTACAACCGAACGCAGCAGTGCGGGGAAAGTTTTGAGATATAATTAGAATGCGATTGCGGGTCTAGATCAAACGAGCTTTTACCTGAGATACTGGCATACATTCGTGTCTTGCATCTAAAGAAACTCCAAATATGATCCAACACGCTCTTGATCGTGTCGCAAAAGATACGGGGCTCTTCTCAGCTCACCAGAGCTGACTACATACGGCTATCGATCGCAATTTCAATAGAACATGCGTGTCATAATCGTACGTATAAAATGCCAATACTACTACATGAGATGGGATTGCACAATGGAAAGGACAGAGTCTATGATTTAAGTGTTGCAGCTATGCGGGCTTCGGCGGTGACGAAATGTGTACAAGTTTTTAACTGGCTTGGGAGACTAGAATATCTTGTGGAGATGTGGATAAATAAGACCGCAAGAAAGGCGGGATACCGAAGAGAAAAGGCGTTCAATCATGAAGAGTGTCCGTCACTCAGAGCGACGCGCGCTGGAGGCCAGGCTCAACACCATCGTGCATAGCCAGATAGCCCATCAAATCGCTCGTCAAAAACTCGCTCGGCCACGTCTTCCTGATCTGCCCCTTCAAATACTCCACCGCAATGCCCACGTTCTCGTCCTTGAGCCCCGCGACGATCTTCTTCAGCCCAGGCGCGACCTCCCTGATCACCGCATCGATGCCCTCCGCGGTGACGGGCACGCCCGTGTCCGCGAGGCGCGCGCCGTAGTGCACCCACTGCCACAGCTGCACCCGCGTGATCTCGGCGGTGGCGGCGTCCTCCATGAGGTAGTTGAGCGGGATGCACCCGTTCCCCCCGATCCAGGCGGCGGTGTAGGCGAGACACGTCTCGACGTTCTCGCGCACGCCTTCGGAGGTGATCTTGCCGGGAATATTGGTGTTGAGCAGATCGGAAGCGGCGACCTTGACATCGGAGCGGAGGTTATAGTACTAAAGCAGGAATATGAATATGTGTGTTCCTTCTGAGAGGTGAGATGTAGGTGTATTTACCTGGTTGGGTCCGGGCATGTTTTGATCGAACACTTCACGGGCGATCTTGTTGATGAGGGGGTGGGCAATCCAAGTACCGTCATGTCCAGCAGTGACCTCGCGAAGCTTGTCGGCTCGAACCTTGGCCATGGCGACTTCATTCGCCTTGGGATCGTCCTTGATGGGAATCTGAGCAGACATTCCGCCCATAGCAGCAACTTTACGCCTGGACATGAGGTAAGTTAACGATTCAAACGAAACAAAAAAACGCGTACTTGTGGCATGTCTGGATCAGGAGACGTACATAGGCATCCATGAAAGGAACGGTCATGGTTACGTCTTTGCGATCAGGGAGCACGGCGCCACGGTCAGCTCTTCGCTTTTTGATGAAGCTGAAGATGTAATCCCATCTAAAAATAACTATATGAGCTGGAGCTCCAAAAATAGCACACCAATGCGTCTTACCGTCCACAGTTGAGGCCGGAGGAATGATTGCGAAGCTCGAAGAGGATCTCCTCCATCTGGAATGCGGCAGGGAGTGTCTCTATGAGCACAGTTGCGCGGATAGTGTTGTGTTGCATGCCGATATAAGACTGCGAGAACACGAACACATCGTTCCACAGACGCGCTTCAAGATAATGCTCCATCTTGGGAAGATAGAAGTAAGGTCCGGACCCGCGCTTCACGAGCTCGTGAGCATTGTGGTAGAAGTAGAGCGCAAAGTCGAATAGAGAGCCAGAGACGGGGTGGTTATCGATGGTAACGCGGGGTTCATCCAGGTGCCATCCACGGGGGCTGCAAAGATAGCAAGATAAGCAAAAATAACCATGAGAGACGACAGAGTTATTACGAACCGCACTATGAGAACCGCTGGGTTTTCAATGAGCTTATAGCTCTTTCCTCCCGCCTCAAAATCGATCTGACGCCGAATCGCATCGCGCAAGTTGACCTGTCCATTTACCATGTTGGCAAAAGTAGGCGCGCTTGAATCTGCGAAGTGCTCTTCGCATCAATATTCGGTAACGCGAGCACCCGCTTAGGTGGGCGGGGTAAGAGCAAGAATAAACGCACCTTCGAAGTCAGCCATGAATGTCTTGGCGCCGCTGTTGAGCGCGTTGATGACCATCTTGCGGTCGGTTGGGCCAGTAATCTCGATGCGGCGGTCCTCAAGACCTGGCGCGGGTGGTGCGCAGTGCCATGAAGGCTCGGCACGGATGTGGGCAGTCTCAGAGGGGAAGTCGAGTGCAACACCCGAGTCATAGCGGCGTTGAGCGTCCTCACGGGCGACGAGGAGCGACTGGCGAGTCGACTCGAAGGTGCGGTGGAGGGCGGCGAGGAACTTGAGTGCGCCATCGGTGAAGATCTCGGCCTGAGCCTGAGGGGCGACTTTGGAATGAATTTTAACGCCTTGGACCATGGTGAGAGAGGGTGTGGTGGCGGATGTGTATGCTATGGTGATCTTCAATGTGAGACTGGGTTTTGTAGGGCGCCATATTCAGTCGGCTCCCCGTGATATCCGCATCCGAGTCCCGAGCGGATCGACGTCACATTCCGGGGAAGGCAATCACATGGCCACGCCGCTCCGACCATTCATTCCACATCTCTTCCTCGCCGTCGATGACAGCGTCCAGCCATTGCGCACTAACCACATGTCATAACGTTCACTTACTCATCGTCCTGGGACTCATATTCGTGGCTTCCCAATGGCCAGCTTTCCATCGTGCCCCTTCGACCTTCGACGACTCTGGCTCAGTCGCGACTTTCGGTTTACCGTGCAAGAAAGGAACGGCGCGCCAGCGGAACACCATGTTCCATTTCCTTGGCTAGAACATGTCTGTATGAGTTCTGAGCATTATGCATTCTTTTACCTTCCGTAACTTCTTTATGTTCGCGGTAAACGCTGACAGTCAGGCATGGTGCAAAATAAACCTCGCCCGGCACGGAGCCTGCTCTAGCCTGCTGGCGTACCTAAACTGGGGATTGCAAACTTAGCTTGATACTCCAGGATCTAGCAGTCCATTCATATCCGCGATACATTGAACCCATTCCTTCCACGGTGACTGTTATCTGGAGGGTTCTTTAGTTGCCGTCTCACCAAAGAAAGTGTATGTATGACATGTCAGTAATCCACACATAGGAAACATATACTGCTTATGGTGGTCTATCCTATCTGCTCTAGTTCCTGAACTCTCGCCACAAATAGAGCACCGATGGCTTCCCAAGCCCCAGGGACCGGTCTCACACGCGAAGGAAGGACATACATTGGGCACGAACGTTCACCATGACATCACATTGACACAGACCGATTCAAATTGTACCGCCACTGCCACACGCCCCTTAACCTCGCGAGACGGACCAACAGCTCCGTACGAATTGCGCGGAGTCCATTAAAGCCTGACAGCCCCGCCAACGGACAACGCTGGCGGAGGCGCCGCGGGCGGGGAGACGGAACGGAGCCGACGGGATGCCTCTGCCGCCAGTGCCGAGATGGGCGGAAGCAAAGGCGCACGGTGGGCGCACGCGCGTTGCGCGCATAGCGCTCAAAGCCCAGGGTTCGCTCACGGTATAATGAGTTTGAGTCCTCATTGATCATTTTCAATCCCAAAATGTATGGTACAGAGTGAAAAGGCATGAAGTGCGCTCTTTGTCTTCAATTGGTCTCCAAAGGTTCGAAGTTCATTTATTTATCTACCTGCTGCAATTTAACGGCTAAGTATATCGCTAATCTTAGGTTGTTCAAGATTTTTTTTTGTTTCCTTGGAAGACGCGTATCAGAAATTTCGCTTTCTCAGTTGTAAGCAAACAGTAATGTTAACATTCTACAATGGCTTAGTGTTGCAAAGCTAATACTGTACACGATTTAAGGAAGAAAATTGCGCATAAGAGTGGTACAAAAAGTAACTAGATCAACACGGCAATATGGAAACAAGTGCGCACACAAAAGTAATGGAGTAGATAGCCATTTTTCCTGCTATACCATGCGAGAGCGCTGCACTACTCGAACCACCATAGCCACCAGTCGGCGCTGAGGGCCTGGGTTGCAAGTCAGATCTTGATGGGACTAAAACAGAAGGATCGAATGCGTCTAAGAAATAACAAAAAAAAAAAAGCCAAACATATCAGCGAAATATGCTCGACGAATGTGACGATGGCATACCATATCCATAGTCTAGGACGATCGACGAACGAGGAAGAAATGTAGATGGTGCTCTTTTGGCATTCGCTACGTCTCGCCGCAGGGGTTCAAGAATCCTAAGAGCAGGACTCCCGGATGGACAGACCGAGAAAGCGGCGTAAGAGTTCGTGCTCAGGCAAAGCACGAATATAACAAGACTTGAAATAAAAACGGAGGGCTTGAGTTTCAACACCATTTTAACACTGGAAAGCGTTAGATGACTTCGACGAGTATATCGTTCACGAAGAGAAGCAAGGGATTGGACGATAGGGAAAGAGACTCTGTACCCCAGTGTTATTATACTGGTTTGTTTTGAGATCTGATCAAGGTCAACCTTGACGCAGGGTCAACATTGAATGATCATGAGAAGCTATGCGCGATGGTTGTCATTTCTTTGAGCCTGCACATGGTCTGCCAATGCCTCTGGACCCACAAAGCTATTTGCGGTGGAGTTACAGATATCTCAAGCCGAATAGCCAGCTGATATATATCGCAAAGGATACTATTTCCTGAACAGTCTATGCAGATGATGGGTTCGAAGCCGAAATCCTATCCAAGACTTGTAAAGCAAAGGGTCAAATTAATACGCATGTATCTTGTGCGTGGCTGCACGAAATACGAGACTACTCTAAAATTGACAAACGAAGCACCTCATGTACAACTATGTACAACCACGAACGAAACTTCAGAGTTATGGCCCATCATGCATCAGCCCGATTGTTCTAGCGGCTTCACAGCTCTTATAGCGATGCTCGCCATTTTGATATCCTTGCACATCCAGCATGTGCGTGTGGGACTCGACTTCATTTGAAACTTGAAAGAGTCAATATCAAGAGAGGCGTCGAGTGACAGTTGGCCGCGAACATAGTTCGGTTGCCACAGATGCCACTCAGTTTTTGAGACCCTATGCGCCCACTAGCCTCGGCTGATTCGGCAGCCTTGTCTGGCGCCTATGGAAAGCAGGGGCGCCTAATTATTTGATCACCTTGCACAACTTCATCCCATGATATGTCAAGGTCGAGTCAAGATGATGGAAGTTGGGAACATAAGAGGTCTAGTGCAGATTAAGATGTGCAAAAGATGTGCATGCATTCTTCCTGGTAGATGCACAGGGCGCGGTACCAAATAAATGTGTGATATTTATGTCGTACTTATGTAATGATTTATTTACATCACATTGCAGATATCTGACCTCAGTATATTCAGCAGATATTTGGTACAATTTAATACATAAAAGTGGTCAATTTATCTGCTATATATGAGACAGTTTATTTGGTAGAAACATTGCAAATAAAATGACACCCTTTATTTGGAGAATATTTACAAGTTGAGCAGATTGATTATTCAATAACATATTTACATGATGCAAACAAAGAACATTTGAATAAACCGAGCAATATTATTTGGTAGGAGTATCTAGATAAATAAAGAGATATTATTTGGTAGTTATTTGGTAGCAGTTATGTGGTATCAGTATTAAATTTGCTGGGCCAAAAACGGCAAATCGTGAATTTGCCACACCCAAACGGCAAATCTTGAATTTGCCGTGCCAGAATGGCAAATCTGGAATTTGCCACGCCAAAAATGGCAAATTGTGAATTTGCCGCGCGAAAACGGCAAATTGTGAATTTGCCGCGCGAAAACGGCAAATTGTGAATTTGCCGCACCAGAATGGCAAATCTTGAATTTGCCACATGAAAACTTGATGAAAACGGCAAATTGTGAATTTGCCTCATTAAAATGCGCAGCAAATCTGGAATTTGGCGCACCAAAACGGCAAATTCATGATTTGCCGTTCAAGATTTGCCATTTTCACGCAGCAAATTCCAGATTTGCCGCTTTGCCGAGGCAAATTCAAGATTTGCCATTCTGGTGCGGCAAATTCACGATTTGCCGTTTTCGCGCGGGAAATTCACAATTTGCTATTTTTGGCGTGGCAAATTCCAGATTTGCCATTCTGGCGCGGCAAATTCAAGATTTGCCGTTTGGGTGTGGCAAATTCACGATTTGCCGTTTTTGGCCCAGCAAATTTAATACTGATACTACATAACTGCTACCAAATAACTACCAAATAATATCTCTTTATTTATCTAGATACTCCTACCGAATAATATTGCTCGGTTTATTCAAATGTTCTTTGTTTGCATCATGTAAATATGTTATTGAATAATCAATCTGCTCAACTTGTAAATATTCTCCAAATAAAGGGTGTCATTTTATTTGCAATGTTTCTACCAAATAAACTGTCTCATATATAGCAGATAAATTGACCATTTTTATGTATTAAATTGTACCAAATATCTTCTAAATATATTGAGGTCAGATATCTGCAATGTGATGTAAATAAATCATTACATAAGCACCAGATAAATACCACACATTTATTTGGTACCGCGTCCTGTGATGAATCCATTCATTCACTTCCGTGCAAGTGATTGATATAAGTTGATACAGGACACTCCTCGCCCACAAAAGGGACTCGCGACGTTTCCATTCAATTGCCTTCGACCGCGAATACAGTTGTTACGTTGCTCATCTATCTCGCTACTTGCGGCTCTGATTATTCTCCGTACGCTCTAATTGCCTTCGACCACGGTGACGCAGTCTGATATATTACTTCAACCTCTGCCTCAGTGACAAACCTTCAGTAAAAGCTCCATATCTCCTGTGTTCGACGGCCGAATGAGTAGCTGGTAAGACGATGAGGGCAATCCTGGAAGCTATCGATAAGGCTAGATAGATGGGATTTTGAGTGGGCGACGGGTCAAATCAAATACATCTCCGAGATACCCAACCTGAGTGGATGACATGAGAATCAGAACTGAGAAAGTTAAACAAGTAGATAATCAGCATGGCTATGCGAGGAAACGGAAATACTTGCGTGATGATCACAGTATCGCTTGAACATTGATCGAAAGGCGTTGAAAAGTCTGGAAGAACAGAGCGTTCACTTGGACAGGTCGGATAGTATTTGCAGACCATCGCTTCATTGAGTTTCTACGCGTCGGCTCGACAAATAAAGGGCCCTAAGTACCACACATATTCAGTTATATAACATGGACGTTGGAACTCTAGAAAAGGACGAGAGAAACATGGGTTATATTGTCAAGGCTTTCAAGAACACATGCAGAGGGCCAGAGAAGCAGCGTCGAAGAGTGACTGAATGACTGATGCTGGGTTCTAGGCCGAGATGATTGCAGAGAAATTGCAACGATGCGTGCTGAGCGCTGAGGCTTGCGGCGAGAGGACCGCATTGAAAACTATGAAGCTTCGACATTATCTGTAATCTGTCCAAGTTAACGAGCAGCAGAAGAAACATGACCGAACCAGTAGACATAACCCAAGTCCTTATCAAATGACGAAAGAATGGAAGCAGATCGAGATAAATCATGTTGGAATGCATATGCCATACGTCAGGCGGAAAACATGGACATAGGTGCAAGATGGCGGATGAATGGGTGGTAAACAATGCTCTCCCGTCTGCATTTTCTTTTGCTCGTGGGGTCGGTCCCTCGCCGCTGTCCTCTCCTATCACCCATCTATACTGAATACAAAATCGACATCCGGAAGAGTGGCTCTTTAGATGTTGAGCTTGGTCCTGCGCCAGTGACGACGCTTGGCGTTGTACTGAAAAAATGGCACATGAAATGAGAGATTCATAAATGCGGGTTACAGGTTACTACGCACTTGGATCTTAGTGTCCGTCTTGAGGCGGAACCACTGGGGAATAGGCCTACGCACAACGACAAAAATTGTCAGCACCTCCTGCTCGTAACCCGCCATCCATCCTAAACGAACCTGTTTTGACGGCCGGCCTTAGCGAGAATGCGTTTTGTGCGGAAAGTCTTTTGGGAAGGCTATAGATTCACATAACGGTTCATTAGAGGTGCGTACTCGTCGTTCAGCACGACATACTCACCATTGGTGTCGGCGGCGGCGGCTAGGGGACGATACGGTGCGGGGGTTCTGTGGTGCTTGAAAATAAGGTTAGCCAGTGGCGTAAGCTGTATAGCTGCTTACAAATGCCGAAGGTGCTGCCGAGTTTCCCAATTTGGATTCCGTGGGAGACTGGTGATGGGACGTCACGTGTAAGCCACGTTTGGCGCGTTGGTCCCTGGGAATATGCAGAGTCCAGACAGTAGCACTGAGGTTGGCTTGTCACCGTTTCCTCCTCAACCACTTCCATCTTTTAATGAAGCTTTTCAACTGGCTTTCTATGGCTTTCTTTGGTGCCGCTGCTGTTAACGCCCAGGCTGGCAACAGCCCAGACCCCACAGAACTTCTGATTGAAACGACCTTCATGCCAGAACCTTGCACGTACAAAGCTCAGTCAGGAGACAAGATCAAGGTTCACTATGTGCGTGTTCATGCGACCTTGACAACAGAGACATAATCTAACATGTATCATGTGTAATAGACCGGAACTTTGTTCTCCAACGGAAACAAGTTCGACTCGAGGTATGGACATCATATCTGCTTTCAGCTCTCTTTTTGACATTACTTTCTCTTCGTTTAGCCTTGACCGTGGCCAGCCTCTGCCCTTGACCCGTAAATCTCTTCCAAAACTGGCCCTTGAGTTATATCTCACCTTTTATGAATTCCAGTTGGCGTTGGCCAAGTCATCAAAGGATGGGATGAGGGTCTCAAGGGAATGTGCCTCAACGAGAAGCGCAAGCTCACCATTCCTTCCCACATGGCTTACGGTCCGTAGATTCTTGTTTTAATGCCCTCATAGCTGATACTAACGCCGACATATTAACATCAGGCTCTCGTGGGTTTGGAAATGTCATCCCTCCCAACTCTGCTCTTGTCTTCACCGTTGAGCTCGTTGGCTTGGAGCCTGCGCAGGGCCACGAAGAGTTGTAATTTCAACAAGTAATTATGGCTTTCGGCGCTCTGTAGAATACATGGAATCAATCGTATTCGTGCTTGATTTGGCTAGCTGGATTCCGGACATTACCTGTTTGAATCTTCACTTCAAGCGTGCAACGAGGAGGAACATTGTCAAATCCTTCACCTTGGGCCAACATGGCATTTGCTGAAGATGTCGAAAGCTTCGAAGAACGTCACCGGGTTAACATATCAAGCTCAAGTCCAACAGTTCATTTACTGGCCGACCTTCCTTAGATATCGTGTACGCAACTGGGTGGATCTGTACCACGTCACTAATTTTGAATCTCAGCAGCACAGGACACATTTCTCAGGACGACCCAAGGTTGATCGCCGTTATACATCAATGCTCGTCAAATATGTAATTCTCCATCTATTGCCATTCCGCGTGTCTTGAACAAGCTATCTATTCGCACAGATACTTCCCACAGCACGGCCTGGATTTGAACTTCTGATCAAGCAGGGCTCAGATTGGGGTAACTCTTTCTCTGTCCCGCAGTGGCTCACCTATGTTCAGTACAGTAATGGGCCCTCTCCGGTCGACCGGCATCGAGTGGCCAGTATTCTGACAGACTTCGATGAACCTTTGAATTCTGGAATGCCATGTATCTCCTTGAGGGTGCCAGAGACTCACATGCACCATATTTTTGACCACGATTCGATCCCATTATAGTGAGTTTTGATCTTCGAAGTATGAAATGCTGAAGGTTAGCGGAAAGCAGAGCGCTGAGGGTTCTCACAGTACGTCTATTCAATTAACTCTGTCTATTTCCAGGTCTCATATCTAGAGAAAATAGATTTAGATTCAGCGTCTTGGAGCGAATATCGTTGCATGGTAAGTATAGAATTTGAACCGTCTTGCAATTGTGCATTTCAATCTCTCCAGCCCTTCGCAGTTACATCAAACCATGTGGTCCATGTCATTGTCACTCCATGACTCTTCTTCTTGAAATGTATCACCTAGACCTTGATTCCGCCGTCGTAGTTCCTAATCAGAGCGCTTTGCTCACTTTTCTTGAGGGCAGAATTCTCTCGGCCCATTCCCACATATATTCTTTACCGGACGCGCCGTCCACCCAACCTTCTATCATATAACGACATATCTTCATCATGACGAAACGAGGGTCCAAAATAATGTTGCTCGTATCCCAGTCACAATGCTAATGGCCGCCATTCACCGCTAGTAGAATTTCCAATCGTTTACAACGTTGGAGCAGTTGGCGTAGGATATTGATATCGACCGTTTCGTTGATCGCGAGGTGGGATAGCATAGGAAGGGACGAGAGAGCTTTCCAGTGGGACCGTTTGGCGCTGGTGACATCAAGATGTGTGATATGTGCGAACGCGGGCTCTTTGAAATCGGCCGGACTGAGCGACATCAGGTTGGTAGTCTTTCGAGTTTTAGTCCGTTGAAATCGTGCATAAAATCTTTGGTATCACAGTCAGACCAGAGGGCGATCGAGGTCGATTAGGGTGGGGCACGCAAAAAGGTAATCGCATATGTCATCGAAACTTGTGTCGCCGCCAATAATAAGGTGCCTCACATAAGGACCGTAGTATCGGAGGGTTGGCTTGTATCTCCGTGCAGGTGGATAGGTCGTGCCAAGTTGAATAGATACACTGTATCGCTTGAGTGCAAGCCTACCAGAATTTACAAAATAAGTATCGCATGGCAAAAGCATATATCTCGAGGTTTACCAATGATGGGTACGGGCCGCGACCAGCATGAGAGCATTGAGAGGGAGAGCAGACCTCGGATGATCTTCGATAAAGTGTTCGCATATCTTTCTTTCCAACTCGGGTGGAGATACTGGCTGTCCACTCATGTTGGATTCAACTCTTTTGGTTGTGATTTAACCTCTAGCACTCGCACTGAAAACTTGAACCTGCTCCGTCTGCGTGATGTTACTAGATGTACAAATTAGGCTGACTGTGGATCTCCAAGGTTAGAGATCCACTTTGAGTCTTCAAGTCCCTGTTTTCTTTGGTGTACATACAATGATCACGAAGAGTTAAAGTTGACAAATATTCAGTGACGTAGGGGGGTGGAGGTTATGTATGTAAAGGTGGCATTTCCTCTCGATTGGATGTGACGTTCTTCTTGCCGGAAGACTTTGAATAATGATACCTGCAACATTAACGAGCCTGATAATAGAACTTGTAGACCATATCGTAAGCTTTGTTCATAAGCTCGTGTATTGATGATTGCTAGATTATCGAAGACATAAATAGGAACATAGATAAGCAGAGACTGTCCTTTATATCAGTACCACCAATTTCCCTATCGAAACAAACGTGAGCATACGCATCGTGGGCATAGATGCTTTACAGATAGATTAGATCGAAGGTCGAAGCGTCAAGGCAGACAGACGGCCATCAGGTTAGTTTGCGAAATCTTCATTGCGGTGCACGTCCACCATAAGCACCCCTGTCGGGCCGTACATAACTGCCGCGGGTATAAGAAGGCCTTGGTGGGCCTGGTGGTGGAGATCGAGGCCGTTCATATCCAGGAGGCGCATACTCCAACGGCGGCTCGCGCATGCGATAATCCCGACCACTGCCCGGAGGAGGCGGGCCGCCTGCAAGCACGGCGCCGGGACTCGCAGGCGGAGGCGGCCAGTCGCCACCTCCAGAACGAGGGGGAGGATAGTCCGACGGTCTCCGCGGCGGCGCCCGACCGCTGGGGTAATAGTCGAGCGGGAAATCTTCGCGCGCGCGCTTCATCGGCGGCCGCGCGTCGTCGATGGGGGCTGCGCCAGGACGACCCAACGGGCTGGGACTACGGCCACGTACACGGCCATAAGGGGGGTTGTACGGCGCCGGAGGCGGGCGACCTGACCGGTCGGCGTCGCGTGGCATAGGCGGTCCAGGCTGGTACCGGTCATCGCCAGGCGGTCCAGCAAGCGGGGGATACCCGTCTGATAAGAAAGGATGAGCCATCGATCAAAGCGGGCAGAAATAACACACCTCGAGGAATAAACTCGCGTTCTTGACGGACGTCCCAGCTGGCAGATCGAGGGGGGTACAGCTCTCGCTCGTAGTGCTCTCGTTCAGCGCCTGGCGGAGGCCGGTCCCAGCCTCTCGATTCGTCATCGATTTCCCAATCTCCACGCGTTGATGGAGGAGGGTACTGAGAGTAGTAATCTCCCCGTCCTGGCGGTCCTTCCAAACCAGAAGAACCACGCCCGCCCGACATAGGAGGCGGCGAACCGTTATACGCGCTCGGTCTGCGCTCATTAGCTGACGGCGGAGGAAATTCGCTGTAAGGTCTTCCATCATATCGAGCAGGTGAAGGCACATCCCGGTCGACGCCACGGGGGTGGTCGTGGAAGTCGGGCCGATAATTGCCCCGAGACACGGCACGACCGGGCGGTGGCCCCCGAACGTCACGTGGTTTACGAGTGTCGGGAGGAGGAGAACGAGGTCGGAAAGTGCGCGGGCCGTGTCCGCCAGATGCTGCTTGCGCACCCTCTGTGGGCGCGCCCTGGCGCCCAAACTTGCCGGGCCCGTTAAAATGGTGCTTTTGGAATTTGTTCTTCTTGTGGAAACGTTCGGGATGAGGAGGAGCAGGAGGAGCAGGAGCAGGGGGTTGCTCGGGACCCGCGGCAGCGACTTCATTGCGCGCCTTCGGTTGCGAAGGCGCGGGTTGGCTGACATGCTCTTTCAATGACGGAAGGGGCATAGATGAAGCATCAGAAGGGACTAGATTTTCCCCAGGAATGACTGGAGGAACAGAAGCCGGAGCACCACTAGTGTCTGCGGGCGGTGCAGAAGAACCTCGTGAGGACTGTATATCTTCCATATCAGGGGCCAAGGGCTCTGCTGGCGGGGGTGGAGCATGAGCATCAAGTATAGCATCATGGCGCAGGTGAGAGTCAATATGATGGGGAACAGAATCAGGTTCTCGAGCAGGAAGATTGTCAGAGATATATGGAGGAGGTTCAACAGCAGCTGGAGGTCGGACGTCTGGAATGTGTGCATCTAGTGGGACAGGTAGTGCAGCTGCAGGTCTAAGCGCCGCCGACGGATGTCCAAAATCAGCCTCAGCAGAAGGCCTACGTGGTTCTCTAGATGGTGCATCACGAGGGCGATCATAGATAACACGGCGCTCGTAATTATTTGGATACCATGCTCGTTTCATAGCATAACCGTTTTCTCTATCATATGTGTCATGGGGAGGACCAGGAACGGCGTTGATACCAGCATGGTATGGGTTCGGTGTCACAACACGTTCCGTGGGTAAGTCATGATCATCAGCACCAACGCCTCTGAAAGAAGGGACTTTAAGACCAGCACTGTATGGATTCGGTGTGTATGCACGTTCCGCACGTTCCGAAGCTTCGTCACGAGGAGGCGCAAGACTGCGTGGAAGCAGAGGCCACTCTTCTGTAAGAGATGAATCATCTATATCGAGGTTAGCAACCTCTGTGGATCCAGGAAACAAATATTTGGGAGCAGGCCTGATATCGCTAGTGTTCCACTCAAGCTGAGAAGGAGCGCCATAACCAAATTTCCCAGGATGCTGTGAGTCGGACACGTCAGCAACGCTCGAAGAAACCTGCCACATCGCGGGATCCGAAGGTCGGACATCAGGCTGAAACCCAGCCGATGGAGGCCCAGAGCTCTGTCTGTTGATTTTGAGATCCCCAAGCTTGAGACTGGCCACTGCAGAGGCAGAGGCATTCTTGAACTGCTGACTCTGAGAGACCTGTGTCTCGCATCAGTACTGCTTTTGGAAAGATGGAAATGGTAACGCACATTATTCAATTCCTGACTCCGTGCACGATTCGCAGACGTAGGTCGCGAATCCTTTTCCTGAATGAGCGACTGTTTCCCATTGGCTTCGTTGGATGAGGGCAAGGCAGAAGAAATAGAAGTCGCAGTTTGAGCCTCTGTCGGTATGGTCCCTTTGTAGAGACTAGCCAGCGCAGCAGGAGATGGGACAGCACGATAGAATGGATGCTGACCGTCTTTAATGATCTTCTTGAGATTCTGAAGGATCTCAAGGTCGTTTTTGCCAGGTGGCAGAGCGGGTTTTGCAGATGGTTGGGACGAAGGTGAAGATGGATAGTATGACTGAGGTTGAGGCTGCTGGTGCTGATGCATGGTGGAGTGCTGTATGGGGGCGAAAGATGTAGGATATCCGAAACCAAAATTACCGGGTATTTGATAAGGTTGTGTGCCCATGGACATGTTGTGCACTTTCCCTCCAACTGGTCCTGCTCCCGGAAACTGTGTTGCTAGGTGAGACCCGGCGGGCTCTTCGCTGGGCGTAGGTATCAAGTAGTGTGTGTTTGGGTCCTCCGTGAGTGTGGTCACTGTCCGTTCGCGGTTGTTCGCGTTATTGCGTCCTTTGCGCTGCTTCTTGTTTTGCCTGGTTGACATCGGTGGGCCTAATGTTAGCGAGACCCTGACTGATCAGCGCCGGAAGCCGGAACCTGTCTGATAGCACTCACGCTGCTCGGTGTTGATAACGACAATGCTAGGACTGTATGGATTGAAAGCAAGAAAGGACGGCTCTGGGGCCTAGTAGTATGTAATGGTTAGAAGGAAAGAGTCGCCGGAACCGCAAAAGTCCGAAGTCAGCCTTCTGAAAATCGTATGCGCACAAGGTCACTAACTGATCCGAGCCTCCATTTATGTTAACGTTATCATCATAGCCATTGCAAAAGATTGTTGTTAGTGACAATGTTACCGGAATGTCTGGCTGCCTGCTGAGGCCTGCTGAGGCGCCCAGACAAAGCGAACAATTTTCTCCGCTTATTTCTATTGTTAATTGATTAAGATTTTTTACCGTACTTATGGTGTATCGGCATTCTCAAGTCAATTGTCCACCAGAAACAATACGCTTGCAGCCGCTGCAATAAAGGGTCGACGTCTCAGTAGAAATATGCTGTTTTTCCATGTGTCACCTACGTACGCGTACACATGTATGAAATTCTAATACTCGTCAATGAGTCGAGTCATGTATACGGTTGACGACTTAAGACAAACCATGAACACCGTTGGATGGAAATTCCTGGAATTCTCCAAACTCAGAAGATTGAGCAGAACATGTACTAATAAATCCTACGGTCCAATGGCAAGGTAAGCACTTGGGCACTACACTCTCAGCTACTCAGCGCACTTCCATCGTCGAAATTGTCGACTCTATGCATGTCATTCCATGGACGCCTCGAATTAAGTATTCTCTCAGTGGGTACATGTGTAATAGCCTATTTACATCAACTGGATCGATATATCTCATTCCGTGCAAGTGCATGTGAGTTTTCCCGGCGGTGATTAAGTGGCAAGAATTAAAGGCCACACATTCTCCGGTCACTGTCAGATTAAAATTAAATAACTGAGTCACCTGGGTGCAATATCTTCTTCACCGACGGGTCATCACATCGATCTTCCCCACTTGATATCGTCATAGTATCTTCTCCGACATGACTTCCAAGGACCGGCTCAAAAACTGGCAAATGCATCCTCCCAGAAACGCGGCTCGGCAACTTGCAGTGCCAGAGCAGAATATACTTATCTCACCTGTTCCGCATCTTCTGGAGAATAATTTTCCACCCACAGAGGATGAAGTACAAAGTATCCAGGAAATAATTTCACTAGCTAAATACGAGGAAAGAGGATTAAATAAGTTTGCTAGAAGCGTTCCTCGATACACGAGTTCGACCCAGGACGCTATTTACCGAGAAACCCAGAAACTCCGCCAAAACGTCCAGGAATTCATACATAAACACGAACGACTTCTTTCTCCTCTTTTATCTCTTCCTAGCGAGCTTCTTCCTCTTATCTTTGTTCATTGCCTTCCGAATCTCGAGCCCACCTGGAGCAATCAACGCCCTACGTGGAAGAACCGGCCTTTGGACGTGTTTCGCCTTTCACAGGTCTGCCAGCGGTGGAGAATCATTGCCCTTGATACTCCTCAATTATGGACGATTCTAGGGTTTGTAAATTTGATAGATCCGGAGTCCTCGTTCACCACCGCCATCGGAAATCGCCAGCAGACGCTCAGGCCAAAAAATCCAAATACCTATGTTGAGTTCCTTCAAGAGATCTTGCATCGCTCGAAAGGCCAAGGACTATGCTTATGGCTGTATGCATCTCCTGCCATTGCATATAACACTTTACGAGATTCCTTCGTGGGTCTTCTTGCAATGCAAGCCTCCCGCATCGTCACCCTAACGATGGTATCGAGCCCAAAAACTGTGAACACGTTCTGCGCTGTCTGCGAAGCAGGGCGTTCGGGCCCGGGCTCCATCACTTTTCCGCGCCTCCGGAGACTTGTTCTGGATCTAGGAGGAAATCACAACGCGGATCGTGAAATCCATGGTTTCGCGCATACCCCTGCTCTCAAAGACGTCGCTGTGATGGGTACGCATCCCCTTCGCCTCTCTTTGCCATGGTCCCAGCTTCACGCATATAGCGAGACTGCAGCAACTCGTGGATCCAGAGGCAATTTGAATGATGTACTCTCCTCGGCGAAGAATCTGGAAAGGTTGGACGTGGCTAACCTGCAATATGATATTTTGCCTCGGTCTACCGATACGATAGGCATCTCCCAGCAAGTCTCGATCCCAGCAAAAGTTATCCATGTTCGCTTGAACTTCCCTCCACACAATCACCATGAGCAGAGCATCAGCGCACTCTTGACACATTTTTATTATCCTGCTATTCAAACCTTGCGGATCGAGCCTTCTTATTGCGACATACCCGGGATCTTTCTCACCGTCGTCAACGTCCGTTATCCGCACCTTTCTACGCCTTTCGCCAATCTAAAGAAGCTTTATTACCGTTCACGGGCATTCGATCCATCGAATTTCTTATCATTTCTACGTCTTTGTCCGAGTCTTGAAGTACTCGACATGGAATTATACCCCCATACAGATCTCTCGTCGACCTTCCTTTGGACTTATTATTCTTCCAACTTCACCTCCCGCGATATTCTGTTTCCGGCACTAAAACAATTACTTATCCATACCAACTTTTCCCCACTAAACTTTCGAACCAGAAATCAAATGTTTTCCCTCCTCAAGGATGCGACACATACTCTACGCGATAAGCTCAATCGGATTCCATCTCTCAATGTGCAGTTAATTCTTCAAGACGACGGCTTATTTCTTCTCAGCAACGCCAGGGCATACCTGAATGATTGGACAACAACATTCACCTCCCAATATCATGATCCTATACCTTTATCGCGATGGTGCAAGGAACTGCACGAACAGATTCCTCCGCTGAAGTCGCCTCGTATTCCTCGACGAGGATCTGGCAATCCTACATGTACGTTTCGGTTCTCGGTAGTACGCCTCCATACCATCCTTGCGGATATAGAAAAACACGAGCTCGAGGTTTGCGAACTGCGAAATCTCTATGTAGGCAACATAGGTCCGTTATACTTGCAAACTTTCTGATTTTAGTCATTTTCAGAATTCGGGGCTTCATTTGGCTCTTCATCGTCTGGCGCGCTTTCCAGCAGATTTCTTCCCAGGAGATGCGATCCATAAATTCCGTGCTCGCGCTAGGAGAATTCTGGAACGATGGGAGCCATTTCACAGAGCCGATCTGTGTAAGGCAAATACGTTGACTCTCTGGGCGGTGAAGGGCATCAGAACACTTGTGTTTATTCCTCTGAATGATCGTGAGCGCTCCTTTGTTACTCTAATCCGGAGCAATGTTCTCATTATCCGTTTCTTGAGCAGCTCTTCGAACGGGACCTGATGCCTTGAAATTGATATATGGCCTAGATGACGATTGATTCCAGGAATATTTCATTGGCTGAGATTTATGGTGCTCTCTTTGTATCTCATTTTCTGGCTGAAATATGGGTCGATTCGAAAGATGTTGCCAGATTCTAGATCGCGTTGAGAATCTGAAATATTTATTCATGTCAATGATCTTGCCAATGGTTCTAACCTTCATATGGTATTTGATCCTATTCGGCATCTGTTTATCTTCACAGTTTTTTCGTGAGGCTGGATGGCCTGGATTTAAGCTTAAAAACCCTCAACGGTAGCTAGTGAAATCATGGATTCTCTTTCGACAAATAAAGCGCCGAAAATGCAAGTCTTGTGCAACCTCGAATTGCCTTTCCTTTCGTTGTGTACGATTGATCTTGCCTACCCATCCTCAGCGATTAACTCAAGATTTTAATGGCATGCAAGATGTATAAACTAAGGTCCCTGGATGTATATTTGGAGTGAACGCCGTAGAATGGTGCCCGAAAGCGATAGAAGGCTCTGGAATGATCGTGAAAGGGATGTGCCGAGAGCGTGATTTGACACAAAAGGAAGGTCAAAATCTTTTCGATCAACGACCTCAAATCCTCTTTTCTAATTCTTATCCAACTTCCTTCCAACTTTCATTACAATGGCTGTCGTCGGTATCGATTTTGGAACTCTACACTCAAAGGTATGTCTGGCGCCCTCAGATCAGCCCATATCGCTCACAGCTGCCGTCCAGATCGGTGTCGCCAGACATCGCGGTATCGATATTATCACCAATGAGGTCTCGAATCGCGCAACACCGTGCGTATCGTTGGAGTGGTTCGGTCGCAATTTTGGTGCTGACCTCATGCTTCGACAGATCTCTGGTGGCCTTTGGCCCCAAACAACGCGCCATCGGCGAGGCTGCCAAGACCCAGGAGACCTCCAACTTCAAAAACACAATCGGGTCGCTCAAGCGCATGATCGGAAGGACGCTGAACGATTCGCAAGTCCAGAATGTCGAGAAAAAATTCATCAACGCAAAGTTGATTGAACTTAACGGGACTGTTGGAGCAGAGGTACGGACACTTGTTTTGTAGATGGAACCTCTTCACCGCCTTTTCAGGTTACTTACCGTTATGAGAAGGCCCAGTACACGTTTTCACAGCTCGTGGCGATGTACTTCGGCAAGCTGCGCGATATCGCGGGCGCTGAACTGAAAACCCCAGTGACCGATGTGGTCATCTCCGTGCCAGGATGGTACACCGACATTCAACGCCGCGCGATCATCGATGCCGCTGCCATCGCCAACATGAACGTCCTCCGTCTCATCAACGACACCACTGCCACCGCCCTAGGCTACGGAATCACCAAATCTGACCTCCCAGAGGCCGAGAACCCTCGCAATGTCGTGTTCGTCGATGCTGGACACGCCGACTTCTCCGTTGCCGTCGTTTCCTTCTCCAAGGGCCAGCTCACCGTCAAGAGCACCGCCTACGAGCCCAACCTGGGTGGCCGTGACATCGACTACGCCCTTGTGGAGCACTTTGCACACGAGTTCAAGACCAAGTACAAGATTGACGTCATGGCGAATCCCAAAGCGTGTTTCCGTCTCACCGCTGGCTGCGAGAAGATCAAGAAGGTGCTATCTGCCAATGCCGAGGCGCCCTTGAACGTCGAATCTATCATGAACGATGTCGATGCCACCTCCAAGCTCACACGCGATGAGCTCGAGGGCCTCATCGAACACCTCCTCGCTCGTATTCCTGCGCCCCTTGAACGTGCTCTTGCCGAATCCGGTCTGACTCTCGACCAGATCGACGCGATCGAGCTCGTTGGTGGCACCACTCGTGTTCCAGCCGTGCGCAAGCGCATCCAGGACGCGTTCCCCGGAAAGCAACTCTCCTTCACGCTCAACCAGGACGAGGCCATCGCGCGCGGTGCCACCTTCGCCTGCGCGATGCTCTCGCCCGTCTTCCGCGTGCGCGACTTCCACGTCAACGACATCAACCACTACCCCATCAAGACCCAATGGCAGGCGACCCCCACCGACCCCGATGACGACACCGAGTTGCTCGTCTTCCCCCAAGGCAACTCGATTCCCTCCACCAAGGTGCTCTCGTTCTACCGCAAAGAACCTTTCACCATCGAGGCCGCGTATGCTGATCCCTCGCTCCTTCCTGGAACCATCAATCCATGGATCGGCACCTTCACCGCTAAGGAGGTTCCCGTGGCGCCCAGCGGTGATGCCACTTGCGTCAAGCTGAGGACAAGGCTGAACCTCCACGGCATCATGTCCTTTGAGAACGCCTATGTCGAGGAGATCGAGGAGAAGGAAGAGCAGCCCGCGATGGATGTTGATGCCCCCGCCGATGCGCCCGCGCCCGCGCCGAAGAAGAAGCGTGTGGTGAGGAAGAAGGAGATCCCCTTCATTGCCACCAACTCCTCGCTGGACAAGTCCGTCGTTGAGCAGTACAAGGAGCTGGAGAGCCAACTGCATGCCGCTGACAAGCTCGTCATGGACACCGAGAACGCCAAAAACGCCCTGGAGGAGTACGTATATGACATGCGCGGCAAGCTTGAGGACCGCTTTGCCCCATTCGCGAAACCCGAAGAGAAATCTGCCTTGCTTCAAGGCCTCTCTGAAGCTGAGGCGTGGCTGTACTCGGAGGAGGGTGAAGACGCAACCAAGTCTGCTTATGTCGAGCGCCTCGATGCCCTCAAGAAAATGGGCGACCCCATTGCGTTCCGTTACCGTGAAGTCGACGAACGCAAGAAGGCCATCGCGAACCTCCGCGAGACGCTCAACAACTACATGTCGCAGGCCACGTCCAACGACGAGAAATTCGCACACATCGACGAGAAGGACAAGCAGGCGGTCGTCGAGAAGGTGGCCACGGTGCAGAAGTGGCTCGAGGACCAGAACGTCAGGCAGAGCGAGCGGCCGAAGAACGTCGACCCCATCCTGACCAGCGCGGAGATCGAGAAGAAGCGCGACGAGGTGATCTACTTCGCCATCCCCATCCTGACGAAGCCCAAGCCCAAGCCTGTCGTCACCCCCGCGCCCGCTGGCACGCAGACGCCCAAGCAAGAAACGCCGCCACCTGCCTCCGAGCAGCCCCCAGCCGGGGAAGGCGCGGACAAGGGCCCCTCGGAGATGGATGTGGATTAGATGCGGCGGTAGAATCTTTCGTTTCCCATTTCTTACTGCATGCATAGATTCTTCGTCTTATTCACGGTCATGACTCACGACCTTACGAACCCCACATAACCATCGCACCACCCCTCCACGCAAGATTGCTGCTGTATCCATGTAATTTCCAATAGGGATAGGAAGTACAATACATATAAGTCGAAATCCTCTTTTTGTCTTTCCTTCCGTTTTCAGTTGTTTCCATGCTTTTTTCTTCTTTCTTTGTCGCGCCCTGTTTTAACGGGGTAAACTATTGTACATCGCACATAGAAATATAAACTTCATTTACTGTGTACTTCAGCTAGGAATTTGAAGCGGATTTAGCTTCGACTTATTCACCATGAAGTAATGAGTCCCACGACATCCACTATAAAACTTTTCTCTTACGCATAACAAGAGCTCGTCATTCATAATATCGGAAGAAACAGCAGATATCCTTGAACTATTTTACAACATTGTCCACGCTATATAAGTAAGAGCGTTTATATACATACAAGCCAATCGATATACTTAAATGATTATACAGAACCGTCCACCCAACGTCCACCAATCAATATATGTCCGCTCAATATATGGCTTTGAAATTTGTCCTTGGAATTATTAATACGGTGTTCCTCTATACCCTGCCCCTCTGACCGAAGGATGGAAAAGCATGGCTGGATCTCCTAGCATGTCATCCGGCGATGGGCTTCTCACAGGGCGTGGGGACTCCATTGGCTCAAGGTAAAAGCTGGCTCCATCGTCGTCCGCCTCCCAATCCAGTCCTCGACCATGGCTAGTCGGCGCGAACGGATCCTGATACAAGTTAGTCGCTGAAAAACTCGATCCAGAGCCCGAGCGTTGGTGAGCAGGGGGTGGATAGTTGCTCTGCGGCATGCCTCGATTAGGGAGAGGAATGTTATTGTTCGTATGCGTGGGTAGAGGACGAGATCGGTGGGGAGACGCTTGGCTATCGCCAGAGCCTGAGCGTGAATGGGGAGGTCGGGATCCAGTGCTCGCTGCGTATCCCGTCATGGAATTTTCTTCGTAGACCGAACTTGCTGAGCCAGTCTGCGAGTTGGACCGCTGATGTGCGCTCAGAAGGTCTGAACGTGATAGAGGAGAGGTATTTGCAGGTTGTGGAAGGGGACGTGGGCTATCGATTGACGGCCGTGGCTTGTGCGATGTGGATTGGATAGATAATGGTGAAGGAGTTCGGTACTCGTTCTCTTGTATAGTTGCCATTAGTCGATCTGGGGGCAGTTGGGCGATGTTATACTCTCTTCTAACTGTCCTTTGTCCGGACGGAGGCTGGGGTGCTGGCTGGGTTGGTGGTGGGGGTACCTCTGGGGGAGGATTACGATTCAAAAAAGGCTTAAAAATAGGAAGCACAACAAATGATTAGCGTCATCTCATAGTTCAAAAACATAATAACGTACAAAAGGACTACTCCCAGGCCTGGGATCCATCGGCGACGAAGAGCTGTTCGAAGGTGCAACTACTTTCACATGTGAATTGATGGAGCTGGAATGAGCTTGGCTGGTTTGCAGGCTCATTCTCTCTCTTTGCGATTGCGATATCAAGCTCGTCCCTTCGTCAGAGCCTTGATCATCTGTCTGATTTCCCGTTCCTACATTCATATTCTTTTGATTATCCTCATGTTCGTGCACATCAAACGAACCCCTTTGATGCTCTGGGCCCCACGAGGTGATAGAGTCCTGAGTGCCGGCAGACGACATATTTTGTAACGATTCCTGTCGATGATCCACCCTAAACCTAGCATTTGGCTGGATTACCCTGATTGGCGTAGGACGAAGTTTCCACGGCAATCGAATATTTTTCGGAAGCCGCCTCAAAAGCGAGGTGGTGGTAGATGTTGGGGCAGAAGGCGGCTGTGATGCATGGGGATGATTTAGAGGATACCTTGGTGCGAATGGGTACGCCCTCCCACCAGGAATGTTCGACCTAACAGCATCTTCAGTCATCTCAGTCAATTTGTATCTGTCATATTTCGACGGGGGTGCGGATGGGTTGTTTGGATTAGATATGTCGGTAATGCGGTTCGTTTCCATAGGAGAAAGTGGGTCGATCATCGGAGGCGGTATTCTTGTTGGTTCGTAAACATCGTCTATAGCCCAATTTCTTCCAATGGTCGGTGGGTCGAGGGGTTTCATTCTAGGAACAGGGCGAATTAGGTCATGTATCCTGCCTCGCCAATTCGTCTGACCAGCTCGGGGCCTGCAGTAGAACACAAAGACGAAAGTCATGAGGGCAGCAACAACAGCCGAGATGACTGGGGCCAATATTTGAAACTTGGACCATTTTGATGTTGAGCTGCTGACGACTTTAAAACATAAAATCGACTTATCAGTAACATTCGAACCGAACACAGAAATATACGCACGAGAAACTGCTCTTTGGATATCAAAAGCCCAATTGCCAGGTACGTCCAGTAAGCTCCACGCTGGAATATCAATCCCGAGCCCTCCGTTGGTATTTGCTGTGGCCGTGCTGCTGTCGAGATCGACGTTCTTGCTAGTACACGTTTGCGTCCAGTTCTGAAATATAGGCAGGGTGCTGTTTCCAGTCGCATATGAACATGCAGACCAAACATTGAAATATACTTTGTTGCTGATAGGTTTTCCGATCAGTCCAAATGTCATACAGTTTGAGAGGTCAGAAATTTTACCATGTGCAGAGCGAGGGGATAGGACTGACGTCTAGAGTCGAAAGCAGCTCAGAGATATGCACCCATTTCGGAGCTGAAGGATACTCACTTAGGGATGGAGGAGGTGTAACTAAATTGCAGGTTGAATGTATGGTGTCTCTGAGCTGGCATGAGTTTTCTCCATGATTTCCTTTCAACTATCGTAATCCAAGGCGTTTGTGAGATGAGACGGTCTCGAAAAGCAGTTATGTAACGCACAACGTCCAATCGTCCCGACTGAAAATAACCAAATGAACGAAGGTCGTGTCAACTGAAGTGGGAAACGAAAAGATTGTTTATCGCTTATGTCGTTACGCACCTGATCTTGTCCGGCAACCAACGTCCCATCAAAGAAAACACAAACCAGTGGCAAGATCAGCCAACATCGAGCGCGGATTTGAAGCATTGCATACGAAAGACTTTGACTGAAGAGTCCAAATCTTTCAGTGCGCAACAAATACTCCAATGGCTAATGGTGGTTAGGAGATAAGATGGACTTCACTGCTTCCTCCGATGGGACGTCGGAATCAGGGCACCGGACAATAAACTCAACTGCTGAAAAGGAAGGAAATTTCACACCATGATATCTATTCTGGGCTGAAGTTGGGACTCGTGGTCTCAGTCTCCCAGGTGGTCGCTGACAGCCTGTCATCAGTCAGAATCTTGTTCAGCACTGCCCTGGCACTGCAATACCATGTTTTAGGGTACAGCGCTCAGGAATCAGTAGGGAGCTACCAAACTAGAGTTGTATTCAAAAAATTTATCTTAGAGAAAGATTGAGAATAGCTCCTCAACGTTATACGTTCCCAGTCAGTATTGACAATATTTTGACTTTTTATTCACAAATTTTTGAACATGTCGGCAAGATTTGAAGCATTGCTGAAAGGCACCGCGGAAACAGGTGCTGAGGTGTGGCATGCAAGGTCGAGCGATAAGTAGATGGAATTAACGGCACACTTCATGCACATACACACCAATAACAACGGATCTGGACATTCACCGACGTGTAGGTATATCCATGGACCTATACCTAGACCATTTTCACCATCAAGTAGAGATAGAATCGATTCTTGTAGTGGTTGATATAATACAGGGATATATTACATTGCGAATAACATCACGGAAGTTGTGCATGACGGAGACTCAGAGCAAAATGTACGGAATGGTCATGCTGGACCCTTCCCAGAAGATAAGTTGAAAATTGTACTGGTTCTCACACGACGCGGAGAAAACGGCAACATAAGTGGTTAGATCTCTTACTCGATGTGCTCTGTGTCGATCTTCTCCTTGCTGTGGCTGCTGTCTTTATCTTCGGCATGCGAAATACCAGCTTGTTGTGCAGCCTTTTCTGAGATGGCATGGACGGTATCGTCGCCATCGAATAATCTGATCACAAGAAACATCAGTATGTTATGTTGGGTATAATGAAAGTAGAATGAACCCACGCAGCAGTTTCCTCGAGACTGAGCTATAATGGATGAGCCGTAGTCAGATTGCTGATCATCTTGCGTAGAACACAGATGGAGATGTGACATACATTCTTAGTCTCGATGATAAAGAAGTAGCAGAAAACGGCTTCGAACGCGATCCACACAACGTACACCACCTAAAGGGCTTCATCAATGTCCGAGCATGGATAAAAAAGAAACGAGGGTGTACGTAATATTTCCAGCCGAGGTGGTTAAGTGCGATAGGGTTAATGTATCTTCGGATATAGTGTCAGAATGATATGTGGGTTCCTAAAAAGAGAGCTTACTGATTGAAGATAATAGAGGCGGATATTGAGAAGTTGAATACCGTGAAACCCTTGGCGCGGATAGAGTAAGGAAGAATTTCTACGGTATATCTAGAGAAAACAAGGATCGGTATACATAATCAATCACAGATGCCATGGTATGGACTTACGATACGATCAACGGCGTAAATGCAATCTTTGGGAAACATATCAATATGATAGAGAATTGGGACGTTTATTGTACACACATCGTCTGATAGGAAAGGAACGATTAGTGAAATTTCAGGGAGGAATAGACCTGAGGGTACTTACAGAATCCATAGAACAAGACTAGAGGAGTTCAAAAGCTTGAATTAGTATGATAGAATGCAAAGTACGAATTGAACACATACAAATCATGCCAATGACAGCATGCGCAACACCCTTCGCATTGTTGTTGTGGGCATAGATGGCGACAAAGATCGTTTGAAGAAGCCAAAACACAAACATGCCGATCGTAGAGATCATGAAAAGGCGCCGTCTTCCGACTCGTTCGCAAAGGAATCCAGCAACAATGGCAACAATGAAGTTAAAAATGTTCAAAAGCCCGTTCTGTATGGATAAAAACATCTTAGTTATTATTGTTAAAGTTAAAATGAATAACCCACGATGAGAAGTTGAGTATCGTGGTCGGTAACTTAAATAAATGTTAGGCCTGTCATCATGGAGAATCAGCGTTTGAACGACTTACTGCCGATGCCAATGAAGACCTTGTTAAGATCTGCGAAAAATTGGTCAGACTGAACATTTTATGAAAGCAAACTTTAACGATGATTCTTACAGTAAGAGCTGATGGAGTTGAATTAGTTTGCGGAAGTACTTTGGACTAGATGGACAACTTACACAAGACCATTACCAGACCATTGAGAGAAGAAGGCAAGGGCAACGATGATACGCATGCGGCGGCGGTTACCGGGGGTCTTGAACAGAGAGGTCCAGCCAACATTAGCTGCAACCTCACGATCGAAGGCAATGGCAGCTTTAATTTCCTCAAATTCGTACTGAACGAGCGGATCCTCCCTGAAACAAGCATTCATTCCTGCTCTCATCAACAAAGACAGTGCAGGCCACATACTTGTTCCCATCGGCATGGTAGTACGCCAACGTGTCAAGGGCTTCAGTCTCACTAAAAATAATTCAATACAATATATATTTAATCCGTTTATAGAGACGAATAGAGCGGCGTACCGTCCCTTGCTGACAAGCCAACGTGGGGATTCAGGAACAAACCAGATAATGAAAATCTGGATGAGCGACGGAAGGCCTTGAATAGCGGAGGGGATACGCCATGCCCAGTTGTTTGGGATGCGGAAGGTACCAAAGGTCTATAATTAAGAACGAACGGCGCATGCTGGATGAGTTCCGAGTCCTACGCATCGCTTTCAACTAGGTTCTTACCGTCCAAGCCGCACTGATAGCATCAGTATGGTCAGCGCATAGTCAATATTTCGTCTATGGGATCATTGCGTACATGATACTGCCCAGATACCTATAAAAAGGAAGGGAGTTGTTTTGGGTCAGTATGGTGTTCAATCAGGTGGGTTGTTCATATGGAAGACGCCAGCGAAGGTTGGGCGTGTGACCGCGGTAGAAAATAGTACTAACCAGAGTGTATTGTACATTGAGGTCGCCTGAGCGCGTTGAGTTGGGTACGCAATTTCCGTAACGAGAAGAGGCGCAGCAGAAGAAGCGAATGTAAGACCGAAACCGATCAAGAATCTGTTCCGTAGGAGATTGAAGAGACGTTCACGTGAGAAAGGGTTGCGCAAGGAGCAAGTAAAAGGATGAAAGCGTACCGAGCGCCGATGAACATGCCTATGGAGTGGGAGATCGTCTGGAGAATAGTGGCGACCACCATGATAGCAGCACCAATAAAAATAGCAGTACGACGCCCAAGACCGTCAGTAATATAGGGTGAGATAGGGTAGGCAGCCAAAGATCCGATGTTCTGCAGTGAAAAGAATTCAGCGGGTAAATAGATTATAGAATAGTAGGTTATACTTGGATAGCATTGAATAGACCTAACTATAATCGTAATGTGAGAGGTCGATAGCCATAAGGTGCGTCATAGGTTCAACATACCTTTCCACCAGCTGGGTGTTGGAATTCATTCTCCCATGCATCGACACTTTGGAGGCCGTCTAGACGATGTTCAAGGAACAGCAATGATCTCCATAAAAATCGGTCTCACTCATCATACTGCCTGTTCGAAACTATCATCAAGAGTCCGCGTAGACTATGATAGAAAGTACTGACCATCGTAACCGTTGGTGGATGAGGTGATCAGCCTGTTAAAAAGACACCAGTCAATTCTTCGCTATATCTAAAGCTGCGCGGAAACAGTTCACAAGGAACAGATCCATATGTTGAGAAGGATTATGCCTGGGTTTCCGTTTAGAATTAGCTTGAGAGCGCTGTCACTGGAAATAAGCAGGTACTAACGAGTGCTCTTGTACCATGGCCGATTCTCTGGGACGAGATGAAGATATCCAGCATTCTGCGAGGTTACTGCAGGACCACCGACCATGATTGAAGGAGAGGGTGAGAAGGAAGGACAACTACGCAGCTTCCTATCTCAGGTCTTTAATCTCCTTGCCTCGCTTCCCGAAAGAGGATTAAGGATGTATCTGGACCGATGCCGCGTTTGGGGCGAGAAGCAGGAGGAGTTATCCCGGTATATCACATTTACAACATTATTTTTAGAAGGAAAGATCGAAATTTTAGTCCGCCCAGGACAATCGACGGTATCGGGACGATACGTCTTTATGGACGCACAAGCTCAACCGTGCAAAGAAGGTCGTCGGTAATTAGAGAATCACACTTGAGCATCAGCGGATAGACGCCACAAAATGCAAACAAAATATCCATTTGCCAGCAAGTGGTGTGAAACACCATTGTTGCGTGCGGTCCTAGATGAGCGGTGCTGTAGCTTGTGGCTTCCTTGCCTGACAATCAAAATCAAACCGTTCGAGTCCCCAGATCTAGGCAATCAGATATTCGCGCGTCCTAGACAGTTCCCAAACAGTTCCGGAGATTCTCCAGTGTAGCAGCACGAAGTAACGCAGCAGAAGGAAGTTGCAGAACTAAAGATATCATCTTTGCTCATCAATGAATGTACAAAGGAGAACGGTGACAGTCCAATAATATCGACCGTGTGAAATTTAGTTCCGTGTTTGCAGGAACAGTCACGTGTTTTGATGTATGTACCCGAAGGCTTGCCGAGAACCACTCCCCAGCTCCTCCCCAGCTCCTGGATTCGACCTGCATTGCAAATTTAGCTTTTGAAGAAGCATTCATTGGATTTTAACAGAATAGTAATGTCGACCAACACACAGTTTGCAGGGCCAGATCCGTTTTTCAGTTGGATAATTGGATCGATTCGGTTTCGTCAGATTTATACAAATCCTATCAGAATTTCTTTTCAAAGTCGCCTCTACAGTATAGTTTGTAATATGTATAGTCTCTCTGGCGTGAACCATGATCACCCTCAATCATAAATAGCCCTGAGTCTTGCTGATCACGAGCTGTTTGTCTCGGGTCTCTCTATATGGGCATTTTATCCTTAAGGAAAAGTACACCCGTTGAAACAAGTGGTGCCCTCGATTTCTATTCTTATGCACTTCAGACTCGAATGCATCTTCAATCCCGACGATTTATTAGACGTAGAATCTCGTAATTCCGAACCAAAGGCGGAGACAATTTCTAGTATATCGCACAGGTAGTATACACAGGGTAATCCTTGGACTAAATACACTGTTCATCAGTCCAGTCAATCAACGGCGTCCGGGCTCCTCTACTCATCTTGAAGCTGTCATTTTACCGAACGATAATACTGATATTCTCATCTCCTGAAGCAGTTAAGTAGGCGGTACTGTAGCCGGGAATCCCGAACCCGTCATCTATTTCTGCGGATGAGAGCACATGGGCTCCCGCCTACGCCCGACGCATCGCGCCGTACTCTAAGAAGGCGAAGGCGAAGGAGAATACAATCGCTCGGGCTATGAGTATCCACCTCGTTGTTTTCATGTCCGACTTTCTTCCGTCTAGTAGAACACCTTCTGATAAGTGCCACCGTCAATGACAATTTGGGTGGATGATTGTGGAGATTTCGGACGCCGATAATTATCAGTCAGACTCAATAAAGCTAATGAGCTCCAAGCAGCCGTTTTGTTGAATGAATCCATGCTAAGCAGCTACCCTTAATGGCGATCCTTTGTCGTAAACGCATATCGAGGAGCTTCCGAGGTATATTAAGTAACTCCATCGAGATTCTACTTCCACCGTTCCACGGAATGGACATTCAAACATTCCAAAGTTTAGGTTCTATGGAATCATCAAAACATACGACGACGAAGTTTTTTTTTGAGGTTGATATCTACTGTTGAATATTTCGGGCCCCACTATGGCGGGCCAAGTGGTCAAAAAATAAATCCCATACACATACACTGCGCGCGGACACACATACTCAAAAAATTAATATATCCTTGTTTTACTCCAATATATACATCAAATCATTTGGTATACTTAAAATATTGAGAAAACCTCTCCTGCGCGCGGAAACACTGTCTGCGCGCGGAGACATTGCTTGCGCGCGAACATAGGAGCGGAGTTGGAACCGGGCCGCTAGCCGTCACATCACAGTCACACATTGCTCTCAAAGCCCTGCACGCCGAGGGTCTAAGTCTAAGGCATAAATTCTATATCAATCGAAAGCTACAAGCCACCTCTACGTGATTATGTAGCTTATTGACGTCTCTGACTCACGGGGGAGGTAGTACGAGGAGTGGGTGGCATACTGCTGGCATCCAGTGGCTGTACACCGGCAATTTAAACGGCATTGCCAATTACAGCCAAACAACGCGCACGCGCCTCCGCGAGGGACTATTGCCGGTGTACAGCCACCGGATGCCAACAGTATGCCACCTTCTCCTCGTACTACCTCCTCCCGTGAGTCAGAGACGCTGATAAGCTACATAATCGCGTAGAGGTGGTCTGTAGCTTTCGATTGATATAGAATTTATGCCTTAGACTTAGACCCCTCGGCATGCAGGGCTTTGAGAGCAATGTGTGACTGTGATGTGACGGCTAGCGGCCCGGTTCCAACTCCGCTCCTATGTTCGCGCGCAAGCAATGTCTCCGCGCGCAGACAGTGTTTCCGCGCGCAGGAGGGTGTTTTTCAGTGTTTTATGTATAGTAGGCTACTTTGGCAATATAACGCTTAAAATTTATTTTTTTAGGTATATGTGTCCGCGCGCAGTGTATGTATGTAGTGTTTATTTTTTGACCACTTGGCCCGCCATAGCCTATGAAAGGCCTCAGCGGACAAAATTATTTCAACTTCAGAAAGCTAAGATTTTCGGCATTTCAACTTCAAAACAGGTAATTTTTGCACTTCAAAGCCGGAAATTCTGCAATTCTACTTTTCACTCCAGCCTTTTAGCTTTAATCAACTTGCACTTCGGCATTTCAGTTTCAATCTCGGCATTTCAACTTTCACTTCGACATTTCAACTTTCACTTTGGCATTTCAACTTTCACTTCGGCATTTCAACTTTCACTTCAGCATTTCAAATTTCATGTCAGCATTTTTCTTTAATAACATTCATTTAACATTTCAATATTTCTTGAGGTTTCCACCACTGGAAATTGATGGAGTGGGGGGACTGTCAGTGTGAAGTTCTCGTATGCGACCACCTGCCTGATCACAGTTCCACCACGATGCCGGGCCCGGCATCAAAAACAGCTTGCACTCCCGCACCCCGTGCCACTGTGCTAGTTGTACTAGTATAGGCTGCTATACCCAATGATAACAAGGTGTATAATGCCCCAGCACATAGTAAATATTCTATCAGTGGGTCCCCCAATATGGCTAGGTACCTGCATTGGCGCCGCCGCGTCACAGCACCTCCCGTGCATGCCATCTCAGGTTTGAATCTCCGAGTCAGCATCACTAAAGTGACATTGGCATTTTTTTTAAGTGAATTCAAGAAACCTACAGTGAAGTTGAGAATTTGAAGTGAAGTTGAGAACCTGAAGTGAAGTTGAGAATTTGAAATGAAATTTGGCAGCCTGAAATGAAATGATAACAATAAAATGTAATAGTGAGTTGTACTGGCAAGGCTGAAATAATTTTGTCTGCTGATGGCCCCGAAAATAGCCCCACATCTGTTTGAAAGTCCAACATGCAAACGCCCACATCGGATAATTACAGAATTGCGTTATTTCTATCATAGATGACTATTTTGTCGGCTTGCCGTTGGCGAGCTATACGTCCCAATACCACGGCAAGGTCTGCCACATAATATTATGGTGCAATACAAAATTTGCAACCAGCACCCCATCCTTCTTAAAAAAATTGAAGATAGAAAACGGAAAGCAGCGTTGAAACTTCCATCCCAATGCCTCCCTGCGAGCATATTACTCAAAATGGTACTTCTCATTTCTCAATTTATGGAATTGTGCCCCATTCCCTATTATCTTCCGTAGATTATAGTTCTTCCATTCTTTACTTCTACAGCGTTATTTTTCAATAAATCTAATTGTACATAGTGTCACTATAATATAGCTATAAGTATATCACTTTCTGTCGTTCTCCGCGTTCCCAATGTGCAATAGTTTTACCCCTTTAATCGAGCGTGAGAATTTTCTTTCCTACGTCATACGAGCGCCTACAACTTTCGGCTTACCCAAGCTCCGTCCCTTGGTACGCGCCGTCATCTACCACCCAGTGGCAACCGCAGCTTCATATGGGCACATATTCTTCTATCTCAGGGATTCTCATTCTTCTGGTCTGGTTTTTGGAGCAAATAGCCATGAGGCGCCGAAATCAAGCCTCAAGGACTGGGCTGCGACACTAATAGCCGATCGACCTTGAACGGATGGGCTATTCTTCAAAACGACTCAAGTCTGGGCTCGTGCGCCTCTTTGAGTGAAGTCATCTCCTTTGTGGAAGGGACGCAAGATACACTACAACTATTGGGTTATTTACGACCTGCTCGTACGTCTTCGGGGACCTATTAGGTTCAATGTTCCCGGCATAATATGTGCGCTCTGTGGCATTGCTCCGTCTCAGTCATCAAAATGCATTGAAAACCATGGGGGGCTATTTATGAGAGAACACGGGCTCGAAAGGTATGTTCACCTTCTTCGATGTGCAGGTCTTCTGCTAATGTCGATACCCTTTGTTCTGTGGTCGCCTATTGACACAGTCAAGTCAATATATGCGCATATTATCTAGCATGTAAGGAAGTGACAATCATAAGCCTGATTTCTCTGACACTTTGGATACAGGGTGAAGCTTGAATCGTCTTGTCAGTCTACGCATTTTCTCTGCACCTTCTTTAAGTTCTAAAATTGCGGAATAACAGATAATCAGACGATGCAGTCCTCGGTTGCCGACTTCGACAACTTGGCTTGTACTCTTACCCATATTTCCTTCCCGTTTCCTCCGTTGTAGAATTGAGGGCCGCTGAGCCAGAAGACTGTTTTCTCCGAAGAAAATATCACCGGTCGATCGACCGAATCAGTGAGTGAGTATTTTTGGCGCTGACTCCGACTGGCAGTAGGGTTGTACGTATAACTTCTTGAGCTACTCCACCGATTCTCCACCGATTCCAGAACGGATCCCTCGTTCATCCTTCTATCTCGGAGGTGAATTCCCGAACCCTTTCGCTGTTTGTATTGTCATGAAGTGGTACTTAGTCCGGCGATCAGCACGATAGGCTGTGAAGGAAATAACATTACCTCTGTAGAAGTACTGGGAAGGACCTCATTCATCAAAGGTAAGTTATGCCAAATGGGCCGCAAAGCAGTTTGTACGGAAAAAATTGACAACATCAACATTACTTTCATTCTCAGTAATGACAATGGACAACATCGCCCTTCACAGCAAATTCATGTAAGCCTGCATGTTAATGCGCAGTCAATTGACTCAACGCTTGCGTCACCGCATTTTACTGCATGTATTAACGTATCGTCTCAAGCCCTTCCCTGAAATGCTCTGGGCTCCCTGGTTTTCAGAGCTTCCACGTCGGCCAACGTATTGAGTCATTTCATCGTTCATACCATTCATTCACGTTCTAGAAACTCTTCATAGGTGATAGGTGTGCATTCCACAAACTGCGTGCTGAGCATTGCAGTGTATACAGTGTTTACCACTATCTTATGATCTGCACCGGATAACGAAGACGGAGACAAGCCCCGAGTATCCGACCCCAAGCCCTCATTCGCCGTATCGGATACGGGCACTATACCCCACGGGTCCCAGATGTGCGACTCAAATGGGCCCAAATGGGCCCCTGCTGTTATCTTAGAGCGACTTTCCCAAAGATGGGTACACGACAGTGCGCTGCTATATTTATCGATTTGGAATGTCGCTGCTGTACTGAAGGCCAGACACAAAGTGGCGACATTCCTGGGTAGCGCGCCTTGGGGCTTAGCGCGAAGTCGTTGATGAGAACTGTTCGGCTGGATCAAGTAAGGCTGTCGCTCGGCAGCAGCCCGCAAAAGGGGAGATACAGAGTTTGATGGCACGTGCTGGTGTGTTGTTCAGCTGATGCAAACTTCTCGACTCATTTGAGGCTTTCCTTGGGCTTCAACTCTCCGTTCACCGTCTGCCTCGTGTGCGTTCACAGGATACCTCTATAGGAACTCGCTGGTCGGCTTCCTCTCCCTTTTCCCGCAACCACCATGGCGCCACCTCCTCCTCCCCCACCACCGCCGCCCATCTGCTTCCCATTTTCAAGTTCGAAGCCTAAGCGACGTCTCTCATGGTCTTCTTCTAACCGATCTCTGCCTCTTCCCCCTGTTCCTCAGGATGCCAAAGCTGCCCGACACGCCGCCTATTCCCCTACATCTACGCTTGCCTCGGCTGATGGCCTGACTTTCCACTCTGACTCGGAAAAGTACGACGAATTACCTTCTGTCTTGCCTGTGCTCCAGAAGGGCGAGAAGGGTAAACTTGGACGGTCCAACACGATGACTGGAACCAAAAAATCGACGGCCTCGTCCAAGTGGGGCTACGGATGGGGTGTAGGGAAGAAAGACAAGCAGAAGGAAGCGGAAGAGGAGGCCGAGATGAGCGAGAAAACGGGCTCGCAGGTCAATCTGCCGCTGTACGAGGGCGTCGTGAGACGGGACACGAGATCGACGCAAGCTAGCCGATCTACACAGAAAACCCAGGACACGCAGCGCACTCAAACCAGTCAAGGCAGCAAGCTTTCGGGCTTGACCAGAGGGGACACACAGCGGACCACTAGCAGTCGATCAACGGCCCCAAAACCACGTCCCCCGCTCATGGGCCACGAGCTCTACCCACAAGATTCCACTGCCACCCTTGTTGGCTCTGCCTTCGAGCGCAAAATCAATGATACGGACTCCATCAGAGCGAAGCCTGATACCACAGATCGGCTGGCTGAGATGAGGCGTTTAATGAACAAGGACAACTTGGACTACTAGTGCGTTGTCATATTCTTTCATCCAATCGGACACCAGCTAACTTTGGATTGATAGCATTGTTCCCAGCGAAGATGCGCACGGCTCAGAATATGTCGCTGCAAGTGACAAACGTCGAGAGTTCATTTCGGGGTATGATGAGGTTATTTTTGTTGGATGTGAGCTTTTGTACTGATTTATGTGCACAGCTTCTCAGGATCGGCTGGGACGGCCATAATCACGCGTAATAATGCCTATATGCTCACCGATTCACGGTATTGGATTCAGGCGCAGGATGAGATGGATCACAACTGGACTCTAATCAGAGTTGGCACTCAGGGCCAGCCGCAGGATTGGATCGAGTGGCTTATGGTATATTGCGTTTATTTATTTTCCCATTATATGAGTACTCATCATTTTCTACAGGAGCGAGTGAGGAACTCCAGAATTGGCATTGACGCTCGAATGATCTCGCATGAGAAGGCTACGCTCATCAACTCCAAGATCAACACACACGCCATAGACTCCAAGTTGGTTTACCCACCGCAAAACCTTGTCGATCTCATCTGGATTGAGAAGCCGACCAAATCGCTCGAGATGGTGTACATACAATCCACCGAGTTTGCCGGTATGTTTTATACCATTCGCTCTCTTTGGAAATTGATTCATAGATTTTTGCAGGTCGGGATGCGAAGTATAAGCTAGCGAAAGTCAAAGAATGGATTAGAGAGCAACCGCCTTCCATACCCTCCTATTCGAAGGCAGAAGCTACTCCTTCGCAAATACATACTGCGACTTTGATCACTTCCTTGGCCTGCATCGGTACGTCATCCGCAGTCTTTTCCGCACAATGTCAAATTTATTTTTCCTTAGCTTATACATTGAATCTCCGTGGATCTGATATTCCCTACAACCCACTTTCCACGCGTATCTCCTTGTCTCTCTGGACAAATCTTACCTCTTTGTGGAGTCGCAGAAACTACATCCAGATGTCGTGCCTACCTCCATTCAATGAGTCGAGCAAAACAGTACACCGATCTCTGGCCATTCCTCCGACGCAGAGAATGGGGAGAAGGCAAGTCTTGATCGCACCGCAGACCTCGTATGCCATTCTCTCATGCTGACGCACATCCGATACACGATTGCTCCATCTTCATCGAGCATATGATGTCCGTGAAAAATGAAACAGAAATCGAAGGCATGAGGAGGGCGTACTTGCGCGACGGTGTTTCATACGTATGTCCCACTTTTTCTCCTGTCACGGCATCTAATTTCTATTACGGAATTTTAGACACGATTCCTCGCTGGTTGGAATATAAGCTGGCGCAGGCTATGATATCACAGAGTACGAAGCTGGCTTCAGGCTGACCGATTCAGGCGCAAGAACAAACACTTCATGGGATTAGCATATGAAAACATCTCTGCAAGTGGGCCAAACGCAGCGTTGCCACATTATTCACCGAAGAAGGCAACTGCGGCGATGATCTCACGAGACCTACCTTATCTCAAGTAGTCTCGACCATTTTTTTATTCTTTCATGCACGTTCTCAACTTGCTTCTCTTTTTCAGTGATTCTGGCGCTCAATATTTCGACGGCACTTGTGATACGACAAGGACTGTCCATTTTGGACGACCCACAACCGAAATGTGCGAAGCTTATACACGTGTTTTGCAAGGCCATGTACGTCTCCGTCTTCTTTTGCGCTTTTACTGTCAACTTCCGTACTTATTTCAATTGAATAGATCGCAATCGATACTGCCATCTTTCCAGAAGGAACTTCTGGCCGTCAGCTGGACGTCCTCGCACGCAAAGCACTTTGGAAAGATGGTCTGAACTATAATGTGTGTATAATCTTGCTTGTCAGTAATAATACTTTTGGCCTAATTGTGATTTGCCGGTCTTCTGTAGCATGGACTGGCCATGGCTTTGGCGCGTTTTTGAGCGTGCACGAAGGCCCCATAGCTTCGCCAGCAATGTCCCACTTGTGCCCGGCCATGTTATCACAAACGAGCCAGGTTTCTGTACGTGCTTTCGACACATTGCGTCCTCCTTGACAGATCGGTGTCTAATCTATTATCATCTACAGACCTTGAAGGCAAATGGGGCATGCGGATTGAATCTGCGCTTGCTGTCAAGAAAGTTAAGGTAAGCTTTTGACCCCGCAATTGCACAACATTGACTGACTTGAGAGCGCCTCATGGTAGACACGTGGTTCATTCAATGGCGAGTATGGCTGGGTTTCGACCGCTTTACCTGCGTCCCCATCCAAACGAGGATGGTCAAGGAAACCATGCTTACCAAAGAGGAGAAACAGTGGTTGAAGGTTGTGTTTTGCATTTTCTGTGGCCGACAGCACGGGTTGCTTACAATGAGGCTTTTTCTGTAGGATCATAATCAACGCTGCTATGACAAACTCTCGCCTTTCCTCAAGATGACAAGCGCGCGCTGAAGTGGCTCAAACGAGAGGCGGAACGTGGCATAGGCCTCGCACCCGCAGCTGGTAGTTTCACTATCGACTGGGATTAACCATCTCCTTCACGCTCTTGACTTCTTCTGGACATTTCTTTCCTTTTTCGTGTTTTTCCCCCATCGCGACACCCCCTCTCCATCTTTTTGAACGATAGATGTGCCTTCCTCTTCACCTTCCATCTTTCCTCCCTCTTATCCAGCCTGACGACATCTCCTGAATCCTCTTACAGTGCAGGATTTTTCTTTATCCCTTTTTCTTCTTGTACAACTACCATGATCTCACGATTCACGACTGGAACGACATTTATCTCCTCGGAATTCTTTTCTTTTACCTTTTTTATTACTACTTTCTCTCTTCCTTCGAAAAAACCAATACTTCGGCGACCTCTTTTAGTACAGTCTTGCCTTTCCAGTCTGTTCTTGTTTTGTGCTTGTTTGTGTCTGTCTCGAAGATAGATGATGTAACGTATATATAGGTAGGTAGAGTGCGATCAAATCGTCGATTTCTAGTGGATGAATACCCAGCGTACATGAGATGAACGAAAAACCTGAAGAGGTGGGTAATCGGAAAATACAGAAATGTATAGGCAGAGATGCAAAGAAAAGAGTCCCAGATCATCTTCTTTGTGTCTTTCCTCCCTTTCGCTTGCCACCAGTCACCTGATTACCGATATCTTGAATGCTCCAATTTCATCAACGGGCGCTATCTTTATGGAGTTTCAACCACTTCTTTCACGATGCTGCCGCCAACTTGTCCCAATTCTCACCCAGACCTTCTAGCTGAATGCCTCTACTATTGACTATTCAACGAACTAATTGCACAATCTATTGCTAATGTTTCAATTCCACGCCATGACGACGTAAAGAAACATACTGGCAACATACTGGGCCCTGGCAATTGAAGTGACGATCTCACCGTCTGTCTTCCATCACCAAGAGGCTTTGACGCTTGCTTTGCCATTGTGGCTTCTCGTCCTCAAAAACCGCTCGGAAATATAGAAGCATTCCTGCTATCTGACGTGCGCTTGGTGACAATGGGAAGGCCATCGGCCAAATTGTGGCAATATATATCCTGAAAGCGTCGGGGCCAGTAGTTTATGAAATCTCTTCTATGTGGCTCGTCGACACCCAGCCAAACGGTTCAAGCAACTGGTCTGTTTGTGGGCCTGGAAGCACTATATATGAACCTGCGGATGCGCCTTCAAAGTTTTGTCCAACAACCTCTTTCCATACCCGCACGCTACGACCAAGCATCTGCAGCAGCACAAATGCAAGGCTCTCCACCTCAGGGCCCCGCTGACGATGTTCAATTACCCTCATTTGCGTCTCTCCTTGCAAGTGTAGCACACAATTCTGAGGTTAGTAATACTATTATTTAGCACCTGCAGAAGTTGATTCTGATATTTTATGAAGACTGGGCACGCAGGTCGACGTACACCGCTACCGACCTCCTTGCTAATGGATCAGACACCCATCACTCCAACCGGGCTATGCGTAACATACACACCACACTCGACCCCGCAGCGAGCATCTCGCAGCGCAAGGTCTGATAACACGTCCGACCACACTCTGAAGGCGTCTTCTTCCCGTGCCGCGCCCCATACACCCCCTTACGCGCGTCCGTCCAGGGCCACCGAAGCGCGTCCGATGGGACACCCCACCTTAGAAAGTACCGCTCTATTGCTAGCGGCTCCCAGAAACAGCCTTCCACACGCCGACCGATAAACTGGGCTCGGGCCAAGCCTGGGCAGAGAGTGAAGCTTCTGGATGTCGACATTTTCAACCCAATCGTCTGCCCGCGCGCTGCAGAGTATTGCACGGATGCGGAGTATGTGATTGAGTTTGCTGTAAGGGATATGCCAGGCCCTTCTATCCGAACGCTAATGACAGGAGGGTGCCACTTGGACGAGGAAAGCGAGGAGGTGTTCAAGCGTTATGGCTTGAAGACGGCGAATTTGCGTTTTGAAGTGAGCCTTTATTTAATACTGAAAAACTGTCATTGATCTCCTGTAGTGGCCTGGACTCGTTCGGCGGAACGTCCGCATCTATGAGGCGTCGACACTCACGCGAGCACAGCTTGCCGCCATCCTTGCTTTCAGCATTGGCACCAAGGCAGTTACAGACATTATGAACGACAAAAATGTATGTATATACCTCAAATCTCGTCTCTGCGTAATAAGTAAACTAACGTCTAAATGTTGCAGGTCCAGGTTTTGGACGAAACTAGTAGAAGATGGGATCTCCGCCAGATCGACATGAAAAAACTGCGCCTCTTCTCGTTGAACTATTACAAACACACTAATACGTGGGTTCCCATTCTCGGATATGAAATTGTTATTACCCATGATCGCTAGCGGTGAAGTATTCTTGTAAAGCGTGGCGTGGAGGTGTATGTGTATATCACTACCTTTATTTGGTATATTTAGATTCGGAGAGTTGATAATTGATAACCCATTCTTGATACTTTTCGACAGACGCTCAACCTATTGAAGAGATGACTTTACAAAACGACGTTTAGCTTTGATATTGAATTGAAGGGAGGCGACTGAAGTGCTGCTTACCAAAGTTTTCCTTTTCCTTAGCATATGGTTATTTAACGCTTTAAACGTGACTTGTATTTATGTCAATGGAAATCACTGCGTATCGGTGCGCAAGCCACCGATGACGTTTTTTTTACAGCTTCATATCTGCTCTCCGATGGGACCTGAGGCGTACATTCATAATTCTGAGCATTTTACCAATAACGGAATGGATACACGCCTGCGTTACGACTACTACGTAGACTACGAAGGGTGTACATATCAAGTCGCTTTTTTTCTGATGCCTTGACAAGGATTCACGCGAAGCCGGTACTGATGACCCAGCTCACGTCGTCATTGAACGACGCGGTCGCATCAAACGTCTCTGGTCCGCCGTTACTCGCCACATCGAGAACATTGTTGAAGTGGCGGAAGTAGCGCGTGGGATGACTCCACGAGCGCAGCGAGTTGCCCTGCCCGTTGAGGCCCGCCTGCGGGCAGAACGTGGCGTCTTCGCTGAAGAGCTTGCTCCCGTCATTGGCGTTGAGCAGGAGCGCGAAGCCCGAGTGGCGGATGAAGCTCCCTGGCGTGTCGACGGACTCGAACGAGAAGCACGCGCTGTTGCCCAGGCCCGTGCGCACGATCCAGCTCGCCTGCTGCTGCAGCGCCGCCGTACTCGACGTCGCGACGACCTGTGTGTTGACGGTCGCGCCGGTATGCGCGATGAAGCGCGTCGTGCAGCACGCGGTGGTCGCGCGCAGCGAGATGGACGAGCCGACGGTGAGCGCGGGGCCGCTGGTCAGCGCGGTGGTGGCGTATTTGGCGGCGACGATGTTCGCCTGCACCGAGTTCTCCGTGGCGTCGGACGGGTAGCTGGAGGTCATGACACCCTCGTAGAACGTGCCCTGCGCGCCATTGCTGTTGTCGCCGCCGATGCCAAGGATGATCGCGCCCTCCTTCGACATCGGGTTGTAGCCCGACACGCTGGGGCGCACACCGGCGTAGAACGTGGATAGGGACCCGGAGGCGGCGTTGCCGCCACGGATCGACCACAGGTTGGGCTCGCCTTTGACGACGGCGGTGACGAAGCGGTTGGAAATCGACGCGTCGGCGGTGTTTTGCTTCGGGTTGGCGCCCGAGAACAGCCCGTTCTCGAGGTCCGCCATGATCCAGGGCCCGCTGCCAGAGCCCGTGCCCCAGGTCGTCGCGGTGCCGAAGTAGATCGCCTCCATGTGGCCGTTGCCCGTGTCGCGCGAGCTTGTCTCGGCGTTGCCGTAGTCGAAGCAGCACGCGCCGTTGGAGTGCGTCCCGTCGAGCACGGCGTACATGCCCTGCGCGGCGTCGCCCTTCGCGGTCCCGCTCGCCGCGTTGTTGCGGTAGCCCGTGCCGGGCGACACGAAGACGCCGTACGCCTTCTGGCCGTTCAGGGTGACGGGCGCGCCGGTCGCGCTCGCGAGGTTGTCGAACCCGTTGGATTCGGGGCCGCTGAAGCCGCCGGGCGGCGCCTGGGTGAGGTGGTTGCCCCGCCCGGTCTGGTCGAAGATGGTGGTGATGAGGCAGGTCGTGCCGGCGCAGAAGGTGTCTTGGGCGGCGGCGTTCGCGACGCCGCCAGCGGAGAGCGGGGCGATGTTGAGCGTGGTGCTGTCGGAGCCACGGCTGACCTGGTAGAGCGCGCCGCTGAAGGCGCTGAAGAGGGCGCGAGTCGTGCTGTGCGCGGCGACGCAGGGCGTGCCGCCAGAGGCGTAGAGATCGCAGGGCCCTGCGGCGACAAGAGAAATGGTGGCCGCGAGGCCTGCGGCGAGTACGTCGGTGCGCATATTTGATCACTTCGTGTGGGGACTCTGACCATGCATCATCGCCTTTTAAATCACATAGACGGCTCAGGTGAAGTATATCCCGTGTCTAAAGGCCCAAGTCGGTCCCGGAGAAGCGAGCGCACACGGGACGAAGGAGTGCGAAGTATAGCATTCGCTGCTATTCGCTGGCTGTGAAGGCAGCGCTGGACTGTCAATGGACTGTATTCAGCATGACTTCCAAGCATCGTCATGGGGGTCGACGAGAAGTTAAATAGGTGGTAACACATGCGCATCAGCCTACATGTGACGGCACAAGCTGCGCATTCCCCGAGCGGTCGTGGAACCAGAAGTCGAGGAAATAGCACTCCAAGTTCGAATCATATTCTCCGAAATATTAATGGCGCAGGGAATTGGAAGCCTCCACCGGACCGGCCAACGATGGATGTGTTTTCTCTCTTCGCCTTCACTTTCCTCCTTGTTTAACTTGACGATATCTCCCGAATCTCATATTTTTTCGGTATTCCTTTTCTTTTCTTGTACCACTACCATGACCTCATGATTCATGAACGGAACGACTCGGAATTCTTTCCTGTTACCTTGGTTATTACCACTTTTTCTCTTCCTTCGAAAAAAAACCAATTCTTCAGCAACCTTCTTGTTAGTACAACGCAGTAAAGCCGACAAGCGGCATCGCACGCTATTCATGACCGCGTTCTGAGACGAATCTCTAAGATGGATTCCATATTACTTACAGTGGATTATTAGCCAATTGACATCTGCGTACAGATTCTGAGATATAAATTTATAATGCGTCCAAGGAAAGAGACAATTCTTGGTTTTTCGGTGCTTAGTGCTTAGGGTTGAACATTGAATATTGAGATCTGAGAGTGGACGAAGATTCGGGGCAGGCGTGCGTGCTGATCAGAGCGTTCAACGTCAGCGCTTAGCGCGCGCAGCGAAGTCGGAGAATGAAAAACAGCGAGCGCTTTTGACAATTTTTCATAGTCTTGGTTTTCCCAAGGTTTTCCAGTCTCGTTCTTGTTTCATCCTTGTTTTGCTGTCTGTCTCGAAGATAGATATCCAGTCGGATGTAACGTATATAGCGTAGGTACTAGGTAGAGTTGCGATTAAATAGTCGAATACACCAGCGTACATGAGGTAAAACGAAGAGATGGGAAATCCGAAAAGTACAGAGATGCAAAGAAAAAGAGTCGCAAATCATCTTCTGTGTCCTGCCTCCCTTTCGCTTGCCAGCAAAGAGGTGTACATATCCAGTGCTTTTTTCCGATGCCTCGACCAAGACTCACGCGAAGCCAGCGCTGATGACAAAGCTCGCATCGTCATTGAACAACGTGGTCGCATCAAACGCCGTTACGCCGCCGTTACTCGCGGCGTAGAGCAGACTGTTGTAGTGGCGGAAGTAGTGGGTGGGATAGCTCCACGAGCGCAGTGAGTTGCCCTGCCCGTTGAAGCTCGCCTGCGGGCAGTACGTCGCGTCCTCGCTGAAGAGCTTGCTCCCGTCATTCGCGTTGAGCAGCAGCTGGAAGCCCGAGTGGCGGATAAAGCTCCCGGGCGTGTCGACGGACTCGAACGAGAAGCACGCGCTGTTGCCCAGGCCCGTGCGCACGATCCAGCTCGCCTGCTGCTGCAGCAAGGCGGCGCTCGACGACGACACGACCTGCGTGTTGACGGTCGCGCCGGTGTGCGCGATGTAGCGCGTCGTGCAGCACGCGGTGGTCGCGCGCAGCGAGATGTGGGAGCCGACGGTGAGCGCGGGGCCGCTGGTCAGCGAGGTGGTGCCGTATTTGGCGGCGACGATGTCGGCCTGCACCGCGTTCTCGGTGGCGTCGGACGGGTAGCCGGAGGTCATGACGCCCTCGTAGAACGTGCCCTGCCCGGTGTTGCTGTTGTCGCCGCCGATGCCGAGGATGATCGCGCCTTCCTTCGACATCGGGTTATAGCCCCGTTGGGGCGCACGCCGCTGTAGAACGTCGATAGAGAGCCGGAGGCAGCGTTGCCGCCGCGGATCGCCCAATTATTGGGCTCGCCTTTGACGACAGCGGTGACGAAGCGGGAGGAGATGGTCTGGTCGGCGGGGTTTGAGTTCGGGTCGGCACCCGAGTACAGCCCGTTCTCGAGGTCCGCCATGATCCAGGGCCCGCTGCCAGAGCCCGAGGTGGCGGCGTTGCCGAAGTAGATCGCCTCCATGTGGCCGTTGCCCGTGTCGCGGGTGCTGGTCTCGGCGTTGCCGTAGTCGAAGCAGCAGGCGCTGTTGTAGTGCGTTCCGTCGAAGACGGCGTACATGCCCTCCGCGGCGTCGCCCGTCGCGGTCCCGCTCACAGCGTTGTTGCGGTAGCCCGTGCCGGGCGAGACAAAGACGCCGTACACCTTCTGGCCGTTCAGTGTGGCGGGCGCGCCGGTCGCGCTCGCGAGGTTGTCGAAACCGCCGGCATCGGGGCCGTTGAAGCCGCCGGGCGGTGCCTGGGTGAGGTGGTTGCCCCGCCCGGTCTGGTCAAAGATGGTGGTGATGAGGCAGGTCGTCTGTGTACAGAAGCAATCTTGGGCGGCGGAGTTAGCAACGCCGCCAGCGGATAGCGTTGCGATGTTGATCGTGGTGTTGTCGGAGCCGCGTCTGACCTGGTAGAGCGCGCCGCTGAAGGAGCTGAAGAGCGCGCGCGTAGTGCTGTGCGCAGCGACGCAGGGCGTGCCGCCGGAGGCATAGAGATCGCAGGGTGCTGCGGCGACAAGAGAAATGGAGGCCGCGAGGCCTACGGCCAGGACGTCGTTGCGCATAGTTGATCACTTCGTGTGGGGACTCTGAGGATAGATCATGGCCTTTTAAATCAGGTAGATGCGCTGGCCCACTAGATACACGCCTTCAGAGTAACATCATGGGGTTGACGAGAAGATGAAGAGATGGGTGTCCAAGGCACATGTAGGCTGATCGCGTGTGTTACCCGCTGGTAGCAATCCTCGTGGAAGCAGAAGTGAAATCGAATCGAATGTTGACCGAAATAGCGCAGAGTATTACGATTGGAAGAGTCCACCAGCCCAGCCATCATGTGACCACATGATGGGATGTTCGATGCTTGCTCGGAAAGAAAAAGAGATAGCAAAAAAGAGAAGAATAGGATAATGGGATGAGGGAATGGTGGCGAGGAGCTCGCATACACATTCCGGAAAAATCCAACCGGATTCAACCGCGTGGGTCTATGTACGGTCGAAAGGATGTGTTCCTATGTGGTCTGTTAAAACAGACCTTATAAATCAAATGAAAATCGATTTGATACAATCTCTCTCGTTCAGCACGTGAGGGGATTGCGTCCCGGCATGCAGTATTTTGACCGACGAAAGGAGGGTTGTGGACTAGCTGTGGCGGAAGCCGCCACTTGTGACGCTTTAAATGACTGCAGTCGTATAATGGCATCACAGCAAAAGCATATGAACCCGTGCTCGAGCACGCGCAATTATCCAGACTGAGCAGACGCCTCAGCTAGGCATCGGGCGCGCGTAGACGGTAGGATGTACTAACGCTTCAATATCAGTTCAACCAATCACGAAGAAAATTCAAGTCGGCAGAAAATAAGAACCTAGGTCCGAAAGTCGTCGAACGAGACGCGCAGACCGAGGCATCATCAGGCGTCGTAACTCACGTTCGACTCGAACAGGCGTTTTTGTCGACTATCAGTTCGTGAGGCGTGTACACAGAGTCTGGTCATTTCGACAGTCTTCTCGTCGGCCAAGAACCACCCCAGTGCCTGCACCATTCTTGAACGAACAGCGGATGATCAGAATTACACATTCAGGATGCATGATGTTCACGCTTACCATCAGAGATTGTGCCGACCATGAGAATATTATATATGTGATTTTGCGTCGTTGACATGTCTCTCCTCAGACTTCAGCTCGCCGTCGTTGTTGAGATGCCCAGGGAAATCGTTGATGGGACAGAACAGAGCAAGGCTGAGTACTGAGTGTGGATGGTTGATGGCGGAGAGTGTGATAGATGCCCATGCGGAAGCCTTATCTTATATCAAATCGATTATCACTGGATGTATAAGGTCTGTTTTCGGAGACTATGCGGAAGCTCTTGGAAGCTCCTGCGTCTCTCCTTCTAAGAGAACCCGAGCAGATGCCTAAGGTTCGTCGTGTGAGTCACTGTCTAATAGGAACGAATGTATGTCTCCTACATATGGTTGGGTGCCGTTGGCGCATCTCTCCTCGGGTTTCACCTTGTTGTCGTTGTTGAGTGGTGTCTAGTCATACTGCGCATCGAGGAGTGCAAGGAAAAGAGCAAGAAAAGGGGCGCGCGTAGGATGTACTAACGGCTTCAATATCAGTTCAATCAATCACGAAATTTCAAGTTGAGACAAAATACGAACCTAGGTCCGAGAGCCGTCGAACGAGAGGCGCCGACCGACGCTTCATCATCAAGCGTCGTAGACTCACGTTCGACTTGAGCAGGGTGTTTTTTTCTCAAGTCTGCGTTCCTTGAGGCGTGCACACAGAGTGTGATCATTTCGACAATCTTCTCGTCGGCGAAGAACCACCCCAGTGCCTGCACGATTCTTTGAACAAACAGCGGATGATCAGAACTACACGTTCAGGATGCGTGATCTTCACGCTTACCATCAGAGATGCGCTGAAAATCGAGGGTCCCTATCTACACGCAACAGAGATACGAAGAGCAGCGATAGTGCGATACTGCCTGCCTGATCTATCGCCAGTGTCATGATTTGCTGGATAAAGCGGAAGCACTGTTAGAGAACATAATTTGGTAAAATGGATACAATCCCATACCAATCCTTGTTGCGTATACCCCCAGAACGATCTCTTGATCGTAGTCCACATCGCATAAAACCCCAACGTGTTCGTGCTTCATGTTTGCGTCCAATCCCTCGAAAATTCTGCGTTATGCTCCAGCCCCTATCCTGTGTCCCGCATTTTGAAAAAATTAGATTGAGAGCATGTTATACATCCTATCAGCCATTCTGAGGAAGCTGTATGCGGTGTCTAGTCATACTGCGCGTCGAGGAGTGCAAGGAAGAGAGGCACGAACCTGTCACGAACGCTGGCGTGAACACTGCGCGTCTCCCCGGGCCGAGCATCGGCACGGCCCCGAGATGCTGCAGTCCGCCATGACCACAACCACGACCTCCTCCAGCGACTTCTCAACTGCATACTCTACCAAAAGTGTTACCAACTCGCCAATACATCCAGCTCCAGCTATGGCAACTATGGGAACCTCCGGCTTATCCAAGAGACGCAAGGAGCATATCAAAGCCGTTGCACCCAACCGATCGTCTCGTTGAGAACTGCCCAAAGCAACGAGCCGTTCAATATTGTCATATAGTTGCCAAGTCTTTATCGAGCAACGATGAGTTTGTATGTATCTTTCTCATATCATGATATGAATGCTATGCTTAGCATTCCGTAGATGAATAGCATTGAATGGTTTTGGAATATGAGACGAAAGACGCTGAACCTCAATACTCGCCGCAATATAGTGTGTCGTAGGTGGTGATATAATCGTTAATAGTTCAACAGCTCACGATGTCTTGTTTAGTCGGAGCATCCTTACGCACCCTTATGGACAATGGGAATTGGGCCCTGTTGCCTTCTGAAGAAATAATTATGCAATATGCCTCGACCCTCCAACCCGGCAAGATCGCGATTGCTGATAGAAGAAATTTCCCAGATATACCCGCAAGTCCCATTATTTTCCCCCAGAAATATTGATTTCTTATATGTGAATCGTATGCAGGATGGTATCAGGCCCTACCGTTTGCTACCACTTTTCCGCATGGAAAAATTAGGAATCACGATCCAAATCGATCAAGCTCCTGTGGGCCCAGAGAGCTTTGTTAACTACGTTTATCCTTTCGACAATTTACCTGATTTTGACTCCCACATTCATCCGAAATTTGCTATTCTTGCGCTCGGCAAAAAACTGTTGGAGATGGAGACAAAGTCCATCGTAGCTAAGCGTGTAGCTTTGAATAAGCTTCTCGAAAAGTTCCCCATATTGGAGGAGGTCAGGCGGTTGTATACTGCCTGGACAGCAATACCGGACGCAAAGGATGTGGCGGCTGATGGATCTTATGCGGCTCCTGATAATGACAGTGATGATGATGACTCCGAACCAGACATTGACGATGACGACGATGATTCGGACTACGTATCGGACAACAAGAGCAGAACCTCCGTGAAGACGAAACCTCGCCGAGTGGGCGTCAAAAAGCGAAAACGAGGGAATTCTTCACCTACCTGGTGGGCGCCGTCGCGACAATTCTCTCTGTCAAGAAACCCTAGTCGAGCACGAAAGGGCAGTCGGAAAAGGAGGATGGACTGCAGAACAGGTAGCCAATTGGAGGCAACAACTTGAATGTGCCTGAAGTCTATCGATGGTGTTACCCCTCAAACATTTACCACTGTTCCAACTTCCGTCTCACTTAGTACCACCCCACGTCCAACTGTCTTTCCTCTTCGTGGACATCCGGCTCCTCACGCTCCTCCTGCCCAGTGCCTCGAGTCTACCGTTGATCTGCACATCTTTTATATGCTTGAGCACCTGTAGGTGTCCAAGGATCCCGTCTAGTTCCTCTTTCGTCGTTTAGCTTTGAATCAATGTATCTTTTGTATATCGTATCACTGTAATGTATATTTTGGATGACCTTACTGGTGACAATACGACTCAAAAGGCCTCGCAGAAAAAATGGATGAGATAATATCAAAGATGAAGCATCGCAATGTCAAAAAGGATGTATGATCTTGAACATTTCATAAAGCACAAGAGGATATCATAACTCGGCATAGGCAGAACTGCGGTTAAATCGTCGATTTCTAATCAATGGAAACTCGAATCCTACGTACAAGAGATGAAACATAAAACTGAAAAGTACAGAAACGAATAGGTAGAGATGCGAAGGAAAGAGTCCCAAATCATCTTCTTTGTGTCTTTCCTCCCTTTCGCTTGCCGGCAAACAGATGTTTTGGCTGTAGAAAGTATCAAATTTTAGCGTTCCCAGAGACCAGCAGAAGCAAGATATACGAACCATTTTGGTTTTGATCTGGCGATCGCCTTCGCCAGCCTTGGCGAGCATATTGCGCGGGCGCTGCCCGAGGTTCCGCAGCTGGTTCGCCTTGTTGAACTGCTCCTCGTTGCGCATACCCGCCATCTGCCTGTTCGAGCGCGGCACACGCTTTGTGACGACGCCGCCCGAGTTCGTCTTGACGCGCTTCGCCGGCGCGTCTGCGTTGTCATCCTCGTCGACGTCCATCCAGCTCTCCTCGCCCGCTTCGCCTTCGCCGCCGTCGGCTTCCTCCATCTCTTCGTCGTCGTCGTCGTCAGCGCGTTTGCGCTTCGCGCCATGCAGTTTGGCGAGCATCTCGGCGCGCTCTTGGATCCGGCTGGGGTCGAGGCCGGCACGGGTGAGTTCGCTCGTGAGTTCAGTGAGAGTGCGCAGGCCAGCGGTACGCGGCAGACGGGACTGGTTCTTCTTGGATTTTTTGATGGATTGAGAGGTGATTTTGTGGGAGAGGGCAATAGTGGCTTCTTTGGCTTCACGTTCGTCGTCTGAGTCGAACTGAGAAAGGGATCAGAAGAATACAAGTGATTGGGTTGGATGTGGGGCATACCATATCTGAGTCGCTTTCGTAGAAGCCTTCTGCTTGGAGACGCTCCTCCTCGCGCTCGAGCGCCTCGAGCTTTTCTGCAATATCTGGGTCGATGAAATCCGCGATGTTCTTGCCGTCCATGATTTCGGGGATGATATCCTCCTTCCATTCGGGGTTGGCGAGCAGGTAGTCCTCTATAAAACACCGAGGCATCCATCATCAGCACTGGACAGGCAAATAGAGCAAACAGCGCACCTCTCATGTTGATGTTGTACACACCCGGACCGCCTTCCTCCAACTCGACGTCGCGCTTGAGCTTCCTCCTCTCGGGGTCGTTTTTGTCGTACTTCTTGCGCTGCTTCACGGCATCGGGGATGAACGGCGCCCGCACCACGTCATCTCTGGGCTTGGGCTGCGCGACGTGTATCCGGTTGATCACACTGTTGATCTTGGCGCCCTTCATCTTGATATCGACACGGTGCGCGAGGAGCGCGTCGCACGCGGTGTTCTTGACCTCCATGACGCCCTCCTCCGTGAAGCACGACACCTGCACGCACGTCACGTCGGGCTGCGCGATGATCTCGTCGACGAGCGCGCGCGAGTCCGGGTGCACGTCTTCCAGGCGCGTGATGTCGATTTTGTTGATGACCAGGAGGGTGGGTTTTCCGGCGAAGAGCGGCTTGATGGAGTGGAAGAGCTTGCACTGCGCCTCGATGCTGTACCCGCACTGCTCGCTCAGGTCCATGAAGTAGAGGATGCAGCTCTTCAGATGCGCCATCGCCGTGATGCTCTGCATCTCGATCGTGTTCATCTCCTCGAGCGGGTGGTCGAGGATACCCGGGGTGTCGATGACCTGCCACCGGAGGTACTTGTAGTCCAGATGGCCGACGAAGAGGGACTTTGTGGTGAATGCGTACGGCTGCACGTCGACATCCGCGCGGGTCACTTTGTTGATGAAAGACGACTTGCCGACGTTGGGGTAGCCGCAGATGAGGAGCGTGCGTGTGTTCGGATCGATGTTGGGTAGACGGGAGATGTGCTGTCGCACTTGTTCGAGATAGGCTAGGGGGTCTTTCTGGCGCCTCATGACGGTGGCCATACTGTAAACAAAAATAAACGGAGTCGGTTAGACGAATGAATAGCTGATGAAGAAGCGATAGACGCACCGACCAAGGGCAGCTTTCTTCAGCTGCTTGCAGCGATACAGACTATCACCGAACTTGAGGAGACGGACGTAGTCCTTGGCAACATGGTCGATAAGATGGCGTGCCGTGCGTAGTTGTCCCAGGGCAAGTTTGTAATGGTTCTTGTCGTATAGAACGTTCATCAACGATGACAGGAATGGATGAAGGTCCTGAAGAATAAAATAAGGTGTAAGTATGTTGCATTATGGACAAAATGATTGAATGAAAACCGCAAAGGCAAACGTACGTCAAGCATAGGGAATTCGGTGAGGATGGCTCCGAGCTTCTCGTCAAAGCAGTCTTGGGCAAATTTGACCTTGCGCATGTAGAAATTTCGTATCCGGCTGATTTTGAAGTTTTTGTGAATAACCTAACGCATAACGAACAGTAATCAGTACTTGTTTCTCCGGCAGCCCATCACAGTCCCTGCAGCCCAACACATCACTAGCACCGTTATTGGTCTCTCAACATTGCTCAACGTTGTCTCTCAACATTGCCTCAATGTAGAATGCGAGTGCAGATCGTTGAAGAGATTAGGATTAAAGACGCACAGTAGGAGTCTTCCTCTGAGTCTTGGAAAGCACGATGTCGAGGAAATCGTTTGCCGTAGGCACCGGCGCAATGGCCTTGAGACCGCTTGTCGACATCGTAGAGATGAGTGGACTGTTGGCGACGACGACGACGACGAAATTTGGACCTTGAAGACGAAGTTTGGACCAATCTTGCCGCACTTTTTTGAAACCCCTGGAAAAATAAATGGCATTCTCACGCTACGCTAACACGTGCAGATTACCCAAATAATAATAATAATCGTTTTTTTATTTCGCTTTTACTGCTCTTAACAACTTGTTATGTCCCTGGGCCTGACATGGACAGCGTGGCCGACGATGGAGCGGATGATGTGGATAGCGCGTCTTCCGATGACGTGGATAGCGCGACCGACAACGACGCGGATAGTGCTGTGCGACTGCGAACGACGCGCACTACGCGAGATGGACAGCAGACGGCAATTGCAGAACCGCGGCGGGATGCCGACAGCGATGGGCGATGACAGCCACGCCCAAAGGCAACGATGACAGACGTCGATGGCGATGGACAAGGGATTTCCGGGCGCCTACCCGCCGCCCAAGTTCGCTTCACGAACTGGATAGCAGGTGAAGGGTTTTCAACATTTCTCCAGAGTTCAGACGCCTGCATCGATATCCACAAGTGCGTTGCATGGCTGTGGACGCGTGGACGGATGTTGGCTCAGGCCTTAGGATAGAATGCGTATAGAAATGGGAGAGTGCAATCTGTACCGTATAATTGCATACTAATTCATAATCATTTATATCCTGGGTCAATTTTGATCTCAAAGCTCCCTCGACGTTGAATCGTATGAATATTAGAGGTCTCATTATCGCACTTGGGGCCAAGCGGTCGGACATCTGCAGACTACCTAATCATCGCACGCAAGATAACATATATCTTGCGACTCTTCCTGGCGGAGGTAACCCTTCAAATCAAGGAACCCAGTGTGTTGTCGGGAGGCGAAGATCAAAGATTCAGCACAAGGCCGGCAGCGGCAATCGAGAGAATGCCACTGCACTCGTTGCGATCTGCGCCGACGGGACTGCTCTGAAGGCGACAATTATCTTCAAGGGGCGTAATTTTCTAGAGAAAGTGGGGAGAAAACAATGTTAGCCATGCCTCGTGAGTAAAGTCAATCATTCCGATGGATATAGAAGCTTACCATTGAAGACTTTCTCATTCCGAGATTGGATGGACCGACGGCCAGCTCGCACTTGCTTGGAATTTGACCCACAAAAATGAGACAAAGCTGCAGGCGAAAAGTGCGTGCTGTTGATGGATGGCTACAGCTCGCACTACAGCGCCGATTTGCTTGAGTATTGCATCGAAAACAACATCGAAATTTGGGGTTACCCGCCTCACTGTACCCACGCACTTCAAGGTCTCGATGTGTTCTGTTTCGCGACAATGAAGGAGAGCTGGAAGCTTGAAATTGACGAGTTCGAGGAGCTGCATATGCGTGGAGTAAATAAGAAAGACTTCTGTGGTGTCTTTGGACGTGCTTTCCTCACCATACCAGTTTGATACCAGTGATCCGGTACCTGTCCAGAATATGCGCAAGAAAGGACTATGCCGAAGCGATGGCGGTCACGGCCATGGCACACCTGTTGGCTACTTTCAACATAAAATACATTGATTCAAAACTAAACGATGAAAGAGGAGCTAGCCGGGATCCTTGGACACCTACAGGTGCTCGTGCATATAACAGATGCGCAGATCAACGGTAGGCTCAAGGCGCTGGCGCAGGAGGAGGAGGGCGAGGAGCCGGAGGTCCACGAAGAGGAAACGCAGTTGGATGCCTTCAACATTCAGGACCTGGAGTTGGGTGCCGGGGTGGTACTAGCTGAGACGAAGGTTGGAATGGCGGTAGAAGTCGAGGGCGTGAAACTATCGATAGACTTCAAGCACATTCGAGTTGTTGCCTCCAATTGCCTACCTGTTCTGCAGTCCATCCTCCTTTTCCGACTGCCCTTTCGTGCTCGACTAGGGTTTCTCGATAAAGAGAATTGTCGTGACGGCGCCGACCAGGTGTAGGTGAAGTATTGGCTCGTTTTCGCTTCTTGGTATTGGCTCGCATTCGCTTCGTGTCGCGCACTCTGCGAGGTTTCGTCTTTGCGGAGGATGTGCTCTTGTTGTCCGAATCCTTCGAGTCGTCGTCGTCGTCGTAGTCGTCAATGTCCGGTTTGGAGTCTTCATCATCATCACTGTCGTAATCAGGGGCCGCATAAGATTTATCAGCCTTCACGGCCTTTGGGTCCACTGGGTTTGTCCAAGCAATATACAACCCCTGGACTTCCTCCAATATAGGGAACTTTTCGAGAACCTCATCGAAAGCTTTACGCCTAGCCTTGTTGACCACTGTGGAAGAGTTGGTTTCTTCTTGGTGGGAAGGACTGAGGTCGTCGATAACGGAGAGTGACGGAAGGGGGACAGAGTAGGAGTTAATGTGTAGATAGTTGTGATGCTCGGCTCGTATTGCTCGGGTTGGGGCTCGTGCTCGCGCTCGAAGTTCAGAATCAAAAATGGGGGTGGATTAACCAAGGAGACAAAAATTTACAAACGAGGTATATACGAGATTCCCTGGCGCACACGTACTCTTGTGTCGCCAGGTCCGTGAAATCATGAAAATCAAATAAGCTACTTAACGCGTGTATATAGAGTGCCCGTTTTCAAATAAAGATAAGACCTAGGCCACGCGGAACGATATTGTCGGCCGTACGCAGGATAGGGGAAACGGATGATGTGGTGATGCGGGCGCGAGAGGAGACACATCCTTGCCAAAGGGATATGCCTGCCTGCATGGGTGACCAGTCCATGTTCGCTGCTCGACGCATGTGTGGGCGCATCCTCCAGATCCTGTGCACGACGTATCGTCTCGCCATGCGCGGCTTTGGCTATGTAGAAGAAAGGGAACGAAACGCGGAAGTGATCGAAAATATTGATAGATAAAAATGGAGAGACATATCTTATAATTTGAAAAGCAGAATCGTCGGGTAAAGCTCGTCCGACACACCCTATGCCCTAGTTCCATCTCCCTCGTACTTGTAGGATTATGGTCGAGTGTCTGTTCGTTGAGCGCGGCGCCGTGTTCTGTTGACGTTGTCGAGTTTGCGCGGGCGCCTAAGTTGCCGTAGTCGTGCCGTGCGCGTTCTCACGCCGTGTTTGAAGTCCTAAGGCATCGCAAAAGAAGGTGAGGGCACGAGAATTTGATAATCGGTCGCTCTTGTGATAGGGAATAATGTGATAGGGGAAGCGGTTAAAGGGTATGTACGAAAGAACAGAAAGATCTTATCGACCGCTGAGCCTAGGCTCGTGCGGCTCGATCGGCATCTCGTGGGAAGGTGGACTTTGCGTCGCGTCGACGAGCGCGCTATCCATCTCCTCCACAGTGCCCCCCTTTAGATGTTGCCCCCAACATCAAGAAGGATGATATGGAAGAAATAAAGGAGAGATGGATAAAGTGATAAAGCAGGATAAAATGTCAAGGGCCACGGAAACGGCAAGGTAAATGAAATGAAAGATTTAAGGGGAATGAGGACGTTACGCGCGAATGAATCCTAACGGAAAGCGGCCAGGGTTGGCGTTCTTGGGGTGGAATATGTCTTCGGCAACCAGGATGTCGTCCAATGCGATGCGCGTGAGGTTCGCAGACCAATCCTCGAAGGACTCAAAAGCGGGGTCGTCGCGAATCGATCCCCCCAGTGCGGTTTGTGAATAAGCGCCGAGCTCGAGGGATTCGCGACCATGCCGGGGAAGTAGAGAATTCGTAAGGGTCGGCGCGCACCAACGGAAGCAAAGGTCGGTATTGGAAGGTCGTCATTGCCTCGCGGGTCCTTGTTGTAATGATAATAGTCGATGTCGGGATGGCGCGCCGTATGAAGAGAGCTCGAGGATCGAAGATTCTTGATGAACTCACGTTCGAAGTGATGGATGTCGTAGTAGAGCTGGATGTTGGTGACAGTCTTCATAATCTGATCTTCTGATCTGAAAAGAAAAGCTTAAGACGGTGAGCAGTAACATGTCCTCGCATAACCGTTCCATTGAGCTCGCGCAACACGTAAGTGTTGTTATCGCGCTTCTCGTGAATAATGTATGGCCCAGACCAGCGCCAAAGATCCTTCTTTCCAAACTGATTATCCAACCAGGTCTCGTGCCGAAGCACCCACATCCCAACGTCAAAGCCATGAAAAGAAAAATTTTTACCGTAACGTTTGTTGAAGTTGTCGATCGCTTGCTGCCGAGAGAAACGAGCGCGCTCATTCGCGGCCTCAGCGTCTTCATCACGTCGCGCAATCTGTTGAGCTCGAAGGGCGATCAAGTCGGCTGTTGTTCGCACGGTGTCCCAATCGAGGGTTTGCCAAGTGCCGTCCTCGATGTCGAAGGCAAAAACAGGGAAGATCCCATATACGAGGTAATAGGGAGGATAGCCTGTAACTCTATTAGTAGTAACGCGGATCGAGAATAAAATAGCGTCGACATAAAGTGGCCACTTGGATTTATCCTTATGGCATGCCTTCATGAGTCCGTGTACGAGCGTCTGATGAGCACGCTCGGATACACCATTCCCTTGCGGGTGGTAGGCTGAGGACACAATGACGACAATTCCGTACTGACGGAACACCTCTTCCGCCACGCCTTTGAACTCGGAGCCGCCATCGACCGTAATATAAGGAATGCATGAGAAACGACACACCAATTTATAGATAAACTTCGCAATCGTGGTCGCATTGGCTTGACGAATTGCTTCGGCTTCGTCCCACTTCGACGCGGAGCATGTAGCCTGAACAAGGTACTGCTTACCCCCACGCCGAGAGGCATGTGAATACAGTCCATGTGCCAATGACGAAGGATCGAGGATGCCCACGCCGGATTATAGGGAATAATAGGTTTAGCATTAGACTCTAGTTGACAGGGTACGCACGATCGCACGAAGTATGCACAGTCATTGTACATATTCGGCCAATAAACTCGTTCTGCAAGCTTGATGTAGGTCGGGTCGCGCCCCCGATGACCGCACTCGTCGTGTACTTGGACGAGCAACTCTTGACGACGTTGTGGATCTTCAATGACTAGCCGGGGTGGCGCTGAGCTCGACTTCTTCGGTTTCAGCCACATACGATCTTTCTCCAGTTGCGAAGCATAAGTATTGACGTACTTCGTGACTGTGAGTGTGATCGCCTCGTCACCAAGTATATATTCGATATCCTGTTCGATAGGTGTATTGCGATTGAAGAATTCATGGCCTAGATATGTCATGGTGTCCGTCACGCGAAGGAGCGTGTAGTCGATCAATGAGTTGCGCGTCCAGTTGGAAGGATCGAATCGCGTTGGCTTGAGCGGGAGGTTGAATTTGGCGCCGACGTGAGGTTCCGAGTCGATTAGGATGCCGCCCATGTATTCAGTTTTGAAGAGAAAGGCCGGAGGCTTGTAAACATTCGCGTAGGGATTGTAAGGCGCATCGTTCCGAAGAAGCCGCATGTATGGTGCTGAAGACATAGATAGAGCAGAGCGAGCGAGCTGAATAGAGCGAAGGACAGAATGGACTTGCCTTGCCGTGAGTTTATATGAATTTCGACGCCAGAACCCCTGAGGAAGATCAGTTTCCGAAGCAATGAAATTCCCCAAGAACCGATCGAGATAATCTTCGGGATCATCTTCATCTTCGGAATCCTGTTCCGACTTGGGCCTCCTAGATAAACCGTCAGGGGCTTGATGTTTCTCGGCTTTCACATGTTGCATCTCAAAGTCAAAAAGGAGAAGATACGCGATCCATCTAGTCATTGGTGAATTTGGTAAATCGGGTGTAACAATCATTTCACGGAGGAACTTAGCGTCGTGCTCCAAGCAAAATCGGATGCCCCAAATTCGATGTCGAAGGTGTTTGAATGCCCTGAATACGCCGTAAAGTTCAGCTTTGGGCTGCGAATATCGACTCTCGCGTTCGTTGTAGGTGCAAGACCCATATATGGCAGGTCGGCGTTGATTGTCGAGATGTTGGTAAACCACCCAGCCGGCGCCGTTTAAGGCTGCAGCGTCGACGGCGACTATCACAAGTCCCTCGTCAGACGAGCGAGGTAGCTGGGTGATAAGCTTAGCTCTGTCATAATCGATCTTGGTGAGAACGGGTGCCGTTGTTGCGTGATCTTTGAGGCAATCCATAGCGTCCTGTGCCTCCTGTGTAAATATAAAGTCTGCATCAGTAGCTCGGAGTAGCGATGTTAATGGCTTAGCTATTAATGCGAAATTCTTGATCCATTTGCGTCCGCAGCCGACCACTCCGAGGAATCCACGAACTTGAGAGACATTCTCACATGGGGGCCATCGTGCGATTTTCGAAATGAGACCTTTCTCAAGGTGCCATCCGTCAATCGACACGACTGATCCCACAATGCGAAGACGAGGTGTTGCGAGGGTTGTCTTGAGTCCCGATGCAGTGATCCCGGCTGCTATAAATCGTGCAAGAACCCTGTCAAGGTTAGTTGCATACTCAAATACAAACCGGCGGATGTTACGATTATCTTCAATCGATTCGTTGTTGTACGTCGTAGGTGGACCCATGATCCCTCCGTCATCCATAAAGGCCTTCGCGAGGACGTCCTTGTCTTCCTGTAAGGAATGGTCGACGCATCGTTGGAATTCGGCGCCTGCATTTGTCGCACCCATTGGAAGAGTGGCTTGCTGTTTGGGCCCACAAAGTGAATGAAATGCAGTTAATGGTCTGGATGACTTAGCTAGTATGCGGGCGTCATATCCCGCAAACAGATCAACGGATCCGTATATCGCTCGACCAATGAAGGCCTCGGCAAAATCTTCGACTGAAGGCGGCAGTGCAGCATCTCTAATAGTGACGGAATTCAGCTCTTGGAGATCTAGAACGAGACGCACTTTATTTGTCTTCTTTGCGACAGCGAAGAGCGCAGATCGATAACTTGATGACGTGGGTTCGAATCGTCCCGCGGCTTCCTGTTCGAGGATTTCTTGTCGAATGACGTCTTCTAGTGCTTTGGGTGCACGGATTGGTGGACGCTGCCAGGGCGTGTGTTCGATAGTCGGGATCTCATAGTCGGGGTAATATTCTTGTCGAAAAGTTCCTTTCTCGGCGAAGGTAAAAGCGAATGCCTCCTCGCGTCTCATTACAACAAACGCGAGGAGATCGATCTCTTCTGAGGAGAGGAAATCTTCAGGTATAGTGTTTAATAAAAGGGTGAGACGCTCAGCTGTCATTCGTTCCGTGGGTTTGATAGAAGAAACATGAGGCGGCCTCGTTGGTAGTGGTGTGATTGAAGGTAATGGAATCGGTTTGAACTCGAGGGCTTCGGGTTTCGGCATGTAGGTAGGTACAGGTCGCACTTTACGGTCCACGGGTTTGTATTTGCGCTTTGAGGTAAGAGACACGTCGCGCGTTCGCATATCGGTTGAGCTCGATAGGGCTCGAAGGGTCCAAGGCGTAGTTAGCGGCCTTAAACTATTAGATGCATGACTCACTTGTCGTAATAAATAATCAAACGAATCTGGAGGATTAAAAGAAGAAAAATTGGAACTATACTCACGAAACTCAGGATCTCCGAGAAGACCCATGAGTGACCGGCCTATTGTCGCGCAAGACACGTTGAAGTGAATTGGCGGCCGGATCTGCATGTCTTGCGCTAGAGAAAATATTGAGCGTCAACGTACTCGTCGTCGACTTCTTCGATGTAGGCTCGTTGATGGTGCGAATGCTGATGGTGACTGTGTACCGGCTCTTCGTCGTGTTGTACAGGTCGAGAAGGGCCTGGTATGGGGCCAGTTGCATCGACGTTCCGTGGATCGTTAGGTTTGGTGAGCTGTACCGAGATCGTCGGGTTGTAGTTGCGGTCGCCGTCCTTCCAGAGCATAATCTTCATATGGCCGGTCCTTGAATAATCGATGCGCGCGGCAAACCACTGGATCCACGGCTGTCCTAAAATACAATCTTGTGAGTCCATGTCATCACGAGTAACAAAGAAATGATGATCGAATCTGTGTCCGCCGATTGAAATCGGTACGTCGCGGCATACTCCTCGTAATCCTACGGGCCCTCCATTGACGCCCTTCAGAGACCAGCGCGTTCCTTCGTAGTCGAGAGGAAGGTTCGTTTGCGAGAGTAGACGCTCTGGAAAGATGTTGAGCTCAGATCCGCAATCTACCATGAATTTGATTGATATTCCCGCGAGTTCGGCGTTGAAAATGCCAGTCGTCATCGCGTATTTCTTCGTGGGTCGAAAGCTAACAGCATTCGAATACCTAAGCATAAACGAATCAAGCATAGATGGATCGTTTAACTCGTCAAATTGAAGGGAACTCGCCGAATTTACTCGTGCTCCAGCACTAGTCTTTGCGAGTTCTTCCTCCGCTCGCTCCGTGTAAAGATCATACTCGCCATATTTCGTCAGATATTCGCGTCGAGTCTTCGTGGCGTCAGCCATCCGTTTCTGAAGTCCTGGCGAGATTCCTAAAATATCACGCAGAGTCAATGTTACCTGTGTTTGCAAGATCAGATCTTGAATATCCTGCATCGAGATCTTCTCCTGGACGTCCGACGTATAGTGGTATTGAGGCGCCTTGTTCTTCGCGTCGTCCTTCATCTCGACATCCTTCTGGTTTCGTGGAAGCGATTCCTTCCAGCCTTCACGAGTATTGATTGGCGGCGGCGCGGGTCCGGTTGGCGCGCGTGTCTCGTTGGGGACTTGTTGAGATCCAGGAGGCGCCGGCGCGGTTACTGATGGCTGGCGAACTGCTGACGCAGGAGGCGCGGTTGGTGTTGCAGGACGCTCGGGTTGCTTGCGCGCTGGTGGACGACGAGTCGGATCGGTTCTAGCAGAGGTGTCTTTGCCAGTGCGTGTAACGGGATATGAATCAGAAAAATAGAACTCATCTTGATTCGACGCGATCGCGTACACGTCTCCGCATATTGCTGGGTAATCGCCCATCATGAGAGTTGCCGGGGACGCATTTGCAGTTATCGTGTGGGGCGGTGTTTCACGTCGCGGAAAGTCATTCCGATGTTCTCGTAAAAACTGCGCGACACCTCCAGGAGTGAATGGGATTTGAGGAAGGTCGGATCCGTCCATAAGTGTGTAACGTGCACGCGCCGCGTCGTACTTGATGAGCGCTTCCGCAATGAGTTTGGCAGTCTCGGGGCAGAAACGAGGGTGCAATTTGTGTGTCCCGGGCAACCCACAAATGAAACAAGTTTTGTCAGCGGAGTTCATCATGTTAGACGGGCGAGACATAGTGCCAGTACTCATCGCAACCTTGAACATTTCTTGCATCTGGGCCTGGTTGAGCGAAAGCTGCTGGAGCTGTTGTGCGAGGAGATCAATATCATTCTTGGCTGATACATTTTTGGACTTAGCGGGTTCGACGACGCTCGATAATGGGAGGAGAGCCGGCTTGATCGATTTCACGGGAGTAGGCGTGTCGTCGTCCGAATCTTCCGCGTCCGATTCGACATTGTAGGATTCGATGCTTGATGGGTTGAATTGCCGGCAAATAATTTCAATAACCGTCTTGATTTCTGGGGGCGCATTCGTCGAGAGGTTTGCTGGGGGGAGACGGGAAGTAACAAAGGCCCTAGTACGACGTGGGAGTCCCGCAAAGAACTTAAGTTTCATCTCGCTGTCATCGATAAGCTTCTTCGACTTCAGTTGCGCGGCAATCGTGAGATATCCTCTGTGATACTCGTCCACATCAGTTCTATTACCAAATTCTTTACCCTTGGCGTGTTCCTTGACAAAAAGTCGCAGAATTTCCAGCGTTGCCTTGACTGGTTCGTCGTTCGATCCGTATAAGTCGACGAGGAGTTGCTTGGCCTTTTCCCAGTCGTTTCCTTGGACTTCATCGCAGAACCTAATGACCTGTTTGACTTGATCAGTGCAGTATTGAACGATGTATTTTGGGAGATCAGAATCAGGTATCCCTGCGGCGTTCCCATGTCGTTCAAGAATAGAAATAAAATCGTTGACGTATTTGCCATCGAAAAGCGGCGCGCTCAAAGTGCGCGGAATGGGCATCGGCTTAAGCTGTGTGAACAGCTGTGGTTGTGCCGGATTTGCCATATCGACGTTCGAAATTAAATGGAATGGGAGCTCGGAAAATGTCGAAGACAGATTGAAATTGAAAGAAAAAGGAGAAAAACTTAGCGGTGATGTTTTCGACGGAAAACCTTAGGTCCAGTCTCGATAGCTACTGTGGAAGAGTTGGTTTCTTCTTGGTGGGAAGGACTGAGGTCGTCGATAACGGAGAGTGACGGAAGGGGACAGAGTAGGAGTTAATGTGTAGATAGTTGTGATGCTCGGCTCGTATTGCTCGGGTTGGGGCTCGTGCTCGCGCTCGAAGTTCAGAATCAAAAATGGGGGTGGATTAACCAAGGAGACAAAAATTTACAAACGAGGTATATACGAGATTCCCTGGCGCACACGTACTCTTGTGTCGCCAGGTCCGTGAAATCATGAAAATCAAATAAGCTACTTAACGCGTGTATATAGAGTGCCCGTTTTCAAATAAAGATAAGACCTAGGCCACGCGGAACGATATTGTCGGCCGTACGCAGGATAGGGGAAACGGATGATGTGGTGATGCGGGCGCGAGAGGAGACACATCCTTGCCAAAGGGATATGCCTGCCTGCATGGGTGACCAGTCCATGTTCGCTGCTCGACGCATGTGTGGGCGCATCCTCCAGATCCTGTGCACGACGTATCGTCTCGCCATGCGCGGCTTTGGCTATGTAGAAGAAAGGGAACGAAACGCGGAAGTGATCGAAAATATTGATAGATAAAAATGGAGAGACATATCTTATAATTTGAAAAGCAGAATCGTCGGGTAAAGCTCGTCCGACACACCCTATGCCCTAGTTCCATCTCCCTCGTACTTGTAGGATTATGGTCGAGTGTCTGTTCGTTGAGCGCGGCGCCGTGTTCTGTTGACGTTGTCGAGTTTGCGCGGGCGCCTAAGTTGCCGTAGTCGTGCCGTGCGCGTTCTCACGCCGTGTTTGAAGTCCTAAGGCATCGCAAAAGAAGGTGAGGGCACGAGAATTTGATAATCGGTCGCTCTTGTGATAGGGAATAATGTGATAGGGGAAGCGGTTAAAGGGTATGTACGAAAGAACAGAAAGATCTTATCGACCGCTGAGCCTAGGCTCGTGCGGCTCGATCGGCATCTCGTGGGAAGGTGGACTTTGCGTCGCGTCGACGAGCGCGCTATCCATCTCCTCCACACCACCATCTCCGACAATTTTCTGCCGAGTGCAAGGATAGCAAATTTCGGATGAATGTGGGAGCGAAAAGCAGGTAAGTCGGCGAAGGGATAAATGTAGTTAACGAAGCTCTCCAGACCCACGGGAACTCGATCCGTTTGGATCGTGATTCCTAATTTTTCCATTCGGAAAAGTGGTAGCAAAGAGTAGGAATAGATACCATCCTGCATACGATTCACACATAAGAAACCAATATTTCTGGGGGAAAAATAATGGGACTTGCTTCTAAATCTGGAAATTTACTTCTATCAGCAATCAGGCTGAACTTGCCGATTTGTTCGAGGGTCGAGGCGTATTGCATAATTATTTCTGACGAAGGCAACAGGGCCCAATTACCACTGTCCATGAGTTTTTGTAAGGATGCTCCGACTAAACAAGACATCGTGAGCTGTTGAACGATGAACAAATTATATCACCACCTACGACAAACTATATTCCGGCGAGTATTGAGGTTCAGCGTCATTCGTCTCATATTCCAAAACCATTCAATGCTGTTCATCTACGCATCGGTAAGCATAGCATTCATATCATGATATGAAGAAGATACGTGCAAACTCATCGTTATTCGATAAAGACTTCGCAACAATATGACAATATCGAACGGCTCGTTGCTTCGGGCAATTCTCAACGAGACAGCGAGATCGATTGGGTGCAACGGCTTTGATACGCTTCTTGCGTCTCTTGGACAAGCCGGTGTTTCCCATAATGCGCGATTCTGAGACAGTCACCATAGCTGGAGCTGGTCGTATTGGCGAGCTGGCATTGGTATCACTTTCGGTAGAGTCTGAGTATGTAGTTGATGTCATTGTAACTTTGTAAGATACTGATGTCACGCAAGTGCGCAAAGTCACTTCCTGAAAACTCAAACAAACAAACTGCAGACTTACCGTATCGGGATTCGGCTATATATGTAGTAACTTGATCTTGACTTGATCATTTATTTAATTTAGCTTTTATTCTTAACAACTTGGCCAGTGCTGAGCGTGGACGACAATGACGAGGACGATGCGGATAGCGCGTCTTCCGACGACGTGGATAGCGCCACTGACAACGATGCGGAAAGTGCGACTGACGATGACACGGACTCCCAACGGACTCCGCGAGATGTCGGACAGCAGACGGTAATGGCAGAACCGCGGCGGCATGCCGTCAGCGATGGGCGATGACAGCCACGCCCAAAGGCAACGATGTCAGACGTCGATGGCGACGGACAAGGGAATCCCGGACGCCTACCCACCCTTCAAGTTCGCCTCACGAATTGGATAGCAGATGAAGGGGTTTTCAACATTTCGCCAGAGTTCAGACGCCTGCATCGAAATATACATTCATCAAAGCCTCCACAGACAGCCACAAACTCACAGCCGTCGACACCGATCAAGACAACATCCGGCGACAACGACGATGTCCATACACTGTCCAAATTATCGTGCTTGTCATGGAAGATCCGCTGGCAAAATTGTCGTTGTGTTTAAGTGCTGCAACAAGACGATCATGATGGATATCCAGTGGGCAGAGGCAGGCAGAGGCATAACGCAGGTAAGTACTTACTCGCCGCTGCGTCGCCATCTTCTTATGCAACCCACCCTGCCTTATCTCGTCAGAACACAGCGGATAACGTGGCCCAGCCAAACTCGATACTACGGCGGCCGACCTCAATGGTTCATCGCGGATTTCGGTGACTTCATTCCACCGTATTGTTGAGTGCGTTGCATGGCTGTCGACGGATGTTGGCTCAGGCCTTAGGATAGAGTGCGTATAGAAATGGTAGAGTGCAATTTGTATCGTATATTACATACTAATCCATAATCATTTCTATTCAAACATCTGGGTCAATTTTGATCTCAAAGACAGTGGTATCAGATCATGGTATACCTCTCCCTCGATGTTGAATCGTATGAATGAGGTTTCGTTATCGCCCTTGGGACCAAGCGTTCGGATGTTTGAGCAGTCGGACATTTGCAGACTACCTATCATCGCACGCAAGATAGCATATATCTTGCCGGGGTGGTACCAAGTGAGACGGAGGTTGGAATGGTGGTAGAGGTTGAGGGGGTGAAACTATCGATAGACCTCAAGCACATTCGAGTTGTTGCCTCCAATTGCCTACCTGTTCTGCAGTCCATCCTCCTTTTCCGACTGCCCTTTCGTGCTCGACTAGGGATTCCCGATAAAGAGAATTGTCGTGACGGCGCCGACCAGGTGTGGGTGAAGTACTGGCTCGTTTTCGCTTCTTGGTATTGGCTCGCTCTCGCTTTGCGTCGCGCACTCTGCGAGGTTTCGTCTTTGCGGAGGATGTGCTCTTGTTGTCCGAATCCTTCGAGTCGTCGTCGTCGTAGTCGTCAATGTCCGGTTTGGAGTCTTCATCATCATCACTGTCGTAATCAGGGGCCGCATAAGATTTATCAGCCTTCACGGCCTTTGGGTCCACTGGGTTTGTCCAAGCAATATACAACCCCTGGACTTCCTCCAATATAGGGAACTTTTCGAGAACCTCATCGAAAGCTTTACGCCTAGCCTTGTTGACCACCATCTCCGACAATTTTCTGCCGAGTGCAAGGATAGCAAATTTCGGATGAATGTGGGAGCGAAAAGCAGGTAAGTCGGCGAAGGGATAAATGTAGTTAACGAAGCTCTCCGGACCCACGGGAACTCGATCCGTTTGGATCGTGATTCCTAATTTTTCCATTCGGAAAAGTGGTAGCAAAGAGTAGGAATAGATACCATCCTGCATACGATTCACACATAAGAAATCAAGACTTCTGGGGGAAAAATAATGGGACTTGCTGGTATATCTGGAAATTTTTTTCTATCAGCAATCAGGCTGAACTTGCCGATTTGTTCGAGGGTCGAGGCGTATTGCATAATTATTTCTGACGAAGGCAACAGGGCCCAATTACCACTGTCCATGAGTTTTTGTAAGGATGCTCCGACTAAAAAAGACATCGTGAGCTGTTGAACGATTAACAAATTATATCACCACCTACGACAAACTATATTCCGGCGAGTATTGAGGTTCAGCGTCGTTCGTCTCATATTCCAAAACCATTCAATGCTGTTCATCTACGCATTGGTAAGTATAGCATTCATATCATGATATGAAGAAGATACGTGCAAACTCATCGTTATTCGATAAAGACTTCGCAACAATATGACAATATCGAACGGCTCGTTGCTTCGGGCAATTCTCAACGAGACAGCGAGATCGATTGGGTGCAACGGCTTTGATACGCTTCTTGCGTCTCTTGGATAAGCCGGTGTTTCCCATAATGCGCGATTCTGAGACAGTCACCATAGCTGGAGCTGGTTGTATTGGCGAGCTGGCATTGGTATCACTTGTAGAGTCTGAGGCTGTAGTTGATGTCATGGTAAGATACTGATGTCACGCAAAGAACCGTAAGTGCGCAAAACTCGAACAAACAAACTGCAGACTTACCGGCGTTTTCAGCTTCACCTCGACGCCTTCCTTCTTCTTCTCCTCCTCCTCCTGGTCGTCGTCATCATCGCTTAGTCCGATGAAGCGTCTGACATATCGTCATCCAAAACCGTACGGGCCTCTCTTTCAGCTTCGGAATCGTTTAGCTTTTGGCTTTTATTCTTGACAACTTGTTATGTCCCTGGGCCAGCGCTGAGCGTGGCCGACGATGACCCTGATGATGCGGATAGCGCCTCTTCCGCGACGTGGATAGCGCGACTGACAACGATGCGGATGGTGCGACTGACGACGACGCGGACTACGCGAGATGGACCGCAGACGGCAATGCCAGAACCGCGGCGGGATGTCGACAGCGATGGGCGATGACAACCACGCCCAAAGGCAACGATGACAGACGTCGATGGCGATAGACAAGGGATATCCGGACGCCTACCCGCCGCCTGAGCTCGCATCACGAATTGGATAGCAGGTGAACGGGTTTTCTATATTTCGCCGGAGTTCAGACGCCTGCATCGATATCCGCATTCATCAAAGCCGCCCGACTCACAGCCGTCGACACCGATCAAGACAACATCTGGCGACAATGACAATGTCCATACCCGGGTCAAATTATCGTGCTTGTCACGGTAGATCCGACCGATTGCAGCTGGCAGCATTGTTGTTATGTATGAGTGCTGCAACAAGACGATCACGAGGGATATCCAGAGGGCACAGGCATAACGCAGGCAAGTACTTACTCGCCGCTGCGCCGCCATCTTCTTATGCAGACCATCCTATCTTACCTCGTCAGAACATAGCGGATAACGCGGCCCAGCCAAACTCGATACTACGGCGGCCAATCTCAAAGAGTCAACCCCTGGGCCTGATCTTCAATGATACTCCTCAGCAAAGCATAAAGCTAAAGCGCCAGATGATTATGAGCGGTGATCAGGACAGAATGAAGTCAATGGCATCTCCGTTTTCACAGATTACGACCTATTAGTAGTAGTATTTCATGGATCAATAAGTGATCCTTCGCGGAAGGGGCATCTGCTGTCTAGACCCAATACAGTTTCGGACTTCCTAAGACGAAAGATAATCATCTTCTCCGCGCTTCCCATTCTCTGAATATCTCAAAGCACACTGCCACTCATGCAAAGGAGCAACATTATTTTTGTTCGACTATAAGTATTAACAAAAACTCCTTTTTTCATCCAAGGATTACTCGCTCGAAGGCAGTCTAAGAGCCCCAGAAGATGGAACCGTATACCAAGTTTTATTTTATTTTGTAGATTCTGTGGATAAAATAGAAACTCTGTCCGCCTTTTGTAATTCATGAGTCGCTCTTCATAGATAATTGCAGTGCTTACATCCTCGGATTTCTTTCGGACCGAGGTTCAGCGCTCAGCGCTTACGAGCGTGTGTAAGGGCGACATTTGGGCGTAATAAGTATTGAATCCTGCGCATGACATTGGCATCAGCCTAAACTGTAGATCTCAGGAATTGTGCGATTATGCGTTCATCTATAAACGTTGATACTTTCATGAGAAATAGTTGATGCTCAGTAGGAATTAAATTAACGACAGACATTTTTGCGACATCTGCCCTAAAGAGGGCAAATACTTTTGACAGATCCAAGACAGATCCATTACATTATCAATAAAGACTCGCCTGATAAAGGTTGTTCAATGGAGCAAGTTGGCCCATGAGGCTGAGCTTGGTTGGAGCTTGGTATCAGCCAAGTATCAGCGCTTCAGCCAAGCTTCAGCTTCCATATCCGAGGAAGAGTGTCCTTACCGTGACTCATCAAGGGACGGGGAATAGCGCAAACATCGAACCCTTCACTATCTTCACTTCCCATGGAAGATTACATTTTCAAGGGAGTTGCACGGTAGTACTGCAGTTTCTTCCTTCCAAATTCCTCCTCATTAATGACTCTGTTATTATTTTTAATTGCTTGATCACGGGACCCATTTAGGATAATGCGGCATCAACTCGATTTCTTTCAAGTTTACGACATTTGACCATTGCTTCATATTTTCTCACCTTGCCAACAGCGAAGCAAATGGTACAGATTAAACATCCTCGAGGCATCGGCCACCGTCGGCTGTCTGAATCCCTAGCTACCCAAGAAATATTTACAATTGCAGGAGTCAAGATTGCGTAGCCGGCAAGCGTCTGTAACCGCACTAGCCTAATTCTGCGCAGCGAGGCAGAGCATGCGGTGGGAATCCTGGGATATCATACTTAGTCGAAATGATTCTCGGACCTTTTATCTTGTCCAAACTTAGAAACGAGAAGGACAAGGGAGCTAGGTTTGACGTACGCCTTATACTGCACAAGGCATCAGTGGCTGCCTGGCATCATGATATCCCCACCGCTGTCGAGCACGCTATAGACATTGAACACGCTCCAGTCCGTGGCCGGCTCGGTAAATAACAAGTCCCATTCAACAGGTTCTCTCAAAGTCCTTACATTTGTATGGCAGCTGCTACGATCACATCTAAACGCCCAACTCCTTCCTCCTCCTCTACCCGCGGACACAACCGGTGTAGCTCTGACGCAGGCATTGTTATGTCGAGAGAAGAGGCAGCTAGAATCAGTGGAAGGATCGATGAGGAGATCAAGGTACGTTGCAGATACTTGCACCTATTCACCTTAACACCTTAACCAATGGGCATTACAGAAAGAGTCTGCGCGCAAAAGGGAAGCGCGCAAAAGACAAGTAAAAGGTGCTTATTTGACTTGCTTCGGGTCTCGGACATATTCTTACAACTAGCTCGTACCATTCCAAGTTATGCTTTTGGGTCAGGCAGACTCAGGTGAGTTCTTCAACGAACCTCGTTCAACGTCAACCAATCCCGAGCTTACAGGAAAATCAACCCTGCAAAAGCAATTTCAGCTCTTCTACGCCTCCCGTTCGCTTGACCTCGAACGCCTCTCATGGGTCCCCATTGTTTACGCCAACATCATCAAAGCTGTCCGGATCATCTTCGCGGAGCTCGAGTACGAGACATCTCTACGCGTCCCAAATGAACCCCTCGCTTCCCTCGAAGTCCAGCGCGAACTAGGTGCACTCCGCGTACGGCTACTCCCGCTTCTCGCATTAGAATCAACCCTCGCAGCAGAACTGAGTGGAGGGGTAGCAATCGTCGGCGGCCGCAGCGAGGCGTTCGTCCGGGGTGGTTGGCAGGCGCTCACTGCGCCACCATGGGCGGCGGGCGCCGACGCGAAGAAGGCCGGGGTTGCGAGTCGTGCACGAGAGACCACGACGCTTGTCGCGCGGACGATGACCATTGCAGCGGACGATATTGATGCCCTATGGGCGCACGATGCAGTCAAGTTCTACGTCCACGAGCGCAAAATTCGACTGGACGACTCAGTCTCCTTGTGCGTAATCTGTCCCTTACTTTCATCCATTCATCGTCCTTCCCTTTCCATATGACTCTGTTGAGTTCTTTTCTATTTTCTACGCGTGAGACGCGCGCGATCACAGGCTTTGCCCATGATATGGATCCTATTTCGAGTTTTTGACATTCTTTGACTGTTGAACTGACAATCGCCGAATATCCAGCTTCCTCCGGCATATCCAGCGAATAGCGGAGCCAGAATACAGCCCTACCAATGGTGCGTCTCCCACGTAGAGCTGTGTATTTGTGGCAAGCGCGAGGTCGCTGACGCTTCGAGACGCATTTTCCTAGACGACATTCTAGCCGTCCGTCTGCGCACGCTTGGGGTGATGCAGCACTCATTCCCGATGAATATGGCGGGAAGGTCGTATAACTGGACTTTGTATGATGTAGGAGGTGCGGTGAGTATCAGTCATATCGTTATCAGCTTTGTGATGGTTTCAGCGCCGCTCATACGTGTATGATCTTCTCTGTCCGACTTTTCCGTATGCAGCGCGGCCAGGTATGTTGTCTCTCAGCGTTGCACTAGCTGCACAATATAAATAACTGAATGCTCTCGAAGAGGCCAGCATGGATACCGTATTTTGATGATGGTACGTTTAATCGATGTCATACATACACCACATACTCCATCACTACCACTGCACGTCTCCGATTCCCTTCGGGGCGGCGTGGAGAATTTCTGCCTCCGTCTACGCACAAAGTACTAATTTATTCTCCTATTGGCACGCGCCGCTTCCAGCGACCGCTATTATATTTCTAGGTGCGCATACCAACATCCCTCAAGTCCTCCCTTCTTGCAGGTGTATCTTGGCAGCCTGCCTGCAGGGAGGATGCGTGCATCAGAAAACGCTGACAGTGACATGGGCTGATGTTCATATTTAGCACCATTAAGTGCATTTGACCAAGTATGTCTTTTTGTTGATTTCCGTGACATATGCTTCTTCTCTGCAGACTCTTCTGTGGCTTCTGACAATTGGCCCCGCTCCTTTATCCTATTTCGTCATTCCAAACGCTAATAACCCTGTTTTCCTTACCATCGCAACAGTACCTCGAAGAGGACGCCAAGACAAATCGCATCGATGACTCCCTGCAGCTCTTCGGCACGATTTGTGCTAATATCCTGCTCAAAGACGCCCATCTTGTCCTTCTGCTGAACAAGGTTAGTTATACCGTCTTTCCCGCTTCACAAACCCTGCCAGTATGTGATATGTATATATCTATATTGGTGGAGCGTGAGCTTATAGTTAAACATAGCACTCACACATCCTCCCACTCTTTCGGTGCCTTTAGATGGACATCCTGCGGGAAAAACTCGACGCTGGGACGCAGGTCCGACGGTAGTGCGTGTCATGTATACCATCTATGATGCAGTGCGCTATGTGCGCAGGATGTACTGATTTAGGTCCTGCAGTATAACGAGCTTCGGCGCGAGGCCGAATAACTTTGAGACGGTGTCGGACTACTTTCGCTCGCATTTCTTGCAAGTGCATCGGAAGAAAGATGTAGGAAATCGGCGGGTGTATATTGTAAGTCTTCGGCTTGAGCCTGGATCAAAATATCCTGCCACTTTATATCGACTCGGAATTAATCCATTACTCTACAGCATTTCACCTCCATGCTTGTAAGTAAAGGCGCCCGTCCGCTCACTCTCTGAGATGTACTGATTAATGAATTGCCCACCAAACCCTCCGTCCGTCCGCTCGCCACGTCGTCCTCCACTCCATCTCCGACAAACGCCAAAAACATATGAAAATGTATGTAGGATATAAAAGCGACACAAAGCATCATAGGGATCGGTGAGTAGCATATAAACCTATATGGCAGCTTCATATGAAGAATAAAGGCGCTAATTAAAATACTATATGGTGCGCATTATGGTATGTGGGATATATAGTAGGAGAAGCGATATTAAGGAAACATATTGCGGATGTGGGACTCGCATGATAATGGGTATGAGACTATGAGTGGTGGATATGGATGAGGGTGGCATATGTATATATGAATTGCATGAAAGGGTCTAAGGTTAAATTATCACCATACCGTTCGTTCCTCACGCCCAGAGAGAATCGCAGCCAAAAGAAACCGAAGAAAACAAGAAAAATGGACACAACATAAGCGAAAGCAAGAAGCAAGAACAGCGCAAGAACAACACGACGAATTAAATAAGCAAGAAAGTAAAGTCAAAGGTAAAAATTAAAGTCTAAAGGTGGCAAGAAAAACAAAAAACAAAAAAGGGTCGAAGCATGAACGATGACACCGAAGTGCAAGCCAGTGAACACGCCCGAGCGCTAGCGTTCAAAACTCGTACCGGCTGATCTTGGGGGTAAGTTGTCGACTTGACCTCTGGCTCTTCACGCCGAGCTGATACCACCTCACGATTCCGCGCTCGTTCAAGCCGCGCATCTCGTCCTTGACCGCAACAAAATCTGCATGACTAGGCATCGCGAACAGGCCTATTTCGACGTAGCTCAGGGCAGCGAGCTCAGGACGCATGAAGAGCGCGTCCAGCTCCGTCCAGCCGACGATTTTCTTCGGGTCCGCGAAGAATTCGAGCCCGATAGATGTCAAGGCGGTGTTGGATCCGGCAGATAGGCTGGCAAGCAAGGTGGTCGCCCAGGACATGGCGGTCTCTGGATCGTCGAGCGTTATCCTGATTGCGCGTAGACCCGAGTTATGTGATAAGTTGAAGGGGTGCACTGCGAGAAAAATAATAGGAAATCAGTCGTAATTAGTCACTGATAACGTCTGCGAAGCGCGATAACGTGTAAGAAACAACATGTGCTTACCGTTCCACGACCCGGGCTTGAGGTGGAAGTACTCCAGGGATCCGCCCACGGCGAGGAGGAGCTTCTCGATAACGTGCGCGTCGTGGAAGTGTGCCACGCGCAGGTCCCTGAGCTGCCGGATGTCCACGAGCGAGTGCTCGCCGAGGAGCCAGTGGTCGAGGTACGCAAACGTAACGAAATCGAGCATCACCGCTTCCAGCGGTAGCCCCACGCCCCTCTCATCCCCCTCTCCGCGCGCTGCATCGAGGCCGAGTTCCGGGCCGCCTTCGCCGCCGACGTTCGTCGAAGAGAGCGCAAATGCCTGGAGATTGCGACAGTGCGCCAGCGTCCAGGTGAGCGCGGCGAAGTTGGGAAACATCCACGAGTGGAGGCGCACGTAGACGAGGGACGGAAGCGAAAGGAGCGTGCAGAGCGCGGCCTGGAACGTCGGGGGGAGGAGCGTCCAGTACAGCGTCGACGTCGCGGCGAACTCGAGGCGGCGCACGTGAGTGAGCACGCGGAGGAGCGCCGCGAGCGTGCGCTCGGTCGTCACCCACGTCGTCGAGCCCTGCACATGCGAGTAGTGGTGGTGCAGCGGCGAGCCCTCGCAGATCTCGAGCGTGCGGATGTGCGCGATGATCTCGGGCACGCGCTGCAGCAGCTTGTACAGGCGCTGGCAGCGCGCCTGCGGGTCCGCAGGCCCGTTGTGCGGCGACGTCGCTTTGAGGCTGATCCTCGCGAATAGGTGGCGCCGACTGCTGGGCAGCCACGCCTGCGCGACGCGGGCGCAGGCTCGCAGCGTCGCGTGGTCGTCGACGAGATAGTCGAGGATGTCGTCTACAAGCTCCTGCGGGAGGCGCATCGCCGGGATCTGGTCTGCAATGTCCATACGTGAAGGCTGCGGCCGCGATGGGCGTTTTGGGATGAGAATTAGGAGGTCGGAGGTGGGTAATTAGAGGGAGATGGGTGGTGATGGTATGTATACCACATCGATGCATGGTCGTGCGGCAGACTCAAGGCTCGGTGATTGATCGATATCATCGATCATACACTTATGGCAAACATGAGGCGAGATACGCGCCGGCTACGTCCTCCGGTTCACAAGATCCCGCCGAAAGCAGCTAGCTGGGTATCTGATTGTAAATATTTCAGACTGGACCAGTGGACCATGGACGATCACAGAATGCCAGAGAATAGCATCGGTGACGAGAGATTAGCGTGATGCGGGGCAGGTACGCATGTCATAATGTGGGGATAGCAAGCGATAACGACTCCGTTCTATCTTTGTCTGCATTATTTTACGCGCACCGGACATCGATTCAGAGTATAAAAGCCAATATTGCATGTCCTGAATATATCTTACGATGCCCAAAACGATGGCGCCATCTTTATCTACAGACCGAGGTCCCTGCCATACCAGTGGGTCCGGGTATGTTGTTACGATGTGAAACAAAGTACATGCAAGGAATCAATAATCAGGATTTGGGCACTTCAGTGAAATGCGAAGCCCGAATGGAGTTGCTTTCCACCACGCAGGTGCACGTTGCACACAGACGCACCGGCCGGCGGCGAACGTTCACGTTGCTAGAATAATTGCTAGATAAAAGTGCAGGTAGAATACCAGAGCGTCTTGATATACAACCTGTGAATATTCACAAAAAGCAGATCGAAAGACAACCCGTACATCCTGGAAATCATTCGGCTTAGATCTCGAGCAGAAGAAGAGAGCAGGACATACGAACTCACGTCATACGGGTTTCTTCTGGGGTTCTCAGACCTTCTATCTAGTGGCCATCTATCCATTTGCTATCAAGCAACCCTGTTAGGTCCGGAGCTCAAAATAAAAGATGGGGCCACAAACCGGTTGTACTTTGGGACAAATTAAAATCGGTGGATGATAACTGGATGCCGAGAGAGACTGATAGGTAGGATTAGAAGGCACGTCCAGGTCCACGCCATGACTAAATATTTGTCATGCGCGCAAAGGTATCACTGCGTAAGTAGAGAACTAAATTGTCAACAAAGTCCACAAAAAATCGTTCGGCGCACAATGAACAGTTCCTGGATCGTACTGTCTCACTCCGACGCAGGCAGTGTGGTGGCGAATTCACCACCGGATGTCGTTCAGTTGCGTTGTTTTAACCTGGGGTCGTAAAAATAGGGTCTCGGCCAAAGAAATGAGGCCAAGATCCAAATGCTCAAGCCCGATTGAAGGCAGGAATATTGGTTAGCAATGCGTGCTCCACGGCGACATGCTCGTATGAAACAGTCCAAGGACAAGCTTCCAAGGCCCCGAGTGCGGATGATGATAGTAGAGGAAGCAGTATGTTTACTTCTGTCACAACGAAGACCGCCCATCGATATTCGAACCGCCGAAGGCGCAGCAAAAAAATCGGCAAGCATTGTCGGCAGTCCTCAGCGCTCAGCATTCGGTGGTAATGTATTACCATCTCTCTGCTGTCGGGCGCCAGAATAACATTTATCGATGACGCCATTAATTAGTGGCTTGAAAGTGTGAAGATATGTATACTCCCATGCGTGCTAGCAACACAAACAGCTATCGCGAGGTGGGTCACTCTGCGGGAGACCTTACGCTTAGCAGCTCCAGACATTCAATTAATGAGACCCCATAACAGCAAGACCTAGAGTGGCGGCGATAGTATTGAGCGGTTCGGGCTGAAATTCGCTGCTGAGGCGCCAATTAAACTCCGGTCATAGAACCAAGCAGGAGATGTCACATCACAGAGCGATGGGACCGAATACAGATATCGACAGTATATGAAGCAGTACGTTCGCTTGTCTCACAACAATGCCGGCCTATCAATATCAGAACCACCGAACCACCGAAATGCACCCAGAATTCGGCAGCTTTGGCTGAATGCATGAATCAAATGAAATGCCCCGTATTCCGGTTTTGACGCAGTGGAAGGGCACAGCCAAAAATTGTGAGGCAACGCCGAGGTGTCAGCATTCAGTGCTCAGTATTAAATATCCAGTTGAAATTCATCACCGCCTCTTCTACGTCGGGTACCAGGACACCCTTCATCGATGACGATATTAGTCAGTGGGTGGAAGACATCCATATTTCCATTCGTATCAGCGTCACCAAATAGCTCCGACAATTCGGTCTACCGTCGTAAACAGACGCCATCCTGGTTCAGAAGCTGTGGCAAGCGTGTTATTGGATAGATTTCCAGATGGTAAGGGGATTTGCGAATAGCTCTTAGAATTGAATGACGGTTAGTTGACAGTCACGTTCGGAGCCAATTAGGCTCCGATATACAATTTGGTGCCAGGTTATCCAGCAAGAAGTTAGAACCAGAGATGTTGGAAGACTTAGAAACGATAGATAACCAGGGAGCGAAAGGAACAAGGTGGCAACTTGCAAGCACTTGATCCCGACTTAACCACAAAACGTTCACGTGATCATAATGTTGAAACTCGCGAACGCGATTCTAATTTCCCATTTCCTCCACTACGCCCATGTTCTGACGCCCAAATGCTAAGCTCGCGCCCAATACAGCTGAACACCGATGGAGCGTATCTCCCGGCGAAAACGCCTAGTCGAGGCCTGAAAAACCGTATCGAAAACGCACACGCGGGCGGTGGAGCAGCGCTGTCGGTCACTGGCAAGGGTGGCAAGAACGCGAACGCCTTCCCGAAGACGCCGTTCCAGCCCTCGACTGTCAGTGCGTACTACCTCAACTGACATAACAACCGGTATCTGACCCCCTTCATCGCAGAGCCAAACGCGGGGAAGCAGCGCGTCCTGTTGACCACCACCCGCCCGCTCGGCGACAAGACGCCGCTCCCGAACCGTTTCGGCGGGAATGTGCTCTTCCAGACGCCGCTGCCGGGCATGGCGAAGCTGTCGAAGCTGAACCAGAACCGCGGAGGTGGTGAGAGCGAGAGCGGCACCCCCGACTCCGCGCAGCGGCCGAGCTCCATGCGCAAGCACATCAAACACCCTAGGAATTCGGGCGGGAAGGCGTTCGAGACGCCGGCGAATAGAGGGAACCACTGGGACGTGAGCGATGGGGATATCGTCATCCCTGATGTTCAACCAGAGACGATCGTGGAGGATGAAGGCGATGATATGGATGAAGTGGAATACGGACCGCCGAATACGCTTGGTATGCGACTACTTTTGGTGGTTGAAATATCCTAATTCTTTTGTTAGATCTGCCGTATGAGCCGCCCTTCGATTTTCAGCTCCCTGACTATAAAGAAGTGGGGAGGACGTTATTCCAGCTCGCACATTCTTGCCGCTATGACGACACCCCTGCACTTCCTGAGCCTGACTTCAAGGAGGCAGAACTGGAACCTGCGAATTGGGATATGATGCCTCTTCCCCCTATAGGTAAAGCTGTAGTAACATTTTGGCTTTTCAGGTATTGATTCTATAAACCGCAGAATCCGATGACCCATTCTACCTCGCACGCCTCGAATCCTTGGCGCTTCCTTCAAAAGTGAAAGCAGCTATCGCGCGCCCGAAACCCTTGCAAGCAGGTACCAAGACTGCGGCCGTCAAACCCGCAAATATGCAGCCTTCCTCTACGAAAACAGCTTCGCGAACGGTAGCCGGTCGCCCCGCTAGTCGCGCCGCGCCTTCCACAACAGCCGGGTCACAGAAAGCCTCCACGGTTCCGTCCGTCAGATCGACGACGCGCTCGCACTCCGTTGCGTCTACGAGACTGGCGTCGCGCACTGCTGCTCAGCCGTCGGCAGCAGCCAAACCGCTTCCAGGCGCGAAAGCCACGGCCGCACTGGCAACGTCTGTTCTGAAGCGCCTTCCCAGCGCGCGAGGTGGCTCGTCATCTAATACCACTGCTCATCCCGGGGGGAAACCGGTGTCGAATGCGAATGCGCCGCGGAAGGCTGTGGAGATGCGCCGGCCGCATACGGCATTGGCTGTTGGGACGGCGGCGAAGGCGAAGGCGAAGTCGGGAGTGGTTCCGTATGTGGATGAGGTGATCGTGTTGCAGGATGTTGGTTTTGGAATGGATGATGAGATGGATTTTAGATTCGATGTTTGAAGATTGGAAGTGAGGGCGAACATAGGACGCCTGTATTCATGTTTGTATTCCAGTTCTAACACGACCCATGTAGTAATAGGTAGGTAGCTAGTTGTAATTCGATTAAGTAAATGAAAGTTTCGCGAACTCTATCTTGGTACATACTAATATAGGTGTTAGACTGTTCAACTAAGCCGTGTTGTGCGACTTAGGCGCGACACCTCATCCGGACCTCCGCACTCTGCGCCGCGCGTTGTGCACGCCGTCGAGGTCGAAGTGCGTGATCGCGAGCGTCTCCGGGCGGCACGGCGCTGCGGAAGCGCCCGGAGGGAGTGCGCCGCGATCATTATTTGTCCCTGGGGACTCAGCCAAATACTCCCCTCAACGTGCGAGGCGTTGAGCTTGGCGTCATCACTATCTCAATGACGACTAGGTCAACTAACGCGCTCAGAAGAGGAACTACACCATCATCACTTCCCCTCTCTTCGTCCAATCTTTCGTCCTCGTCGACCACCAATGCCTCCAGCTCGACATTGAACGTGCCACAAACGCTGGGGACGGCCCCCCATATAAGATCCACGATCAGCGTTGAGGAATGGGAGCGCAAAGCGCCCTTGAGTGATCTGCAGAACAAGAGCGTAAACCAAGTGCTGAAAGCCAGCGAAAAAGCGTTCATTCCACTAAAGGTGAGTTTCTGAATCTTGAACGCGCATTGTAGCTGACTATATGCGCGTCTATTCAACGAGTTGTTTAGTTTGCTGAGGAACCATTCACGCACAGCCAACCTGGGACGCCAACCCCGACTTTTGCCCGCCCTGGATTCGCCAACAAGCTGTTGCAGCAGCAAAAGGATGGCTCTAGGCCTGGAACCCCGAGCATGATGCACCACGGAAATGGGCATGCACTGCATCCTTCGCACCCCGTACAAACACCGCAGCAGTTTTACGACTGGTTTGCACTCATCGATCGCTCCGTTGCGCACAGTCAAGAAGCATCCTATCGCGCTCATGTGGCTTCGCTAGAGGAGCATTTACGCGTCTGTGAGCTCCTAGAACAGAGGATTGACGAGATCGAAAAAGAGGTCGATGACATGATGGAGGGATGGAGAGGAGTCGAAGAAGGCGGTAAAAGCTTGAAAGGTGCATGCGAACGCCTTTTAGAGGAGAGGGTACGTCGTTTACGAGTATTGAACAGAAAGGCGCTCACAATATTTTAGGACAATCTCGTAGAGCTAATGGAGGATATCGGAGGCCACTTGGAATACTTCCAAGAGCTAGAACATGCAACGCGGATGTTGAACTATCCTGGAGAGTCGCTCATCTTCCAGCCCGACTTTTTGTATATGGTCGAAAGGGTCGATATATGTATCGACTTCCTGAAAGGCCATGTAAGTGAATATTATCCTCGAAATTATGCTAGAGAGCTGATACGACAAGCAGAGGCACTATAGAGAAGCCGAAGTATATCTTCTGCGTTTCCAGCAATGCATGACTCGCGCGATGACCCTGATCAAGATGAACTTCGTCGGCTCCCTCCGCGCGCTCTCCGCTGAGATATCCAAACGGCTCACGGACGACATCTCGCCCACCGCACTCCACCACCTCCTCTACACGCGCTTCAAGACCGTGTCCACACGCGTCGCACCTCTGCTTGGGGAGCTCGAGCGCCGCGCGCAGTCCTATCCCGACGAGCTCACCGCCTTGCTGGCCGAATGCCACGCCGCGTATCTGAATACGCGGAAAACGCTATTGGTGCCTCGTATCATGGAGGAAATACGCGGGTTGGATCCGGGGAAGAGCGAATTGGTGGAACTCACGCGAGAAGGCTGTGGTTATCTCAAGCAAGTGTGTACGGATGAATGGGGTCTTTATCGGGAGTTTTTCGGGACTGGTGAAGAAGGTCTATAGTGAGTGAAGTTCTTGCTACATTAATTTTCGAACGCTGCTAATTCATCTTTTTATTCAATTAAGCCAATTTCTGGAGACCATCTGCGATTTGTTATACGACGACCTGCGTCCACGGATCCTGCACGAGCCTCGTCTAACCGTTCTGTGCGAAGTATGTACAGTCCTGCAAGCTCTCATGGTTTTGGACACAACCGCAGTAACTCCGACTTCGACTATCTTCTCCACATCGTCTTCCTCCGACGTCTCCGCGGACGAGGATGACGAAGACGACGCAGCTACTAGCGTGGCCAAGCGATCCACACCCTCCGATGATCTCCTCCTATCCCCTTCCCATCCACAGCCGAAGAACAAGGTGGGCAAGCGCCTGCACATCAGCCATCTTCTGCAGATGGTGCTGCAGGATGCGCAGACGCGGTTGTTTTTCAAGGCGCAGGCGGTCATCCAGGCTGAGATCCGACATTACGCGCCGAAGGCGGAGGAGCTTACCTGGCCCGACATTCTGGTTTGTAAGTCCAGATCATGTTCAATGGTTTTTAGTGTGCAGTTGTTAATCGTGTTTTCCTGGTAGCGGCAGAGAAGACGAGAACGGGGAATGAGATCAGGGAGAAAGAGAGTATGAGCCAGATCTTTACGGGCGTCACTGCACTTCAGAACAAAGACACATGGTATCCTACGCTGAGGACTACAGTATGGGTGTTATCCCAACTGCACGACTTCGTAAAGGTAGGGTCCATCTAATTTCTTCATCCGCCAAGCGCGATCTCATTCGCCCATGCCCTTCCCTCCCAGCCCGCCATATTCGAAGACATCGCCCAAGAGGCGCTAGCTTACTGCCGCACCTCCCTCGTCACCGCCAGCGACCTGATCCGCTCCCGCAAGCCGCCGGGCACGCATCTCGATGGGAGCCTGTTCCTCGTCCGGCATCTCCTGATACTGAAGGAGGTGGTCAGCAGCCTGGACGCGCTGCGGCTCCGCGAAGAGGGCTCTGGTCTGCGGACGGCTGAGAAGGAGAGTGATAAGTGGGCGATATCGAGCGCGCGGGCTTCAGAGTTCGGTGGGTTGGGGGCGGTCAGAGGCGCGTTGGTAGGGGGTGGTGTTACTGGTGCGTTCGATTTTGATCCAAGCTCTTGCTTCGCTGGCCTTACTCTTCGATTCTTGTAGAAACGCTATCGAACATGCTCAATAAGACAACATCTATGTTGCCTGAAGGCTTTTTTGCTTCTCTTGGAGTCACGCGAACTGCAGAAACTGACATGCGGGGCGTGAGACTGGTAAGTTATGTCGTACTGCTTCTCATCGTTGATCCGTTTTATTTATTACTTGCATTTCCTAGGATATCGACCATACTCTGCGGAAAGCTTGCGAAGATGTAATCGCAGCATGTGCCGAGCCGATCTGTGCTCCACTCGAGGAATGGTCGACCACAGTCGACGATGCCACGTCTTTGACGAAGTCGTCGGCACCACCCAGCACCGCTGCGCCTCCCACCGCCAACACCGCACGGCCCCCAGATCTGCAGGCGCTGCGCGCCGCCGCGCCCGCGGTGCACCTGCGCTTCCGCGAGGCCGTGCAGCGCGATCTGCGCGGGCACGTCGCGCGCGTGCAGCTCTATCTCGAGGACGGGCGCACGGTGAAGATCCTGCTCAAGCACGTCATGGAGCGCATTGCTAATGCGTACGAGCGTTGGGGCGAGGCGGTCGCGCGGCTTGCTGTGGGTGCTGCGAGCTGGCAGGCAGAGTTGGACGTGTTGAGCCCGGCGCGCTTGAAGGCGGTGTTGAGGGATGTATCTGGAGATCTTGATGGTGGTGCCCCAGGTTACGGGAGGCCGTAGCGTTATGGACGGTTGATATATTTGTATGGTTTCATGTTTTTTTTCGCTATGCTTTCCCAGAAAGTATTGATTGGTTTTTTTTACACAAACTGTCATATGAAAGTGAGCGCGAGAGAGATCTTCCAACTATACAGGCGGAAAGAGGGCCTAATTGAATTGTGTCCGGGGGCTGCTTGTTCGCAGTGGTTACGAGGAAATGCGTCTATGACGTTGAATATGAGGCATTTGACTGGTGCGCCTCCTGATCCATTCATTTGTTTCCCTAAGAATTCGTCGATGCGCAGCGTTCCCGAAGGCTTGACAAACATGAGACTCAAGTAAAGATGTAAGTAACTGATTATCATCATATGACTCAACGATTCGGACGCTGGGTGCACGGCCGCTGCGCACGGTCACTCTTCCTCTCTTCCCAGTTTCCAACCCGTGGTACCCTTTGTAAACTGCTATCGACTCTCGTCTCATACTGCTCCAAGACAATGAGCTCACGCCGTCTCCAGCGAATTCGTACCGAAACGATCACAGATAATGATGATGCAAGTTCGAGCGCGGTCGAGTCGAACAGAGAAAGATGCGATCGAGGTATGCTCGTCACAGTTGGTATTCCAAGGAAATTACTAGAAAATGAATAGGAATGGCTCTACTTCGAAAACATATATCGAAAGACGCGTTTCAAGACCTCCGCAGAGATGATGAACCCTCTTCTTCCCTGGAAAATCCCTCCGAAACGGATCAGGCTGTTTTGGAGCGAATCAAGACTTGGCTTCAGGATGCAGAGAGGCGACGAAAGTTTCTCTGGATAGGAGATTCACCTCCAATTTCTTCCACGCCCACAGGACCTATTGCGCATCCGCTGACCGCAGCAGAGATAGAGGAGATATGCAGAGATGGAGGCATCTTTGGCGCCTCGTTCTCTTTTTCGCGCCGCACTGCCGCCACCACCACTACCGTAGATCAAGCCGACGCACAGAAAGCGCGGATGAGTCTCATCCCAACCCTGGCTTACCAATTGGCGCACACCTTTCCCCAGGTTCAGCAATCCATCGCTGCGGTCAGACTAAATGATCCTGCCGTATTCATGCGGTCTCTTGCATCGCAAATACTGGAATTGATTGTAAAGCCGCTCCGGGCATCGCCCAGCCCAGAATACCAACCCAAGGTGGACCAACCCAAGGTGGTACTCATTGAAGGGCTGAGCTCGGTGGAGGGAAATGATACCGCCGGGACGAAGGAAATTGTGGACGCGATTTCTCAGTGTTTGCAGGGCTTTACGATTCCGATTGGGTTCATCCTTGTCACTCAGACTCCTGGAGGCATGAAAATGCCTAAGAGGTATGCGAGGGTAACTCGATAATAATGGTCTACATACAAATTATATGGATCCAGAAATTGGGCAAAGTCATATTGTCTGACCATCTAGGTTTTGTGATGAATCTTTGGAGAGTCAACTTTCGCTCAATGACTTTCGACTTCGCATGATAGTACATTTTTTGGATTGACATTTGTGCGATAATAAGACAAATAAGATAAATTCCAAGAGTTGAATACTTTAGTGACGTTTAGTCCTCGTCCAAAAGTGTCTGCCTGTATCCCGTGGAATAGGTAATCTCATCAGGGTATGACGGTGGTTTGCTAACGGTCCAATGGGGGCTGTCAGCATATCGTTCCAGCGTGAGGTCCCATCCCATCAATAGCGTCTGAATGCGCTGGAGGACTGGCAGTTTTTGCTGATACAGTTCAACGGGTTCGGATTCGTTGGACGTGAGCAGGCGCTTTATATCTCGGACGACGGCGCAGATTGTTGAATACTAAAGAGCACGTATCCAGATTAGCACCTCGAGCGGCGGCGGGAAAGCACGTACATTGAGATAGCGGGCAGGCGTGGGTTGGTCTTTTTCCACCTCTGCAAGGATCCCATCCAGTTTTCGCAAGAACTGCATAGTACGGCGATGCGTCAGAAATAAGACTCTCACGATGAAGGTCGCGAAGGGAATAGTACCTCTGCAAACATCTGCGTTTCATGCCCCTCGGCCAAGACTTCCTGTTCCCGTTTCAGGGTCTCCAGCCTCCTCTTCCAAATCAGAACGCGCAGAAACGCCTGATCCTTACGAGGCATCCCATCCCATCCTTCCAGCTCGTAATATACATCCCTACTTGTGGAGGCATCTGTCCCAAAGGAATGCTTCCTCCCGAACTGCAGTGTGAAACTTTCAAGTGGCTGTGGGGACGAGTCCCATGTCGAGGCAGAACCCACGAAAGGATGGTTCGGCTGACCAAAGAGCGTGCTATCCGTGCGCGATGTGATAAAAAAATCGATATCATCCGCTTTGACTGACGGTGCGATGAGCGTTAGGTGTCGTAGATGTGGTATGAGCGGCTCTGCGCCCTGGAGGCGGATCCTCGCGAGGTCGTCCGTGCCGAGGAAGCATATCTCCAAATACCGCAGGCGGGGCGTAAAGAGGAGGAGGTCTGCTAAATGGCTGTGTGCGTGCTCGGCATAGATTGTGAGAGATGTCAGCGAGCACACTGAGCGTTGGATTAAGGCAGTGATCTGGGGCATGTAATCGTTTTGCAGCTCCCTGATGGTGAGGTGCAGTTTGGTAAGGCCCGGCGCAGTAATGTGACGAAGATACGAAGGAAAAATGTAGGACTCAGTATTGGGCGTCCCGCGGGGCCGATGGAGGGAGATCGAGCGCAATTTTCGATGGATGACGTGTCGAAGTGGGTCCTTGAACATGTTTGGGAACTCGGGGCTAGAAGTTGCCTCAGTTTCAACAGTCCACATCGCAGTGAAAGAGCATTGGCGCAGAGTTGGCGCGTGGCGGAGAACTTCTAAGGCAGAATGATTAGACATATTTATCGCAGAAAAGCTCGTAAGTCGATCCCATGGAAGCTGAAGCCAATCAAACTGATATAAATTGTAGTCTTGGCATAAGGCCGTCGTAGGGTGCGCCAATTCCACGGTAATATTATCAACACTAGGCGCCTTCTTGAAGAGAATGGGGCCATTTACGCATTCAAAATCTTTTCCTTGACCGTAGAAGCGAATGTTGAGCGTCCTCAGTGCATCTAACTTCCAGGGAAGTTCGCAGAGTCTAGGAATAATGGATGAATTCATAGCGATCGTCAATTCTTCACATCGATTCATATGGGGGAAGATGTCGCCTATTAATTGAGGCAATCTGTCCTGATTTCGCGGCAAATACGTGGTCAGGTGCAAACGGTATAGAGCAGGATTAGAAAGTGCGAGTGAAGTGCGAAGGAGCCCACGGAAGTTATCGTTCTGTGTACTTTGTGAGTTTGTGTTAAGACGAGGGAGGTGTATCCAAAGTAGGGACGTGGAGAGGCACACGGAGCGCCAGTGATGGCACACCTTTCCAAACGTCCAAGGAGGGCGGTCGGAGCGCAGACTATCGTATCCCGGGTTATAGCTCTGGAGACATATCAGAAATATTTCTGAAAGAAGCTCAATCGGAAGATCTTGCGCCGGAGAATAATACGAAGGAGAGGTGTCACATTTCTTGCAATGTTGTTTGTGTGAGAGGAGAGAAACGACATATCGCTAGTTTTTAGTTGGATTTGAGTAAATAGATCTTGATGATCGTTAGCGGCTTGCTGTTGTTCGTCGATTGCACCTTGAGACTAGGATTACTGAGCGTGATTTATCTAAAGGCTGGATCTGAAGGAAAGGTGCGAGGATAAGGTCCGTTGGTGTTGGAACTGAACGAAGGGGCTCAGGTGATATCGAAAACATGTCAGCGTCACTGGAATTGTCCGTTGATTGCCGCACTCGGCCGAAGAGTACGCGCCCGTTAAGACTCCTGAGCGCTCGCGCTCATATCATTTTGGGTTGCCTACAAGTATTGAATCCTAATAAGCTGTCGTAGCACCACTGTCTGAATCCGGGGCACACAGGACCGTCTTCTCACCTTTCCAAAAAACGAGGATCAGCATTTTTGAGACGAATAATCAGTGAATATCGATTAAGTATCAGTCTCTGCCACATTTACTCGCAGTTCCGTCAGAATCCGGCTGGTCTATGGTCATAACAAATATGTCGCACTCTTTCGATGTACATCATTATATAGGTTCAATTGATCCAAGTGCTATATTACATATTTGTGCGGGCTTCAATACTTCATAAATCGAAGTTCGTTCGGAATGGATTGAGTCAAAGGTGATAAATAGTCAAGCTTTTATGAAGATAAATATTGTTGATGGATTGAGCTATCTGTCGTACTGTATGTTCTCGCTAGACAGATCGATTCAGTGCTGGTTCCGAATAATAACTGGCCGCTTGATATTGACGTTCTACTTATCTATAGCCGCGTGCGCTCTCTCCAAATCTCGAGCGATCGCGCTAAGCGCTCTGTATTTAAGCATGCGTTAATTTTGAAAACTCATATTCGAGCCTGATCCTAGCGTACACATTGTGAATACATGAAACCTTCCTGCTATTCTGAGGACTGAACGGCATTGATGCGAGCCGCTCGGAGGAGCGCTTCGCAGTTGACAGACCAGGATTTGGCTCCAACATAATTATTACCATGCGCTCCTTACCCACTCAATTCTTTCTTTTTCCAACGTCCGGCGTACAATAGAGTCCAAAAGTGGGTTCCTGTCCGCATGTCTTTTGTTGTAGTCTCGGAAACCCAGCCTCTGAAGGGCTCCTTCCCAATTTGGGTCCCTTCCCTTCAGAGTCTGGGAAATTACCAACGGTCGCAAGGGACTTGTGCGTTCGGGGTTTTTTCGACGCTCGCAGCTGATTTTCACGGCCCCTTTTAGCACACGTGGGTTCGTGGGAACTCGGTTACGCGTCGCGCCTGGCCCATTATCAACGTCGTTCGCGTCGCGTCGCGTTCCCTCCCTCCCTCCAATTCACTCTATATACCCTATGCCCCCTAATTTCTATTTATTGTCAACCTATGTCGCTCCCTACTCCAAATTCTTACCATCCCTCCAAACGACGGAGGGTTCATGATGAAAATCAGCCTGAACAAGTCAAGTCTGGCACATCCACAACATCGACATCGATCCCGCCGGCCATTCGTTTTGCAACACCCCATAACACTCCAAATCACTTAATCTCAACCCCCCATTCACCTCTCTTGACTCCGAGAGCCCCACTTAGTGCCATGAAAATTCGACCGCGCTTTCAAAATGGATATGAAGTCAAGTCGAAGACTCTGTCTTTCACACCATACAAGATCAACAATCCCGGACATCCTCGCCAAAAAGCTTTTGCCTTTGGTGATTTCCAGTCTATTACTGGTATGGATCCGCTTTCGGCGACAGAATGGAACAAACTCGCACTGGACAGCGGCATTTTGAAGCCTGGGCAGGTGTTGAGGGATTATCAGGTCGAGGCGGCAAATTCTGTGATTTCGCGCCGTGGTGACCTGTGTGTGATAGCGCCAACTGGTGCTGGAAAGTCGCATACATGGATCCTCCCACTTCTTGCGCAGGGGATGGGTATATCACTCGTTGTTGTACCTTTTACGAGTTTGGGTTATCAGGGGAAGGAACGGTGCGGCTTTTCGAGACAAGCTATCATATTGTTATTGAACCTATATAATAGTCATCGTAATTCTGTAATAGAATGCACGTTTCTTCATTCTGGTGCCTCAGATTCATTTACATTGGAGAAAATCGCGAAGGGCGGCTCTAAACACGTTGTCTATAGTTGCGTAGAGATGCTCGAGACTCCTTCAGTTGCTCGCGTTCTCCACTCCGAGTCATTTCGGGCACAACTATCTGCTGTCTATATTGATGAAGCACATACAGTACACGAGAGCGTGTCATGGCGCCCAGGATATTCACGTCTCCATCTACTTCGAAAGCTCTTGGGCGACGATATCCCATTAGTCCCCCTCTCTGCCACTTTCCCAACACTCTACCGCAAATCTCTCGAGATACACGCAGGCTTAAAGCCAGAATACCGACTAATAAACCTTGGGAACTTCCGTCCTGAGCTCTCGACAATCGTCGCGCGGATGCAACATGATGCAAGTTCATTCCAAGATCTAACTTTCGTCCTTCCGTGGAATGCGTCAGAGGAATCAATCCCCCAAACAATAATCTACTGCGACAATTTGGACATGCTTACTGCCATGTTCTGGTGGTTCCACACTCGCCTCGGGTCTATGAGGTTGCCCACTAGCCTCGTTGACATTCTGCATTCCGGGCTGTCTCAAGAGCATCAGAAAATATGCACGGCTGATTTTATCTGCGGAAAGACAAAAATTCTGCTCGGTTCAGACAAAATTGGGGCTGGGATGGACTTTCCGAGTGTGCAGATGGTGGTGCAATATCGATGTCGGGGTCTCACTCTTGTCAAATGGGAACAACGTCGTGGGAGAGGTGCTCGAAGAAGCGGAGCGACAGCGGTGGGAGTTATTCTCGTTGAGAAGTCGATGAGCGGCGATGATGGGGATCTTTCCACAACGTCCCCCCATTTTGAAGATCCAGCATTGTTGGATCTGATTCATTCAACCTCTGACTGTCTCGAGCACATTGTAGATCATCGCCTTGAAAACCCGCCTCGTTACGACAACTCTGGCAATCTCTGCGTACGCTGCCGCACACGCTGTTCCAACTGTAATCCCACTCTTTGCATCGATCGCGACCTCACCTGGATCATGGAGAATTTCCCAGCTGTCGACGAAGATTATTCCCCTACCAGACCAACAACCACAAGAACACAGAAGGAGATCATTTTTGAATCCCTTGCCGCTTGGCGTTTGAAGATCTGGAAAGAGGAATGGATGGAAAATTGGCCTTGCTACGGACCAGACTCTCTTGTTTCCGACAGCGATCTGCAAGAGATTGCCAAGCGAGCACACAACATCTCTACCCTCAACACCCTTCTTTCATTCACCCACATTCCTCATGAGGAAGAGCTTGCTGTGCCGCTATTCAACGCACTTCAACACATCTTAGACAGTGTTTACAGTCCAATGGCAGGCACACCCACCACGTCCACAGACTCCACGTGCTCCTCGAGAAAACGTAAAGCTACATCGAATTTTTCGTAAAGTAAATCTCTACTAACTTTATAATTCTATCCGACTAAATATAATTATATCCTATTCACCATCTTCTTCATCCATCTCGGGACTCTGCATAGATTGATTGCTCATTTCCTGAAATTCATCGCCTTCCTCCCGTGTAGTGAAATTTAATTGCCTATGATCACGAGCGTTCACAAGTTCCATTTCCTCAGGAAGAGAGGATGCTTGACTTGGAGTAGTGTGACGAGTTCGAAGGCGGAGAATATGTTGTTTAAGATGATTAGAATGTCCAGTATTATTTCCGGCAAGCCGTATACAGCCTGAGCGATATAAGTCGACAACTGGGTGTTCTGAGAGAACATCAGAGTTAAAATCAAATATCTTCTCCTTGATGAAGTGCTTGACAAGAAGCTCAATATCCCGATGCTGAGCGACATGAACATGTTGTTGGTTTTGATGTTCAATGTTCAGATCAGAAAATAATCGGTCTGTTAGCTGTGAGATATGTCCCATAGCTGGAGTGATTTTGGAAAGAAGATCGGGTGTTGCATTTGAGCCGTGTGCACGTTCTTTGATTCGGTCATTGAGATGCTCAACTCGGATATCTGTTGGTTTGAATTCTCCGGGTTTTCCAGATGGATTGACGAGCATCCCATTGAATGCCACTTGTGCAAAATCCTTGGGCCAATCATGGATCATATTGTGGAGTAGTTCCATACACTCGTTGGCGTAGTTGTAGCTCCCGGCAGCATAAAACATTGGCAACCAAAATTTAATCATCCGCTGAATACGCTGAGGATGACCATATTTGATCGCGTGTTGCATCTCCCGAAGCGTCATAAGATTATGCTTTAGAATAATGGCATGCCCACATACGGTGTTCCCGGGAAGTTTCTTTTGACCCAAAGCCTCGAGGCGTGTTGGCGATGGAAGTGTGTAGTTGTCAACAATCTTTGCTGAGAGTCGTTCAAGAGAATTGTAGTCGGAAATATGCTGTGGGATATCTTCCGCAGAAGAAATATTGAGTGCTTGGATGGCAGCTTGAATGGTAAGACTGCGAAGGATAACATCTAGAAAGCGAAGCCATGCGTAATAATCAACCTTCTGAAGGTTAATATTTGACCGGTTTGGGAGACAGTCCCGAAGGGTCGAAAGACTGACAGGATCGGCCACAGCAGACGTGCCCCATGCATTTTTCCCCTCTGCTTCGATAAAGTTCAAAACAAAGTGCATTAAGCCGCTGACCATAGATAAACTAGACAAATGGTCAAATCGAGCTGTAGATCGGTCAACAGCACACTGGTCCTGGGCAGCACGGTCACGGACAGTGGTCAGACGATCCCCAAGTACTGCAAACATAGTCTGTTCAAATGTTTCCTTTGGAATTTTTAGCACCTTTCCAAAGTAGTGCTCAAGAACATCCATATTTCCCCGCGTTGACCCCTGCTCTTGGTCAAAGGTAGGGAGATAGTACTCTTCAGTTTTGTGCAGTGGAATAGCCATGGGATCCTCAAAACTGGGGATTGCTGAAGAGAGATGGGAGAGTGCCTTAATATCCTCCGTTAAAATCTGTGTGACATGGATGATGGCATTAGCACGGAATGCGAGCTGATCGGCGGAATTGGGGAGTATGTCAGACAAGGATTTGGCAGGAGAAATATCATGTCGGGTTCGCTGAGTGGGTGCAAAGTGATGGATATTTGTTATTTGACGTGCATTTGGACCATTAGGTGGTGTGGGTAGAATAACCAGAAGAGCAGAAACCTCGTCATGAGTAACAGTTCCGTGTAGCGCACTAGATTCCCATGCTCGAGAAGTCCAGTTAAAATTATCGTAAGGCAACATCTTGATTTTAGAGGGATCATTGGCAGCCTGTTGCACAAGGAGCATCGCATTTTTGCTGATTGCTGTGACTGCGTCCACTTGAAAGGAGTACGACGTCGTAATACCAAAGTGATTGAAGGCTTGGACGAGGCGTTTGGGTATGCGATTGTCCCAGAATAACAATGTGTTTATAGCAGCATGGTAGTTTAAATGACGGCTGCGTAGATTGAGAAGCATTGAAGTAATTAGTGTTCTTCCCTGAACAAATTATCAATTCAAGATTCAGAATATATCATGTGGACAATTACTCACAGCTTCGGTGTGTCGGCTTCCAGGTTTTAATATCATGTTTTCCTTGTTTATAATTGTCTTGAGAATTGTCTGGAGATGTGGTGTGACTTCCTCATATCGTTTCAGTAGATCAAAAATACGAAATGTATTAAGCATTTCAACATCGACATTGTGCGACGAGACTCGTAGGAATTGTGCATGAGCTCTGTTCGGCCCTTCGGATGCACGATCTGACAGCCAGCTGGCTTCTCTGGAACAGGCAGAGGCAGCTTTGTTGACCACCCAACGTGTCGCTTCTCGATCCTTCAGGCCACCGCAGAGTTCCCACCATAATTCCATCATCGCCAGATGCCCACCACCGGCCAGAAAAATACTGGTAAAGTTCTTGATTGGTCCGTCGTCAGATGTAAAGATCGTTTGCAGAAATTGTCGAAGGGAAAATCGAGACAGAGTGTCTCGCATGAATTGCAAGACCAGACGCGCCTTCTCTGTGTCGGAGAGCGGAGATCGGCGTTTTGTTGATGTCTTGATGTAAAAGTCCTCGTCTTCAGGATCTTCGAGAATGTCAGTTGGGGAAAGAAGAATGGAAGGGTCTTCAAAGTCATCAGATTGTGGGATGGGGGAGGATGGATGGGGAGGTGAGCTTCGAGCATCCGATTCTGCATAGTCTTCATCTTCAGGTATTCCTTGTGCAAATAGCCGAAATGTGTAGCGATCCATTCAAAAAACACGATTTAAAAAGAGTGAAACAGGTGTATAAGAAGGATCTGATACTATTCCAGTGATATTGGGGGCAGATATAGAATAAACACGACGCGAACGAGATTGATAACTGATAGCTGATAATGGGCGCGACGCGTAACCGAGTTCCCACGAACCCACGTGTGCTAAAAGGGGCCGTGAAAATCAGCTGCGAGCGTCGAAAAAACCCCGAACGCACAAGTCCCTTGCGACCGTTGGTAATTTCCCAGACTCTGAAGGGAAGGGACCCAAATTGGGAAGGAGCCCTTCAGAGGCTGGGTTTCCGAGACTACTTTTGTTGTATCTGATAGAATGCACCGGACATCAACTAGAACCCTTGTTCAAGCGCAAAGCAAGAAAGCGATGTTCGGCAGTTTTAGTACGCACGATGCGAAATTTCATGCTGCCTCGTCGTTACCAGCAGGTTTTAACAGAGATATAAGTGAACAGAAACGGTCTAAAGAAGCCAAGGGATGAAAGAGCACTTCATTCAACTCCAAACAATCTTCCATCATCCCCCTCCCCCCAATGGACAGCAGAAAACGGACTCTAGACGACACAGACAGCGCGACGAGAACAATCACAAAGCCCCATCGGCAAGACTCCATTCCGTCCGCTTCAATTAGCGACATTCGAGACGCGAATAGGCATGCAAATAAACCAGTTAGCGCGCACCAGGACTCGCACATTGTACAACAACCCCGGCCCCAACCTAGAGCTGGACCTTCCAGCCAGCCTCTCGCCCATCCACGGCCCATCCCAGCGCAAAACTCTACGCTCGTTTGCGCCGTTCCTTTACAGAGCATGCAAAGTGTCAGCAGTCAGGGTGAGTAATGAGATCCCTCGCAATTAAATATGCAAGATCACTGATGTAGCGATTCCGTCGATAAACAGGAATACCCGCGAGACCTCCTACCAGACGTTCTGCCGAAGGGTGGAATAACGTTTCTAAACCACGATCCGAGAGCGCGTCCGGCGCCGGTGGTCATCTCACCAGCCGCCATGGCGAAAACACCGAGTCTCCGCGAGGCTCGATGGGCCCTCCGATGTAAGTTTAATCGTATCCCACCCTTTCGAGAGTACGCTGATTATTTTGCTAGGAGTGCCACGGCACATCGTGTACATCGGCACAGCAGATATGAGACGGAGGACGTACAGTGAGTCGCATGCGCTCTCGCTCTTGATTATGAGCTTGATCAATATTGTTGTAGCCCCCGCCATCCCGGTCCATCCCCACATCAGGCAGCTGTAGACGCTGCATCGTCGCGGGAGACTGAAAGAGCCTTTCAGTTTCCCCGCGATGCCCCACAGGATCTACGACATAAGTCAAATCTTTTCTCACTCATCAGAACACGGATGTTGACTGTATCCCACCACAAGTACGCGCCTGGGCCCGTTGGCTCGTGATCATGGCAAACCCGATGGAGCTCGCCGACGCGCTCACTCAGCCGCCCTGCTCGGAGGAGGATCTGGAGAGGGAGTTCAATGCCCTACGTGGACCTATGGATGGGGTGGATGTTGCCGAGGACGCGGCATATGCATCCCTGAGCATAGAGGACAGAAGCACTGTCAGTCTATGGTGGGTCTGCTCTTGAGGTGTGTCAGTTCCTTTATGCATTTACATGTTCAATGAGCTTACTATATCAATGGAGTTCAAGGCGATGGGCACGAGGAATGGTGGCGGCAGCAGGGAGCGACTCGCAGAGGAAGGTGGGACGGAAGTTGGATCATGTTATCGATCAGTAAGGTGACTGCCACATTCAATCACCCGGGTCCCGTAGTTTCGACGACATCAATTGTTGTCGATGCTCATTACTCTTGGATCTTTATCATCAACCATCTCTTTTATTGTTATACATCTACTTTTATACCCCTCTAAATATAATTGTACTTATGTAGACTTTTATTTGATGTCCATTGCTATTGACTGGCATATGTTTCTGCAGATTTTTGACATTTCCGGTCTCAAATTCAAACTTGTGTCCAATGCACTATGGAATCTGGATGTATTATATTTTTGAGGATACAGTTGACCTAAAGCAAGTACCTTGCAAGCCAGAGGCAACTAGCAACAAAATGAACAGAGGAAGAGCAATGTCCATGGGGTAGATAAGTGAAAGTGCCATCCATAGATCACAGTAACTCGAGCAAGGAACAGGTCTCGTCGCCGCTGCCATTCACACCTATGCCGGTCCATGTCCTCGGACTACGAGTCGACGACATGTGCCGCTTTATTGCATGTTCGAGTAAGTATCTCGCACGCGAACTCCAGCTGCAGGTTCCATTTGACAATGTTCAACCGTACTTCGAACCTGAGCCTGGGTTGGGTCATCTACGCTTCACTCAAAAGACGACTGCGTTTGGGCCAGGATCAGCCACCGATAGGTGTAATCAAACGTGACGTCCCACGTTTTAAAACAACCATACTCAAGATATGTCGCGAAGTATTCTCCTCGTTATCTGCATGCAACTGGCGCGCTTAAGAACAATCGGATGCGAAAACGACCACTGTAAGTAAAGAGGCGTTCAGTGCGAGGTTATCCGATCATCTTAGCATTCCATCGGCTTGAATGGGTAAGAAGCCACGGAACAGGGAAAATGCTGCATGCGCTTTCCAAAAATCCACGATTCTCGCCGTGGCCAACAAAAAAAGAATCATAGGTGACCGAGGGAACACGACTAGAAAGCGCCCATCATACAGGAAGCGAACTACAGCAGAAATACAGACGACCTGGAGAATGGACAAGAAAATGCCACCTGCCCATTTATCCCGGTTCAAGCAGCTCGATAAACACCACCAGCGATTCTATGAGGGCAGACCAGGCATCCGTGCATACAATTTGACGCCAACCTTTGTCCGAACACTCAGAGTCGAGAGCCATTCGCGCAACCACAACTTACACCAGCACAGCGTATGCTACCTAAGGGAGACTCCGTCGATGAACAGAGAACATTATATGCAAGGACGGAGCTGTGGGGGCAGCAACAGCAGAAGGGAACGGCTGCCGGAAGAAGGCTCACGAGGATCCGTTGCGTATGAGTGAAACGGAAAGTGTCATGCATGTCAATGTCAGGGATGAGAACAAGGAGTGGCGATCGCCACATTCCTCCGCAATTCCGTCCGGGCCGTGCGAGTAATGGCCAACTGGCAACGTCGGCGAGTCTGCTGTCGCTAGCTCTCTCTGGCGCTCGGGGCGTTGGTAGTAAATATGCACTCTATTCTGACTCTATTTTATGGGTCAAATAAGGGACGATCAGAAGAACACTTTAGTAATACCCAAAGTAATAATCAAAAAATCAAATTCTGTATGGTGATAATTTAAATGGTTCAGAATAGTAATACATTTGTCAATGAGAATCTGGTACTAGGCGCGACAGCTCTACCAAGGCAAATTAGTGCCATCAAAGTGCCAAAAGGCGCCCGTCTTCTCCAGAGTGAGAGCCTGCGAGATCTTAATGACATTGTCCGCCGCCGCCTCCGGAGGGAAATGGGGCACCTGCGGCGCATACTTGGCCATCCACTCATTAATTCCCTCTCCAAGGGACGTCTGCGACCACCCGGGGTGGATGGCGGCAGTGGTGACGCCGTCGTATTTGAGCGTCGCGGCCCACTTGTGCGCGAGCATGTTCAGCGCGGCTTTGGCGACGGAGTAGGCGTTGAACTGGCCCGCCATGAGGAAGGTGATGTGGGAGGAGGCGAGGACGGAGGAGATGAAGACGATGCGCTTCAATTCGGATTTTTTGATGAGAGGGAGGAAGGCGCGGGAGACGCGGAGGGGAGCGACGGTGCTGAATCTCATTTCATCCGCGAACTCGTCGAGGTTCCTGGAGGCGAGAAAAGCTTATGAGTGGATGGAGAATAAAACGAGGGAGGTATCCTTACAGTTCTTCGAAAGACGTCGTAGGTTGTGGGTTCTTGCCAGCGTTGTTCACGAGGTAATCGAGCCCATTGGGGAGTAGAGGCGTCGCGGCCTCAACAGCCCTGTCAACGCTCTCTTGGCTGCTGATATCAAGTTCAAGCAACTTGAGGTTGTTCGGGTGCTTCTCTGCAAGAGACTGCAGCTCGGGGACGTTCACACTACGCGCTGTCGCAATGACGAAGTTTCCCTCGTCTTTGAGCTATGATGCTATTAATAACAATTCTGCACCGAGCGCTAACAGGAACTCACCAAGTTCTCGACGGTGCTGTAGCCGATGCCTCTGTTGGCGCCAGTGATCAACCAGGAAGGCATGTTGTCTTGAGCTGGGTGGGTTTGAGTAGTTGAGAGTGAGATGAATGTGGAAGCTGAAACGGTTGCTGATGATCCATTTCCGACACACTCCCTGGTTTTATACGTGAACGATGGAACAGGATAGAATGACGAGGAGCAGTCGGGTCATTGTTGGATGTGGATGAGTGAACGAGCTCGGGGATTGACTAACAAACAATCGATGAACAAGCCAAGAACCAGCAGTCGTGGAGATGTGGTTAGCGGTCTGGGCTTGAATAAGATCGCCGAAGCCGAAGCCCGAAGCCCGAGCCCGATGCTTATTTTTGGCCGCATGTCAATGCACGTTGGGCGCCTAGGTGGCCGTGGGCGCTTAAGCGAGAACGGTTCGCGTCCGTTTACATTTCTTGATTTGAATACGACATAGGGCAGCTGACATCTTCTGTAAGCCTTACCTGGCAGCTGCTTTGGCGCATAACAAGCACATGAATTTTGGAATAATTCAATGCATCTCTATCAGCAATAGTACGTCTTTCGAAACTCCTTATTTTGCAGGTATTCTATGTATGAAGTTTGCGATGTGAAAGAAGGTATTTTGAAATTAGGAACATAGAAAGAAAAGCATCGAACAACTTGCGAACGACGGACTTGCGACGGGTTCTTACATATCGAGGCCCGGCCCGTTTACCGTAATCTTCGCCATCGATCGCACATTGCGCTTGTCCAGATTATTCATGTCAGCAATTCGCTGGAGCGAACTGTGAGTATACTTTCTGATAGCTGTAAATGGGTACTTACGCAAAGAAATCGAAATCCTCCTCAAGGCCTCAATCGCCGTCTCCAGCTGCTTCGAAAGTTCGTCGCAGATGAAGAGCTGGAGCGCGTTATCGATCGCGACGATGAGTACCTTCCATCTAATCCCCACCTGCTTCCGCCGCTCGTCGTAGAAGTGCATCCCACCTACCATCAACAGCAGCTGCAGACTGCCCGGGATCTCATCGAAGTCCTGGATCATCGTCGTTAGATCTCGGCCGTTCGCGTCGATGAGAGATGTCGATGATAAACATCTATGATGGATTTTCCGGGCAGGTCCCATTGCAGCTTCCCGTGGATGAAGGCGGTGTTTCTTGGATATAGTGCCAGAAGGGCGCAGTTGATGCTTGCTCCGAGATTCCGTATTGGCGACATGGACGCCAGAGCATCAGCGCCTATCTCTGGCGCGGCTGCCTCTCTCTTCGTTGGAGGCTATCGTCATTTGCAAGCTCAAGAGTGGAATTTGAGCAATATACATCAGAGCGGGATGTGCTAGGTTCGACGAGGACCCAGCACTGCCGGCAACGGGCGCCTATCTGGCCAACGCTGCCGACGAGCTCAGATTTTCTCGAAAAATAGCTTGTATTCACCACTCTTCTGCGGAACTCATGATGTGGTCTGTCGAGATCGCAAAGCGATGGATCTGTCTAGCAAGTACGATTTGACCAATAGGAGTTAATGAGCTCGTGCATGGGAGATCATTGCTCGCGGAAGGTTGACCTTGTCTCCGCCTCGCGATTCAGTGGAACGGGGTCGTCGTCGGGTATATGGCGCGGTCAGACTCCCCATCACAGGAAGCCGGTGGATCATTGCTGGTCCTACAGATTTGCATGTGCGTATGCCCTGAACGAGAGCTACAGTCTTGACATCTCTCTTTGCGCAGCGAACGATGAGGTCGTTTTACGTGTGTTCGCTCTTTCTTACAGACTCGAACATGTACAACAGCAGCGAGATACTTAGTCGTGGCAAAGCAGAAGTTAAGGAAGAGAAGAGTCAAATTGTAAACTGCGATACTTTAAATGGCTACTAATACATTGTTCAATTAAAATGGTAATTTATGTTACTTCGTCATGCATCAGATCCCTCCTCTCTACCAAGGCAAGTTTGTACCATCGAAATGCCAAAATGCGCCCGTCTTCTCCAGGGTGAGGGCCTGCGATATCTTGATAACATTGTCCGCCGCCGCCTCCGGAGGGAAATGGGGCACATGCGGAGCATACTTGGCCATCCAATCATTAATTCCCTCGCCAAGGGACGTCTGCGACCAACCAGGGTGAATCGCGGCAGTGGTGACGCCGTCGTATTTGAGCGTCGCGGCCCACTTGTGCGCGAGCATGTTCAATGCGGCTTTGGCGACGGAGTAGGCGTTGAACTGGCCCGCCATAAGGAAGGTGATGTGGGAGGAGGCGAGGACGGAGGAGATGAAGATGATGCGCTTCAATTCGGATTTCTTGATGAGAGGGAGGAAGGCGCGGGAGACGCGGAGGGGAGCGACGGTGCTGAATGTCATTTCGTCCGCGAACTCGTCGAGGTTCCTGATGGCAAAAAAAGCCTTATGAGTGAACGAAGAGTAAGAATGAGTGAGGTATCCTTACAGTTCTTCGAAAGACGTCGTAGGCTGTGGGTTCTTGCCAGCGTTGTTCACGAGGTAATCGAGCCCATTGGGGAGCAGAGGCGTCGCGGCCTCAACAGCCCTGTCAACGCTCTCCTGGCTGCTGATATCGAGTTCAACCAGCTTGAGGTTGTTTGGATGCTTCTCTGCCAGAGATTGCAGCTCGGGGACGTTGACGCTGCGTGCTGTCGCAACGACGAAGTTTGCGTCGTCTTTGAGCTGAATAACCGACATTAACAACATCTCTACGTTGGCGCCTAAGAGGAACTCACCAAGTTCTCAACAGTGCTGTAGCCGATGCCTCTGTTGGCGCCAGTAATCAACCAGGAAGGCATGTTGTCTTGGTTCGAATGGTTTGGAATGAAGTTGAATGTGAGGCAGATGCGAAAGCTGAAGAGCTGGTTGATGATACATCTCGAACGGAATCCCTGTTTTTATACGCAAACCACAGAACAGGATAGAAGGACGAAGATGAGTGCGTAATTGTTGGATGAGTGAACGAGCTCGGGGATTGACTAACGAACAATCGATGAACAAGCAGTCGTGGTGACAGACAGGGAAGTTGTAGACCAAAGCCGGCGGCCTGGCTTGAGAAAAAGATCACCGAAGGCCGAGCCCGAGATTTATTTTTGGCCATGCGCTTTTTTGCGCACCAAACCTTCTCGAGAATTGCGAAAACACTTAAGAGGAGCAACGAATATGCAGTCAAGTCAAAGTGGGTATAGATCGGGCAAGTCTATAGGAATAATGTATACGGTCTACGTGAAAAATAAAGAAAATACGGGAGTATACCACTACGAATCAAGCTGCGCCATACGACTCAAGGACGTTGTTGATCATGTCGCTGATGGTGTAGCCATCAGAGAGGTAGATCATCGGGACATCGACCTGGAATTCCTTGAGCACCTGGCCCTTGAACTGGGCAAACGTTATCGAATCTGCGCCTAAGGAGGTAAGCTCCTCAGCGGTATCTATAGCAGGCCGTCGTCAGTACTATTTCTTAGGATAAAAGGGTCAGATAAACATACCAAGCTTCTCGCTGGGTTGGAGCTCAAGAGCGACTCGAAGAATATCAATGAGGATCTTGTTGGCTTGTTCCGCCGAGAGCTTCGCCTTGGACGGCGTTGTGTCAGCGCTATTGGGCGACGCCAAGAGAGGCGCAAAGAAGGGGTCCTTGGCATATGCGGGCGTGGCAGCGAGCTTGGTGGCATCCATACGAGCAATGATCTGCAGCGGGATGGGCGCCATCATAGCCTTCAGAATGAGAGGCAGGCCTTCTTCGTTCTTCATAAGCAGAGCGAAGCTGCCTTTCATGTCGATCTCGCCAATCAATTTGGATTCCCAAGCACCCAGCTGTAGCGATGTTCCGGGCATGCCGGAATTATGACGGAAGGTAGCGAGGGAGTCCATGAACGAGTTCGCGGCGACGTATGCAACCTGCCCTGGGTTTCCGACAATGACACTGGAAAAAATATATGAGGAGACGAAAAAGAGGACAAGAGTGTTGGCTCACTTAGTGCTGCTACAAAGAACGAATGATTCGAGGTTGAGGTTCAACTCTTGGCTGACAACGTGGAGATTCCAAGACCCGACAACCTTGGGTCGAAGGACAGCTTCGAAATCAGTCGGCTTAGTGGCGGCGATAGTGGAATCGGTGACAACCGCGGCGGTGTGGATGATGTTGTTGATGCGACCTTGGATGCGATTGATATCGGCCAAGGCGTTCTTGAGCGCTTCCCTATCGCAAACATCTACTTGACGGTACTGGCAGCGAGTTTTGACTTTTTCAGGCAGGGCCGATAGCTCCTTGATGACCTGGCAAACAGTTTGATCAAAAATAGCCTCTAGAAGGGATGGAAGACGCTGCTTACTTTGTCCTGAGAATCGGGCCTGCGTCCTAAGAAGATGACGGAATCACAACCAGCCTCGATGAGAGAGATAGCGAGTGCGGAACCGATGCTTCCCATGCCCACAATAACTGTTGTTCCTGAGGGCGACCTAGCGGGAACTTGCTCGAGGGATTCGAGAGCAGGCACAAGGCGAGAGAGCGATTTCTTGGCCGCATCTTCACGATAGCTAACGAAGGTGTCCGAGAAGGTGGATTGGTGTCGTGCTTGGACTTCGTTGGTAAGAATGTGGCGAAGAGTTGAGTCGGTGAGGTTGTCGACATTCGCGAGATCCAAACACCACGCCGCAAAGTCGAGGCCGGTTTCGCGACGGAAGACTCGAATCATACCCTGCATGATCGCCCCAACAAGAGAACTTGACGCCACATTAGAGTCGGAGAAGAGATCGAGGCCTTCCTTATAGAGATCCACTGGTGCTGACCACGAAGTCAGAGCCAAGAAACTGCGAATATGGAGCTTGTGGGCCATGACCAGCTTCATGAACATCAAGATTTGTAGATAAAGCGAAGTGAATTCTTTGGAGCCTGGGGAGCTGTTGGCTTTCGATAAATCCAAGACGACGAGCATATCTTGACCCCGCACGAGCGAAGGGAGTTTGTTCAACTCTTCGCAAGCAAACGTCTTGACATTCTTCGCCACGCTGTTTGTCGGTTTATCGTGAGATAAGTGGGGGATTTCGACTGAAATGCAATCTTTGGCTGAAGGCGAGAGAGCGTGCAAAACCCTCGACGATTGTCCATTTCCGAGGTAGAGTAGCTCGTCGAATCTATGGACGGATGTGGTCTGAGGCGCAGGCAAAGGTTGCGGAGTCCAGCCGTTCCGAAGCCAGGTATTGGCATTCGTTTCCGCCGGTTTCTGTTCCTTGTGAACTACACCTCGAGGAACCCAAGCCACAGAGTATTTCTTGCAAGATACAAGAAGATCTCCAGCGTCGGAAAAGACTTCGAAGCAAGAGCTGAGAACACGAGCGTTACGGCCGATGTCGAGGGGTAGATAGTAGCGACAGGTGAAATTGTAAGGCATATCATCCGTGTGAAGCGTGAAGTCCTCCAACGAAGCAGGGAGGTAAGCTCCGGCGCTATCGTCGACTGGTGGCGCCATCCTCGACGAAATAGCACCGAACATATGCAGGCAGGCGTCCAATTTGCGAATGCGATCATGAGCAGGATTCTCCGTGGCTTGGAGTTTGATATCGGCGTCGGCGTGGTCTGCCCAGATTCTAACCTCCTGGACAGTGCGGAAAGGCTCTCCGAATTGAACATTCTTGAAGCACTCGTAGATCTGTGCCTTCGACATCATCTGCAAAGGAACCATCTCAGGTTCCTTGACAACTTTTCGGCCGAGAGACGATCCAGGTTTGTCGGCAATGGTTCCGAGCAGATATACGTGTCGCACCATCTTCCTGAACCAGTTTATAGGCGCCTTGATCGTCGATTTCGGCGCGGACTTGAGTTCTGGTGTCTCCAAAACAACGGTGTGTGGAATTTGATATTCTTCACAGACTTGGACCCCGCTGCACGGGCGAAGAAATCGACCATTGCAGCGCCGGAAGAACGCGACGACCCTCGATTCGGTGAAGGTCGAGGAAATCGCAGAGAGGCTGATCGACGACGAATCGAGGAGTGGGCGCTTTTTGCTGGGTGGCTTCCACTTGATTGAGTATGGAAGCAACAGTGACGCACGACTGCAAATGTACGATGGGTAGTTGTAAAGGCGTTGGAAGGGATACGTAGGAACATCGGTCATTGCGAATTTGTAGGGCATTTGGGCGAAGAGAGCATCGAAATCGATAGTGAACCTTTCTCGAAGAGAGACGAGAGTGCCGCCAGCATCGCGACGATTTGATCTTTTCCGCGTTTCCCTGTAAAAGCCAATCGAGATTTTTTGGAGAATTCAGGGGTTTGCATGTTCGACCAGATGGTGGGTTGTGGACCAACATCCACAATGACGTCAATCGTAGACGCCTTGGTCGCCGCCCTAGCAGTTTGGACAAATCTGACGGCGCTTTGGCATGGTCAACCTAGCCAAAATATCAGATCGACGTTCAATAGATATAAAGATATCAGTATTACCCAGTATTGAGCGTCTAACGCTCGTGCTTGGGAATCTCTGCACCCCGCAAGGTGGAGAAGAAAGGCTTTTCGAGCCCGTTGATCTCGTCCTGGTGTTCGTCCAGCCAAGCTTTGAGAGCAGGAAGCGCAGGCGTGATCGCTGGACTATGGAAGCCTAGAGAGGAATAAGCGAAGTCGTTAGAATATGATTTGATTGTCATACCTTGATCAACGTTCAGTTTGGTGCACCTCAAGCCATCCCGTTGGCCGCATCATGAGGCCTCCACGGCCTTCAACTCTCCGGAAACTACATGCGCGTCGGATCCATTGTAGACGGCTATCGCCACGCGGTCATTGAGACCCAACTTTGGATGTATTGGGCGATACGGTCTTCTGTGGCTTGAATGGCAGCCATGCCGGCTGGACGCTTTGGATCGGCGCGAAGTAGCTTGGCCCTCTGAACGGCAAATTGGAGACCGATATCAAACGAGAACGCGCGAGCAATGACTGGAAAAAATCGGATGAGCTTTCTTCAACGATGGAAAGGTCAGACACTAACCTGCGGCGGCAATCTCTCCCAAACTGTGTCCCATAACGGCATGAGCCTGGATTCCGAGGCTTTCCAACCAAGTAGCGACAGAATACTGGAATATGAAGATACAGACAGGGGCGACTTCGCTATGATCAATGGTGAGCTTTCCTGGTGCCGATTCCTCGATGAGGAAAGGGAGGATGGGTATCCAGTTAGGGCGGCGGCCTTGTTGGCAGCTTCAACGATGATGGATCGGAAGCCCGAATACTGGTTGGCAAGATAACGACCCATACCCTGGTATTGAGAGCCCTGGCCAGGGAATCCAGAAGAATACGGCGCGCATTTCCTCCAGCCCCTGTCGAGCTGTTTTGGAGACGATCCTCGATACGCGCAATCAGGTCCTGCATGTTGTTGACCACGCAAGCGAATCTGTAGCGATAGTGCTCGCGACCAGTGCAGGTTGTGTAACAAATGGCGTGGAAGAGCGATGGAGATGCATCGAGACAGAAATCTAGGTATTTCTGTAGGTATTCCGTGAGGGCATCTTGACTCTTTCCACTGACGACGAATAGCATAGGCGTGGTCTCTGGGATGTGTGCAGAGGATTTGGGTTTCATGTCCTCTGTGGGGGCCTCGAGGATCGTTCCAGCGATGGAACCTGCGAAACCGTTCGACCTATGCGAAATGAGTGCAATGAAGATAGAAAGAGAATGATAGATCGTACAGAATCAATGCGCGAAGAGGAAGGGAGTTCTCGGTCTTCAACACAGCTGGCTCGATGGGAATATGCAATGGGACGACACTGCAGTCGATGTTGGGGTTCATGTTGTCCGCAGTCAATTGAACGAGACCGGGAACAGAGCCTTCTGAGAATGAGCAAAGAGTTTTCACGACGCCGATTAGTCCGGCGACCAGTTCGGCGTGGCCCACGCAAGATTTAGCAGCGCCGACGACGAGAGGCTTTTCAGGGCCATGTGAAGACTCGAAGACCTCGTTGATTCCTTGAATCTCAATGAGATCACCCAGAGAGGTACCTATCGACAAGGATTAGCATCGGAAAATTGTGTGCCAAAAAAAATATAATATACCAGTTCCGTGAGCTTCAATGAAACTAATGGAGGAGATCAGAAAATTGAAAGCCAACAAACAGGAGAAACATACTCAATCTCAGAAGGCGAGAGCGCGGCCTTCTCAAGCAGGGCAATTTGCATAGCAATCTGGGCTTTCACGTTGGGGGCGACCAAGCCTTGGGATCTGCCGTCATGCTTGACGTCCGTGGATCTGACGACGCCAATGATCCTATCGCCGTCTCTCAAAGCGGCGCTTTTAGTTTTCATAATCAAACCAGCAGCCGCTTCAGATGGGACATATCTAAATGAAACAGGTCAGAAGGTCGACGATAGGCAGTAAACCGATCGTACCCATCAGCCATGTTGGTGAAGGTCGCACAGCGCGAGTTACTCGACGTCATCTTCTGGGCAGACAGGAAGCCAAGGGTGCCAGGCCTAGTGTCGATGATGAGGAACCGCATATGGCAACAACTGTCGGAAAAACATACCATGCATGGGTATTAGCTCCGCAGACGATGGCTGACTCTCCTTCACCCGACTGCAAGAATTGAACGGCTACAGAAAATAAGTTTATACGAATGGAAGACTATTTCGGATACTGCTTACCTTGATCGAATGCGATCAATCCCGAGCTACAGGCAGTGTCAATGGTCAAAGAGGGACCATGTATATCGAGCAAGCTAACGAAATTTGGATGAGGAGCTATATAAGACATGCGTCATAAAAATACTCACTAGCTTAGACGACCACAAGCAGTGCTAGTGGCAACTCCAGTGCCGTAGAAACGAGTGTACGCTATGCGATGAACGTAAGCGACAGCTTCGCACAGCAATGAAAACGAACGCCTTACCTCCCCAGCCCTTGTCGGCAAACAAAAGCTTGAGATAACCTTCGTCCATGGAAGCGGCGACGAAACAGCCATATTGGATCCCTTTACTTTAGAAGGCGGAATGTTGGCGTTCTCCAGCGCCTCGAAAGCAATCTCCATTGAAAGTCGAATGTTGGGAGAAACATGGAACGCCTCCGCTGACGAGATACCGAAGAACGTATGATCGAAGCTATAACTGTCCACGAATCCCGCCTTTTCCAAAGTGATGTCACACGGGGCAGGAGGCTCTGTCGAGTCCGGCGCCCTGTAGAAACTTGCGTGGTCCCAGCGAGAGGCAGGGACGGCGGTGATAATGTCTTCACGTTTATCGATAAGGGCCTTCCAGAAGCTTTCCGGGGTGTCAATGTCACCAGGGAGGCGAACAGCTTGGCCAACGATGACAATTTCCTCCTTTTCGCGGACTTGACGCTGCACTCGAGGGGAGGAAGGAACTTTGGGCGAAGCCGCGTCCATACCAAGGTCAGACAGGATGGCATTGGTCAAGGACACCAAGTCGATATAAGTGTGGCAGGTGTTTAGAGGGAGCGCCATATCTAGCTGACGATTGAGCTTGTTGACAATCATAGTCGACATGGCGAGTCCATTCCAAGCTAATAGAAGGGTTTAGATAATAGAAGAGTGACTAAAAGAGTAATAGACAGCTGACCTCGGCGAAAGTGGCTTGCGAGTTGTCGTCCATGGTTTCTTCTGAGATTCTCAGCGTCTGAAGGACGATATTCGCCACGATGGCGGCGATTTGATCCCTGTCCTGCCTTGCGCGCGGTTGGTGGTAGCACTGGCCTTGTTCTCGCTCTGAGAAGCGACATCGGAGCTAAGCAAGGAAGTGATTTGCTCGCCGAAAAGCTGCTCTAGCTTTTTGCGGAAAATAGCGCCTTTTTGGTGATGGGAATCTCTTGATCTTCCTTCAAACCAAACACGGGACCAGGAGATACGCAAGGGGGGAGCAAGCCCACGATTGGCGACGGAGATGCTCGCGTGATCTCGAGAGTCGATGCATTCTTGACTGGCTGAATGATAGCGCAGACAAGTTGCGACGGTGCTTTGAGGAATTTTCCGACAACGCAGCTGCGAACGACAACGGGGCATTGTCGAGAATGGCCTCAACGACACGAGGATCGAGCGACTCTCCTGAGCTCATCTAAAAGGGATGGTAGATATAAGAACAGAAAAATAGAAATGAAATAGAAATGACGAGCCTGAATATAATCTTCCTTGCGTCCCCTCCAAACCAGGCGTTGATCCGCAACATGACCGTAGATGTCTCCAGTACGGAAAGAGACAGTTCCATCGTCCTCGTGAGTAAACGGCGAATTATCGTATTGGCGATATCCCTTGGTCACAAAGCGACTTCTAATGATGAGCTCTCCTTCTGCAATATGAATATTAGTCAACATATACGACTTGGGTTATTATAAATGCTAAACCTACCGAAGTTGTTTCTGCTCCGGATTCATCGACGAGTCGCAAGCGGGCATCCGAGAGTAGGCAATCGTCCTTGTCCCAGCCTTCAGCACCGTTGATAGTCGAATGGAACAACGCTCCTAAAGCGAAGGTCAGCGTTGCCACGACACAAACTCAAACCATCAAACTTACCGCCGATCTCCGTCATGCCAATATCGATGACGAGAGGAAGCTTGATCTGAGAGGCCCACTCGAGGCACTCCGCATTCGTTGCTGCACCCCTGATCCGAAAGCCTTGAACCTCTGAATGGCCTCCAGATCTGCTGCTTGCGAGCCGCGTCCGTCTCCTGCTTATAGGTCCTCATGAAACCCTCGAGGACCCACGGCACACCGGCGAAGAAAGTCGGTTTCTTCGCAATAGCGGTCTCTAGGAGCTGGCCACATACATCCAGGTAGCGGGCCGCGTTGTCGGACTTGCCGCTGCAGCGCCGTACGCGGAAGGGATCATCGCGAAGACGTAGCAGCCTGCGGTCAGGAGCATAGCCGCGCCGAGATCGCTAGTCAAGCCGATGACGTGCGACCAAGGAGACCATCCAAGGACGCGCAAGTTGACGAATTCTTGCTTGGGCCAAGTGCGTTTCCACCAGCAAGGCGGGACTTGGCACTGCCTAAGATGCTCTCGTGGCTGAGCGGGACGCATTTGACATTGGCAACAGAAGAAGCCGAGACGTATGTAAATATAACGCGATGTCTTCTGGCGAGGGAGGAGGGAATTGGTGACCAGGAAGTTCGGGAGACTGATCGAGGTATTTCTGTATGAGAGCGGTGATGGTAGTTGCCTCGGAGTCGAAGGTATGGCATTTCAAGGAGATACCTAAGCGCATAAGTACCGTAGACGAAGGATGAGATATGTTCTTGCGAAGACATACCCTCAATGATGCTCTGAGTAACTCGTTCCGTCGAAGGAACCAAAACACAGGTGGGGCCAATGTTGGTCAACATGCGTTCCATGATGTCCTTGGGAACGTTATGATCTAGGGGCGCGACTATGCCGCCAAGCTTCCAGATGGCAAACAACATCGCCAACGTATAGGGGTGGTTCTCGCAGACAATGGCGACGGTGGGCTTGGCGCCATACGCCTTGTACATGTCGCGCGCCAGACCGCTTGACACGACGTCGAGTTCGCCATAAGTCCACTGAGCCTGACCGCATTCGACAGCAACGCGTTCGACGTCAACAGAGTGCGCAATGCTTACGAAAGCGTTCAGGAGAGTCTTTTTGTTATAGAGAGAAGAAGCCATGGAAGTAGACTGCTGTGCGTCGGAGATATCGACTTTGAGCGAAGGTGCTTGGATTGATCGACTCTTTGGGTCTGGTATTTAAATCAATCGGCAGAGCGGTCCTTTGCTGCCCAGGACGCAAAATAGAGTCGGTTAATTTAAAACGGGGCGAGGATGACCCCAAGAAGCGCACCAGATCGAGGATTTCCAGCCTCCAAGGAGGCTGACATTTTCCTGTACAAGCTATCTCGCAGAGCACACGGAAGGCCGGTCTATTCCGCTTGTCAGAGGCGTGCGCTGGTAAGATTACTTAGGGCGGCCAGACTTGTACGGTGATTTCAGAATTAGAGCGGCTGGCCAGCCCGATTGCGGCAGCATGACAAGGATGCAAGATACAGGAGTCAGAGTACGACCGTAAGGCGGCGCATAGACTATGGATAGCCTGGTACGAATCGGATAGTGTCAGCTCCATATTTTCAGCAAAGAGCATGGAAGGGTGTTCCGATTATCACTCCGTGCAGCCTGAACCATGTGGGGCATATGGATATTACTCACATTAGCGCTCTAAATCCTGGATTCGAGTTCATTCCCCTACACGTTTCTAAGTTTCAGAATTTTGAGATCATGCCATCCCCGTGAATCACCCCAGAAGAGGATTTTGGGATCCATAAAGCCAATCACTTTGAGCCAATTTTCTTCGAACATTGACAGGTCCGTGCTCTAAATCCCGAGCGTACGATCAGTTCGCACGTAGCCTTGCCTACTTCTCGTTCCGAGAATTAGTTAGGACTTCAAATACGAGGACTTCGGCAGGGGAGATAGCGTGTAGCGATTCGGCGTCGGTCGTTGTAGTAGTGATCCAACGCGCAAACCACAAAATCGGGTGATCCTGGTAAGCTGAGTTCGAAATAGCAGCCAATCAGCACATGGCGGCGAGCTCCGTAAAGCTCGGATGCTTGCTATGTACTTGAGAACAACTTGTTGACACTTGAATAGCTTGACAATAGCTTGAGTACTTGGCTAATAACACAACAACGTGGAAAACCCACTACAGGACGGTGCAAAAAAGAATCTCAGCATGTTATGACTACAAACTAAATATTCCGGCTTCTCGCTTTCGACTCTGGATCGGATGGGTTAACACAAGCGACAATCCCAACCCTATCGTAATCCCAACGGCCACCGACACGAGCTTCAGCGCCGTTTGAAACCCCAGCAGATAGGAATTGGTATACCCGGAAGCCTGCTGCGAAGCATAGCTGAGCAGACCCCCACTGCCTAGCCCCGAAGGCAGCTGGAACAAGATACCCGTAATCTACGAGCCGGGAAATGAAGTGTCAAAGTTTCAACGCCGATAGATAAGATGAAGACAAAGAAGAGGCTCACCATTACCACGAAGGCGTTGCCCGAGAAGATGCGCGAGTAAAGGTTCGAGATGAGGCCGATGGCGAAGGACCTGTCGAAAATCCCAGGGTGAGGTAGATTTCTACCGGTTCCATAATGCACAGAAGACCAACCCGACAGCTGCATTGATATCACTCTGACCCCTGAATCTCCGCCCGGCGAAGTAGCTAACAACCCATCCCACGCACGAGACAATAATAAGGAGTGGCTGGATGAATGTTGGTGAATAAGTCAGAACGGCCGTTTTCAAAGATGTCACTTGCCAGCTCTTTTTTATTGTAAGGGCAACGATTACGGAGGCTGAGAAACAGAGAAAACATAGGGACCGTTAGAAACGCTACGAAGAGACACATCAGAAGCCATTTAAAATAAAGAGATTGGTATATCTTACCCCACCATACACTGGGCGTTCGTTGATACCAAGCCCCATGTGGTGAATGCGTCAAATTGCACATATAGTCCTCTGCGCCGTACACATGGTGACCTGTAAAGATCTCAAACAGTTCTGCCCCAATTGTAAAACCAAACCCGAGGAACAGCGCGTAGACGACTGCAAAACACAAATGCACAGAACCAGATATTATGTGTCGAGACATGAGTTCCAGTGATCCAGTAAGCACAAGAAATCCCTGTGCTCGGTAATTTGAGCCAGATTCTTAACAACGTGGTCTTCCGAAGGCAACTAAACGTACTGGTAGGATAAGAACCACAGCACTTGAAGTGACAGCGGGATAACATAGTTTATGTGTCGCCGACAATGCGGCCGAGATAAAGGCAAACAGCGTCGTAATGGTGACCCTATCGCGAGATGTTAATAAGCAAATCCGAAGACAAAGGAAGGAAGGTGCGTGGAATTGACGCACTCGAAGATGTGCGAGTACAAGATGTTTCGTACACTGAGTATTTGCACCGCAACCAGCAGCGCACCGAACGGAAACGATACAACCGCATCTATGAAGCTGCCGCCAAAGCTGACGGTGCATATCGAGGCCGAGCACATGCCCCCAATGAAAAGAGATGGCCACCAACCATACAGTGGTTGCTTTTTCATCAGTTCGTCGAGCGCGGCAGACGCATCGGACACCAAAAGCTGATCGTGTATCACCTACCATCGAGAACATCAGTAAATCATCCATGCTGGGCCCAAGTAAAAGGCTAAAAGTCAGACCTTCCAATACAGCGCAAACGCTTCCTTCAGTTTTTCAAGGTCGAGTACACTAGCTTGTCGGATAAGCTTTATGTGACTGGTTCCAGTTGTATTGTCGTCAAAGCTCAGGAGCACGATGTCGGGCAAGTATAGGAAGCTTAATTTGAGGTCGAGAACATGGGCCGCCGATTGGATCTGCGATTGCAGCCTGTGGGTAGGAGCGCCGAACATCATCATAGCCCGTGTAAGCTTCATTATGAATTCCTCACGTCGGATAATTTGAGCGACATGGCGAGTGATCTGAAAGTAGGGTGAGCGAAAATGAAACAAAATATGCGCCTTCAGAAGTATGGTTAACGTACATAAACCTCAGCATCCTTCCGTTTGCGTCGTTGTCGATGACCACCGTGAGATGGCGATCGTTTTCCCCGTTCCGTCGGTGTGGTATACCCTGACCGTCTGCCACGCATGGCGTGATAATAGTCTCCAAAGAGGCCCGAGAGGTTAGCTTTGGCACCCTGGCGATAAAAAGGACGTTGGTCATCGCTTGGAGAATTCGTAGGTGTACCTGTAGCTTCTGATGGGGGTGCAGAGCCAGCGTAGTCACTAGTATGTCTTCGTGGTAACATTGGAGGTCGAGGTCGTGGCGGTGGTATGTCCACGGTTTCCATAGAATATCTAAAAGAAGATTAAATCAATTGATAACAACATTGTCGAGTTAACGGACCGAGATAGACTGTATCCTGGCCGTTTGAGATTTGGTTGTAATGGCTTGCCTGGGGGCTGCTACTCCAATAAGATTGCCAGTGCTCGCTATGAGCGGGCCGAATACACCACCAGCGCTCTTTGTGGCAGCCGGACGAGCTACGTGTCCAAATATATTCGGGATTTCGCAATGCCACCTTTGGCGGTCATATACTCTTTCGCCCTCTCGTCTATGACGTCAATATTGTGGAGGGATCAATGCATATTCAAATAAAAGGAAGAAAACGCACTTCTTTTCGCCATTCTACGAGAGAGTCGGGCAGTATCTTTTTCTTCTTGATCGGAAGGGGTATTATATCCATCGAAAGATGATCGTCTAGAGGACGCAGCAGACGACGATGGCGATGGCGATTCATATGTTCGATAAAGTTTAACAGGCAGATAGGATACCTCCCTCATGTGATGGCGATTCGGCGCGCTTTTCGGTGTCGTGTTCCGCAGCCTTCTCTGGATCTCCGCGCTGCAAGAGGTCCTTGCGTCGCTTGTCTTGTCGCGTAGTAAAAATGTGAGGTCTTTTGAGATGATTTTGCATGACATGTTCAGCCTTTCCAATTGCGTAGTCGCGTAGATCTTTGGTCCCAGGAAGCCCTGCATCTTCGTGTTCGTCGATGTAGTTATCTGGGACACGACGGCTTGGTTCTGCGGGGGAAAAGGTAGTGGCTCGAGACGGAGTAGTAGGATACATGCTGTCTGGTTCTGTGTCTTTAGAAGGAGTACTGGTATCTTCGGCGGGGACATCTTGGGTGGGTGGTGTCACCGGCTCGTCAGGAGGGTAATAATGCACTTTTTGCAACGGCCTTGTTCTTCGATGTTTTTCCAGCGCCTCGGCCAGTTTTTGGAAGCGTTCAGGCTGGTTTATTCTAAATATTCGGAAACGAGAGAAATAAGAAAGACAACCCACGTGCAAACCCTTCTCATCGAGCTGAGAGCCATCAGGAGTTGCTCCTTCACCGATGGGGATTCGTCAGGCTGTTCGTCTGGCCATTGGACCTTTCGAGGAGTCCGGGCGCGATGTTCTCCGGGAGTTTCTACATAAGAAGCTGTGGATGAACTTCCAGGTGATGGCGATTGTGATTCTGGGGGAGTTTCGGGAGGAGTTTCGGGATTGGAAGAGTCCATCAATCACAGAGGGTATCGAAGTGATTGAAGTAACAATCTAAATGCGTGGGCACCAAGATCAGCGCAGCACATAAACGCTCCAGAATGGTGGTAGATGTGGTGGGCGGTGACTGGCATTCGGGTCAACTTTGTGTCTCAGTGACGTACCGTGGCTTGAGTGGACGGAGGCAAATGCGACACGGCGTGGGTTCGATCGTTAATGCGTCATCAAAGACGGGTGGAATGGATTTGCGCTGGGGTTTGGAATCATAAGGCGTTTGTTATGAGAGCATTGGAGGTATGGCAGTTGACGGACGCGCATACTTAATAATTTATCCTGCCTATCAACGAACGAGAAAGAGCGCAGTGACTATTTCCGTTATTCATAAGACCACGAACCGTTTATGTCCATTGTCGCTGAAACGAAGTCATCATGGATTTCTACATACTTCAGATTAGATTGGCGAATTCCGGAATCAGAGAGCATACGGGCGCCGCGGTTAGCAAGCTGATAGCGAGTTCAGATTTAAATATGATTTGTGACCACTCATTGCGGGACCTGTCAGGATCGTAAAGTGATAGATTTTGGTCAATCAGTATGATCGACATGACCAGCAGCAATCAACAGGCTCAGACGAGCTCTCACAAGGAGAACACTGTTTGCTTGCGCTTGCGCTTGCACCCTGAGCCTGAAGCTTTGAAGGCCAGAACTCTGACTCCAATTTTGACATCTCTGATATGAAGCGCATCACTTGAGGCTTGTTTTTTTTGTTCCTTGTTCGCTCCCGAACCGGACATCCTGTTCGTTGTGTTTTCAATCATTTTTCTTTGCAGTAAATCTATTCAGTAGTACCTCGAGGCTTGAATTAGGTGTGATTAAGGTTAAGTCTTGACCTCAGAAGACTAGCATGTTTGCGAGTCCGAATGATTCACCGCCCAGGGAAGGCAAGCGCACTGTGACTTCGACCGGATCGAAAATTTGATTGTCAGGGTCATACGCAACCCACAAGTTCGCCAGAGATCCCACTTGATCCAACCAAACAAAGACATTATAAAGAAAGCGAGGGCAAGCGAAGGACCCTGAAAAATCCCCATTCCTCACTATGCCCCCTAAAAAAAGGAAGCAAACCGAACCAGAGCCCTCAACGAGCAAGCGCCGCCTGTCCAGAGCCATCTTTCCCATCCCAGCGCCCCAGTCGACGAGGAAGATGGTGGTTCGAACCAGCGTCCAGGACGCATGGCGCCAGATGGGCCATTGTTCAACAACGGCCTTCACTAGGACCATCAAGCCTGCGTCCCGCCCGAGACAATAACGCCATTCTGGAGTTCATGTACCAGGCTTCACAGAATCCTCTAGGTTCCGTAAACCAAATTAAGTTTTCTGGTAGTCAGTCCATGACGCCAGATGGGCCCATTGTTCAACAGCGGCCTTCGCTAGGACCATCAAGCCTGCGTCCCACTCAAGACAATAACGCCCGTCTGCTGGAGTTCATGCACCAGGCGTCGCAGATTCCTCTAGGTTCCATAAACCAAGGTGAGTTTCGGATAGTCAATCCTGCGGAAGGCAAGTAGTGACGTTGGCGCTGAACAGGTAGCTCATCAAGAGCTAGCAACGAACGTTCCACCTTAGGGTGGAACGGGAGTCAATACGTACGATCTGAGCACACCATCGGTGCTGGCGAGATCACCAGCCACCATGGCGGAAGCGTCGAGTCACAACAGGACTCGGTGCACACTCCGATGTAAGTCAAATCCTTTTCCACCCTTGAATAGTGGGTTGATCGTTCGCTAGCAAACTGCCCGCCCTCTTTCGCTTTGAAGACGTGACTCCGAGCATTTGGGAAAAGGATAACTGTCCCCCTAATGGCAAAGCCACGAAGGCGGGGTCCAAGGGCAAGTAAGTCGAATCCAATCGTGCTATTGATATCTGATTGATCATCATCATGGCAGGTTGCACAACCCATTACCTCTTAGCATGTACCAAGGTGGTACGGGTGTTGCGCCATCACAAGAAGCGGGACCATCAAACGCAGTAGGCATCTACAGGAACGGCGACGCACCACAGGAGTATCCGACTCGGATGTGAGTGGTATCGGTCGTAGTCATTGAACCGAGTTAATCGTTGTTAGTCCTGCAAACCAAAACAAAGCGCATCAAGCGCCGTTTCCTCAGAGAGTAAATTACACAACGCACTCTGCTACCGAGTCGGCGCCACGAGATTTGGGAAAATCTGTGTCGCAAACGGATCAACAGAGCGGCAACGGTGATGGAGGCCACTCACTATCTTTCTTCTCTGCTACAGCACCCTTAGCACCAGCACCATCCGCGTCCACATCATCGTCTTCGCCGTCCGCATTTGTTTCCTCATCGTCCTCTGCCATCAATTCCTCGTCTCCGTCGTCCTGGCGCTCGCCTTCTTCGTTGTCGGAGCGCCCCGCAGATTCCCCTGCAGGTCCATCCTCCGAGTTGGCCGACCAACATTTTCAGCACACGGAGTTTGATGATGATATGCTCGCTGCGATCATGGCTAGCCTAGAGGATGCCGTCGAGAACACTCGCTTGGATTCCGCGCCATCGGAGTTTTGGGCGCTTGGACAGCTTTTGCACGAGATGCGTAGTATTATCGATGCATCCTTGGGAGGAACCAAAGGGGATTCTGCTCGTATGGGTGAGAGTTCGTCACAGCCGAATTCTTCCAAAAGTGGAATACCATCATCGTCATCGGGGCTAGATAGCGACGCTCAGCCGCCGATATGTGGAGTTGTGGCCGATATAGATGCGAGCTACTCACCAACTCTGTCTTCCGACACATCGCCGCCACCGCCACCACCGCCACCATCGCGTTGGAATACCGCATCGAATGTCGCACCCGTGGCATCATCATCTAGCCACGGTCACCTAGTATCCCTGCCACATCAACAGGAAGCCTCGCTGTTAACGGTAAACAATGCGACTCACGCGGGTGCTCCAAATGCTCTGTCGCCGTCATCATCAAGTAGTCGGCCAAGGCAATACCAGAGGGCGGCATTGACATCCCCCTTCCCATCCTGCTGCTCTGGCTCGTGCGCAATGTGCGCTCCGCATTCTTTGCTGAGCTGATAAGCCGCTCGTTCTTGCTGCCGAACTCGGATAATGAATGGAGTATTCAACTGCTGCTAGAGACTGCGGTAAGACATGGTGTCGAAGATGTCCACGAGTTCCTCGAGAGGGTCTTCAGAGGTGTTACTGAGCTCTGGGAGCTTGGATACTTCGTGTCAGTTGCTACGGAATGAAGTATTTCAATTGGTTTTTCAACCTTAGACAAGATAGTACCATTTAACTTACTGCATGAATAGACCTCCACATGGAGTGTGCACAAATTGGTCTGGCACGTACATAGGAAGATGAGGATGGGGGTCAGATGGAAAATGTTATCGATGGAACGAGGTAACTGCCAACATTTCTGTCGAAGCCCAACCGGTCCGTAACGTGATCCGTCTCCGAGGCACGCCCTCCGGCCACCTCTCACTGCCTACTACCTTGCGCCCAACTCCACCCCGTCCCACATCCGCGCCTGCCCATCAACGACACCCATTCCCACTCTCCGCGACGTTTCTGCCGACGAGCCAGCTCTCGTAGTCCATCGTCCCTCCTGCAAAGTGACGAAGATCCCTTGGGACGTACACACGTCTTCACTCGACGCCCACGCCCTGCGATGCGTTTTGGGGTTTAGCAGGCGCTGTGTTGAGTTCCCTTGCTTTGCTGCGAACTCGTACTTACCTCGGCCATCCCAGCGCTCCAGCTCCTCGCCACCCATCGACATCTCCCATCACTTCAACTTCCCAACCTGCACGACCCCGCGCAATACACTTACAGACGACGGAGCCGCTGCTACACCCGCCCTCGTCCTCGACGACGATTCCACGCGCTCGGGACGGAACACCTCACGATGCGGAGCACATATACGGTACGTCGCAGCTCATCGCAACGGCATCCAGCACACGCTGACGACCTGTTTGCAGCGCAGCGCTTACCACACACCGCGGCCTTTCTATCTACACCACCCTCCATCCGCGCATGCTCGCCTACACCCACAACGACCACCATCTCGCCTCCCACCTTGCCCCGGCACGGCTTCCCGCTTTCCATCGACGACGACACCAAGCCCTACGAAGCGCCATGGGCGCCGACGACGCGTTCTTCAGGCCCAGAGTTGGGCGCCGCGGGAGGCCTAGTGGATTCCTCACTCACTCTCCCTCCGTGCACGATCGCCTACATACACTACGACCACCATCTCGCCTCCCACCACCTTTCCTCTCCCTCCAGCACGCCCCCATTGCGCGCAAGTCGAGCCGCGGCCCTAGCCATTGACAGCCACGCTGCGACCCCGAATTGCCGCAGTCGTCGATGACGAGTCCACCAGGCGGCCCCGCCCATCCCATTTCGTGTTGACGAAGACGAGTGCGTACTCAAGCGGCACCTGGCAGTCGTCGATTGTCAGCTCCAGGCGGCAAACGTCCATGGCCACAGCAAGCATCGAGAAGGCGCGCTCTTACCCGGGAAGTATGCGGCTGTCGGCGGCGGAGGCGAGCAGAGAGGAAGAGGTGCAATGGCGATAGCGGATCAGGGGCACGGACGAGCGAGGATGCACAAGTCAGCGCGGACGCCGCCGTGGCCTCGCAGACACCTCGTCCTGCCGTCGTCCTACGCAGCGGCCTCGCAGACACCTCGTCCCGCCGTCGTCCTACGCATCGGCCTCGACCATCCGATCTCGCCCGCCGTTCGCCCTCGCCCTTGACCAAACTCTTCGAGATCAACACAGGCGCTAGCAACGAGCTCGGACGGATGGTATGGGCAACATGGGACGTACGAGGCGAGCTCCAAACGGCGCGTGGGCGCGTATACGGTACGTCCGAGCTCGTTGCCGCGGCATGCAGGCAAGCTAACAGAAGAATGATTAGCGAACGGTATACCACCCGCGGACGCCTGCGCCCACCCATTTCCGCTGAAATTCCTGTTCATTGATTGAGTTACGGGATCGAGCGTATGGATCATAGGACGTGCATGTTAGCTTCATTCGGTGAACTTGACTAAGAGAAACATACTTGTCCTTTGTTGAAATCGTATGTCAGTCCTTGCAGTGGTAACTTTCGACAAACAATAAATCACCTGTTCGGAACGCGCACAAATGATTCCGAAATATATCAGAAAACACTTATCATACGCTATAAGTTATGGTTTTCAAGAACTCTGCGTCAGTCTTTCCTACTTGGAATCGAAAAGCATTCAGAATTAGAATTGAATTTTTTCAAAGTCGTCGACAGAGCATGTTACTTAAGTGGGTAATGGGGTAACACAGAAAAATAATAGGAAGCTAAATCATTAAAAAAAGTAGTCGTAGTATGCTACATGTCATTTTGGTACAAAGGGCAGGACCTGAGTATTGCGTACGAGAGGACACTGGACAGTAGATGGTTGGTACTTAGATGGAAGGCTCGGAGACGGATCATGTTTCGGACCGGTTGGGCTTCGACAGGAATGTTGGCAGTTACCTCGTTCCATCGATAACATTTTCCATCTGACCCATATGTCCCGAATCCTCATCTTCCTATGTACGTGACAGACCACTTTGTGCATCCATGTGGAGGCCTATTCATGCAGTAAGTTCAACGGTACAATTTTGTGTAAGGTTGAAAAACCAATTGACGTACTTCATTCGGTAGGAGCTGACACGAAGTATCCAAGCTCCCAGAGCTCAGTAGCGCCTCTGAAGACCCTCTCGAGGAACTCGTGGACATCGTCGACACCGTGTCTTACCGCAGTCTCTAGCAGCAGCTGAATGCTCCGTTCATTATCCGAGTTTGGCAGCAAGAACGACCGGCTTATCAGCTCAGCAAAGAATGCGGAGCTCACATTGCGCTCGAGCCAGAGCAACAGGATGGGAAGGGGGATGTCAATGCCGCCCTCTGGTATGGCCGTTGGCCGACTACTTGATGACGACGAGGCGGTGGGATCCGTGTGATGCTCCGGCGGCGAGGACGATGGTGACGGCGAAGACGATGGCGCTAGCAATGCCCCACTGACAGGTGAAATCGTATGTGAGTGAACATCGGTGATATCGAAGCCATCGTGTTGTTGAGCCATCTGTAGGCCTGATCCTCCCCCATTCGGCGCCGGCGACAGAGCATTTGGAGCACCCGCGTGAGTCGCATTGTTTACCGTTGACAGCAAGGCTTCCTGTTGATGTGGCAGGGATACTAGGTGACCGTGGCTAGATGACGACGCCACGGGTGCGATATTCGATGTGGTATTCCAACGCGATGGTGGCGGCGGTGGCGGTGGCGGCGATGTATAGGAAGACACAGCTGGTGAGTAGCTCGCATCTATATCGGCCACAACTCCAGATTTTGGCGGCTGAGCGTCGCTATCTAGCCCCGATGACGATGACGGTATTCCACTGCATGAATACTTCGGCTGTGACGAACTCTCACCCATACGAGCTGAATCCCCTCTAGTTCCTGCATCGATAATACAACGCATCTCGTGCAAAAGCTGTCCAAGCGCCCAAAACTCCGATGGCGCGGAATCCAGGCGGGTGTTCTCGACGGCATCCTCTAGGCTAGCCATGATCGCAGCGAGCATATCATCGTCGAACTCCGTGTGCTGAAAATGTTGGTCGGCCAAGTCGGAGGATGGACCTGCAGGGGAATCTGCGGGGCGCTCCGACAACGAAGAAGGCGGGCGCCAGGACGATGGAGACGAGGAATTGATGGCAGAGGACGATGAGGAAACAAATGCGGACGGCGAGTGCGTTGTGTAATTTACCCTCTGAAGAAACGGCGCTTGATGCGCATTGTTTTGGTTTGCAGGACTAACAACAATTAACTCGGTTTAATGACTACGGCCGATACCACTCACATCCGAGTCGGATACTCCTGTGGTGCGTCGCCGTTCCTGTAGATGCCTACTGTATTTGATGGTCCCGCTTCTTGTGATGGCGCAACACCCGTACCACCTTGGTATATGCTACGAGGTAATGGGTTGCGCAACCTGCCATGATGATGATCAATCAGATATCAATAGCACGATTGGATTCGACTTACTTGCCCTTGGATCCCGCCTTCGTGGCTTCGCCACCGGGGGGACAGTTATTCTTTTCCCAAATGCTCGGAGTCACGTTTTCAAAGCGAAAGAGGGCGGGCAGTTTGCTAGCGAACGGTTAACCCACTATTCAAGGGTGGAAAAGGATTTGACTTACATCGGAGTGTGCACCGAGTCCTGTTGGGACTCGACGCTTCCGCCATGGTGGTTGGTGATCTCGCCAGCACCGATGGTATGCTCAGATCGTTTATGTTTGATCCCGTTCCACCCTAAGGTGGAACGTTCGTTGCTAGCTCTTGATGAACTACCTGTTCAGCGCCAACGTCACTATCTGGCTTCCCTATGATTGACTATCCGAAAACTGACTTTGGTTTACAGAACCTAGAGGAACCTGCGACGCCCGGTACATGAACTCTAGCAGACGGGCGTTATTGTCTTGGGTAGGACGCAGGCTTGATGGTCCTAGCGAAGGCCGTTGTTGAACAATGGGCCCATCTGGCGCCATGCGTCCTGGACTCGGAGGCTGGTTCGAACCACCATCTTCCTCGGCGACTGGGGCACTGGGATGGGATAAGATGGCTCTGGACAGACGGCGCTTGCTTGTTGAGGGCTCTGGTGCGTTTTGCTTTCTTTTTTTAGGGGGCATGGTGAGGAATGGGGATTTTTCAGGGTCCTTCGCTTGCCCTCGCTTTCTTTGTAATCTCTTTGTTTGGTTGTATCAAGTGGGATCTCTGGCGAACTTGTGGGTTGCGTATGACCCTGACAATCAAATTTTCGATCCGGTCGAAGTCACAGTGCTGCGCTTGACCTTCCCTGGGCGGTGAATCATTCGCACTCGCAAATATGTTAGTCTTCTGAGGTCTAGTAACGGAAGTGTTCTTGGAAAGACTTGACCTTAATCACACCTTTCAAGCCTCGAGCACGTACTACTGAATTGATTTACTGGAAAGAAAAATGATTAAAAACACAACGAACCAGGATGTCCGGTTCGGGAGCGGAAAAAAACAAAGGCCTCAAGTGATGCGCTTCATAATCAGAGATGTCAACATTGCAGACAGAACTCAGGGTGCAAGCGCGAGTTTAATAAATTGGAAGCACTCAAAATTCACCGAACTTCGACCTGATGTTTATATATAAATTATGTTTTTAGGCATAGATGGGTATGAACCAACAGGGAAATGGTTGGCGATGAGAAGATTATTTACATGCATCAATCGAATGTCGACGGAACTGCGCATGACCGTGAATGCGGCAGTCACCGGGGTATCATGCTCTCAGATCGATAACGCGCTCCGTCTGTCGGAACCACCACAGACTGACAGTGATTCTCTCCTCTATGCTCAGGGATGCCTACTCCTCGTCGTCGGCAACATCCACCCCATCCAGATTCCCATGTAGGGCATTGAACCGCCGTTCCAAATCCTGCTCCGAGCAGGACATAGTGAGCGCATCGGCCAAGTCCATCGGGTCCGCCGTCTTCACGAGCCAACGGGCCCAGGCGCGTACTTGCGGTGGCATACAGTCAACATTTTTTCTGACGAGTGAGAATAGATTTGACTTACGTCGTAGATCCTGTGGGGCGTCGCGGGGAAACTGAAAGGATCCGCTGTGCCGATTTACACGATGTGCCGTCGCACTCCTAGCAAAATAATCAGCGCTGTACTCTCGAAAGGGTGGGATACAATTTCACTTACATCGGAGGGCCCATCGAGCCTCGCTGAGACTCGATGTTTACGCCATAGCGGCTGGTGCAATGACCACCGGCGCCGAGGGCGCTCTCGGATCGTATTGTTGATTTGTTTGTCCACCCTTCGCTGGAACATCTGCTAGGAGGTCTCGCCGGTATTCCTGTTTATCGACGGAATCGCTACATCAGTGATCTTGCATATCGCGGGGGATTTCATTTACTCACCCTGGTTGCTGACACTTTGCATGCTCTGTGAAGAAACGGCGCCAACGAGCGTAGATTTTTGCGCTGGGATGGGCCGTGGATGAGCGAGAGGCTGGCTGGAAGGTCCAGCCCCCGGTTGGGGTCGGGGCTGTTGTAAGTGCTGATGCGCGCTAACTGGCTTATTTGCATGCCTATTCGCGTCTTGTAAGTCGTTGAATGAAGCAGACGGAATGAAGTCTTGCCGACGGCGCTTTCCAGTCTTTCTCGTCGCGTTCTCTGAGTCCTCTAGAGTCCTTTTTCTGCTGTTTATTGGGAGAAGGATGATGGAGGATTGTTTGGAATCGACCGAAGCGCTCCTCCCATCCCTTAGCTTCTTTAGACTGTTTCTGTTCAACTATATCTCCTTTAAAATCTGCTGGTTATAACAGCCCCGGCAACCTGACGGTTCGTCTCGTGCGTACCAAAAATGCCGAAGGCCGCTGTTTAATTTTGCGCTTGAATAACGGTTCTAGTTGATCTTCGTACATTCTATCAAATTCTTAACATACGCATGCGGTCAGAAACCCATTTTTGGACCCTCTTGTACTCCAGACGCTGGAAAGAAATATAGGAAGTGCTGTGCAACGCTCCTCCGAGAAGTTTGCAACGATACAGTGCCGGTGCGATAGATAACTCCCAGTTCTCCCACAAACGCTTTTACTAATTTATCGCCTTTGACTCAATGCATCCTGAAGGAACTTGCGACCTTTTAAGTCCTGGACCTTGTTAGAAAGCCCCAGGGATCAACAAGAACCACTATTCAAAATGAACCGCGCTCGGGACTTTCACGGCAATTTTCTTTCGAGAACAATTTCGCATTTAGGAGTCAAAGAAATGACAGGCTTGAGAATCGGAGACTTCCTCAAAGACGAGTCATTCTTCAGTATCTGGGTTGGATCAACAATCAGCTTATCAGGATCGCACATAGCGCATCGCGGAGGGACAGGGTCGAACAGATTCAACCATCCAGAGCCGATATAAAGAAGCGAGGGTATGGGAACAACCCTGAAAAACTCATCCCCCAATCCCCTTCATGTCTCCGACCAAACGCGCACTGAACGAACCAGAGGATAAATTGGTTAACAAACGCCCTCGAAGCAGGGGCATTCATGCTTGTCTCGAGGGCGAAGACGACGCGTATGGAGACGCGGAGCCGACGGGTGCAGTGAGCGCCGACGACCCGCGCATCGCGCAACAAGCGCAGGCTACGCTCGGACCCTCGCGCTTGGATTCTCACCAACGCCGATACGAGCCTGCGGCGTCGACCTCTGCACCAGATTTAGTGTCTATTTCCCCCGACCAACAGCCAAGTAGTAGTGACCTTGATCGATCTGCAGATAGCACTGCGAGGGCCGCATATCAATGTTCCACCTTAGGGTGGAACAGCAACACAAATCTCGAATCTGAGCGCGCAATTGGCGCAGGCCGGATGACCACGCACTTCAGCGAAAGCGTCGAGTCCCGATGGGACTCGGCGTCCGCTCTGATGTAAGTTGCATTCTGTCCCACCCTCAGAGCGAAGCTGAACATTCTATAGCGACCGAACGCGGCTAGGAACGTCGGAGGTGAGGTACGTCAAGTCCCGTGCATTTTCAATACTATCCTGAGTTTTATCGTAGAATTTCCCGACTGTACCTAGAGAAAGGCAACCGCGACTCATCAAGCGCTGAGGGCATCAAGAGCAAAGGCAAGGAGCGAGAGGAGTCCGCTAGGTGACTCGAATCTGTCGCACCTACAAACACTATCAGCCTAATCGCCTCGTTACTTACTTAGTCCCCCGAGCACCAATTCTACCCACACGCACCCTACAACATCAATCCTATTATGATCATCACTGTCCTTTGAGGACGCACCCGCTCCGACAATCGCCAGGTCTCTGCGCCATCGTAATCAACAGGATATATTGTATGTGAACAGTTGGTATGGGGCTCCTACAATTGGAGGAGGTTCGTCGACATCGGAGAGTACGTCCTATCCACTCTGGGGCCTCGACAACGACGAGCTTGATGCGTCACTGGATCGCTTGGATGAGTATTTTATAGCGAACCCCCACTTGATATTGACGCCGGCCGACATCGCTGCACTTCCAATGTCTTTCAATTCGACGTTTGGCGCTGCTCAGGCGCCGCAAAATCAGCACAATGGCACTACGGGCGTAACAAGGGGCTACTCACAACCGGTCCATCTCGATACCACATCACCATTGTCTTTTCCCCCATCTTCATCTTCGCCATCATCTTCGCCACCGTCGTCAGCATCGCCGAAGTCGATGTCTTATCCCGTGCATCACGCCAGTGCACCAATGGGGACAGTATCGGAGGCCACTGCTCTGTGGTTAGTGCGCAACAACCCCCTCGCACTTGTATCCAGCTTGCTACACCGGGTATTATCATTGACGGAGCCGGAGACTCAGCTCTCCATTCTGGTGCTACGCGAAGTTTGGGGTCGACATCCTGTAACTGCCGACGAAGTCAATGAATTCGAGACGATGGTATACAACGAGACTATGGATGAGCGTTGGCGCGGGCGTCGGCGTCGGCAGCGCAAGCCTCGGCGGCGCGCTCATAATTGAGGTAGTTCCTTTCGACCGTGTGGGATTATGCATGGAACTTACTGTATGAAGAGAGCTCTACTTGGAGCGCCCGGAAGCAGAGGAGGTCAAGGGGAAGCCGACGAAGCGGGCGATGTTTCTGAGAGATGGGTGTCGAGGATGCAGAATATACGACGCGGGGTTATCGATGGAATGAGAAGCCCGACCGGCCCGTGATTCAGACGAGTCGTCGTGCACCTCTGGCCAACCTCTCACATTCACAGCTCTCAGGGCTTGGTATAGTTTCTTCTCCACTTGTATCATGCATATATTTACTTAAGACTAGCACTCAGTACTCATGGATTATTCTCTGAACTAACTTCTGAATCCAATATGACATCTCTTTTGATTCGAGACTCAGCAGTACCAAATCCTTAAAAATGCATTCATGGACATCGCGCTCATATTTGATAGAACATTTTTGTATTTGAGCATCCACCTTGGCACACTCGCACATCGCTCGAGCTCGGCGCTTTCTATCGGGTTTCGTCCTTCCTGATATACCTACGTCATCGACGCACATATTTAGCTCGCAAATCAGAACCTGATACCCTGATACAGTTTGAATTCTGAAAGATCTAGCGGCGGTTGGATTTCTCAAAGTGACTACGAGAGTACAAGAACGACATCCGACGCCATAGATGGACTCTTGTTCACATCTCGCCGTTAGTGGGCGCCGAGGATCAACAAGGGCTCTTATCCGAAAGAAATAGTAGCCGGGGTTGTAACCGCGAATGTTTTTCGAGAACGCAGATCGCTGTCTGTCAAAAATCAATCAATAAAACGAGTCTTGGGGATGGAGCGACTCACCATCGTAGGAAGGTCGAGCTATTCATGGCAGGTGCTGACCAGACAGATGATCGCTGCTAGAATATTGACCGAAAAGCACGCGTATGTAGGAGCCGCCAGGGCCGCCGGTGCAACACCAGCGCGTTGCGCACCAAGCGCAATCTACGCAAGAACAGGCAAGAACCTCCCGCGTGGATTCCGAGAAACGCCAGCCGGAAACTACAACACGAACTCCAGGACCGCTTATCGATTTCATCGATGTACAGGAAAGGCCGCAAAAGCAGGAGTTCCACCTGAGGATGGAGAGGTGTCCATTTCTTCCTGATCCGAGAGCCCTCGGGGCTGGTCGCACAACCAGCCACACAGGGGAAACGTCGAGGCCCAATAGACCTCGACACACTCTCCGATGTAAGAAGAACCCCATTCCACCCTGAGACAGTCGACTGTCGATGCTGATAGCAACTTCCGAGCCCAACGGGCCTCATTTCCCAAACACATAAGGCAAGCCTTTGTTGTAGTCGCACGAAAAAAAAATCAGATGAGATTGACGATTACACGAAGCTCAAGATTTAGCTTCCAAGAGGATACGAGAAACGAGACAATGCACAGTGCACGAATCTCGGAAGCGCCAGGTGAGAGTCCCAGCGCGGAAAGAAGATGCCAGGCTCGAGAACGTCGGCTCGCACCCACAGACGCAGGCCCCAGCCGGCGGCACTTCCAACGATGGCAGACACTCCGGACATTTCCCAACACGCGCGACGCAGATGTCGTCGTGCACCCGCCAAGCACCCACACAAAATAAAAGTCCATCACGACAATTCCATCCCATCGCGCATCCAGCCCTTTGCGCCAGCGCCAGCCCCTGACACCGTGCTGACGCGCCTCCGCGGAAACAACGCGCCAGCGACATACGCGCGGCCCTGACGCGGTTCTACGCCGACCGCCACGACGCTGGGAAGATTGCCCAGGCCAGCCAAGCAGGTAGCCATTCCCCACCTAGCCATGGCGCCGCATCCGTGTTTGTTATATCCCCGCCCAACCAACGATGCTCGGTGCACAGCTAGACAGACCCCTCGTACAGGACCGACTCGCAAGCAAGGCACATACGTCGTCGCGCAGATAAGGCGGAGACGCGCGGACGAGCATGCTGCATTGAAGAGGCTCGCTACCCAGGGATGGAAGGAGAGGATCGGGCAATGATTATGATGGTAATGGTAGTTGTCATGAAGAATGGCACCCTACTTACCTCCAGCGCGCAGTTCCAGATGTTAAGCTTGGGAGGCGGGCCGGTGTTGCTCAATCGATTGCGTCCGCGGCGTGGGCTATCGAGTGCGGTTGTCAAGCTTGAGCAAGGCGGGCCTGTTTCGAGAGGGTAGAAGGGGGTTGAGTCAGTAAACTGATACCAGGCACAAAGACAGGCGACGAGCCCAGGCCTGAGCTCGAGTCGCCTGTGTAAGAATCTCTTGCCTTGTTCCATACTGCTTTTTATTCTGAAAGCAGGCTGGCGTTGCGGCTATGCTTCATATGCATTTCGTAGGAGTGAGAGTGGGCAGGACGGCAGCGCCAGCACATGTTGGACCGCCACGGACACGGGACACGACGATGGAAAACAAGCATGTACATAGGAATTAGGATAGGCTTTGCGGTTGATGTCGACGTGGTGGACGTGTTGGGGCCTCACCAACACTGTTCAATCGGAGCTTTAAATTACCATGGCCTTGATTGTCGCCCAGTCTAGTTCTCCCACACCTACTCTGTTGATCGTCGAAGCCCGCCTTCGCTGGGCTCGTTTAGAACCTTATTATTCGAAATATTGTGGCAACTGAGTACTGAACACTGGAGGACATTGGAGGCCCCCGTGTTCCTTCAGAGAATACCTGGTCGAACATTGCTCCGTCAATCGACCGACTGCTACGTCGAACTTGTTCAACGGGCGCCAAAAAAGCGCTGGTGTGTCCCAGTACCCTTCTCTCTCGGTTTCAAATACTTTCGCCATGTTATCTTTCAAGCATCTTCTGCTTTGAAGTTCCGACAACAACAACGATTAGGAAGTCGAGGTGCAGGTCATTGCAGGTGAGTACTTGAGTAGCGCCAACCTATATCACCAGGGTGCTTATGAATTTGCAGCTGCGCGCGACGTTGTGCTCGTTTTGAGGATGGGTCGGGACCATTAACCAACAGCGAAGCCCCTTCTTCACATGAGACAGTTTTGTGGGTATCGTTTCTCCATGCTATCGGTGGAATAGGTGCGCTCAGGATACGGTTGGACTGATGGAAGCGAGCACTCGTCGGAGCTGTTGATTACTATGTGGTACGCGCTACATGTCAACTCTGTGTACTAGCTAAATAATCGACATCGTTTTCAGATACGCCAGAATTCGGTTTCCATCATCAGTTTCTCTGCTACGTTCCCTTCGTCCTGCCGCCCAGGTTCGGCCTGGTTTGCGGTACGGTCTGTCTGAACGTCTGTATGTGATGCACTCCTACCGGAATGGTTGAGCTATACTATCCAAGGGCGGTGTTCGAATCCAAGGGTGGTGTTCGAACTTGACTCATATCTGGGAGGGCGTCGAGGTCCTTTCGACCTCGGCGCTCCTGTCGAGGCTGCTGGTGATATTGTCGCGCCGAAGCACTCTTAGATTTATTTTTTATGTGGAGTCGGGCACCCCCTTCTGGAATGCTGCGTTCTGGAACTTTGTCTTGCTGTGGTAGCCGGTTATTGATTGAAGTGAACACCTGGCTATTCTGCGACGCTGACGGTCGGGAACATCTTTTCGATCTATGGCAGTGGCAGTGTTGAAGGAATCACTGACATGGATTTTGAAAGAACGTTACTTCTGATTGAGAGCCATATTTCTCTGTCTGTAGGGAATTTACCCGCTAGTTCTTTTATACTATGTCTTGTTATGTCTAGCCTGATCACTGTATCTGTATGTGGTACTATTTTCTTTGTTAATCGCACTCCTTCATGGAGTGATGCCTGTGTTGATAAGAAGAGGTTCTGGCCAGTAGATTCATATTCTGGATGCATACTTATGTTATGGTTGGCAGTGGGAGGGAGTTGAAGTGCTGCTTCAGCTCTGGCTTTAGCCATTTCCAATTCTCTTTTGTTTGTTCTTTCCAGATAGATATTCCCCTGATGGTAGCGGAGTTCAGCTACTAATTCTCGTAGTAGTGTCATTTCGGGGCCGCCCTTCCAGCCAGATGACTCTAGCTTGGGGAGTTTCTTTGTTAAATTTTTAATAAGTGATTTACTCCTTACTTGAAGTAAAAGCTGATCAGTTCTGTTAGTCTGTTGCACAGCTATGGTGAGCACTGCAGCTATGCCCCCTTCAACTGAAATTGGGGTTGGATTTCCTTCCAGTTTAAAATTGACTAAAATTGCCTCTTCTTTGTGTATTACCGCTCCACAGCCTGTCTGGAGTACCCCATCTCCATTGAATTTTTGTAATGCAGTAGCACTTATTTTTATTTTTTCAGGTGACTGATTCTGGAGTTCCACAATTATTGGCTGGGTTGTGCTTTGTTGGTGTCTCGTTTTTGTGAATACACGTAGACAGTCATTTATATTATTCCCTGTTTCCACTGATTTATTAAATAGGGTGGGTCCTTCTCTGACTATGCCTAGTTCATTAGTAAGATCCTGTCTTTGTTCTTCCCTCAATTTACAGAAGGTGGGGTTCCATTTTGGGGGTAAACAGGCAACAATTTTCCTAGCAGTGTCTAGGCATTTCCATGGATTGATGCATCCCAATTCAGTTCGGTCTGTCACGCATTTTACACATTGACATTGATTTGATTCAATATGGTTTTCTGGAAAGCGATCTAAAAATAATATAAGATCTTTCGTGTTTATAATTTTGTGCTTGTCCCGTAGGAAGGAACTATAGAAGTGATTGTTAAGTTTATTGAGATTTGTTGTTGCAGCTAAATGGAACCATATTGGTACTTCACCTGCCTGGGTTTCTGATAGTTCTGGTGTATCTATTGCTATGTTATATTTTTTTGACACCGCCAGCATCTTTTGTATGATTTTTGGTAGTTTCTTTTGGGTCGGTGCCCATGATTGTAGAAAAGTATTGATTCTAGCAGCTAGTGGAACGACTGGTGATGGTTTTGCATTTTTAGCTAATATTTCATCCATAAAGAATGCCCATGTTGGCCTTTGAGATGTGTGTTTGAGGTAGTCTCTCACCCAGACTAGTGCTATTGCATCATTCCTTTCTGTAATATTAAGGATTTTTTTCCCTCCAAATTCTATTGGGGCACTCATAGTCTGTGCATTTATAGTTGCTCGTCCTTCATTGTCCCATTTGAAGGCATTGCATATTTTGTCAAGTCTCTTTTCTATTGCTCTTGGCATGCCTTGGACATTGGCTAAGTACTGGGTCATGCCACCTATAATCCATTGTATAATTATTCTACGTCCCTCAATTGTGGGCAGTGTTTTTTCCCATCTTAGTAGTCGGGTCTGTATTTTCTCCATAGTTGGTTCCCAGATTCCTTCCTGATTTGTCTGGTTTCCTATCCAGGCCCCTAGAAAACGCTTGGCTTCTCCTTCCTGGGCTATTTTAATATATTGGGGTATTTCTTCTGACTCTGCATTAAGTTTTCGTGTGTTCAAGAGTTGAATTCTATATTGTAAGGGCCCAATTGGGATGAATTCTGTTTTCTCTATATTAAACTTTGCACCTGATGCTTTACACCACTGTGCTAAGATATTGGTTAGTGTTCTAATATCATCATCTTTAGTGAGATAGACAGTGGTGTCATCTGCAAACATTGTTACTACCACACGTTCTATAAGGCATTTTGCCCTAAAGCCATTAAGAGTGGACCGGCGGAGCATTTCTGCCAGTGGTTCTATTGCCAGGTCAAATATCAAGCAGGAGAGTGGGCATCCTTGGCGCACTCCTCGTGTAACTATGTATGGGGAGCTGATTTCTCCATTTATAATAACTACTGTTTCTGCACCTTTATACAAGGTTTGTATTATTTTCTTAAAGCTCAATGGTATTTTCAATTTTTCTAGAATACGCCATAAGTAATCATGTTCAATTTTATCATAAGCCTTTTCTTGGTCAAGTCCAATTATGGCTCCTCCACCATCTTCATCTAATTCTGCTGTAGATTGAATCATCTGTGTCAGTTTTATCTGGTCTGATATGCTTCGTCCTGGAACAAATCCTGCTTGGTTTGGGTGTAACAGATCACTGATGCTTTCTGCAAGCCGGAGGGAAAGTAATTTTGTAAGGATTTTATAGTCAGAGTTAAGAATTGTAATTGGCCTATAGTTTGCAATTTCTTCTCTGTCATTCTTTTTATATAAGGGGCATAGCCAGCCCTGTGAGAATTTAGAGCCCTCATTGAGACCATATTTATTGATATCTGCATAAACAAATTTGAATAGTGCAGCAATGTCGACACAGTTTTGTTTCTCTGTTCCATCGTCTTCTTTGTTTGTTTCATAGTCAGACAATAATTTTTTTCCAAAATTCATAAGGAATGCCATTCATTCCCGCAGATTTTCCATTAGGGGATGTTGCTATCAGATAGGCAATTTCCTTCCTGGTCATATCCCTAGTCATTGCAGTTTTTTGTGGTTCAGTAAGTTCTCTAGTGACAAAGTTAAGGGCATTTATAATATCATCCTCATTGTGTGTTGCACTATCTTTGGTTTGTAATCCTTCATGGTAGTCTCTTGCTAGTTCAGCCATTTTATTGGATTGTGATTCATATATTGGGGGGTTTGAGTTGGGCTTTCGCAGTCTTGCAATAGTGTCCCGTGGTGGTCTATCTTTTCCTGATCGTGCCCAGAACCCACTACTTGCTACTTCACTTTCCATTTGGAACTTGGCAGCCAATTCATCTCGGGTCTTTTTATGCTTATGTTCAGCCAGAAGTTTTATTTTATCCTGTATAATAGCACCTTGTAGTTGTCGGGACTCAATATCTATACTCTGGTCATTAAGAACTTCATCTTTCTTCATTTGTAGTTGTTTTATCTCTTTGTCAATCTGTGAGGATACCTTGCGGGCTTCTTTAATTGCTTGCTCTTTAATTTCACATTTGAGCCTTTCAAAGATTAGTTGGGCATTCTTGGTTGGTAGACGTTCAGTAATGCTCTCAATTTCTTTTAGTGCAGTCTTGCACATATCAGTAAGGACGCTCATTGCTTTCTTATTTGATATAACATGGGAGGGTAGTACCCATCTACCTTTGCCTATAAAGGGTAGTGTTTCATCTGATATTCTCACTTTGACTATTTGGTGATCAGTTGGTATTCCAGCAGTTGTAATTTCCCATTCACTTGAGAATCGCAACGTGTTTTCTCTGATATATATTCGATCTATGCGTGAGTGTGCTGCACCTTGTCGTACTGTTTGTGAGTAAGTATATTGAAGAGTGTTGGGAAATGTGTTCCGCCAACCATCAATAAGTCCATATCCAAGTTTGAGTCGATTAAGGTTATCTGTTGCATTTGAGGAGTCTCTGCTTGGAGGAAGTCTGTCTAGTGCATCTTCCACTATGTTGAAGTCACCTAGCATTATATCTGGGCTGGGTTTCCCTATGCCCTCTGCTTTGATCTGCTCCCAGAAGTAGGCATTATCTGCTTGTATATTAGGTGCATATATACAGAGAATATTTAGTGTCTGTGATGGGTGCCATGGTAGTGTAATTAGCAATGCTCTTCCTGGTATTAGTTCATATGTTGTAGCATTTTCGTATTTGGCCAGGTCCTTATTGACAACAATTGCTACGCCTGCAGCATTGGGTTGGTCTGGAATTTCTGAGCAGAACACCTGTAGGTGTTTTCCAAATTTAGTGTGGATTGAGTCTAAGTCATTGGGTGAGAGGTGGGTTTCCTGAAGGCACAGGATTCCTATTTTTTGGTCCTGCATAATTTGATTAATATGCATCCATTTGTCTACGCCTCTGTGGTGGCGACCTCTCATATTCAGAGAAGCTACTTTGATTGAGCTCCTAGTTCTCTGGCATCCACTTATAACCTGAATATTATTGTTCTCTATTCCTCCTTGTTCGAAGGTCTCTGGAGGATTTTGTGGTCCTTGGTTTACATTCCTCTCAGACAAATGTGTCTGGTCTGCCATCGGTGTTGATGGAGCAGCAGGTATGCTGCCTCCCTCTAGTATAGAGGGGTGCCCAGTGTGGGCCTCCCGGGTGGTGGGATTAGGGTGATTTTCCCTTCCAGGCCCATGCGCCTGGTTTCCCGTCATGTTTGACGGGGTGGCTAGTGTGCCACTCCCTCCTAGTGTGGAGGGGCGCCCAGTATGGGCTGCATGGGGCTCCATGATGGAGCTAGAGGTATCCCTTACGGGAAGGGTTCCACTTTCCAAATGATGTAGACTGTCACTGGAGGCGCAGCCAGTGGCTGAGACTGCACCTCCTCTAGTGCTACTCATGCTGGTGCCGTTACCTATAATTGCTGACCTAATGTTAGTGTTATTGGAGTTAGTAGGGCCTTACCGATGTCAGAGGACGCCCGAGTCCTTCTGACATGCAGAAACAATTCCCAGATTCTGTTGGGGGCTGCAAGAAGGGGTGTTGAGCTTGTGCACAGGGGTCCAACAAGCTCATCCTTCCTTCTCACTCACGGTACGCCACCCTAAATAGGGACCGATAGTTAAAGAGGACTGATCCGAGGCTTTCCCAGATGCACGCAACTGGTAAATGTGGGCCTCCATTGATCTTGTCATATATTCTGAAGCTCTGATCCTTAAGATTAGAGTGGTACACACCCTGGAGTATACCAAATTCAGAGACCTTACTGTATTGTGAAATATTCTCAGACTTTAATGATCAGAGAAGGGATGGCGCAAAGGTAGTATGTGTATAGAAAACGTCAGTCGTAAAAAACTATACAATGGAGGGGCAGTGACTAGCGATGGTATTTACGACCCCTGGTGCTCCGGAAGGAGAGACGTGCTTTCCCTCTATCACCTCCATTGGGCCTCCTACTTCCAGAAGCTGTTGGGCCAAGAACTGTGGTGTCCTCTGCGAGATCAGACGTGGGAGCGGGGCCCAGCCATCCTGCAATGAGGGGGAAGGGACAGAGTCCAGTGGGATGATCCATCGAGTGGCAGCCCAGGCAGTGGAACGGGCGTTCCGTGTGGAAGTGTCCTCTTCCAGCATCGAAGTCAGAGACTTCGATGCTCCGGACAAGCCGGAGCCACTCCTGATAGTCAGCAAGCGTAAGGGGAGGGGGGTCACAGTACACGTTCCACATCACAGCTGTTGTGGTGGAGTTGGTCTTGACTTCGATGGCCTCAACAGAGATGGTGAGGACAACGGTGTTGGCAGCATCGGTGGTGTCACCTGGTAGGCGGGAACGGATGAAGTCGAGCAGGTGGTTGTTGCCAAGGATGCTGACGCGAACCATTTCATTGACCTTATGGGCGCTCTTCATGGTCTTCGCAAGCCAGAGATCCTCAATCGTTCCGATATACGCACTTTTGATCGTGGTGAAGGGGATGAAGAAGAAGACGGAGCCCTCGGTGGTGAGCGTATTGAGGTAGAGTAGAGCCTCCTCAGCGCTCTTACGGATGCCAGAGATGAGGAAGTGGCGGGGACCTGTGGTACGGTTGGCTTGTTCCTCAAGGTTGGTGGCTCGCATTGGGACACTAATCTCGAGATCGGGGGCATCGACCAGGCGTGGGATGAGGCGGTTGAGGGCCGAGGCAAGTTTGACATTGTCGGCATACCTCTGTCGCCAAGCGCAGGCAAGCAGTTTGGGCCCTGGGCGGTCAATCCATGCATTACGCTGGGCATGGTCCATGTCCTTGAGATTGTGGTCGAAAGTATGATGTTCCGGCCAGCCAGTGCTAGGGCGCTCAGTAATGATGAGGCCGTTGCTCAGGGTGCGTCGATTGTCCTTGATGGTGTGTGGAAGGACAAGGGGGTGTTTGGCATGAGCAGTCTGGGTGCCACGAGGAACAGGAGGGACAGTGGTGGCAGACGCGCGTATGGGTTCGCGGTGTAGGAAGGGGTTTTTGGCGGGTATGGTGTTCGCCTGGGGGCTCTTCGCAGTTCCAAAGCGCCAGGCGCCTGCAGATGCACTGGGGGCTGGCTCTTGATTCAGGGCACGCGGCGACTGCGCTGGGTCCGCAGGGAGTCGGCTGTGTAGCCATGTTGGGACGGCCACAGTGGAGGTGGGCGTTCCAGCCGGTTCAGACGGGGCGACATGGGCGGCGTTCGCAAACCCTTGGGCAATGGTGTTGGCTATTTTGTCCGCCGCGGCCTTCTCCTTTTGGTGGGTGGCCACCGCGGACTGAGACAGCACCGGGGCATGGCCTTTTGGTGAGGTTTCCCTCGTCTTGGGGTGGGGCAAGCCATGATATCGTTGTAATCATGGTCACGTGATTCCTATATATACTGATCATCTTGGACTCTACTTCTCCTCACGTCTTACGTCTATCTCTTATACTGTGCTTCTGTCTTACACGAATACACTCTGGTCTTATTCAGTTTCGTGTGAGTCCGCTATCTTCAGTGTTTCCCAACGTCCATTCGACGTTGGGCTTCCACTTTTTTTTGAATATACACCAGCGCTCGTAATTGCTCGACTTACAATCGAGAACTGCTAGTAAACCCCCGCTCTAAACGCTCCCCGCTCAAACTGCCGTTACCGCTCAATACAAAACATACGAATTACGTCTTGAAAGGTTCTGAACCTGACGAGTACGTATTTATTGAATGCTTAAGCTCCTCCGCTCACCGCTAACGCTCAATGTTAATGTCGTCTATCGCCTTTACTGGGGATTCAGAATTGTTTCCTTCAACCGTGGCTCCTACACTGAGGTCAAAGACTCAGTCAGCCAACACCGCGTCTCTGTCCGTCGACCCTACCGCTGTTCCTGGGTCGTCCTCTGCTCCTGAACCTCCGTCTTCGCCTCTCACGCCGACTCCGTCTGAAACTGAAATTGTCCCTACCGTTCCTCCTCCTTCTACCACTTCCGACTCTGATTCGAGCTCGGATAGTGATTTTAACGCTTATAACACCGCATATACGAACAAAAACCGCGCATATACGAACTCCAGAATGCCTTCTGATAACGCTACCGTCGAACACCCCGTGACCAAGCACTGCCCTATTCTGACTGCTGGAGAAATCCATCCTAAAGTCCTCGTCGACTTAAGTGATGCTCACCATGAGTACTTCATCGCGAAGGACATAGCTGATGCCGACAAGGTCAAGAAGATCTTGGGTGGCTTCAAGGACGTCCATATCCGCGACTGGATCTCGTGCGAGCGTGATCGTCTCATCGCCCTCAGCTACAAAGACTTCATGGCCGAGATTCGTTCCAACTACCTCCCTGCTGATTGGGAGGAAAAGGTTCGGACTCAAATCCTCGGAATGCGCATGTCAAAAGACGTTAAATTCTGGGATTGGGCCCAGGAGATGCGTGCGTTGAATATCGTCTTGCGTAACACCGACTCCCATCTCTCCGAGACAGCCCTTCGCAACCAGCTTGAGGCTGCTTTGGAACCGAACTTGCGCTCGTACTGTTTCCGCGAAAAGCTCAACAAAAAGACGGACCTCAAAGACTGGGTCCTCGCTGTTAAGGATGCCGACGAGAAGTTGAAAGACAACAGGAAGCGGAGCCGTGAGATCTTCAACGAAGAATCTTCGCGTGCTGCTAAGCGCCCCGCTATGTCGTCTAACTCTCGCGCGGGAAACACTGCTAAGTCGTCGACTTCTGGCACTTTCAAACGCTTACCGAAACTCGAACCTGATGAAAAGGATCTGCTTGAGAAGTACAATGGTTGCTTCAAGTGTCGCTGCTTCGACCAATCTCATGGGTCGAGGAAGTGTACCAACGACTTCCCTGATGCCGAAACGTATGTCAAGATAACGGCTAAACGTGATGCTGCTGGGAACGCTCCCAAGGCGAGGTCGAACTCCTCATCCGCGGCTTCGTCCTCCAAGGTGAAGACTGTAGCTGCCATCGCTCCTGCGGACGATGTGGCTGAGTCTTCCTCCGAGGACGAGAACAACTATGTCTCTTCGGTTATGCCTAATGCCGCCCTCGGCAATGGGTCATCTTCCGAAGACGATGTAAGTGCTCAACCGCTCCGCTCTAAGCACTACATTGCTAAATTTAAGCTGTTTGCTAAACATCTAGACTTCGGATTAGTCTTCTCAGCGCTTGTCGATAATGGCGCTCATGTCGTACTCATACGACCTGAGGTCGTTGACAAACTCCAGCTCGAACGCTTCGCTCTCAATCGTCCTGAAACTGTCTCTGTTGCCATATCACATGGAAAAGAAAAGAAAAAGATGTCGCTTACACACTATGTAAAATTCACGGTCACTTCTGTCGATAACGCTTGGACGTCTAAAGTTGTACGTGCAATAATAGCTCCCGGGCTTTGTATGCCCATTATTCTTGGATTACCATTCCTTGAGTATAACGATATCGTCGCTGATCACGGTAACCGTTCCTGTATTGATAAAAAAACGGGGTATAACATCCTTAATCCTGGGGAGATATTACCACCCCCGCCGCCAAAGCTGAAGTTGCGAGAGAAAGCAAAGTTTCTGAGAGATGTGAAGAAACTTGCACTCGCAGAATTGATGCTCGCCTGTAAACAGCGCATACGAGAAAAGAAGTTATACTTCGAAAAGGTCAAAGATGTTGATATCGTCGCATCTATTCGTGGCGCAATTGAAGTAATTGCTTTGAAAGAAAAGCTCGAGAAGAAAGGTTCGAAAATCAAGGCTGATTTTCGTGAAATTTTTGAACCTATCCCTCACGTCAACCGCTTGCCTACAGACTACGTAGCTCGCATTTCGTTGAAGGACGCTGAGAAACGTATTGCAAATCGCGTCTATTCGTGCCCCAGGAAATACAAGGAGGCTTTTAAAACGCTCATCCAGCAACATTTAGACGCTGGGAGAATCAGGCATTCTTCCTCATCGTATGCTTTGCCATGTTTCATTATCCCGAAGGCGGATCCTAGTGATGTTATGGCTTGGCTTGGCCTGGAAACCATGGCTTTGGCCTGGCTTTTCATGGCCTTGGCTTGACTTATTCCAAGCCAGAGCCAAATTGTTTGGCCTGGGCCTGGCCTTGGCTTGGCCTGGCTTAGGCCATGGCCTATCAGCCAAATATAGCACGTGATAGATCTAGATAAGATAAGATATAAATATATATATATTATTCTAATAGTTCGACGTCGCTATCATCACCATCAGCATCTACAATAATTTTATCCCATGAAAGCGCATCCTGGGCTTCAAACGATGTCGCAGCTTTATCTAATGTCTCTTCCAGTAAGTCCATCTCCTTTTCAACCTCAGCAGATGTTAAAACCTCGCGGAAAATCAGATCATTATGATATAAGCACTTAAGGCATTGCAAAGCCTCTACGATGTCCCCCTTCAACCGATTGCGGCGCTTACTGATTGTAATCCCTGCGGAAGAAAATGAGCGCTCGCTGGAAACCGAAGATGCCATAATGGCGAGATAATCTCTGGCAAGCGATGCCCAAGTCGGGTAGCGGTGAGCATTAAACTATGACACTTTATTAGTATGCGCAATAAAAAGCCACAAATAGTTGACGTACCCCCACCATTCAACCACGTTTACATCTGCATCAATAGCTTCGACCGTATTGATGTAGCGCTCGAACTCAGCAAGACATGGGTCTGCAGACTCTTGCGAGTCAACAGTGTTGTCGTCTTCTGAGTCCGAGTCTACAGCCCGTCGACGGAGTAGTCCTTCACTCGGAGTTCTTCTTATTGGGCGCAATGTGGTTGTAGCCTGCAGCGTATGGAGTTCTTTGAATCGCTCGTCAAACTAGAGAATATAAGTTTATAGATCGCGCTACGAGCGTACTAGAATACATACCTTATCTTTGAGAAGCTGAAGAACGTCGTCTTCTAAATCAGCATCCCAATGTTTTCGGAAATGTGCCATCTTCCGTCCTGGGTGCAATGCTACTCGAAGATTAGTTAGCTAAACATATAACAAAGAAGACAAGTGATAGACTAACCCATAGCCAAGATATGAGCATCCGACTCTGCCGTCTTGTGGTAATACTGGTCGAGCTTTTCGTTTGCGGCCGCAATAGCCTCGCGAAACGGTCGATACTTCTCTCGTGCACCCGGTCCTTGGCGCTTGTCCCAAGCAGCATAGAGAACTTCAACAGCCGGTAAGGCATTGTACAATGTTGGAAATTTTGCCGCGGAGAACGCTTGTTGAGCCTGATCTGCGAACTACAAATTTCGGCGTCAATTTATGTTTATATACTAAAAAAGAAGAAACACGTACCCCGAGTAAATCACAAAACGTACTTACTCGCTCCCACTCTTCGTCTGTCAGCCGGAGATCCATAATCTTGCTCCACTTCTCTAAATTGGGTTCTCGATATGCAAGGTCGAGTACGAAAGCATTTACGGCCTAATAGATTTGTCACTTTCCATCGAAAACAGGGTCAATAAAGATATACATACAGTCTTGCGTGACTCGGCTCGATTGAGCATTACATAGGTTGAACTCCATCGAACCTTCATATCGAGAAGAAGCTGAAGGACGAGCGAAAGGCCTTCACGCTTTTGGACTATCTTGAATAGCTCCTTGCGTTGAGACGACGAACGGGCCTATACATATAAGGACAAGTTAACATACGCTCACGGAAGCAGAGGATTAGAGATGTTACCTTGACGCATATAGCTCGGACAAGCCCAACCTCATCACGGTTCACGCCATTGACATCGGGCATGTGTTCTTCATCGGAGTGGGGGTTGAAGTACTTGCTTTTACTTCGTGTTGAGATGAGAGCTTGCGTCGCGAGATTGATAATATGTGCGAGACATCTTTATATCTTATATCAGTGCATTGCATCTCAAAGATCAAGCAATAACATACCGGATGTGTCGCTTTTTTACATCAAATGGGCGCCGGTTTTTTCCTCGTAAAGTCTCGCGAATTCTTCCATCATCGTGATGTTATTTGCCGCGTTGTCAGATGTTACATGGCTAATCTAATGTTGAAATCAGTTTATAGAATAATAATTAACGTGCGAAGAGATATAAAACGAACCTTCTCGACAATACCAAGGCGATCACAAACTTTGAATAATGCCTGTCCAAGGCGAACCCCATCGTGCGCCGTGTTCATCTGCGTGAATCCGATAATGGCGCTTTCGAGTTTCCATGTCTTCGGACTGCGTTCTTCAATCCAGTGTGCAGTTACGGCGAAATATCCATCGGTGTTTGAGGCCTGCCAGGCATCGCAGGTAAGGCTTATTCCTCCAGAAACAGCGCCGCTCTGTGTAATATATATAATGTCAACAATGAGATTCGAGAAGGTGAGATAAACATCAATACACATACATTAAGACGGTCCTTCAGTGCCTTCATTTGTTTTTTGAACGTGTTGATGATTGCGGCTCTTGTTTGGTATCGATTGGGGACGTGGACAGATCGGGTAGCTCGCGCGGCGATTTGGATCATTGCGCGAAATGCCTTATTCTCGAGGGCGTGGATCGGCTAATTCAATAGGTTAGATGATTCGCCTACGGTCTAGTACAGAAATGTTTTCAGCTCACCTGATCCGTCTCGATCAACCATTGAAGAGCCGCCTCCTTGAAAAATTCGTCGCTGTAGGCTATTGGCTTGTCTTCTGGCTTTTGAACCGTGAAATGGTCGTTGACGGAAGTTTGCTTCAGTGCTTCTTGTTCAGCTACACGACGCGCGCTCGAATCCTTTGGAAGCATGGAAAGAAAGTGGTTTTCTTTTGCCCATTTACGATAAACGCTCTAATGTGTCGTGTCAGTATGCATGATGGTAAATGTATGATTTAATTCATACGCTATGTAAAAACTCCAAATGGTGTCGCATCGTTGAAGTATCGGACAAGACAGTTTTATCCCGCTTGACGCAATCTTTTCCCGATCTAATAATCATACTGATTAGTGAACGATCGATGGTAATCTGGACTAAAAACATACTGGCAAGTAAGGCATGTACTGCGATTACTTGGAATATTGGGCTGAGCGCCCGGAACGGCCTCGAAAAAGTGCTTCACGTCGGCGGTTGGATTGGACTTGTTCTTTCTTGTAGGTTGCTCATCGTCATCGATCTCGATGACCGTCACATCATCGTGCATCCCATTCGCATCGACGGTAGATCTGGAATCTGTTACAGGGAGTTCAGGTTGAGTAGTAGCCTAACGATCGCATAAGTATTGATACATACCTTGACTTTTTCGTGCTCTTTTTTTGGTTCGCTTTGCCATCTGAGGTGCTACGCCTACCTCGTCCGAGTCTTCTACTTGTATTGGGTCTGGTGTGTAATTGAGATCTTCATTTTCCGAGAGGGATTCGTTTGAAGGGCGTTTGTTGGTATTTGAACCAGCAGCCGGCTCATCTGAGGTTACAGAATTCACGTCAGCAGCAACTGAAGTATTGGTGGGTGTCGAGACAGCAGCTGATCACTTATTAATAACTAGCAATCATTGAATAGATATGTTACATACCGTTTTCTGGAGTGCGTTCCACAGCCTCGGTATCAGTAGGGCGGCGATGGAAAGAGAGGGCTGGTCGTTCAGTGTTGTTGACATCCCGTAGCTTTGATGCGGGGTTGATTGTCCGATTAGGACGATTTGACATGGTCCAAGTTCCCGACGGGGTCCGCGGTACCTGTGGAATGATATAGCACCAAGGATTTCCAGGGAGTTCCAGTTCCCAGAGGCAAGCGTAGTTCGGGCTGCTTCGGAGGAGTATGAGGTTTTAAAAAAATTATATTTATTTGTGTATGTATATATCAACTTGATTGCGAGCTGGGCGATCATTGGGCGATCAGCGCTGTTAAGCAATGGGCACCTCCCCTCGTTAACATGTGGTGTCAGATATTATGCTGTAGTAGATCATACTGAGCTCCTGCGGACGTGCCAAGCTCCTACAATGTTGACGAAGTTGAGAAATAGCACGCTGGCGCGGGGTTGTAAGGTTTAAAGTGAGTACCTCATACTGAAAACAACTTGAAAACTCACTGCCAGCAGGCGGCGCCCATCGACGACAACAACGAGCTGGACCCTCTGGCTGTCGATTTCCAGATTGCCGCGATTGCGAAGGACGACGACGGATCGCCTTCGCTCGGGAGGGCGCGTTCGATGCTGGATGCTCCGCAGCGCGTTTGACGCCGGTTACATGCGCTGTGCGTACGGAGCGTCGGCTGAGACGGCATCTAGGGGGTTGTACGGTTCCAAGTACGTCCCTGTGCCCTACCCAAAGACGAAGCAGATTAGATATGGGTAATAAAGATCGAATGAATTAGAACTTACGCCCGCCGACAACATCCTATGCCTTCCTACCCCAACAAGTCCCAAGCCACGGAGTCCTAGACAAATCACCAAACCATGACGATGGCGGCGGCCTCACCATCTTGCTGCGCGTTACGAGTCCGATGTTCGCATGGCGTCGGTCGACGGTCACAGCCCGCAGCCCGCAGCCGCGCGCTAATCCTATCGAATCCGGTTGGCTGTAGTAGACATCGCGCTGGCGGTGGCCGTAGACATTGCGGGGATGGGACGTCTGGGAGTGTGGGCAGAGGGCAGAGGGTGTGAGCTGGTGGTGGTTGAGAAGAAAGAATAAAGGGCTTCCATCTCTCACGAAGTGACAGATGTGAATCAACGAGTTCTTGCGATCAACAATCACGTGACCTGCGGGGGTCATCGGCCCGGGGCGCAAAAGCCGTGGCTTAGGCCATGGCTTCTGGCTTAGAGAAATTGAAGCCAGAGCCACAGGCCAATGTAAGCCAAGTGTATGGCCTGGCTTTGGCCTGGCTTTTAAGGGCTGGTTTGGCCTGGCTCCTGGCTTCCAGGCCAAACCATAACATCACTAGCGGATCCAAATGTTCTCCCTCGCTGGGTAAACGATTACCGTCAGTTAAATGCTAACACTGTAACAGATGTTCACCCTTTGCCTAGGGTCGACAATATATTGAACGACTGTGCTAAGGGGAAGATTTGGACCGTCATAGACATGACGAATTCCTTTTTCCAAACTCCTATGCATCCAGATGACATCCACCTTACTGCGGTCAATACACCATTTGGGTTGTACGAATGGCTCGTGATGCCAATGGGTTTGAAGAACGCTCCTGCTATTCATCAACGTCGTGTTACCAAGGCCTTACACAAGTTCTTGGGCAAAATTTGCCACATTTACCTGGACGATATCGTCATTTGGTCTGAGAATGTGGAACAGCACGAAAAAGATGTTCGTGCTATCTTCTCAGCTCTACGGGACGCTTCTCTCTCACCTGTAGACGCTACTTTCATATATCAGCTAGTGGTAGTTACCCATTGGCCTTCATTGATCACCACCGGTAGTTATCCAGAGGGTGTTTAGAGGCACGCGATTGGCTGGGACTGTAGGGGGAGGCGGGAGGGGCTGTAGGTCACATGTGGGTGAGCGGGTGGTCTCATTTAGTGCCGAGGATGCCGTGGGGGGTGGCGGGGTGGCTACGGATGGGTAGGGCACCGTGGGTGGGGCGGGGGCGGGGCGCGCGCTTGGGGCTGTAGCCTAACACACGTAAACAATGCAGGATTTGATGCTCGGGGGGTCGCGCTCGCTGTAGGGCGGCGTTGGGTGCGTTTTTGAGCGGGAAAAAAGAGCGGCATGTATATAAATAATGTACGGACCTAATGCACCTGTTTCCGCGCTTCGGGGAGGGCGGGAAAGGGTGGATTCAGCAGGGGGCTTATGGATGACGTTCTATATTTAGCGGGCAGCACTTCCAGAACCTAATTTTAGACTTTCTCGGCTACGAGGCGCGGGCGTCTACTCGCGTTCTCCATCGCTTTTCCTGCGTTTCCTGTGATTTTCTTGAATATGTGACAATTGTTTCATTGGTTATTGTACTACTACATGGAATATACTAAATATAAGGGGAAAGAGAGAGAAGAACGGAGAGAGGACGAGCATTTGCTCGTCCTCTCCTGCCCCCATCCGTGGCTGCCGCCCTTGCCGCCCTCGCCGTCCGTTGCCCCCACCGTCCGCCCGTCTGTAGTACTCAGTGCCGCCGTTCGTGCTAGCTGGCCGGGTTTCGTGCTCGCTGCCCGTCCGCCGCGCTCGCTGGCTCGCCATCCGTGGGGCTCGCTAGCCGTCCATGGTGCTCGCTGGCCGTCCGCGGTACTCCCTGGCCGCCGTCCGTGCTCGCTGACCCACCAGTGTCTGTTGATATCATGCATGGGACATGGCAAGTTGCCCAGGAAAGAAAGTGCATCCAGGATGGTAACTCAGGTGCGCAGCCACCCCACCTAACTGACTTTGAATATCTCTGCCCTAAGCCAGTGGTCACCAGTGCCAATATTGCTGCTCACCATGTGTTCACTGCTGCTCACTGTGCTCAACGGTGTCGAACAGTGCTTGACACCGTTGTCAGGGTCGTCCCAAAAAGGAAGCAATCAATTTTTTCCAAAAGAAGAAAACCTGATTAGATTCGCTTTTTTTCTGCATCATTTGTCAGCACTTGCTTATCTATGATTAGATTTGGCCCATTTTTGGTACTTTCTGCTCATTGGCCCATCAAATATGCCATCAAGGGCCAAACACATGACCTGCTACCTAATCACATGACCACACATGACTGCAAATGAGGCAGGGACCCTCCTAGGGGTGGGAAATGCCTAAAATAGCATTTTCCCAATATTATTGGAAATGCACCTGGGTAGCTGGTGCACCCTATATAGGACCCACTGAGACCATATTATACCGAAAGATGCGGAATTAAATTCTAAATCCACCTGTGAAAAAATCATATGGATAGCTTTATTGGTTCAGGCCCTAGAAGCGAATTACTATTTGGGAGAAATAAGCGCACACATTGATGGCTGCTTTCCTCCGCAACCGCTGGGTCGTTTTCCATAATCAAAGCAGCTTTCTATAGGTATCAAACGCGCGCTTCTAACGCGTACTTGAACATAATTTTCCGTCCGTTCCTCGCTCCGTAAAACGCTCCGGATATATTTGCGCTCGCACCGCATTAGCGCCGGCTACGGTTCCATAATTCGCGCGCATATTATATCATAAAATAGGTTAATAAAACACCTTTCTAACGGTACCCTACTCGTGCTGATTGAGCAACTCTCTGAGGACCTATAAAGGAAATGGTTGTTTGTAAATAGAATATTAACCGCTAAATGCGCCGGAACGCGCGTAGGTGCGTTGGATTCTCCTGAATTTACCGGATTTAATGAGCCCTTGATTATAGGGATCAGATGCCGGGAAGGCACTGAACTGGACATGGGGATGGCCAGGATATTGCTTTGCTGGCTGGAAGATGCTATTTTTAGCGCTGCCGAGCGCGGCCTCACCCAATCCGGGCATGGATTGGTGGCACTCTCCCCCTCCCCCTCATATTGGAAATTCATTTCCTCCCTCAATTCCTATCCAATTGCTTTGTTCTCTTTTTTAATATTCAATATAAATATGGTACAATGTGCCTATAGCACTTATACGCCACTATAATACATGCAGCATTTGTCATTTCGATATCTCTGTATTTTGGACATTGCATTTGGGGTTTTCACTGTATTTATGATGCTTATTGGGACATATAGAGCGGTGGAAAGCTAGAGGTAAGTACCTAGTACAATTCCTGGTAGTTTTGAAGCTACCTGAATACTGTCCTATAGCTCCACACCCATAAAGAGAGACATTACTGTATATCCTCTTTGATAAATCCATATCTCAGCCAATACTGTAGCTATAACCAAGTTCAAGCAACCATTAGAGTATTAGACATGTCTTCTTTTGTTCTGCCACTCAACAATCCTCTTCTCAATGCCTTTCATTGGCCATATGACAAGAATGGTTAAATATAGCAGAAATAGAGGTATTTGGCCTATAGCAATTCACATAAGCACTCTAAAATTCTGTAGAGCTAGGATATTATAGCTCTCATCCATACCTACGATTCAAGATAGGCTGAGAAGAATTAGAGTGAGTGAGTGGAAAGATATGGTGGAAACATTCAAAAGAACATGAGTTAAACAAAGGTCTATCATAGTTATATAGATACTCTTGATCTAGTCCGATGTTTTGACTAGTACTTCCACACTATCTTTCCACTCACTTACTCCATTTTCTTGGGGCCTATCTGTAATTGAAGGTATTGATGAGAGCTATAATATCCTAGCTTGGTGCTCGCTGCCCGTCCGTGGCGCTCGCTGGCTCGCTGCCCGTCCGCGGTACTCCCTGGCCGCCGTCCGTGCTCGCTGACCGTGTTTCGTGCTCGATGCATGTCCGCCGCACTCGCTGGGTAGCCGTCCGTGGTGCTCGCCGCCCATTCGCCACACTCGCTGCCCATCCGCCGCACTCGCTGCCCGTCTGTGGCGCTCGCTGGCTCGCTGCCCGTCCTCCGCGCTCGCTGGCTCGCCGTCCCTTGTGCTCGCTGCCCGTCGGCGGTGCTCTCTGGGTCGCTGCCCTTCCGCCGCGCTCGCTGGCTCGCCATCCCTGGTGCTCGCTGCCCATCCCTGGTGCTCGCTGCCCGTCCGTGGCGCTCGCTGGCCGCGTTTCGTGCTCGCTAGCAGCCGTTCGTGTTGGCTGGCAGTCCGCCGTGCGCGTCGACGGTGGATGTCGATGGCGGTGTGCGTATGCGAAGCACGGGTGACGGGGTGGACACGGAGCCGGCCTATGTCGCTTGTGGGAGACGAGGGGCATATGAGGGCGTGACTGGGAGGGTGGATGGTGGAAGGAAGGCGGCTGGTGGAAGGAGGGCGGCTGGTAGAAGGAGGACGGCTGGTGGTGGCGTGACCGTCGATGGCGGCCCCAAACCTACGAGGCGGCCCACATCCCTCGTTGGAGGGGAAGGGCGCACGGCGAAAAGAGGGGGGACGTGGTGATGTCGTCGTTGGGGGCGTTCGCGCATCCGTGGTGTGTCAGGCGGGAGAGCCGGCCCACATCCCTCGTTGGAGGGGAGGGGCACACGGCTGTGTGAGGCGGCGGGGAGGGAAGAGCGGTGGAGAGTGGAGGGCGGCGGAGGAGGATGGGGTGGTGGTTGAAAAGAGAGATCAACCATGTTGAACATGGTTGATCGCGATGCCGGGGATTTCCGTGACGAACCCGATTGGCTCGGACATACGGCCCGGCATCTTCGAACTTGCTGCTCGTCATCTACGGCGTCTCGGACGACGTCAGATTGCAATATATGTGTAAGGTAACTATCTAGAACGCATGTAGAATCAATTCAATGGTCTTTAAGATAGCTCCGGTCTATATATTTGAAGGTAAATGACTCAATACTTACATTGTTCAGTTTGAGACAAGATGAGTTTCAGAAATTCAACACATAGTTGAGCGATCTTTCGTAGATTCCATGTATGAGTTCATAAAATTTCATTTTCTGCCAGAAAACTATTGGGAAACTGTTCTGAATATACCTGAGCTTTCATTCATACAATTTTTAGCTATGTCTCTAACGTAGATCTCTTATAAAAAATTAATCTTCATTCGAAAAGTTTCAGTGTCAATCCGAAAATCACCACGCGTTCACGATTTTGCTTATTGCAAGCTCAAATCTTACCCAAATTTAACAAATCTTAAATATAATAGTATTCATGCTAAGGAACTATTGTTCCACAGCTCAAAAACGCGCCATTAAGAGCTATAGACGTCGCAAACAGCGTCCTCGACGATGGCGAAACGACCGGCAATACATTCGCCGGTCGTTTCAGGCGGAGCTTGAAAGCTGAAATCAACCAAATCTTGGTTGATCTCAGCTTGCTCTCCTCACCACGCTCGCCGCCGCTGCCACCACCCCTCGACTATCCCTCTCCCTTGTCAATCACCACCACCACCACCACCACCTCGCCGTGCGACCCTCCTCTCCAACGAGAGATGGGTCGGCTCCCTGACTCGGCAGCGCCTATGCCGTGTGCCCCTCCCCTCCAACGAGGGATGTGGGCCGGCTTTCTTGCTCGACTGCACCGCCGTGTCTCGTTCGTTCACGGCCCCCGTCCTTGTCCCAGCCTTGTCTGTTAATATTCTACATGAAATAGTGGAAGTTGCCCAGGAAAGAAAGTGCATCCAGGATGGTAACTCAGGTGCGCAGCCACCCCACCTAGCTGGGATTGAATATTTTCTGCCCTTTCCTGGTGCTTTCTGCTCGTCACCAGTGGCAGTGCTACTGCTCACTGCTGCTGCCACTGCTGCTCACTGTGCTCAACAGTGTCGAGCAGTGCTCGTCACTGTTGTCAGGGTCATCCCAAAAAGGAAACCATCAAAATTTTTCCAAAAGCAGAATGACAAATTTGTAAGCTGTTTTTCCCATCATTTCCCACCATCAACTGGCCACATTAGGATGATTGTCCCATTTTGGTACTTTCTGCTCATTGGCCCATCAAACATGCCATCAAGAGCCAAACACATGACCTGGTACCTAACCACATGACCACACATGACTGCAAATGAGGCAGGGACCCTCCTAGGGGTGGGAAATACCTAAAATAGCATTTGCCCAATATTATTAGGAATGCACCTGGGTAGCTGGTGCACCCTATATGGGACCCACTGGGACCATATTATACCGAAAGATGCGGAATTAAATTCTAAATCCACCTGTGAAAGATTCATATTAATAGCATCATTGGTTCAGGCCCTAAGCGCACACATTGATGGCTGTTTTCCTCAACAACCGCCCGGTCGTTTTCTATGATTACAATTTTGGTCTGTAGGTATTGAATGCGCGCTTCGAACGCGTCCTTGATCATAATTTTACATCCGTTTCTCGCTCCGTAGAACGCTCCGGATATATTTACGCTCGCACCGCATTAGCGCCGGCTACGCGTTCACGATTGGCACGCATATTATACCATAAAATAGGTTAATAGCAGACCTTTCCAATGGTACCCTACTCGTCTTGATTGGACATTTTTATGAGGCCCTATAAAGGAAATAATTGTTTTAATATAGAACATTAACCGCAAATCACACCACAATACGCTTAGGTGGGTTGGATTCTCCTGATTTTACTGGATTTAATGACACACTGATTATAGCAATCAGAGGCTGGGAAGGCACTGAACTGGGCATGGGGGATGGCCAGGATATTGCTTTGCTGGCTGGCAGATGCTATTTTTAGCATAGCCGAGCACAGCCTCACCCAATCCGGGCATGAAATGGTGGCACTCTCCCCCTCCCCCTCATATTGGAAATTCTGTTCCTCCCTCAATTCCTATCCAATTGCTTCGTTCTTTTTTTGAATATATAATATAAGTAGGGTACTATATGTCTATACCACTTATGTATTACTATAATGCATGTATCATTTGTTATTTCGATATTTCTATATTTGGGACACTGCATTTGGGGTTTTCACTGTATTTATGATGGTTATTGGAACATATAAAGCGGTGAAAAGCTAGAGGTAAATACCCACTACCATTCCTGGTAGTTGAAAAGCTGGCTGGATACTGCCCTATAGCTCTACACTCATAAAGAGGGGGTTTCTGCACATCCTCCTTGATAAATCCATATCTCAACCAATACTATAGCTATATCCAAGTTTAAAAATCCATTAGAATAATAAACATGTCTTCTTTAGTTCTGTTACTCAACAATTGTGTTCTTATTGCATTTTATTAGCCATATTACCAGAATGGTTAAATATAGCAGAAATAGAGGTATTCTGCCTATAAAAATTCACAGAAGCACTCTAAAATTCTGTAAAGCTAGGATATTATAGCTCTCATCAATACCTTCAATTACAGATAGGCCCCAAGAAAATGGAGTAAGTGAGTGGAAAGATAGTGTGGAAGTACTAGTCAAAACATCGGACTAGATCAAGAGTATCTATATAACTATGATAGACCTCTGTTTAACTCATGTTCTTTTGAATGTTTCCACCATATCTTTCCACTCACTCACTCTAATTCTTTCCGGCCTATCTCTAATTGTAGATATCGATGAGAGCTATAATAACCCAGCTCTACAGAATTTTAAAATGGTTATGTGAATTGCTATAGGCAGAATACCTCTATTTCTGCTATATTTAACCATTCTTGTCATATGGCCAATGAAATGCATTGAGAAGAGAATTGTTGAGTGGCAAAACGAAAGAAGACATGTCTAATACTCTAATGGATGCTTGAACTTGGCTATAGCTACAGTATTGGCTGAGATATGGATTTATCAAAGAGGATATCCAGTAATGTCTCTCTTTATGGGTGTGGAGCTATAGGACAGTACTCAGGTAACTTCTAAACTACCAGGAATTGTACTAGGTACTTACCTCTAGCTTTCCACCGCTCTATATGTGCCAATAAGCATCATAAATACAGTGAAAACCCCAAATGCAATGTCCAAAATACAGAGATATCGAAATAACAAATGCTGCATGTATTATAGTGGCGTATAAGTGCTATAGGCGCATAGTACCATATTTATATTGAATATTAAAAAAAAGAACGAAGCAATTGGATAGGAATTGAGGGAGGAAATGAATTTCCAACATGAGGGGGAGGGGGAGAATGCCACCAATCCATGCCCGGATTTTATGTTCTGTGGAATGTGAAGAATGAGCGTGACAACAGAACGGGGTCTACGTGACTCATCGGCGTGAGTGATCGGCATCGTTCTTGCCTCTCACCACGCCGCACGAAAATTTCCTTGGTGCTAGGATCTCAGCCCAGCTCAAGCACAAGGAAATAATTTTGAACATCTCTCTCATCTCGTCACTTCATCGCCCTTTCCTACATGCCTTCTATTGCTCAGAACCCCAACGACGCCGTTTGCCCGGACTACGGCTCCGAGTTGCACGCTGCCACGCGTGCCGCGCTGATTACGCCCACCCGGGACAACGCCGGTGCCATCGCGTTCCTGGAGAACACTTGGCGTATCCAGAATGAGGCCGACAAAGCGGCGTGGCAGGCACAATTGGACGCAGAGGCTGCCGTGATCGCCGAACGCGAACGCCTCGCTAGCGAGGCCGAGGAGGCAGCCCGATTGGCTGCAGAGGAGGAACGCATCGCTGAACAGCGTGAGGATGAGAAGAAGAATAAGGCTAAGTACATTCCTATTCCGGGCGCTGAGGTCACCGCTCCTGACACGGCCCCTGTTCTCATCTCTCCCACTGTCCGCAAGAAGCTGAAGGCCGGGGACTGGGTCGCCTTGTGGCACTTCACTAGCGACGGCCTCGACGAGGTCACCCGGGACCCTGGCGCAGCGGACTACGATGCAGTCAGCCTTGTCCGTCTCGACAGTAACTCCGTCGGTTGGGCTCCCGCCCACGAACTCAAAAAGTCTCGCGCTGTCGTGGACGACGCCGATCTCTCTTGGGACGATTTCCTCCAAGCCGCTCCTCGGCTCCTCGTAGCCATGCAGCAAAGCGCGTGGCCAAAGGACAGGGTCGACATGTTTGCAACCTTCTTCGGAAACATCCAGCTCGTGGCTCTGGGAACAGTCCGAGGTGATTTGGAAGCACGTCGTCGTGCCCTCCTGCTCTATGCGTCCGAACAGCGCAAGCAGTGGCACGTTTGCATTTCCTCCCCCGACACCGCCTTCAACCTCTCCGTCATCAACTACACTTTACTCGGCCGCTACGTCGCCCAGGTTCACGAGGCTGACAGCGCTGCCAAAGAGCGTGCGCGCGAAGCTCAGGAGAAAGCGAGAGAAGCCCGGTCAGTCCCCCTCCCTCTTCTCCGTTCTTGTCGACTTGTCTGCTAACCCTCGTCTCCTCTCTTTCCTTCCTCGCATCAACTCATGCTCATCCCCTCATCTCCGCTCATTCCGTGCTCATGCTCATTCGCTCATATCTGCTCATTCCGCGCTCATGCTCATTTGCCGCTCATGCCCATTTGCCGCCCTTGCTCATTCGGTGCTCATGCTCAATGCTCACACGACGCGCATGCTCATACGACACTCTCGCGCTCATGCTCATTCCGATGCTCATGCTCATGCCCACCCCATTGCTCATGCTCATTTGTGCTCATGCTCATGCTGCGCTCATGTTCGTTTGCCCGCCCTGCGCCCATTTTGCCGCCCAAAGATTCGAAGCCATGTTGAGCCAGCTCTCCCGCGGGCGCAGCCCAGAGCGCCGCTCCGGGCGCTCTCGCAACTGGCGCTCGAAGCACTATTCCCCGCCCGGCCGCTTCTCACCACCCCGCCGCCACTCTTCTTCGCCTTCCTTTCGTGGCCGCGACTCCAAAGGGGGTTTTCGATCGGGCGCGAGCGGCAGCAGCTACCCGCCCTGCGCCGTCTGCCTGGGCTGCAAGAAACACGACGTCCGCCGCTGCAAGGCCACCCGCTTGTGGGACGACTCGGGGGAAACTTACGCGGAGCGCTCCGGCGGTGCCCTCGTCCGTCGCCGCGACGGCCACCGCCTGTGCTTCGACTGGCAAATCGCCCACGGCTGTCGCAGCCGCTCCCACGACGACAGTCACTTGTGCTCCGGCTGCGGCTCCCCCAGGCATCGCGCCCGGTCCTGCCCTCTCGCAGAGAGGGCTTGACCCTGCTTTCACTCCGTACATCCCGGATGCATGGGAGGACTATTTACGGAGGGGCGGTCTCACGGTCAAGTATCCCAAGCTTGTCCAGTGTCTCCGCGAGGGATTTGTCCTCTCCTTCCCGCGCATCCTCAGAACCCAGAGCCCTCCGAACCGCATATCGTCGCCTGAGCTCCAGTCTCACTTTGACAGTATTGTTGCCACCGAAGTTCAAAAAGGTCGTTACGTCGGCCCCTTCACTCGCGCCCAACTCGAGTCACTCATTGGTCCCTTCCAAACATCTCCCATCTCCATCATTCCGAAAGCTGGAAAGCCTGGTCGCTTTCGCCTTATACAAAACTTCTCCTTCCCACTCACTCCATCCACTTCATGGCCCAGCTGCTCTGTTAACTCCTTCATTCGCCCCGCTGATTTTCCCTGCACATGGGGGACTTTTGCCGTTGTTTCAATCATCATTGCACATCTCCCACCTGGCTCACAGGCTGCCATACGCGACGTCGCCGAGGCTTATCGCACAGTGCCTCTACATCCTTCTCAGTGGCCGGCAACGGTGGTGCGCTCCGGGGACGATGCCTTCCACATCGACAAGAACGCCGCCTTTGGGGCAGGTCCTTCGGGGGGTGGCTATGGCAACATCTCTGATGGTGGGAAGGATATCCACAGATCCCAGGGTATTGGCCCTCTGGCAAGCTTCGTCGACGACCATATCTTTTTCCGCATCCTTCGCGTGTGGCTTGAGGATTTCAACGCGCTTCGCAGGCAGTGGGCGGCTGCTCTCGCTGGTAGGGCTGTCAACCAGTCTGGCGGCCGCATTTGGTATGGTGGCCACACTCTTCCGAATGGTCAAATCTTCGAATTGGATGAGGACTGTTCCTTTCCCATCCGCGATCTCTCCTCTGCCTCGCCTCGCTCCAACGAGGATGCCGCCTTCACGTACTGCCTCGATGACGTCGACCGTATTTCCGCGGACTTGGGGATTCCCTGGGAGCACTCCAAGGACAGACCGTTTGCCACTTCCACCATTTACATCGGGCTTGTGTGGGACCTCTCCACGCGGACCGTGGCGCTCAGTACCGAGAAGAAGGAAAAGTACCTGGCCGCCATCGACTCATGGTCTTCGTCGCCGGTGCACACCCTCGAGGAGGTCCAGAAACTGTATGGCAAGCTCCTGCATGCCTGCCTGGTGTGCCCAGCAGGCCGTGCTCGCCTCACCCACCTGGAGGCCACTCTGGGCATCTACGGTGATCGTCCTTTCCTCCCGCGGCACCCTGCGAAGGGAGTCGCAGATGATCTCGTCTGGTGGCGTCGACGACTCACAGCCCCTCTCTATCGCCGCATCCCCTCAACCTCTCCAGTCTTCGACTGTGGCGCGTACTCTGATGCCAGCTCTGGCATTGGTATCGCGATCGTCATCGCTGATCGCTGGCGTGCCTGGCGCTTGGTCCCCGGCTGGCAAACCCTCAATGGAAGCCGTGACATTGCCTGGGCCGAGGCCATTGGCTTCGAGCTCCTCGTCTCCACCCTCCTCTTTCTCGACGCAGGTTCGCAGCGCGCTTTCAAAGTCTACGGCGACAACAAAGGTGTCGTCGAAGGTTGGTGGAACTACCGCAGTCGCAACTCCGCTGTCAATGATGTCTTCAAGCGCATCCACAGCCTCCTGGAATCAGCAGATCGCGTGGACTGTGTCCGCTCTGCCTATGTCACCAGTGCCGAAAATCCCGCCGACAAACCTTCTCGTGGCGTCTACCCCCCTCGTTCGAAACTCCTCCCTCCCGTTTCCCTTCTCGGCGATGTTGGCAGGTTCCTCATCGACGCCACAGAACCACTCACGCCTCTCGAGCTCCGTCTCATGCGAGAAGGAAAGTACCCTGCCGCAGCGGAGAAGTCCATCCGCGATGGTGTCCAGGCCCTCGAGCGTGAGGCTTTCAATGACGACCGCTTCTCCGAGCACGTCCTCCTGGGCGCCGAGCTCGCTTATGACGAGTAAGCTGGGCTCCAGCCGCTTCTCTGCCCCTCTGCCGCCGACTGGCCGCCGCGGCGCTCGCCCTAAGCCTTACCATCCTGATCTTACCCCTCGCCACTCCATTCTCCGCCCACACTGCCTGGCTGCCGACCGTCTTCGTCTTTGGCTCCCATTTCGCGCCCACCCTCTTCTGTTCCCGTCAGCAGATGGTTTTTCCCTGTCCCTTGCAGAACTGGAGCGCGTTTTGGATGTCCTCTCTTTCTCATGGGCGCCCAATACCCTTGAGACCTATGGTGCCGGCCTTCTGGTATTCCATGTCTTTTGTGATCAACACTTGCCGCCCATCCCTGAACGCTTGCGCGCGCCGGCGAGTGAAGATCTCCTCCTCGCCTTCATCTCCGCCTGTGCGGCGTCATACTCCGGATCAACCCTCAAGAACTACTTCTACGGTATTCGTGCATGGCACACTCTGCACGGCCTGCCTTGGCCTCTCGATGACACACGTATGTCGGCCGCCCTCACTGCTGCTGAGCGCTTAACACCGCCTTCCTCGCGACGTCCCAAACGGGAGCCTGTCACTCCAGCAATCATTATCGCTATCCGCGCACACCTTGATCTCTCCAAGCCACTGGATGCAGCCGTTTTTGCATGCCTGACCACGACTTTTTGGTCTGTAGCTCGCCTTGGCGAGTTTACGGTCCCCTCACTCACATCCTTTGACCCCTCGCGTCACGTCAAGCGCTCAGACATTCTGATTTCGGAGTCCCAGGGCCGTCTTGGGCTCCCAGTCACGACTTTCAACCTTCCGTGGACAAAGTGTGCGCCTCTTGGTGAGGCAGTGTACTGGTCTCGCCAGGATGGCTTGGCGGATCCCGCAGCAGCTCTCGACAACCATTTCTCCATCAACGACCCTCCGCCCGATGTCGCTCTCTTTTCATGGCGGCATCATTCGGGGTCTCTCCGGCCTTTGTCACGTCCCGAATTCTTGAAGTGCGTTGAAGCCGCGGCCACGGCTGCAGGTGTTGGGCCACTTCATGGACACGGCATTCGTATTGGCGGTGTCCTGGAGTATATGCTCCGCGGCATCCCTTTCGATGTTGTAAAGTCCATGGGCCGGTGGTCCAGTGATGCCTTTCAGGTGTACTTGCGCCAGCATGCCACGATTTTGGCGCCATACATCCAGAACAGCCCCATTCACGAGCCTTTCACACGCCTGACCATGCCCCGTGTCCGCGCCTAAGAGGATTCTCATCCTGCTCATGATCATCTGGTGAGTCCGCCTCCTAGTTGTGGGGAGTCCTCGTTCGCATGACGCGTCGGCGGCCCTCCTAATATTGGGGATTCATTGCTCATTCGGACTCCTGCCACAGACCCGGTCTGAGGGTTTCGAGTTTGGTAACCTCATGGTTTCCAACCAAACCCTTCGCCATCATCATGATAGCGATTGTCTCCCCACTCACCTACATATTCATATAAATATTGCTATGTACATCCGTCTCTATATATATACTTGTCATGTCACACAGTGATCACATAGCCGTGCACTACGTAGATTATGTTCTGTGGAATGTGAAGAATGAGCGTGACAACAGAACGGGGTCTACGTGACTCATCGGCGTGAGTGATCGGCATCGTTCTTGCCTCTCACCACGCCGCACGAAAATTTCCTTGGTGCTAGGATCTCAGCCCAGCTCAAGCACAAGGAAATAATTTTGAACACCCACCCACCTCTCCCCTTTGTGTGTGAATTTGCCATGGTTTTTCCTTTCTCTTAACTCGACGTCCTCAGCACGAGGTCTGTGTTGTAGTCCCTCCCACCCGGGATTCATTGCTCATTTGGACTCCTGCCACAGACCCGGTCTGAGGGTTTCGAGTTTGGTAACCTCATGGTTTCCAACCAAACCCTTCGCCATCATCATGATAGCGATTGTCTCCCCACTCACCTACATATTCATATAAATATTGCTATGTACATCCGTCTCTATATATATACTTGTCATGTCACACAGTGATCACATAGCCGTGCACTACGTAGAGGGTGAGGCCGCGCTCGGCAGCGCTAAAAATAGCATTTTCCGGCCAGCAAAGCAATATCCAGCCCATCCCCATGTCCAGTTCAGTGCCTTCCCGGGCTCTGATCCCTATAATCAGAGTGTCGTCAAATCCGGTAAATTCAGGAGAATCCAACGAACCTACGCGCGTTCCCGCGCGATCCGCGGTTAATATTCTATTTACAAACAACCATTTCCTTTATAGGGCCTCAGAGAGTTGCTCAATCAGCACGAGTAGGGTACCGTTAGAAAGGTGTTTTATTAACCTATTTTATGATATAATATGCGCGCGAATTATGGAACCGTAGCCGGCGCTAATGCGGTGCGAGCGCAAATATATCCGGAGCGTTTTACGGAGCGAGGAACGGACGGAAAATTATGTTCAAGAACGCGTTAGAAGCGCGCGTTTGATACCTATAGAAAGCTGCTTTGATTATGGAAAACGACCCAGCGGTTGCGGAGGAAAGCAGCCATCAATGTGTGCGCTTATTTCTCCCAAATAGTAATTCGCTTCTAGGGCCCGAACCAATAAAGCTATCCATATGATTTTTTCACAGGTGGATTTAGAATTTAATTCCGCATCTTTCGGTATAATATGGTCCCAGTGGGTCCTATATAGGGTGCACCAGCTACCCAGGTGCATTTCGAATAATATTGGGAAAATGCTATTTTAGGCATTTCCCACCCCTAGGAGGGTCCCTGCCTCATTTGCAGTCATGTGTGGTCATGTGGTTAGGTAGCAGGTCATGTGTTTGGCCCTTGATGGCATATTTGATGGGCCAATGAGCAGAAAGTACCAAAATGGGCCAAATCAGGCCAAATCTAATGATAGATGCTCAAGTGCTGACAAATGATGGGGAAAAACAGCTTACAAATTTGTCATTCTTCTTTTGGAAAATTTTTGATGGCTTCCTTTTTGGGACGACCCTGACAATGGTGTCGAGCACTGTTCGACACCATTGAGCACAGTGAGCAGCAGTGAACACATGGTGAGCAGCAATATTGGCACTGGTGACCACTGGCTTAGGGCAGAGATATTCAAAGTCAGTTAGGTGGGGTGGCTGCGCACCTGAGTTACCATCCTGGATGCACTTTCTTTTCTGGGCAACTTGCCATGTCCCATGCATGATATCAACAGACACTGGTGGGGTAGCGACAGCCACAGCTAGCGGCGACGATGCCCAACGACAGTGACGCCCAGCCAGGGCGACGAGCGCCACGTCGATGCACGCCTACGATGCCCACGCCGGACACCCACATCCCCCGCACGCCCGCCACGTCGACACATACAACGGCCACACCAGGCGGGCGCCCCGCATGCCCACGACCATCGCACGCCGCGACACCCAATACGTCGCCACGTCGACGGCCACCCACCACCCGGCACAACGCCTGTATACCAGCAATGACCCCGGCCCCCGAGGACGACGATGGCCGACGAGGACGACGATGGCCGACGAGGACGAGGACGGCCGACGAGGACGACGACGGCCGACAATGACGACGGCCAGCGATCACCACAGCCAGCGACGATGATGGCAAGCGAGGACCGCAGCAGCCGCGGTGACTAGCGCAGCCACGACCAGCGCGAGGACGGCGGCCAGGCAAGCACGATGGATAGCGGGCTCGGCGGACAGTGGGAACAAAGGATGCAAAACGGCACGCAGGCCCACCAACGAGCATGGCGGTGAGCACGAGGATGAGCGCGACGGGAAGCACAAGCACAGCCGGCGGCGGGTACGAGTGCTAACTAGCATGACTAGTGGCCGCGGTTCAGCGAGAGAGGGAGGAGAACGAGGGATGCAAACGGGAGAAACGGCGCGCGAGAGAGGCGCCGCGATAGAAAGGCCCCACGGGCGAGGGCAGCGCTGCGAGAGGGCATGCAGGAGAGAAACAGGGTGGGCGGGATGGTGCCCTGTCGCATATATTTTGTTTAGTATAAGTAGTAGTAATATATGTGATTGATTATATGATTATATGAAATACTGAAAGTAAGAAAATGCCCCGGATTGTAAGCGCTGGAACGCGCGCCGCGAGAGGCCGCGAGCTATAATTATAAGTGACGCGTCATCAATGCCAATAATAGATTGAGATTAATTGAGCCCGAACGTCATCCATAAGCTCCCCTCCGAGTCCACCCCTTCCCGCCCTCCCCGAAGCGCGGAAACAGGTGCATTAGGTGTGTATATTATTTATATACACACCGCCTTTTTTTCCCGCTCCAAAACGCCCCCGACGCCGCCCTACAGCGAGCGCGGCCCCCCGAGCATCAAATCCTGCATTGTTTACGTGTGTTAGGCTGCAGCCCCGAGCGCGCGCCCCGCCCCCGCCCCCATCGACGGCGCCCTAGCCATCCGTACCCACCCCGCCACCCCCCACGGCATCCTCGGCACTAAACGAGACCACCCGCTCGCCCACATGTGACCTACAGCCCCTCCCGCCTCCCCCTACAGTCCCAGCCAATCGCGTGCCTCTAAACACCCTCTGGATAACTACCGGTGGTGATCAATGAAGGCCAATGGGTAACTACCCAGATTGATATAAGAAAATAGCGTCTATGGCTGTCTCTCTACGTCAACGAGAAGAAAACCAAATTGTTCCAAACAGAAATCCAATTTCTAGGTCATAAAATTTCTGCTAAAGGGATTGAAGCCGATTCAAAGAAGGTCGAAACGATTTTAGCATGGCCGGTGCCTAAATCGTCTACGGATGCTCGCTCTTTTCTGGGGCTACTACGCTACATTTCATCCTTCTTACCCAAGGTTGCCGACTTAACTATCGTTCTAAGTGACTTGACGACGAAGGAAGCGGACAAGAATTTCCCTCCTTGGACGGATGCTCACCAAACTGCGTTTGACAGCATCAAGAAGCTCGTAGTTTCTAGGGAATGCTTAACCACAATTGATCTCTCATTGTTGGATAGGCAAAACATCTACGTGACGACGGATGCTAGCGATTATTGCTCTGGCGCTGTGCTCTCTTTTGGCGAAACCTGGGAAACCGCGCGCCCTGTCGCTTTCGATTCAATGACGTTCAAAGGGGCGCAGCTCAACTATCCGGTCCATGAGAAAGAGATGTTGGCAATAATCCGTGCATTAACTAAATGGCGTGTCGATTTACTAGGTGTTCCCTTCTTTGTCTACACAGACCACAAGACGCTCGAGAACTTTAACGTTCAACGTGATCTCTCTCGTCGCCAGGCACGTTGGATGGAGTTCATGTCACAGTTCGATGCTCGAATCGTGTACGTGAAAGGCGAGGACAACACTGTTGCGGACGCCTTGTCAAGGTTGAATGAGCCTTCAAAGAAATCTCATCTGTTCGCTACCGCAGAAGCTAAAGCTACGAATGCTTATTCTTTTTGCGCTGATGACACTGATGCTGACGACGAGATTGCGACTGTATTTGCAGGAGACTGCGGTCCTATTTGGGACGCCGCTCATAACCTGTCCTTGATGAATGGACAGGAGGACGATAATCCTGCAGATGAAATTTGTGCTACGCTGTCGCTGTCGGCCGACAAGTCGTTACTGGATGAAATCAAAGCTGGTTATCTTGTTGACAAGTGGGTCGTTAACACGTTACAGAAAGGACATCACGGCATCCCAGGCATCCAGAAACGTCTCGGATTATGGTATGTGGGCGACCGTTTAATTGTTCCTCGTGCAGGTGATGTCCGCGAAACGCTATTCCGCCTGGCTCATGACGTACTTGGCCACTTCGGTTTCGACAAGACTTATGCGGCACTGCGCGGATCGTATTACTGGCCCGGTATGCATCGTGACCTCGAAACTGCCTATGTTCCAGGTTGTGCAGATTGTCAACGTAACAAAAGTTCGACTAGTAAACCCTCGGGTCCTCTGCATCCACTCCCCATCCCGGACGCTCGTGGCGAATCAGTGGCTATCGACTTTATCGGTCCCTTGCCAATGGATAGCAGTTTTGACATGATTGTGACCTTTACTGACTGCTTAGGATCCGACATAAGGATTTATCCTTGCAAATCTACAATCAACGCGCCAGAACTAGCCAAATTATTCTTCGATGGCTGGTACTGCGAAAATGGACTTCCATCTGAGATTGTCTCGGATCGTGATAAGCTTTTCGTTTCTAAATTTTGGAAAAGTTTGCACGCACTGACAGGTACCAAGATTAAGATGTCGTCAAGCTTCCACCCCGAAACAGATGGTGCCAGCGAGCACACCAACAAGACTGTTAATCAAATGCTGCGTTACCACGTTGATAGGAATCAGGTTGGTTGGGTAGCTGCCCTACCGCTAATACGCTTCAACATCATGAACACCGTCAACAAATCGACCGGGTTCTCACCTTTTCAACTACGGATGGGCAAGAGCGCCCGGATCATACCACCTCTGATTCCCCGTGAAGAAAATAGTGCAGTTTCAGGCGAAGAAGAACGCGCTTGGTCACTTATACGCGATATGGAACTGCTCACCATGGAGGCTCAAGATAATTTATTACACGCTAAGATTTCACAAGCCGCTCAGGCGAATAAAAGTCGATCGCTAACATTCCCATTTGCCGTAGGTGGTCGTGTGCGACTGTCAACCCTCCATCGTCGTGGCGAGTACAAGTCTACGAAAGACGGCCGCGTGGCGAAATTTATGCCTCGTTTCGACGGGCCATATACGATTACTGCTATCGACCAAGATCATTCAACCGTGACTCTTGACCTGCCAAATTCTCCGAATATATTCCCTACATTTCATACTTCGAACGTCATTCCTTACGTGGAGAACGACCCTTCCCTGTTCCCCGGTCGCGAATTTTCGCAACCGCCGCCTATTGTCACAGAGGAGGGGGAAACCGAATATACAATCCGCGATATCATCGACGAACGTCGTGTTGGCCGCGGATACCGTTACCTCGTACGGTGGGAAGGTTACGGGCCTGAGGAAAATTGATGGCTGCCAACTGCTGAACTGAAAGACACCGAGGCTCTCGACATCTGGTTGGCCAAGAAATGCGTTGGTTAGGAATTTTTTAGTTAATTTTCCTCTTCTATCTTGGCCAGCCGGTAGCTTTTTCCCACTGGGTTTTGACGCACCCGCGCTGCGCATTGTAGGTTATTATTCTTTCCACTGCTTCCGTTTCAATTTTTTTCGCATCTGTTCCGTGATTTTTTGTTTGTGGGGTGGGGAGGGTGTAATCACGGTCACGTGATTCCTATATATACTGATCATCTTGGACTCTACTTCTCCTCACGTCTTACGTCTATCTCTTATACTGTGCTTCTGTCTTACACGAATACACTCTGGTCTTATTCAGTTTCGTGTGAGTCCGCTATCTTCAGTGTTTCCCAACGTCCATTCGACGTTGGGCTTCCAATCGTTAGGTTTGTGGTTAAAGAGGTGGTGGAGGGGCGTACCTGGACAGATGGGCTACTACCCTGTCCTGTCGGTTTCTCTACCGGCACCCCTTCGTCCCTGTAGATTACCATCGCGGAGGGGTCGGACGAGGGGCTTTTATCTGTGCTTGCGGCGGGGGCGACTTGTTGGCCGACACCGTCGTCGGTGTCATGGGCAGGGGACGGCGGGGCGGACATGGTATGTGGCGCAGGTACGTGGTGTTTTCGTCTGGTGACGACTTGCCAGGCAGGTGAGGGCGACCTTGGAGTAGTCGCGTACTGGGGTGTAACGGATCTAGGGACTTGCGTTGCTGAGCCGGGTGACGCGACCAGTTGGGCAGGGGTTGGGGGGTATGGGAGGTGCCGTCGAGCGAGGGCCGAGGCTTTTTGGAGTGGAGGGGAGTGGTCTGGTCAGGCTGGGGACGTTTCTGCGATCTGTCTGGGGGCATCGCGCAACGGTTGTGTGTGTTGCTGGCGGATTGTTACGGCCGTGACTTCGTGTGACTCGGTTTCGGGTCCGTGCGCGTTGTTCCCGAGTTTACCCGATTTGGGGGTGGCCACGATTTCTTGGGGTGGCCGCGCAGGGGGCGTCGACGACGGCGTCGCGCAGTTCGTTCAAGCCTACGATGGTGGGGTGTATGTGGATGGCTTAGGTACTGTACAACATGGTGAAATGTACATTCAGTGTTTGAGGTACAAGCGGTACGTATGTGTCCTAAGTTGTAGGAGTTCGACCCTTCGTTGAGGGTCGCGGTTGGCTGTGCGCCAACGAGGCACCGATGTAGTGGTCGGTTTTACTTGGATGCCCCGTGCGGGGTGCCCTGGTGTGGGCAGAACGACTCCAGTGCGAGCCAGAGTCGTCGGACAGGTCGGGTGGTGACCTATCCTACCGGAACGTGATGGTTCCGGTCCAAGAGCCTTTTTGGCAGCTGATCATCACTGCTAGCGATTTCCTGACGCAATGGTCACCTTTCGTGAGCACACCTCAAGAATTGTCGGGGTAAGGCAAATTCTGCCAAACCGAACGAATGAGGCTGATCCCTCCGATAATACATAAATGCGTACTTCTGTGAGCCAGCCAAAGGCTCAACAGCGCCGACGAGCGGCAAGCAGGTTAGTCGGTACCAGAACATTGCATCTCCTGGACCAAGCGTTGGCGATCCAACATTTTTGAAGGCACTGCAGACTTTTATTGTGCCACTCATACAAACGGCAGATAGGCAGAGAATAGATGGTATGAATTCTACCTAATCTCATTTTGTTCGATATTATCAATCAGATTCCTCTGGGACCCGAAGCGGAGAAGTAAATTACAGCGCTGCCAGAGACATGCGTCACGGTGCTTGTGCATTGCCTTGACTCTGGAGTTAGAGGTGCTCAAGAGGCGCTCTACCCTCGAGTCTCGACCTTGAATCCACCCGCAAGTCCGAAGGCTGAGCGCTGAGCATTGATGTCCTCCAGCTCACTGCTGCATGGGCTCACCGAGATGAACGCTGATAATGACCTTCAACTACACATCATGATAGCGAACTTTCCTGGATTTCAAAGCTGGGCTGCAGTAACGCAAGAATGATTCCAGATACGCATACACGCTGTACTTGGGTTGACGTCAGTTTGACTAATGGTCGCCTCATGGCCGACAAATGCCGCTGCTTGAGCACAGCATGTCAGCCGCATGTGTACGGTGTGCACCTGGGCCACCGTTGCCAGCTCATCCTACTCCCGCAACCAACACCTACGCCCCAAACAACCCCAACACGACTCGATCATCCTACTCAGACTCCATCGTAGCTTATTGCCGCTTTTCAACATCCTGATCCTGCTAGTGAACTCGACTCGATGGTTCAAGAAGGTAAGAGTCCGCAGAAAAGACCTGTCATTGATCATCGTTAACCACCATGTAGGAAAGGACCACTTGATGACACATGTCTCTTCGGGAGCGTTGTACAACTCGAACGAACGCCGCGACTATTCAAGGCGCCACCCCGAAACTCGGGTGCAGCTCGTGGACGATATAATGAACTGGCTTGACACCGTCGAAGACCCCCGACTGGTGCTGCACCTGAAAGGCCCTGCTGGACTTGGGAAGTCCGTGATCGCAGAGGCCATCGCCACTAGTGTATGGCACGGGTAACCCTGGGGTCACTCAGAGCCAACCCGTACCCCAACCCCAGGAAACCCGTACCCGTGAACGCGGGTTGGGGTTTTTGCGGGTTGGGGTCACGGGTTGGCATTTACCCCGGGGTTTGGGCTGGGGTCATGGGTAGGAATGCCAGGGTCAAGCGTTTACGCGCCGCAAAGGCTGCAACTGCAGCCTCATTGTGCGCGCAGACGGCTGAGAGAGGCATGCCGCGGTCGGGGTGTCGTGCGCAGCGGGACAACGTGGCGGCGATGCGGCGCCGTGGTTGTTGTGTCATGCGCGGCGGGACGACATGGCGGCGGTGCGGGCCATGGTCGTTGTGTGCGGCGCCGCGGCACGACGTCGTGGGTGGCGCGGGGCGTGGTTGTCGTGTGCAGGTGCCGCGGCACGACGTCGCGGGCGGGTGACGTGGCACGCCAGTCGAACCAGGTTCGCATGGGTGGTGCGGGGCCTTGGTCGTCGTGTGCAGGTGCCGCGGCACGATGTCGCAGGCAAGTGACGTGGCGGCGGTGTGGGGCCGTGGTCGTCGTGTGCAGGCGCCGCGGAACGACATCGCAGGTGGTGCGAGGCCGTGGTCGTCGTGCGCAGGTGCCACGGCACGATGTCGCGGGCGAGTGACGTGGCACACTGGTCGAACCAGGTTCGCAGCGAGCGGGGGCGGGAGGGGCTGGCTGTAGTGCTGTGGGGAGGGGTCATGGTCAGCGGCGAGCGAGAGCGGTTTGTGTAGGGGGCGTACCTTGGGGGTCTCCCACTCCTGGGTCTCCCGTTCTGTCCTACTCCTCCTCCGTCATGGTTGGTGTCGAGAACTGCTGGCTGTTGGATGTCACGAGGGTGCAAGCAAGTGAACCGCAGTTGCAGTTGATCGCGAATTTGAGCGGAGTTCAAAATATGATGGCCGCTGCCGCATACCCGGCAACCCGCCGTTGGGGTACGGGTTGAAGCGGGGTTGAAGATTCCCAACCCCGACCCCGACCCCAGGCCAACCTGTGCCTCAACCCGCCGGGTTGGACCAACCCGTGCCAATCACTAATCGCCACTCTATGTTCCAAAAAGGTCGCCTGTTGGGGGCGTTCTTCGTCTCGGGGAATGCGACCGAGGAATCTGGTCGGAATGATGAGCTGCGGGTGGTACCTACGCTTGCCTACCAGATGGCGTGGAATATTCCTATGTTCACCAGCCACATCACGGACGCCGTCAAAGCAACCCTTCGTTTTCGACATGGATATTGCCACACAGGTTGAGGAACTCATCCTCGGCCCTCTCTCCGTCAGATCGGACGAAATGTTGACTTCGACACCTCCCATGCTTTTCATCCTCGACGCCCTTGACGAGGTTCCAGATAAAGCAGCTCAGAAGCGGATCGTAGAAGCGTTTTGTGTGGCCATGGAACGGGTGCCGCGTCAGATACCTTTTAAATTATTCATCACCAGCCGCCCGGACCCCACTATCCATTCTGCCTTGATGGCAGCTGGGATAGCGCCTCTCGTGCATACGATCTCTCTGAGCGATTATCCCGCGCATGGTGACATTCGCACTTTCTTCGTCGAACGCTTCCGAGATCTCAGGCGCACCCATCCTTCTCCCGATATATTTCCTCCAATCTGGCCGACGGAAGATACCATTGATGAACTTGTCAAGCGATCGTCTGGCCATTTCCTCTATGCTGCTCAAGTCTTCAACTATATCCAAGCCGATGATGCTGATCCTACTCAGCGCTTACAGGCATTTCTTGCATGGAATCCATTTTCGGATTTTCGTGATCATCTCACGGCGGACATTCAACTGTCAATTCGGGCCGTTTCTTGCGCTGTTATGTGATACAGTGTCAACCTATGAGTTATATAATGTCATGTTGCCGGTCACACTTGGCAGATGTCACGTTTTCCTCCTGGACAGATGAATATCTTACTATCATTCAGGCAGTTTTGTGTCTTCAAGTCCAGCTTCTGGGTGAGCGGCATCGCTTTCATACATCTATAGAATTTAGAAACTGTAACTTCTCATTCAGTCACCTTCGTTCAGGAATTAGGCTTGGGTCCCCAGCTTTTTATGCATCAAAAGGTATATATGTCATACCTTGCAGCTTTCGTTGCATCTGAGGCGGATTTTTGTGTCGAATCATTGTATCTTGGATGCTGTATATATAATGACTTGTTTATTACCTATGTTCAATGCTGTACATATAGAAATTGACTAATATTTATAAATTCATAGAAGTAAAGAAAGATAGTGACCCTTACTTAGTCAATACAAGAACCCATGAATATCATCGTGTGTTGAGTCTAGCATGGTTACAAAATTACTGAGCATTCACAATCTTAACAGGAGGATGCGGACTCTACTGAATATTCATCTGATCATTCAAGGAATGGGAATTCCGAGTTAAGTTGGGACTAGGTGTAGAATATATAGCCATGAGCCCCGTGTAGGACGTGCAAAAATTGGGGCCAAATATGCATTGAATAATTGTCCTAAGAAACAGAAGGGTGTAGGGCGCCAATTTCTACACAGGGCGTCCTGATATGAACGGAAGACGAGCGTCGAGCAGAAACAAAATTGCGTGACAGCTATTCTTGTGACCTGGCAAATGCATAGTCACCGGAAATATCTGCATAACATAACAGCGCAAGCCGCGGCCCGACTTGACAGTTGAATGTCCGCCGTGTCTGTGTTATGCGCTTACTATAAATAGTCAACATTATGTCATCTATCTACTGCCCCTTTTTTTTTTTTAGATCTGAATAGACATGTCAGTGGTTGGTTGGCACCGCCATGCACCGCCGCACCGGTGGTGATATGTAATCAATCAATATCGAGATCGTATTCGCGTTATAGATCGACTGTCATCTATTATTTGGTCTGTTTTGAGAGACTACTTTCGCGTCTCGAACTTCCGCTCAACCATCGAGCCACCTCCCCATCTTCCCTCAACCCATGCCTCCAAAGTTTAAGTTTCCTCAGAAAAACCTCTGTGACTGTAATCACCCGCTACTCTATTATACGGCTGGGGCCGCACAGAGCCCAAGCGCGTTAGCAAAAGCACTTACCAGTGGCCACGACCATGCACCGTTCCGTGCACCAAAACAGCCACCTGCCATTCAACCAATGGCTGAATTTCTTGCCCAGCATACTTGGCACCCAGCTGCCGCTTTGTCACAGCCTCCCCACCCAAGTTCCGCACCTTCTATTCCCCATCGCCGTGCGCGTAGATCCCATCTTGCGTACTCACAGCCCCTCATCTGAACCTGCTGAACAACGCCTGCGCTGTATGGATTTTGATCCCGGCACCGATGGAGGTATAAGCAGGGATGGAGAAGGTGTAGAAAATACAGCTGTTAGTGATGCTGGTGAGACGGGCTCTCCGCGTCGAGGTGAGGAGTATTATTCTGATGATTCAGATATCTACGCTCAAGTTCATATATCTACTGTATATGTACATCTCAAAGCTGTCAATAAAACACATTATAAAATCTGAGTCTCATCCTCCAATCCCTGAGCATGCCAATCAAATCAATCAACACATTCCTCCAGGTCATTCACGAGAAATGACTCCAATTGTGCCCGATGTTCCGAATGAAGAACCTCAAGCTGTGGATGATATGCAGCCCCATTTAAATTTGACTGAATACAACGGCATAACAGTCGAAAGCTATACCCAACGAGTTGAGAACTGCCCAAGCATTTGTTGCAGCACTGCAGGAAGCGACGATGGCATGATGACAAGCATCAGCTACAAAATCCTATTGCAGAGCTAGTTGATCTCACAGAAAAACCCCATCTCCGCACTGACATCAACATTTGTTTGAACACAATAAGCGCCTCTGAGGAAACGTACAAAGATGTCCGTCGATCAATCCATACTTACCTTGCTGGTCCACAGCTCCAGGCTATCTGGCGCAATCCCGAGGATGCTAAAGCTATGCGACATCGCGTTCAAGAGATTCTCCAGGAACTAGAATACCGCAGCGATTGCAAAATCGAAAGCGGACTGCGAAATAACTCTGATGACGCTGAATGCGCGATGAAGTGAAGTCACAGTCCCGTTGCGTCCGCGCAAGACGACAACTTCCCGCCAGATTATGAAGCAAGGTGTGATGCCAGAGTCCATAATTCCTTCAACCCATCCGTAGATCAAAATGAATTGCCCGATGGTCAGCGTCGCAGAATAGCATAACCTGATACAGTTTGAATTCTGAAAGATCTAGCGGCTGTAATTTCTTGAAGTAACTATGAGAGTACTTACAAGAGGACATCCGACGCCATAGAGGCTCTTGTTCACATCTCGCCGTTGGAGAGCGCCGAAGGTCAACAACGACCCTTATCCGAAAGAAACCGTTAAAGTCGAAAGTTTTCGAGATCGCAGATCGCACTGTCTGTTAAGCAATCAATCAATGAACAATGAAACGAGTCTTGAGAATAGAGGCAACTCACGGTCGTAGAAAGGTCGAGCATTCATGGCAGGCACAGGCCAGAAAGATAATCAGATTGCTAGAGTATTGACGGAAAAATACACGTTAAAACGAGCCAGAGGGCAATTTAACTACATAGAGAACGCCACCGGTTCAAGATTCTTCGACCCCGCCCAACGACAGATGACAGAGGCCATACTTCCTATACTCTATGCATGAGCTGCCACGCCCGACGGAGCAAAAATCCGCGCCTTGCGCACCACGCACAACGTATGCCAGGAACCTACACTTTTATCTCCAGAAAAACCAAATGGAAGCTGCATCGCGCAGTCCAGGATCTTCGAGCTGCGAAGGTGGGTTGCGATACGGTCTGCTCCAAGGAACATCAACTTATTGATTGTATCGATGAATGGGAAGGGCTGCAAAAGCAGACACCAATAGTTCCACCTCAGGGTGGGATGAAAATTATCCACAAGGATCCGAGAGCTCCCCCTGGGCTGGCCACGCACCAGCCACGTAGGCGGAAACATCGAGGCGCAAAAGGCCTCGACACACTCTCCGATGTAAGTAGAACCTCATGCCACCCTTTAGACAGTCGACTGGCGGTGCTGCTAGCAACTTCCGGGCCCAATGGCCTCGTTTCCCAAACACACACGGCGAGCCTTTGCTGGATGTCAAGTTCTGTGGCACAAAAAAAGATGAGGCTGGTGACTGCATGAAGTTCGAGATCGAGCTTCCGAGAGGACGCGAGACACGAAACAAGGCCTAGCACATAAATCTCGGAGGTGGTGAGCGAGCGTCCCAGCACGAAAAGACTCCAGACCCAAGCGCATCGGCTTGCGCCCTCAGACGCAGGCCTGCTCAAGAGATACACCAACGCATGCGACGCAGACATCCGGCACCGAAACGTCCACCGCGCACATCCCATCCATCGCGCATCCACCGCTTTCGCCCACACCAACCCGGACACCGCGTTGAGACGAAACGAAGCCCCGCTGACCACGAACCCTCCTACACACGGCTCTCTTCCGGCCCTGCGCCGACTGTGATGGCATTGGGAAGATGCCTCGGCCGGCCACGTAGGTGACAATTCCCATTGGGATTTACATTACGCGCCCTATCTTGTCCTCATATGTCCCCGCCCAACCAATGACTCTAAACGCGGTGCAGCTAAACCCTCGCACAGGGACTGCACAGAACGAACCCACAAAACTGGGTATCAACAATGGCAACCAGCCCAGGAAGCGAAATTTGGACAGTACAAAGGCGCCCGCGACTGGACGCACAGCTCAACTTCTCAAGCAGAACCGCGAGGGGTGAAACCCACTCGCAAGCATGATGGCACATCGCGATCTTCGGGTCCAACCTGGAATCAGCGACAACGCAGAGGACCGACTCGCAAGCAAGGCACATACGTCGTCGCGCAGATGAGGCAGAGACGCGGCGGGCGAGCATGCTGCATGAAGAGGCTCCATACCCAGGGACGGAAGGAAAGGGTCGTGCAACGATGGTCGTGGCAATGGCAGTTGTACGTGAAGAACCTACGCACCTCCAGCGCAATTCCAGATGTGAAGCTTGGGAGGCGGGCCGGCGCTGCTCATCGATTGCGTCCGCAGCAGGGGCCATCGAGTGCGGTCGTCGAGCTCGAGGGAGGCGGGCCTGTTTCGAGAGGGTAGAAGGGTGTTGAGTCAGTAAACCAATACCGGGTATAAAACAGGCGACGAGCCCAGGCGTGAGCTCGAGTCGCCTGTGTAAGAATATCTTGCCTTATTCCATGCGTTTTATTCCGGGATGTAGGCTGGCGTTGAGGCTACGCCTTATATCCGTTTCGTTGGAGTAAGAGTGGGCGGGACGGGAGCGCCAGCATTTACGTCGACATAGTGGGTCGCCACGGACGTGGGACACGACGATGGAAGGCAAGGGAGCGGTGTTCGAACTGACAATCGGAGTTTGTAATTCTCGTTAGTCCCATACTATCATCGATCATCGATGCCAGCCTGTTAGCATTTTGTTATGCGCAAGCATTCGCTGGGTAACGCCAGAGGGGTTGGAAGCCGCAGTTTTCATTCAAAGAATAGTCGGTCGAATGTCCATTAATGATCAATCAACCCTCCGTGTACCGAACTTGTCCAACGCCCGCCAAAAAGCTCTAGTGTGCGTCAGTACCCTTCTCTGTCAGCTTTACATGTTATCTCTGTCTAGAAGTAGAGACAGAGTTCATCCCTGGTGAGTAGCTCCTAGTCTATGTTAGCGGGGTGCTGATGTATTCGTAGCTGCGCAACGATCCACACAGATGGGTCCGCAAGAAGTTTGCGCTTGTCTCGAGGCTGGATCCGGGCCACTGACCAACGTCGACCAACGCTGACGCGCCTTCTGCACCTGAGACAGTCCTATGGGTACTGAATGTCCCCGTATGATGGCCTCCTACCGGAACGGTTGGGGTATACTATCCAAGGGTGGGCTCGGAACTTAGCTCATATCTGGGATGGCGCCGAGATCCTTTGGAACTCGGCGCTTCTATCGAGGCTGCGGGTGATATCACCGCGCCGAAGGCACTCTCAGATCTCTTGTGTCGTATTCCGGCCCACCCTTCTATGGAATGCTCAGTTCTGGAAGGTCTTGCTGTGATCTCGGGTTGTTGATCAAAGTTCATCCCTGGCTATTCTGCGACGCTCACCACCGGGAAAATCTTTTCGATCTATGGCAGTGTTGAAGGATTTATGGAGTGGCCTCGCGCCTAGCTTCATAATCTGGCGGGAAGTAGTTGTTTTGCGGCGACGCAACGGCACTATTGGCTGGCTGCACTTCGCGTCATCGCGCACGCAGCGTCATCAGACTTTGATATTTTACAATCTACTGCATGATAATGATCGTCTTATATTTTGTGAGTTGCTCGAGATAAAACATGCAGCAGCTTAGTAGAATAGACATAATCATACAAAAGATATCGTTCCACTACCCGAGGCAATTCACAACAAATCTTACCCATCCATATTGTCGGCTTCCAAGCACCGCCCAATATCGCAAACGCGCCCTACCAAAACGACTCTCCCATTTATGTATCCCCTCCTACGACCCACCCAAATCTACACGTTCACACCTTTCAGCAAGTCCACGCGTTTCCACCGCTCATATCCTCGCATATGAACCAGTCGTTTTTGATCATGCAGTCTGTCATCATTCTGCGTTCGAAATCGCTCCCGCATGACTCGGGTCAGCGCCTTGTTTTTAGGGAGATTTGGCTGATACGCGGCTACGTCTACTGTCGTCGAAGTTTATATGTAGCTCTCCAAGCGCAATATCATTAAAATTAGCATACCTGACAGACTATGGACTGTTCCCAGCACAAGCGGCGGTTGAACTTCTGGAAACAACCATTGACACAAGAGGGGATCCATAATGAGCACTAGAGCCCCCGCATGCCCCCATCCACACCTGAGTATTAGAGAGGATCCAGACCAGGACCAACAAGGACCCTTATTCGAAAGCAATCGCAGTTGGCGTTTTCACGGCCAATGTTGTCTATATTTAGCGTTGATACACGCAGTATAATTAAAATTTGGCACCTGATGGAGTATACATAGACTCTTCACGGAAGTAGTGGCGGTTGAATTCTTTGGAGTGACTACGAGAGTACAAGAGGGACACCGTGAATGGGCTCTTCTGCACCATCTCGCTGTTAAAGGCACCGAGGACCAACAAGAACCCTTATTCGAAACAAGTTGCTGCCGGGGTTTTCACGGCGAATTTCTTTCGAGGATGCTGTGCGTTCAAAGTCAATGAAATGAGTATTTAGGATGGGAGCGACTCAGCGCAGGAAGATTGAGTCATTCATGGCAGGCACAGACCACGTAGATAATCAGATTGCTAGAATTCAAAGCAACGCTTGGAGCAAAGACCAACAAGAACCAACCAAAATAGCCGGTATAAGGAAGCGAAGGCATGGGAATGGCCCTGAAAAAACCCTCCATCCCCTTCATGACTCCTTCCCCTTGGAACGAACGCGCGTTGAACGCGCCAAAAGGTGATTCAGCCAGAAAAGGACCGCGGTTTAAAGACATTCGACCCCGTCCGAGCCACAAAGACGACACTTTCTATCCTCATATGCACGACCCGCCAGGCCCGATGGAGCACGACCTCCGTGTTGCGCACCAAGCGCAACCTGCGCCAGAACCCTCGCACCTGCATTCCCAGCAACGCCGGTCGGGAGCCACATCACAATGCCCAGGAGCTTCGACCTACGAAGGTGAGCCGCGGTATGGTCTGCCCCAGGGAATGCGAGCTTACCAACCTCATCGATGGATGAATAGGATGTGCCGCAAGAGCAGACACTTACAGTTCCACCTCAGGGTGGAATAGAGATCACTCAATACGATCCGAGAGCCCCCTCGGGGCTGGCCACACCACCAGCCACGTAGGCGGAAGCGTCGAGGCCCAATGGGCCTTGACACACTCTCCGATGTAAGTGCGACCTCATTCCACCCTTAGACAGTCGACTGATTGTGCTGCTAGCATCTTCCGACCTCGATGGTCTCGTTTCACGAGCGAACTACAGGAGCCTTTGCTGTAAGTCGAATGCTGTCGCACTACAAAGACGAACAGGATTACTCTGATGAGCACCAAAGCTATATCTCTGCGCACCTGAGAGGATTGAACTGCGCCGACGAGAGTCAAGATGGTCCGATACCACTGTCCTCGAACAACACACCGATTCCGCTGATTTCCCAATCGCTCAGGCTATGGCGGGCTTATCAGGCCACCATACAGCATGGGCACACCTTGGATACCCTATCTTCAAGTGGTGAAGATCGGCCGTCCTCCGACACCAGCTGGCTCGAGTCGCCCCTACAATTCGAGCGGGGTGGGGTTCAGTTGATGAATATGTCGCACACAGACATGTCGTCGGTGTCGTCCTTGTCATTGGGCTCACACACCACCGACGCGCAACGACCTGTGCACAAGCTTGGAAGGCCCACCTGCAGCGCGGATCAGATCTCAACGACTATTCGCATCCCTGACGACAACTCACCTCGTAGTCCCTCCTGCAACAACGCATCATCATCACCGTCATCGGCGCTCACTGCCATGCCATCCTCGCGTTCGCAGTTGATGGCTGGCAGTTCCTGGTTGTCATTTCCTGAGCTCATGGCCGACACGAATGCGAGCTACTGGCCGCCAACGTCCTCGGATGGCCTGTCGTCATCATCGCCGGCGCACATGTGGATTCAGCCAGATCCTATAAACGAGAACACGCGGTACAGCGCGGCATCGACATCGTCAAAATCACATTTGCCGCCGCCAACCGTGTCATCGAGGTCGAGGTTCCATCCCGTGCATCCTGCCAGGGCACCAATGGGGACAGTGTCAGAGGCCACTGTTCTGTGGCTGGTGCGCAACATACCCCCCACACTCGTATCCGGCTTGTTACCAGAGGCACTATCGTTGGAGGATCCGGAGACCCAGCTCTCCGTTCTTGTGGTACGGGATGTTTTGGGTCGACGTCGTGTAACCGCCGCGGAGGTCAATGAATTCGAGGCGACAGTCTATGACGAATCTATGGATGAGCGTCAGCGTGGGCGTCGGCAGCGCAAGCCTCGGCGACGGTCCAACAACTGAGGTACGTCAATTCCTCAAAATTCCTTTCAACCGTCTGCGAATCATACATGAAACTCACTGTAAACATGGATCTGGACTTGAAGTGCCCACTGGTAAGAACCCGAAGCGGTCGCAAGGTACACAAAGCGGTCGCAGGACAGTCAAGACAGCAGGAGATGTTTCGCAGAGGTTGGCGTCGGGGATGGCGATGCGGAATATACGAGGCAGATGGAAAGATTTAGGAAAGGTTATCGATGGAACGAGAAAAGACAAATATTCTGTCGAAGACGGACCGGCCGGAACGGGCACATCTCGTCAACCAAGCCTCTACTCCCTGCTCTCGGATCTATACGTCACTGAAATACCACTGTCCTGCCACTGTCTCTTTAATTCTTTCTACTTTCACCATTGCTTTGTGTACTATTTCCTTTATATACCTACATTTTCCACAGAATTTAATATTTGATTTTGATTTGATTGATATTTGATTCAGAATTAATACACAACCGACGCAGAAGGAATTGCAAGTTGTGGACGTGATAATTTAAATGACTATTTGATTATACATTGTTCAATTGAATCATAGCAGGTATATTTATGGTCCCCAGATTACCCCTCTCTACCAAGGCAAATGCGTACCATCGAAATGCCAAAAGGCACCTGTCTTCTCCAGAGTAAGGCCCTGCGAGATCTTGATGACATTGTCCGCCGCCGCCTCCGGAGGGAAGTGGGGCACATGCGGCGCATACTTCGCCATCCACTCGTTAATCCCCTCGCCGAGCGACGTCTGCGACCAACCAGGGTGGATAGCGGCGGTGGCGACGCCGTCGTACTTAAGCGTCGCGGCCCACTTGTGCGCGAGCATGTTCAATGCGGCCTTGGCGACCGAATAGGCGTTGAATTGCCCCGCCATGAGGAAGGTAATGTTGGAGGAGGCGAGAACGGAGGAGATGAATATGATGCGCTTTAGTTCGGATTTCTTGACGAGAGGGAGGAAGGCGCGGGAGACGCGCAGAGGTGCGACGGTGCTGAATGTCATTTCGTCCGCGAACTCGTCGAGGTTTCTGAATTACGGAAGATACTATAAGTTGCTGACATAGAATATGTAACAGAGTAAATACTTACAATTCCTCGAAAGACGTCGTAGGTTGTGGGTTCTTGCCAGCATTGTTCACGAGGTAATCGAGCCCATTGGGGAGCAGAGGCGTCGCGGCCTCAACAGCCCTGTCGACGCTCTCTTGGCTGCTGATATCAAGTTCGACCAACTTGAGGTTGTTCGGGTACTTCTCTGCAAGAGCCTGCAGCTCGGGGATATTGAGACTACGCGCCGTCGCAATGACGAAGTTTGCCTCGTCTTTGAGCTATCGGCAGAATATCAACAACACTTCTGCACTAAGCGCTAAGAAGAACTCACCAAATTCTCGACAGTGCTGTATCCGATGCCTCTGTTGGCGCCAGTAATCAACCAGGAAGGCATGTTGTCTCGAGTCGGGTAGTTTTGAGGGAAGTTGTGAATGGAGTAGATGTAAAAGCTGAAGTGGTTCCTGATGATCCATTTGCAACAGACTCCTTGGTTTTATACGCGAACGATGGAACAGATTAGAATGCCGAAGACCTATAGGGTAGTTGTTGGATGAGTGAACGAGCTCGGGGATTGACTAACGGACACTCGATGAACAAGCAGTCGTGGAGGGAAACAAGGGCGATGCACTGCCAGCGGTCTGGCTTGAATAAGATCACCGAAGGCCCGAAGGCCGAGCCCGAAGGTTATTTGTGGCCTGAGCTTGGGCGCTTAAGCGAGAATGGGGGTGCGTCAGTTCTCAATTTCGTGATTTCAATTCCACATACGATGTGCTCTGTACCCAGACATCTGTACTACAGACTAAATATCTGAAAATTATCTGACAACCGCACTGTGACCACACTAGCACATAGATAATTCATTACAACTCTAATAAGCAATAGTAACCACTACATGTTTTGAAATACTTTCAACCTGACTCAAGGACCATACACATAAAGTAAGAAGGCATTCTGGAATAAGGAATGTAGAAAGAAAAATATCGAACAACATGCGAACATACAGGCAGCCGGAACACATATCGAGGCCCGGCCCGTCTGCCGTAATCTAAACGAGTTCGCCATCGATCGCACCTTCGTTCTGCTCTTATCTTGCGCTCGTCCGTGGATCTGGACTGTCCACGATCAAATTGCTGAAACGAACTGTAAGCATAGTCCCTGATAGATTTCTGTGAAAGGGTACTTACAAATAGAAATTTTCCCCCAGGTCTCGATTGCCCTTTTCTCCGTCTCCAACTGCTTCCAAAACTCGTCGCAGATCACCAAACGGCAGAACTGGAGCGCGGTACCGATCGCGACGCTGAGTATTTCCGGCCGACCCTTCATCCGATTCGCTAACTCATCGTAGAACCGCTCCCCGCCTAGCATCACCAGCAGCTGCAGGCTGCCCGGGATCTTATCAAAGCCAGGGATCGCCGTCGTCAGATCGCGGCCGTTCGCGTCGATGGCCGATGCCGAGGAGAGAGAGTGCAGGTGGATCTCGCGCGCTGGTTTCCACCGTAGCGTCCCGTGGATGTAGGCAGCGATTTCGGGATAGCGCTGCAAAAGGTCCCACTTCAAGTTCTCCGTCTTCAGTACTGCGGGCCCTTTATACTGCGCGACCTCCTGCCGCACTTGGTGGAGAACGATGCCATTCCAGTGCTGCATCTGGCACCTGTGCATCTGGCACCGGCGATATTGGCGGGAGCCGGCTGCGATGCGGGAGTAAGCCTGCTGGACTTCGGATGAGGATGCCGCGGTCGTCTGAGCGGCTCCAAGGAATGATGAAGGGTGTGTGCCAGCATGCGACGGTACTGACGGAGCCATCATCAGCGATGAAGATGGCTGCCACTCGACTGCTTGGGCATAAGGGTGATGGAAGGTCTTCGGCATTCCCGAGCCTGTCGCATTTCCGGGCGCCTGAGAGTGGGCGCCTATCCATGGCTCAGCCGCTTCCCTCTTCACGCTAAGACGTTTCAGACTGTTATCATTTGCAAGCTCAAGAGTGGAATAGGACCAACATACATCAGAGCAGGAAGTGCTAGGTTCGACGAGGACCCAGCGCTGCCGGCGACGGTGGCGCCCATCTGGCCACCTGCCGGCGAGCTCAGATTCAATTGTTGTATCATATCCCACTCTTCCGTGGAACTGGTATGGTCTGTCGAGATTGCAAAGTGATGGATGCGGTCAATCAGTACGATCTGACCAGCAAACATTAACGAGCGCTTACATAGGGCAACATTGCTCGCTTGAGGCTGTACCTGTCCGCCTCGCGATTCGGTTGAACGTGGTCGTTGTCGAGTATATGGCGCGAACGTACTCCCCATCGAAGGAACAGCAGGGGATCGTATGGGTCCTACCGCAGATCCGGTGCCACTCGATGGTCCAGCTTGACTCTGAGGATACGGATGGACGACGGCAGGTGCGGGTGCGTCGAACGGATTGGGACTGTCGTTGATGGCGTCCTGGGCGTCGGTGAAGTCAAAGAAGAAGGGGTAAGGATTGCCTGCGGACATGGCGAAGATTAGCTAGGTTGAGAAGATGGGTTGGAGATGGTGGGTTGTTTTTGAGGGAGTTGAACGCGTTGCTTTTAAGCTGTAAGGATCTTTACCCCTTCACCGCAGTGGTTGCGCGCGAAATTGAACCCTTTTTTCGTCGCCATTTGCTGGCGCAAGCACCCTGAGCTCTGGCTGCAACGTTGGCCTTTTCTGGTTGTGAAGTGCGCGTCACAAGACTTATTTTTTTCCTTCGTTCGTACATCAAGTACTGAGCGCTTGCAGGCCCAAAACTGATCGATTGTTTTATTTCTCGATCAGGCAAAGAGCGTGTTCTGCCTCGGAATAATCGTCGACAGCCCGCAGCTCGGTATTACTGAGTTAGTGAGCTTTGATCAGTATCACTGCCCCGGCTGTAGACACGAGGACCGCGTCGCGCCTCGCGTTTGGAACACGCCGAATATGGACAAAGACCCTTATACAAGCGCAAGATATAAAACGTTCAGAATGTAAATGAGGTTTGGATGAACCAGAGAGCGGGCCTGAAAACGGTAGGGGAACACCCAGTTGGCTTCAAACTGCATTTAAATTCGAGCCACGAGGGTGACAATGGGATGCAAATTTACGTGCATAAGTTTCGATATTGGAGACCTCAAATGGACAACAGTTGGATAGAATTTATGCCTATAACAATCAGCAATACAGATCTGTTAAGTAATTAGCTTGCGACGGGTGGAGTAAAGGTATCACCATTGCCGAATCTAGAACCATATATATACATACGCGCGCACTCGAAGCAAAAGAAAAGAGAAAAAATCCAAGTCGTGGTAAAGGTACAACATTGCACAAGTGATTGAAGCGGCGAAGTGTGTAGAAAGTGAGAATAAATGTGATCATGATGACGGACGAGAAAGAAAAAAAGAAGAGTAATAACACATCGCAAGTCGAAATTAACAACAAATCCAACGCTGATGGCCCGAAGCATCTGGCTAGGGTCTCAACAACGCCTTCCGCGCCTCTTCGCTCGCCTTGCGCGCGCTAGCCAACGACGGCCGCGCCGCACTGTCTCCAGCGCTCGTCCCCATCCCTACCGCCCCGCCGTCCTGCTCCCCAGCCCCCGCCGCCGCGACCTGGACGCCAAGTTCTGGGGCGCCGTCGCCAGCCCCTGCCGCCGGCCCGCACTGTTCGCCGCCGCCACGGCGCGCAGGAGGAGCCCGCTGCTCGCGCGCCGTTTCGCCTTGGTCGCCGACGACGTCGTTTCAGTCGCGGTGGTAGTCGAGCTCGCACTCGCGTTCGGGCGTGCAGAAGCGGTCGACGCGGACGCGTTGGTCGTGCTATTCCCATTCGCGCTCGATGACGCTGCGGTGAAGTTGGGGTGGGCGATCGACCCGGCGGCCTTGACGCTGATCCCCTTGTCGGCCCTCTCGCCGCGCTTCAAGAACGGACTTGGCAGGTTCTCCTCGTCCGCGATATCGTACTCCGGCGCGGGCGCCGTCCCAGGGAAAGGAACAGGCACCGCCGCCGTCGTTTTGCCGGCGGACGCCGCTGCCGACGTCGAGGCGGCCGAGCGGAGGTTGGTGTTGCTCGTCGAGGGCCGCAGGTGCGGATGCGGCAGCGGCTTGGGCTGCACCGCGTTCTGCTGTTGCTGTTGTTGTTGCGGGTGCTGCTCCCGCGCTGCGTCCGCCGCCGCCGCCGCCGCCGCCACCGACGTTGTCGACTTCCCATTCGCCGACGACCGACCCGACGTGCGGATCGACGGACGCCGGATACGCGTCGGCGGAGGTCCAGCGACGAGCTGCTGCGCTGCTGCCTGGGCCGCTGGTTGTGCGTTCGCCGCAGAGGCACCGCTCGACGCGGACGACGTCTCGGACACGTCATCGCGCTCGCGCTCCCGCGACTTGCCCATCGTCTTCTCCCGCTGCGTGCGCAGGCTCGGGCTCGGCGGCAGCCCCCCCTCCTCCTCCTCTCCATCCTCGCCGTCCTCCTCCGCGCCCGCCTCCCGCGCCTTCCCCGATATGCTGCCCTTCTTCGCGCCGCCCTCCTCAAAGTCGAAGATCCGCCCGAAGTTCAGCCCCACACGCGGGCTCTTCTCGAACAGCGCCACGAGCTCGACCGCGCTCGGGCGCGGCGTCCTGAGCGCGGCGTGGAAGGCCACCCGGTCCGCCGCCGCGCCGGTGCCCTGCCCGATCTGGGGCGTGGCGACGGGCTCGCCTGTCGCGGTGAGCACGACGCCCTTCATCGCGCTCATGGGCGGCCAGTTGGCGGGCGGACACCGCGCAGCGGCGGGCGTGGCGAGCGCGGAGAGGGTAGGCTGCGAAAGTGAAGGGAAAGAGGCGGGTGCTGGTTGCTCGGAAGGCTGTTGAGCGGAGGAGGATGATGATGCAGAAGAAGATGATGAGGCCTGTGTTGGTGGAGGTTGGGTGGCGGGTGCAGGGTTGGCGGAGGATGCGGTTGCGCGGCGCGTCCGTGTTTGTGTGGTGCTCTTTTGCGCTGCGCGGGTTAGTGGGTCGAGGACGTTCTTCACTTCTTCTAGAGGGCTCTTTTCTTTACGACCTAGATCACAAAGCAAGATTAAGCCATGTCGCGAAATTAGGCAGAAAAAAAAACGGAAACATACCTTTGGCGTTGGCCCCATTTTGCACTTTCCTAACGGCAGCATCAACTTCCTTCTTCGCCTCCGCCAACCTCGACTCCGCCTTCCTAATCTCCTCCTCCCTCTGACTAAGCTCCTCCTCAATAGCCGCCAACTCCACCTCCCGCCTCCTCACCGCCTCCTCCACCTCCCTCTCCCTTCTCCTTACATCCTCCTCCACCTTCCTTCTCCCCTCCTCCACCTCCCGCTCCCTTTCCCGCAAGAGCGCCTCCATCTCCGCCTCCCGCGCGCGCACCGCGGCCATGACGTCCTCCTCCCTGGCGCGCACGGCATCCATGATCTCCTCCTCCCTCAAGGCGATCGCCCGCGCGACTTCGGCCTCGCGCTGCATCACGAGCGCGCGCAGCTCCGCCTCGCGCGCGGCGACCGCCGCCTTCACCAGCGCCTGCACTTGCGGGTCCGCCGCGTCCGCCTGCGCAGTCGCAAAAGGGGATTGTGTCTGCGCCGGCGGCGTCGTGCTCTGCTGCTGGGCCTGCGCCAACAACTGCTGCAGCCTTACGACCTGGCCGTCCTTCTCCTGCAGCGCCGCATGCAGGCGGCGCTCGTTCTCCGCCCCCGCGTGCAGCCGGCGCTCCGCCTCCTCCAGCGCGCCCTCGCGCGCGAGCACGTCGCGCTCCTTCGCGGCGACCGCCGCGCGGTGCGTCTTCACCGCCGCGAGCATCTTCTCCGTCTCCTGCACCTTGCTCACGAGCTCGAGGCGCTCGTGCTGCAGGAGCTGCGCCGCCGAGGGGCGCATCGCGGGCTGTAGGGAAGGGGGTGGGGTCAGCTTTTTGGGTACCAGATGCGCATGGGAAAGGGGGAGGGGCTTACGTTGAGGTTGAGCATGGACTTGATGACGGAGGTCAGGGCTTGGGAGTACCCGCGCGGCAGAGGCGGGATCCGGCCGTTCCTAAAAGACGACGAAGGAAGGAAATCAGCACGCAAAGGTCGGGGCGGGATGACACGAAGGAGGCGGCGAAGGGAGGAGCACGGACCTGATGAATATGCTCAGCTCACTATGTGTCTTCGCCTCGTGGAACGGGGGCTTGAGCGCGCAGAGCTCGTAGATGAGGCACCCGAGCGACCAGATGTCGGATTTCGAGTCGTACGCTTTTTCTTGCATGAGTTCTGGAGACATGTAGTACGGTGTCTGCGCAGGATAGGACGAGGATGAGCCGATAGACAATAATCGAGCGAGAAAAAGCACTACGCACCCCGACATACGTGTTCGCAAAGCTCGCCTGTGGGAGCGCCTTCGACAGCCCGAAATCGCCCAGCTTGACGGTATGATTCTCATCCAAGAAGACTGCCCATCCATCAGCCTCCTATACTCGAACCGCACACCCAGACGAAAACGCACCGTTATCAGGCTTCAAATCGCGATGCAGGATCTGCGGCCGCCGCGCGCCGCCGCCCTGCGCCTGCTGCCCAAAGTCCACCGTGTTCCCGCTGCTCGAGCGCCCGTGGCCGTTCGGGTGGTGGCAGTGCTGCAGCGCGTGCAGGATCTGGAAGAAGTAGCCCCAGATGGTGTCCTCCGGGATGGGCCGCCCCGCGCGCGCGGCGTGCTTGATGACGGTGGAGAGGTCGCCGCCGCCGCAGTACTCCATGAGGATGTAGAGGATGCCCGCGTCGCGGTCGACGTAGCGGTCGTGGTAGCGCACGATGTGGTCGTGGTGCAGGTCTTTGAGGATGTTCCTGTGGCGGGGGTGGGTTGGGTGGGGGAGGTGGGTGGGAGGTGGAGGGGGGGACTTACACTTCGGCGACGATCTGCTTTCTGTCGCGCTCCGTCATGCGCTCGAAGTTGAGTTCCTTTCGTGCGAATATCTGCCACCGACAATGAAGACGAGAGCCTTGATGCATAAAGGGAAAAACCTACCAAGCCATCCGACTTCCGTCGCACCTTGCGAATGATGCCAAAGGACCCGTTGCCAATGACGTCGAGGGACTCGTAGTTCTCGAGGAAGGGGGGTGGTGAAGATGTCATGTTGGTTCTTTTGGGTTATCGTGGTCGTCTGGTATGATGTATCTGATGGTATGGTATATCGTGTGGAGACGGGTGGTCTGTCGCTCGTCTCGAGGTTCGTTTCTCGTCGTGTAGCCGTCGTTGGTGGCCGTCTAGTGGTCGTGAGCTTGAAGGAGCGAGCGGAGGGTGGTGGGGAGTGGAACAAGAGGGTAGCGCAGAGGAATGGAGAACGAAAATTACAGGACCGCCACCGACACCGGGCCCTGGCCATTCAACACACACGTGATCGCGTTCGTCTTTCGACGCGTTGCAACCGGCCCTGCGCCGCTCTGCCTCCTTTCAGCGGACAATGGGCCTGTGGCATCGCCAAGATCTGTGCATGACGCGAATGCCTACATGGACGCCGGCTGGCGACTACCGCTGGGCGCAAAAAGCTGGTATGGGACTTGGTTCAAGTCTGAATTTGGGAATTTTTCCAGGTTGTACTCTGGAATGCTTTGGACCTCGGACAATTACATACTTCATGCCCTATACATCGGACCCAAGCATGTAATAGCTGCGGTTCGTATCCAAGGAATGTGGCATACTACTTACTTAAATCGATAGCCTCCTCGCCGCTCGGATAGTGGGCCAGTGGTATTGCATTATCATCAATGACAGTTCATAGCTGCCTACAGACGTCGTAATGGTATACAGCACAACATCGCAGAACGACGTATAGAGTTTCGAATACCTATCTTTGCAATAGCAATAGCAGCATCGGTAGCATCCTCAAGTTCGATTATGAGCGGCAAAGAATGGACGTTACTGACCCATTGAACGGTGGTAAGTAGCCCTAGACTATTCACATACTTACACCAGATAAGATTATGGATACCGTCGCCATTAGGAAGAGACTCCGTATGTATCTCCCTTCATTGAGAAAAGAAAGTTTGCCCCGGATTCCGGAACGATGCAGGGTCCGGGAGTGTAATATTAAAACATAGTCTCTGTACAAGCTGGAGTAGGAAATCCTTGCACAAACCCAACTACCATCAGCTTGGATGGGATCTTCTCCTTAGTTTCTTCTCCCACTTGTTCCGGTAACCATTTTGTGATTTATGCACAGCCCAGTGCGGTGGAATCGCCTCATGTTCAACTCGTGTTGTTCAAGCGCCTTCATCTGGATGGTTTTCAGCCCCACCGTATCACATACTACTTTATGCAGCTATGGCGGTGCTCCGCCGTAGCTACACATTGACGCTATGAGTAAGCAGGGGGTCAATGTACGAGGAATCGAAGCATATTTGAGTTCCATCCCAAGGGTGGCCTTGGTTCCGCAAAGCGAATCGAATCTGAGAGTGGCTTCGGCACTGATGCGGTTAAGCATCGACGACCTGCCGAAAGCAGCACCCTTGGACAGTGCAAATCGAACCAATCCCACCCTTGGAGAATAATACTATGATGATCCTTCTACCAGCAGTGCCGCGGGCTCGACGCGAGGAACATGATATTATGGCAGACGTATCCGAGTCGTAAATTCGATGCAATCGCAATCTATCTAGATTGGTAGTCTAATCCATCTCATCGTAGTGTCTAGAGGATAGAAGTATTGGCGGCGAATTCAGCAAGTCATCAGCTATTAATTCCTTGAGTAGTCGAAACTCGACTAGCCTGGGATGCACAATCCTAAGTGTCTTAAAGAGTCATCTTCCTTCGCTCGCCCAGATAAAATCAATTGATTTCCAGACTCCACGTCATCTCCACTATGCACGCGTTGCATATTTCAGGGTATCCACACATTGACATGGTCCACAAAAACTAAACACCCCACAAAACAAACAACGAAAGAAAGAAACCAAGTCCGAAAAAGAAAAAGAAAACATGCAATAGAAGACGGGGAAAAACGACTGATGCGACGCCGACTGGAATCTGTGATACTAGATGGTGTGTATATGTAAGTGAAAGCGACGAGAAAAGTTATTGGACTTAGAAAGAGGATGTATGTAATGATGCGGATTGGGGCGTGATGAAGAAGATGGTATGATGTATGTGAGGGGAATATTTAGCCAGCTAGTTGGTGGTGGTGCAGGACGAATCGAACCTGTAAGAAACAGAAGGGAAACGGTATCAATGTGACGCGTATTTTCCGAACGTTGGGAATTTTCAGGTCCAAGGCTGATAACGTCGGCGAAATCCATTGGTCTAGGGTCTAGCGCATCCCAGCGTACCCAACAGCCGCAGAGCCGCTTCTCATCCCCTTCTTCTCAGGGGACGCCGGCCGCGACCGCGACGGCACGTCCGCCCACGGCGACGGCTCGTCAAAGTCCAGTCCCATCTTACCCCCATGCGCCGCCGGCGCATTTGCGCTCCTGCTCACAGCGGCGGGCGCTGTAGCGGGCAACGGAGGCGCATCGCGAGAGCGGGGTGTAGGCTGCATCTCTTCCGCTTCGTCGGCGGTAGGAGACACGACAGAGAGCGAATGCGGCCTGCTTGGAACTACCGGTGAGCGGGAGGAGGGCGAAGCGGATGGGGACGGGGACGGTGGGAGGGGTGGGTAGTAACTGGAGTCCATAGAGGTCGGTCGGGATTTGATTGCGGTCCGTGACGACGACCGCGAGTGGGTTGGCATCGCCGGCTGGGGAGAGTAGATACGGAGGTGCGTGTTCTCGCCTTCGACGAGCATAAGGGCGCTCCGTAACGCCTCCTTTTCGAGTCTGAGCTCCTTGAGCTCTTCTTCTGTCTCTGCACGCATCTTTCGCTCGGTGGCCACCATTTTGTTCGCCTGCCATGATTATTAGTCTACTGAAGAGCAAGAAATAGCCTGGATGCGCACCTCTTCGAATAAGGCCTGTGACAGCGACTCGAGTTCTTCCTCCAGCGCGTTTTTCTGGTCAGAAATGGTCTTGCGCGCCGCACGCTCCTTCTCCAGTTCAGCGGTGAGATCGTCCAGTTCTTTGTACCGCAGCGACGGTAATGACGGCGACGTCAAATGAAGCACCTGAGGCGAGCCGCTGGCCGACTCTTGCCGACTCGGGGGCCGTGATGTCGCGGTGGCAGGCGACGCACTGCTGAACCGGAACTTGAAGAACCGGTTGTCCTGCGCCGCAGAGGGCGGCGGCGACGAATCCACAGGGTAGTCCAAGGACTGCGACCGCTCGAACGAAGTGCGGGACTCGGCGCTGCCGCTGTCGCGCCCGCTCGTGCGGCGCCAGCCGACGTCCTTGGACTGCCCCGATGTGTCCCGCTTCAGTGCGTCCTCGAGCATCTCGTTGTTCGCGATCACGAGCTGCAGGTTCGACTTGGCGACGTTCAGCTGCACCTCGAGATCCGCCTGGGTCTTGTACGCCTCGCTCAGCAGCGAGGACTGTGAGGGTCGGATTCGGATCAGCCGCTATCGATAGGTGTGATCATGCGGGCAACGACGCACCAGTTCCGAGACCCGGGTGATGACCATGCTCAGGGCGTAGCGCAGGTCGTCCTCCTGCCCATCTGCGTGCACGCGGCGCGCATCGTGCAGCTCCTCCTCGACCTTGAGAAAGATGGGGTGCGAGGCTGACCGCTGCTGGGTGGCGTTCAGATTGAGGCTGTCCGACCGTCGTGGGATGCCATTGGCATTGTGAGGGAGTTTGGATGGGAAATGGATCATGCTGAGAGGTCCTCGTCGTCGTCGTACGAGTCGGAAATGGTCGACCTTGTTCAGAACCAGGACACAGAGGGTGTCACAGCGTGACAGTTCCTGAAGCTGTGTTTTCCGTTGCCTTTGTTACTCTCACCACGACCATGCGTTAGTCCGTCAGCATTCTAGCCTTCAATGCAGCCTCTTGCACTTCGAATATCCCCAGCAATACTGCCTAGGTCTTGTGAGTATACCATTTTGCACTCGTATGATAGGTCTCTTGAATTTCCTCACCTAGAACGCAGTTTTGGGCAGACGTTTCTTAGCTTTGCGGTACTTCAACTTCAACTTTGAGCCAGCAGCGTAATGGATGAAAGCGATCGGGCCCATCGCTGACGATGATTTGCTGCAGATAGTGGGCATATACACCAGACAGGCCCTGGATGCGTGATCTTCTATCAATTTAGTCGATGACGAACTACATACCCTTCTTGGATGGCGGCAAATATACACTTGCATCTGAAGGGTGAGTCTCGTCTCTACATCCGGATCGCTAACCTTTTCTTCTTGGTAAAGAATACCTGGCATCAGCATACATCGCCTACACCGGCTCGCGTTCGGAGAGCACACCCCATCTCAGGCTGCACTTGCGTCGACGGCAGAATGTTTGCAAGGGTGGGACTGTGATTAGCCTATATCAGAGTGCGCGTAGAGGCCTGCGAAGGCCCAACGCTCTCGTCGACGGCTAGCGTTCTGAACGCTTTCATTCACGCTCTCGGATTTCTTGGAAATGGTTTTACATATCGCACCCTTACATACAACATATGTCGCTGATTCTTCAACTCCCGCTGATCGAACGATTTGACCACATAGCTGTTCTATGTACGTACATATCCAATGATCCTCCAACACGCTTTGACGATAGCCACTGGCTGATAGGTTCTGCAGAGTAGCATCGGGCACACCTCTAAGCTCAGGTTCCGCTATGCAGTACTCACAAACAATCCCCTATGCCCTTCACTTCTTCGAGCAAACTACAGCGCTAGCTTGACAGCGGTTACTCGTCTAATTGGCGTCATGGCTATACATATATCTGGTCTTGTGGCTTGTGGGTCAACTGTTTAATTCGCTTCTGTCGGCAAACATACAGCTGCAAGATTGGAATGCTTCACTATCTGTGCGGTAAGACTTGAGAGATATTTCCTAAAAAGGCTTTGTAGATCTCATTTATGAATACGTGATTCTGTAACGTATATCCCTAAATTCCTCGAGTTATCTTTTTTGCACCATCTTTTTCATTCATGGATTCAAAGTGAATTGAGGATGTTGCCCCTTCGAGCTTGCGCGCCTACCGACCTGAATGTACTAAATTGGCAATATCGAAAATTATGCACGTAAATTTGTATCTCACTATCACCGTCGTGGTTTCGAAACTAAACGCTACACACTTAGGCCCACTATCTGGTTCGCTTCGACCTCTGAATCATTTTTTTTTGGTTTTGAATTCTGGCCACCCTTTATGTTGCGCTTGACCAAGGGTCCTTGCCTATATTCGGCGTATCCCAAACGCGAGGCGCGACGCACAGTCGAGGTGCGGTCTTTCGCCGATTTCGCCGAGGCAGAACATGCCTTTTGCCTAATCAAGAAATAAAAATAAAAAACAGTGCGATATCACTTGTCGCTTGGTACACAACATGCCGCTATCATGATGATCTCTGGCGTAGAGATATTACCGTTTCTGTATCATCAGCCCTGTAAAGTAGTGCGCATGTACTTTTGAGGACCGAGTCATGAATTGGTCAAGGGCGAACAATGGGGAAAAAAGAATCTTGTGATGTGCACTTCATTAATCACAAGAGATGTTAACATTGCGACCAGAGTTCAGGGTGCATGCGCAAGTCAAAGATGGTGAAGAAAAAAGTTCAATCCGAGCGCAATCGATGCGACGAAGGGGTAAAGAGCCTTACAGCTTAAAAGCAACGCATTCCTCCCTAAAGAAATTCACCCCACCTTTCCAACCCATCTTCTCAACCTAACTAATCTTCGCCATGTCCGAAGGCAATCCTTACCCCTTCTTCTTTGACTTCACCGACGCCCAGGACGCCATCAACGACAGTCCCAATCCGTTCGACGCACCCGCACCTGCCGTCGTCCATCCGTATCCTCACAGTCAAGCTGGACCATCGAGTGGCACCGGATCTGCAGTAGGACCAATACGATCCGCCGGTGTCCCTTCGATGGGGGGTCCATTCGCGCCATATACTCGACAACGACCGCGGTCAACCGAATCGCGAGACGGACAAGGGCAGCCTCAAGCGAGCAATGTTGCCCTATGTAAGCGCTCGTTGATTTCTGCTGGTCAAATCGTACTGATTGACCGCATCCATCGCTTTGGGATCTCGACAGACCGCGCCAGTTTCGCAGAAGAGTGGAACGCGGTTATTGCGTTTCAATCTGAGCTCGCCGGCAGCGGTGGGCAGATGGGCGCCACCGTCGCCAGCAGCGCTGGGTCCTCGTCGAACCTAGCGCCTCCTGCTCTGATGTACGTTGCTCCGATTCCACTCTTGAGCTTGCCAATGCTGATAGTCTCCGGTGTTTTAGCGCGAAGAGGGAAGCGGCTGAGCCATGGACAGGCGCCCACTCTCTGGCGCCGGGAAATGCGACAGGCTCGGGAAGGTGGACACCCTTCCATCAATCTTATGCAGGCGCCCAAGCAGTCGCATCGCAGCCATCTTCATCGCTGATGATGGCTCCGTCAGTACCGTCGCATGCTGGCGTACATCCTTCGCCATTCCTTGGAGCCGCTCAGACGACCGCGGCATCCCCATCAGTCCAGCAGGCCTACTCCCGCCTCGCAGCCGGCTCCCGACAATATCGCCGGTGCCAGATGCACAAGTGCCAGATGCAGCACTGGAATGGCATCGTTCTCCACCAAGTGCGGCAGGAGGTCGCGCAGTATAAAGGGCCCGCAGTACTGATGATGGAGAACTTGAAGTGGGACCTTCTGGAGCGCTATCCCGAAATCTCCGCCTACATCCACTGGACGCTACGGTGGAAACCAGCGCGCGAGATCCACCTGCACTCTCTCTCCTCGGCATCGGCCATCGACGCGAACGGCCGCGATCTGACGACGGCGATTCCTGGCTTGGATAAGATCCCGGGCAGCCTGCAGCTGCTGGTGATGCTAGGCGGGGAGCGTTTCTACGATGAGTTAGCGAATCGGATGAAGGGTCGGCCAGAAATACTCAGCGTCGCGATCGGTGCCGCGCTCCAGTTCTGCAATTTGGTGATCTGCGACGAGTTTTGGAAGCAGTTGGAGACGGAGAAAAAGGCGATCGAGACCTGGGGTGAGACTTTCTACTTGTAAGTACCCTTTCACAGAAAGCTATCAGGAAGTATGCTTACAGTTCGTTTCAGCAATTTGATAGTGGACAGTCCAGATCCACGGACGAGCGCAAGATAAGAGCAGAACGAAGGTGCGATCGATGGCGAACTCGTTTAGATTACGGCAGACGGGCCGGGCCTCAATATGTATTCCGGCTGCCTGTATGTTCGCATGTTGTTCGATATTTTTCTTTCTACGTTCCTTATTCCAGAACGCCTTCTTACTTTATGTGTATGGTCCTTGAGTCAGGTTGAAAGTATTTCGAAACATGTAGTGGTCACTATTGCTTATTAGAGTTTGATTAGAGTTGCAATGAATCATTTATGTGCTAGTGTGGTCATGACACAGTGTGGTTGTGCAGCCACAAATAACCTTCGGGCTCGGACGCTCCTTGACCCCGAACCACCATGTCCCAGTGGAACTCCCACGGTTGGATTATGGTACCCCGGGTTGAGCTGGACTCCATAGTGCCCCCCATACAGAAAGGTGGCCAATGTGCCGCCTTTCCAGTTTCTGGCACTGAGTCCAGGCAACATCAGCAGCTCCCGGGGACACCACCCAGCGTCGTACTAGACGCGAGGAGAGCCATCGAGCCCCAACAACCTGCGCACGTCGAAAAATATGAACCAGAATTAGTGCTGACCGACACGTGATGGACTCTGAGTCCAGACCCGCCGGGTAATAAAAGCCACCCGCAGCCGGGAAACGCGATAAGCGGCCATATGACACCAAAAGAAGCAGCGTCACCACTGCTCCCGCTTAGTCAAAGCTTAGCAAGACTAATCCCAAAAGAACCACACCCAAGTAAAGCACAAATTGAGCACACAAGACACATGTAATCACATCTGGGCGAAGTTAAATAGCTCAGGCCGCCTTACAAAAGGGATTACACTATGCTCCACGTAATGTCCCCACACTCCTTACGACACGATCCCTATCCCTCAATTCCCCTAAGGCTGGACACGAGTAGTGTCTACTTGCAGGTACCTGTGAGTCAACTCGTGGGAATACTTGCAAGTATACTGACTCGCGGATCCGGATCACTCGTTCCCACGGGTATGTCCGGATCCGAGTATGGATTTCCGGGATAGCAAATACTTGTGCAAGTACTTGTGGATATTGATATATTTAATTCTCTATGGCACTAATGATCATATTGCTAAATTTTATCTAATTGTGACTCTAAGAAATATTTGACATGGTAATATCTGGGTAGTATAATTCAGAGAAGACAAAAATCAGTGGAAAAATGAGTGAGAAACAACTAAAATACTAGCCAATGCAGTGGTTGAGCGCATTTTGTAATATCTCAATCAATTCTCAGCCAAATATTATGGTTGTATGCTTGTTAAAAAGGTAGTTTAAATATCTAACTGTACGCCAATTTGCGAAAGGACGATGGCTATATTAAACGAAGCATAGGCAAAAGCGTCTTTAAAGTAGTCAAAAAGAGTAGAAAACATAGATACTACTATAGCTCAGCCAAATGTTGCTCAAATATTAAGGTCTAAATTGTATCCTGTGGATCTACATGTCTTCTATTTATGTGCAGGTTTGCAAAAGGTACGGGCGGTTGACGTTTGAACTGCAGGTAAAAGCGTTTTTAGACGCCCAAAGTACTTACTTAAATCAAATTATTAATAACTTTGTCAATTCTTATGCTAAAAATACAATCTTGGCATCGTTCGAAAGGACTTTTAGAGTTCTATAGGTCTATACAATTTATTTAATACATGATGCTTTGCAAGTACTTGCAAGTTTACCTGTAAGTACTCATCTCTACTTGTAAGGCAACAAGTACTTGCATACTTGCCAATACTTGTGAGTAAATACTCGCGGATCCGAGTCATCCGTGGGAAACTACTTGTACGGATCCAAGTATGAGATTTTAGGACTTCAATACTCGCGAGTAAGGATCCGCGAGACTCGCGAGTATACTCGTGTCCTGCCTTAATTCCCCCTGCATACTGCAAATAGCCACTAAGAGTGCCCGCGCTGAGCTAAACCCTTGGCCCCCATATCCGGAGCTGCGAACCAATCTGTCCTCTCATACTCCAGCTATAAAAATCCAAGTTTAATGAAAAACCAAACCGAAGCAAATAAAACCACATACCAGACCATGTTTCGGAGAGAACAGGGGCAGGAAGCGGTACTTGAAGCTATAGGCGATCTGCCCACATATCCCAAAACTGAACCAACAGACTGGGACCACCAACGTGATGAAGGAATCTACCCCCAGGCTAATTCCGCGGCCAAGCCCTCGTCCGAGACCCCCATATCCTCCCTAATGCGGACCTCAACAAAGGCGCTATCCTGATAAATGAACTCGGTCACTTTCCCCATCTGCATAGGGGGAAATCCTGCCCTCCGCCTGTGGTCATATATCCACACCACGTCCCCCAACCGCACCCCCCTCTTTGCCCTCTCCCCCATCACCCATCTCTCATGAAACTGGTGGCGGCTACCACCATAAATAGTGACGCGTTGGTAGCTCATGGCTGCGAAGATATCAAGGGTCCCCATAGTGGACTCCACGCTTCAGAACGAGTAAGAAGAAATGAAGGTGATACTGAAAGAATGACGAGGCCTATAGGGAAACTAGGCAATAGATTATAGCGAAACATCATAAGCACCTGCTCCTTATAAAGGCCAGAAGCCCCAAACCCTGAGCACAAACCCAATTATGCAATTAAGTCAACCACCATTCCAGCCCCGAAAAAACATCTGAAACCCACACTAAGCAATAGATAGTACATCCCACATCACACACCACTAGCTGACCCTAGAACCCAATGGTGCCCTACCTCCAAGACCCCCAAGACTATCAAATAAACACCTCCCCCCCTCCCCTATCTCCCCCTGAGACCACCCTAAGATCACGTCAAAGCTGCCTGTAGCGAAACAGCCATAAGCTACAAATGTCTACCACCTGGGGCCCCATGCACACAAGACCCCAATATGGGAACCAGGGAACATTACAAAGTAAAACAAAATAGGCAACATGCCCAATGATTTGCCCATGATACAAGGCCTGTGATGGCGAGGAGCTACGGCCCGGGTGCTCCGGCCGGGCCCCTCTTCCCGGTGGACCCGACCCAATTGCCATTGGAGCACCTGACTAGGTCCAGCCTTGTCTGTTAATATTCTACATGGAATCATGTCAACTAGGGAAACATAAATGTTGCATCCAGCTTCCTAACTAACATGCACAGCCACTCCACCAAGCTGAGTTTAAAGACATTCCACTTTTGGCAGGTGGTCTTTGCTGGTCACTGGGGGCGGTGATGGTGATCACTGGAGGCTGTGCACTTGCTCACCATGCTCAACAGTGCCCCGCACTCGTCGTCGCTGTTGTCAGGGTCATCCCAAAGTGGAAATACCAAAAATAACATTTTTCCACTATTGGTGGGATTGCAGCTGGGCAGCTGGTCCGCTCTGTTTGGGGCCCTTTGGGACAATTTTATATCGATATATGCGGATTTTGATTCTGAATACAACCGTAAAATTTTCATATTAATAGCTGCAATGGTTGACGCGCTAGACGCGAATTACTGATGGCGTAAAATTAGCGCCCACAAAGAATATTGCTTTCCTCCGCAACCGCCCAGTCGTTTTGCATGATCTTAAGTGGTATCTAGAGGTGTTAAACGTGCGCTTCGAACGCGTCCATGATCGTAATTTTACGTCCGTTCCTCGCTCCGTAAAACGCTCCGGATATATTTACGCTCGCACCGCTTTCCCGCCAGCTACGCGTTGAATATCCGCGCGCATATTATATTGTAAAATAGGTTAATATTACACCTTTCCAATGGTACCCTACTCGTTTGTATTGGAACATTCTACGCGGCGTTATTCACGAAATGGTTGTTTAATTATAGCAGGGGAACCACAAATCGCCTCAGCGAGCGCTTAGGCGCGTTGCCATCTGCTAAATTTATTGGATTTAATGACACATCGACTTTGGGGATCAGACGCCGGGAAGGTACTGAACCAGATGCTGGGCTGGCATGGATATTGGCTGGCTGGCAGGCATGATTCTATATTTAGTATTCGGGCCGAGCACGTGTCTGTTGGCTGCATGCCCGGTATATGCACCTGGGTTGGCTCGCTCAATATTGGGCGCTTAGGCACCATAATATACAGAAAGATTCATAATTTTACACTGATTTCGAATCTAAAATTTTCATATCAATAGCTGCATTCGTTAGGGCGCTAGAAGCGAATTACTGATGGCGCTTAAAATGCGCCCACAAAAGATGGCTTGTTTCTCATGAACCGGCGCTCCGTTTTGCACAATCTAAATTGCAATATATAGATATCAATAAGACCTTTCCAACGCGATACTGATCATAATTCTCCGTCCTTTACCCGGCCCATAAAACGGCCCGCGCTATTTTGCACTCCTACATTAATAGCACGAGCTACGGGTTGAATATCCGCACAATACTTCACCATAAAATAGCTAAATAACAGATCTTTTGAACGCGGTCCTATACACCCTCTGTGAGCGACTTCCCATGGCTCCAGCAAGGAATTGATCTCGCATTAAATGGCGCGGGAACCGCATACCGCGCCGGCGCGTACTTAGGCGCGTTGAAATCGCCTGATTTTACTGGATTTAATGACGCCTTTATCATGGAATTCGGAGGCCGGGAAGGTAGTGAACCAGACATGGGCGGGTATGGATATTGCCTTCCTGGCCGGAATGGTACTATTTTTAGGCTTGCCGTGCTCGGCATCACCCAATTCGGGCGCAGAATAGTGGCACCCTCCCCCTCCCCCCCATATTAGAAATTCGATTCCTCCCTCAATTCTTATCCAATCCTTTTGTTCTTTTTTGTATTATTTTATATAGATACGGTACTATACGCCTACGCCATTGATACGTTATTGTATTGCATGCAGCATGTGTTATTTTAATATCGCGCTTTTTTCAGTATTATATTGGGGCTTTTCACTGCATTTGGGATGCTTATTAGCATATATAAAGCGGTGAATAGGTAGAGGTACATATTTAACACATTTCTTGGTAGCTTAGCACCAAAATAAATGCTGACCTATAGGGTTACACACATGAAAATTGGATTGGGGTACTTTCTCCTTGATGTACTCATATCTCAACCAATACCATAGCTACAAGTAAGTTCAAGGGCACATTAGCATGTTAACCATGCTGCCTCTAACTCTATTAATCGACGATTGTTCTCCAAATGCATTGTGTCAGCTATATCAGCAGAATGATTAAATCTAGTAGAAAACATGAAATATACATCCGGCACATTCAATTATGTTTGGAATATTGTGATATTCGGAGTGACTATATTACCATATCTACCACCTAACATATCCAAAAGTTAGACAAGGAGAGTAAGAACTGCACCCTACAGAGCCAAATATGTCGCGACCTACCCACATATTTTTGATGTATGACTTGATTCATAGATATCCCTATGATCTAAACACCTCAAGTGGTCTAGAATATGCTCTGATGAATAACTTTTTTTTAAAATGCCTATGTTAAGTGAGATTGGTGTCTAGTAGCTATGATAAGCATATTACACTATATTTGGAGTAGTAACAGTATATAGATATGCATGAATTTTCTGACATTTTCAAGAAATCGAAGAATTTTGCGATGTTTTGCTATCTAGAGGTCGCAATTCTTTTACTGGTCTTTCAAAATTTGGTCAGGTAATTTTACCTATGCTATAGAGTACTCCTTGAAAATCGTGTAATTTTAGATGCATAACTACATTCACAGGGCGATATTGTTCTGTATTTATTGTATTTAATCATTCTGGTGTGATCACTGGAGTAGTTGGTGTGTGTCAGAATATTGTATAATGAAATATTTGATAGGCCTTGCTACCGTTTTAACGCACTCCTGTTTCTGTCTGTAGTGACAATATTGGCTGAGATATGGGTACATAAAGGAGAAAGTACCCCAATCCAATTTTCATGTGTGTAACCCTATAGGTCAGCATTTATATTGGTTCTAAACTACCAGAACATGTGTTAGATATGTACTTTTTTTTATTCACCGCTTTATATATGCTAATAAGCATCCCAAATGCAGTGAAAAGCCCCAATGTAATAATGAAAAAAGAGCGATATTAGGATAACACATGCTATATGCAATGCAATAATGTATCAATGGCATAGGCGTATAGTACCGTATTTATATATAATAATACAAAAAAGAACAAAAGGATAGGATAAGAATTGAGGGAGGAATCGAATTTTCAATATGGGGCGGAGGGGGAGGGTGCCACAATTCTATGCCCGGATTGGGTGATGCCGAGCGCGGCAAGCCTAAAAATAGTATCATTCCGGCCAGCAATGCAATATTCATGCCAGCCCCATGTCTGGTTCACTACCTTGCTGGCCTCCGAATGCCATGATCCAGGTGTCATTAAATCCAGTAAAATCAGGTGATTCCAACGCGCCTAAGTACGCGCCGGCGCGGTATGCGGTTCCCGCGCCATTTAATGCGAGATCAATTCCTTGCTGGAGCCATGGGAAGTCGCTCACAGAGGGTGTATAGGACCGCGTTCAAAAGATCTGTTATTTAGCTATTTTATGGTGAAGTATTGTGCGGATATTCAACCCGTAGCTCGTGCTATTAATGTAGGAGTGCAAAATAGCGCGGGCCGTTTTATGGGCCGGGTAAAGGACGGAGAATTATGATCAGTATCGCGTTGGAAAGGTCTTATTGATATCTATATATTGCAATTTAGATTGTGCAAAACGGAGCGCCGGTTCATGAGAAACAAGCCATCTTTTGTGGGCGCATTTTAAGCGCCATCAGTAATTCGCTTCTAGCGCCCTAACGAATGCAGCTATTGATATGAAAATTTTAGATTCGAAATCAGTGTAAAATTATGAATCTTTCTGTATATTATGGTGCCTAAGCGCCCAATATTGAGCGAGCCAACCCAGGTGCATATACCGGGCATGCAGCCAACAGACACGTGCTCGGCCCGAATACTAAATATAGAATCATGCCTGCCAGCCAGCCAATATCCATGCCAGCCCAGCATCTGGTTCAGTACCTTCCCGGCGTCTGATCCCCAAAGTCGATGTGTCATTAAATCCAATAAATTTAGCAGATGGCAACGCGCCTAAGCGCTCGCTGAGGCGATTTGTGGTTCCCCTGCTATAATTAAACAACCATTTCGTGAATAACGCCGCGTAGAATGTTCCAATACAAACGAGTAGGGTACCATTGGAAAGGTGTAATATTAACCTATTTTACAATATAATATGCGCGCGGATATTCAACGCGTAGCTGGCGGGAAAGCGGTGCGAGCGTAAATATATCCGGAGCGTTTTACGGAGCGAGGAACGGACGTAAAATTACGATCATGGACGCGTTCGAAGCGCACGTTTAACACCTCTAGATACCACTTAAGATCATGCAAAACGACTGGGCGGTTGCGGAGGAAAGCAATATTCTTTGTGGGCGCTAATTTTACGCCATCAGTAATTCGCGTCTAGCGCGTCAACCATTGCAGCTATTAATATGAAAATTTTACGGTTGTATTCAGAATCAAAATCCGCATATATCGATATAAAATTGTCCCAAAGGGCCCCAAACAGAGCGGACCAGCTGCCCAGCTGCAATCCCACCAATAGTGGAAAAATGTTATTTTTGGTATTTCCACTTTGGGATGACCCTGACAACAGCGACGACGAGTGCGGGGCACTGTTGAGCATGGTGAGCAAGTGCACAGCCTCCAGTGATCACCATCACCGCCCCCAGTGACCAGCAAAGACCACCTGCCAAAAGTGGAATGTCTTTAAACTCAGCTTGGTGGAGTGGCTGTGCATGTTAGTTAGGAAGCTGGATGCAACATTTATGTTTCGTCAATCTAGTCTGGTTCATGCATGAGATTGACAGACACAAGTGCTAGGTCACCGCCCTAACGCCGCGGACCTGACGCCGGGACCACCCGGGGTCACCTGCCCACGCAAGGTCCACGTCAGCATCCGATAGCAAAGATGCCAAGACGATAGCTTCCCTCCTCACCGCTGCCCCACACGGCGCACCTGTACGAGCCCCCCACCAACCCGATCCCTGGGCACATCAAAAACCATCCACAGCGCACTGAGCGCGGCCCCCCCCCTCCCACCTCCCCCCACTGACCTTCAAAGGCCGCTGATTCTGCGAGCCACGTAGATCTGGTGCAGCACACGACGGATAACAGCACGACGGAAGCCGCCCATGCGGACCCTCCATTTTAGGACGAACAACGCCCCCATCTCCAGACTGCAAACACCACAGCAGCCAGGCCAGGGTTTTGGGACACCCTACGACACCTCCTCCCCCAGTAAGGGCCCTCTCCAATTGAATAAGCTAACCTGCTGATAACCTCCACGGAGCAGTGTGAAACTCCCCCCTTCCCCCCGTAAATCGGCGCCCGTACGCGTCCCCTCACAACCAGCACCTAGCAAGCCAGTCCCCACCAACGACCCCCCATCCTGCCCCTGGGTCTCGGCAGCCCCGCCAGCCGTGAAAGGGAAGGCCACTCTTGTCCTAGCAGATGCCACGATCCAGGCGCGGTACGCCAGTGGGCACACCGCCCACTAACCCTGCTTCGTGATACTCGATAGTAGGCTCATCGAGAGCCCGAGACCTCCGAATCAGGGCACAGTAGAGGGCGTAAACCAAGGCAGACAGAAGCTCGGAACCGCGCCACATACCCCAAACTGCTGCTGAGGGAACCCGCGCCCTGTCGGACGGTCCAATGGAGACAAACTAAAGGTGGTCAGGCCACAAGGATGAACTGAGACAAGGTACGTGCCCCGCGCGATGCTTGATCAGTACTAATTTACTAGTAATAGGCATACCTGGCAATCACACCTCTTAAGCCCTCCAAACCACAAAGACGCCCAAACCTAACAGCACGTATCCACCCCCTGGAACATTTACCACCATCGCTCTGCCACCAAAGATGCCTGAGACCACCCACGCAACCCCCCAGACTGCCCCCCACGTCCCGGGGGGAAACGACGACCAGGAGATGGGTGACGCGACCAGAGCCCACCCCCCCCCCCCCCCCCCGCTGCCTTCCACCACCGGAGGCGACCAAACGGCCCTCAATGGTATACCCGCAGGCCTTACCTTCCATAAAACCACCAGTAGCCCCATGAAAAAGAGCTACAAGCGTAAAGGCGGTCAAGACGATGCCGCCCGAGCACCCATAGGCACTCCGGTGGGGAAACCGAACCCATCTAGCTCCCAGCCACCCCCACTGCCAGCCTCGGCCCCTAACCCAGCCCTAGCTGTGGCCCCCACCGAACCACTCCTTGACACACCCACACCCAAGTCGAGGGCGGACCATGGCACCGCGAAGAGCATCCATGCACCCCAGCGAGCACCTGACCTCTTCAACGACGCTGCTGCCAATACCTCCGCTGCTGAGCGCGAAAGGCAGGAAGCGAGGGCGCGCACATGCCGTGAGATGGGCAGCACAAATCCCGGTTGGCTTTGTACCCCCCGCCAGTCTCAATATCACCCCCACCCCCCTCGGTGGGTTCCCACCCATCTACGGGATCACCTCCGTGGACCTGCGCAGGAACGTTGACGCCGAGAGCCTAGCGCTCTGGGACGATCTTGAAGAGGCTGACTACTGTCTAGCCTACCTGGCCTTCGACGCCCCGATGGCCGACAAAGCGATGAATGCGCAGAAAGTTAAAGACCTGATCAAGCAGATCTTCGACTGCCCGCGCCTCATAGTTAGCTCTCCTGGCAGCAGGGCTGCCTCCCGCGAGGACCGCAAACCCATCCTCCCGTACCTGATCACTGGCCTGGACCGAGAGTTGGTTGACATCCTCGTGGAGCGGGCCTGCTGGAGCGCGCCCTCCCTTACCCTCTTCACCTTCCCGTCCACGTACTTCCTAACGAACTTCGTGATGACCCTCCGAGGCTTCTCTTTCTTCGACCCGGAGAGAGCCCACGAAGCAGCCGCTACTCAAGTAGGGAGGGTACTGAAGAGTAACCCTGCGGTCCGCAAGGTGGTCCTCACCTTCTCCGACAACTACCCTGGCTATACAGCCGACGAGGTCCTAGCTGCCATCGCTGACACCATTGAAGCGCGCGAGCTCCCGACCGCCGCCGAGGGCACCACTGTCACTGACTTCAACATCTACATGTCAACCCCCACCATGGACTACCAGGGCTTCCGTGCATGGCTCACTGCAGTCCGTGCCGCCACGTACATCACGATCGAGGGCTAAGGCAGGACACGAGTATACTCGCGAGTCTCGCGGATCCTTACTCGCGAGTATTGAAGTCCTAAAATCTCATACTTGGATCCGTACAAGTAGTTTCCCACGGATGACTCGGATCCGCGAGTATTTACTCACAAGTATTGGCAAGTATGCAAGTACTTGTTGCCTTACAAGTAGAGATGAGTACTTACAGGTAAACTTGCAAGTACTTGCAAAGCATCATGTATTAAATAAATTGTATAGACCTATAGAACTCTAAAAGTCCTTTCGAACGATGCCAAGATTGTATTTTTAGCATAAGAATTGACAAAGTTATTAATAATTTGATTTAAGTAAGTACTTTGGGCGTCTAAAAACGCTTTTACCTGCAGTTCAAACGTCAACCGCCCGTACCTTTTGCAAACCTGCACATAAATAGAAGACATGTAGATCCACAGGATACAATTTAGACCTTAATATTTGAGCAACATTTGGCTGAGCTATAGTAGTATCTATGTTTTCTACTCTTTTTGACTACTTTAAAGACGCTTTTGCCTATGCTTCGTTTAATATAGCCATCGTCCTTTCGCAAATTGGCGTACAGTTAGATATTTAAACTACCTTTTTAACAAGCATACAACCATAATATTTGGCTGAGAATTGATTGAGATATTACAAAATGCGCTCAACCACTGCATTGGCTAGTATTTTAGTTGTTTCTCACTCATTTTTCCACTGATTTTTGTCTTCTCTGAATTATACTACCCAGATATTACCATGTCAAATATTTCTTAGAGTCACAATTAGATAAAATTTAGCAATATGATCATTAGTGCCATAGAGAATTAAATATATCAATATCCACAAGTACTTGCACAAGTATTTGCTATCCCGGAAATCCATACTCGGATCCGGACATACCCGTGGGAACGAGTGATCCGGATCCGCGAGTCAGTATACTTGCAAGTATTCCCACGAGTTGACTCACAGGTACCTGCAAGTAGACACTACTCGTGTCCAGCCTTATCGAGGGCCGCGCCACTGCCCAGCCAGTCTACAACTGCTCCCAGTGCCGCGGCCTCGACCATCCCACAGGCCTGTGCCCACTCTACACCCTCGACGGATGGCACAAGGCTAAGCCGCTTGCACGGGATGCTGATAAGGACAACGGCTACAACACCCGCCGTGCCTCCTCCGGCCGTGGCGGGTTCGGCAGAGGGCAGCACGATGGCCCTACGCGTGGTCGCGGAATCAGCGCCCGTGGCCGAGGCGGCCGTGGCCGCTTTTGAGCAAGCTGAGCGACCGCTGTTGCACCAACTGCCCTCCTGCCTCGACGCCCTCCCCCTCTCGCTTGCCTGCCAATCAGTAAACATTAAATAACAGATACCGTAGCTGCCTGCCCACTATCCTGTAAATCGCGCATGTAAATACCCTGCCTCGAATAACATTGCTGCCTGTTCAACATATATGTATACATGGAATAAACCTAACTCTGCGCACTGCAGATCAACTAAGGTCTGACCTCGGAGGGGCTGGATGTCCACAAAATCAAGGCTCGGCAGATGCCCAGATGCACCAGGTGCAAAACGAAGTCCGTGGCAGCTCCATGGCCCAAATTTACTGGCCACTTGTGGCACAGGAAAGCCTAGGAGCGGAGGACTATAAAGGGGGACACCCCATGCTAAAAGGCCGTGAACGGGCCAAAGGAATGGGAACTGACACTCATGGAGGAAGGCCATGGGTGTTGGTGACCCGTTGCGCTGTTCGAACCTGTGGACTCCGAGGGTAAACGGATCCGACTCATACTCCCCGGTAAGGACTGAGCTTGATATACTTACTTCTACGCATTATACTATAGGAACACAAGACATATGGGAGCAAAGACATAGCCATGGTAATTATCCTCCCCTACCCAGAGAAGCCAGTGCCGTCCTTGTCCGCCACAACTTTGATGACGGGTCGGAGGAGATCGGAGACGAGGACCTACGAGGAGAGGCAGGGCATCCCGAACTTGGTAGACTCATAAACCATAGTAATGAAGGCCAGCCCGCCCCTCCACCTGCACAAACTCAAGTGCATGCACGAGCAACACCAGCTCAGCTACACCAGCACACTCCTACCACAGAGCACCAAGCCACACAATCAGTGGCTGGAGAAATACCATTGGCAACACCAGCCCCTGCAAACCAAGCAGGACAGGTGTACCCCGCCCCTGCACAGCAGGTGGATGGAGGAGAACCGGTCCCAGTGGGCCACCTCCCTGCCCTGCAACCAGAAGTAGCAAATACACAGGCAGATGAACGAGAACACCACCGGAACCTTAAAACGACCAGAGCAGTACTGAAAGTGGCCTCCCTTAACATTAGGGGGGTGGGTCTAGGGCCACGAAAGCTAAGTGGCAAAACATAAACCAACTAATGAGAGAGGAAAGGGTCGCAATCCTTGCAGTACAGGAGACGCACCTCCAGGACGAAGACACTGCTCTACTAAATGACCAGTTCCATGGTCGCCTGGATATACATAACACGGCTGACCCAGAAAATCCAACTGCCCGGGCTGGGGTTGCGATCATCCTAAATAAGCAGCTCACTGAGTGGAAAGGAGCAACCACTACTGTAATAGTGCCAGGGAGGGCCATCCTAATATGCCTGCCATGGAAAGCAAATACCATAATTAATACCCTTGCGATATATGCCCCAAATGACAGTGCTGAGAATGCTGGCTTCTGGGCCACGCTCACCAGGGTTTGGGATGAGCAAAATCTCCCAGTACCCGACATTCTCCTAGGAGACTTTAATATGGTGGAAGATGCAATCGATAGACTGCCCAGCCACCGTGATAGTCCGCAGGCTACAAATAACCTGGAAATCTTTAAGAGCCACATCTCAGTGCAAGATGGCTGGAGACACCAGAACCCTACCGAGCTGGCATACACCTTCACTAGACCACCAGGCCATGAGGCACAGTCCCGCTCACGCATCGACCGCATATACGCATCGAGCCATATAATCAAAAATAGCCGCAGCTGGGAAATCAAGGCAACTGGCATACATACTGACCATAAACTGATATCGATGGAATTCGCGAACCCGGGATCCCCATACATTGGCAAAGGCAGATGGGTGATCCCCCTGCACCTCCTAAAAAACAAAACAGTACTACAGGAGGTAAAACGCCTAGGGCTTGAGCTTGAGGACAGGCTCAAGGATATGGCAGATGCCGGAAACAGGTGTGATGACCACAATGCGCAGACACTCCTCTATGACTTTAAGAAGAAAACAACAAATTACGCCCGCGCCTACTCTAGGGAGTACACCCCCCGTCTGGATGGAAAGATACAGCTCGCAGTTAGACAGCTAAAGGAAACACTAAACAATAGAGCCCTTCCAGCCGAGGAAAAGAGCCTAAGTGCTGGGATCCTTGAGGAACGTATAAAGTATCTCGAAGCCCTTCGCCACACAACAATCAGGGATAACCTAGCTGCAAGAGCCACTCTCCAGATGGAAACAATGACCAAGTTCTGGGTACGGCTCAACAAGGAGAAAAAACCAAGAGATACGATCCCTATGCTGAGAAAGTTGAACCCAGTAGGTGACCAACCAGAGTATGAAAGGACTACATCGAAAATGGCAGAGCTAGCTCGAGACTACCATAATGGACTGCAACTCCAATGCCTCGATCAAAATGCTGGGGATGCAGAGTACAACAGTGTCCTAGATCATCTTAGCACTGGACTGACAAACCGGGAAAAGCACAGCCTAGCCAGATACATAACTAAAGAGGAAATAAATAATGCCATAAAGGCACTGCCCGATGGCAAGGCCCCTGGCATCGACGGAATCCCACATGAGCTGTGGAAGATGATGCAAGACAAGTGCACCAAGGATCTACAACATAAGAACCCCGCCTTCGATGTCGTCGGCTGCCTAGCGCAAGTTTACAATGATATTGAACGACATGGAGTCTGCCCAGCAACAAGTTTCGCAAAAGGATGGATGTGCCCTATATACAAAAAAGGCGACAACACTGAGATTAGTAACTACAGGCCTATTACAGTCCTTAACTCTGACTATAAAATCATGACTAGGGCACTGACTAGTGCTTGAAAGTCCGGTCCGGTCCGGTCTTTTACCCTCCAAGGGCTTGGACCGAGACCGAGACCGGTCCATCTATTTTTAAAAAGCTCAAAAAACCGGACCGGACCGCATAAGACCGGTCCACTGCGGTCTTGAGCGGTCCAAAGACCGGTTCAGACCGGTTACGGTCCAAACCGGTCTCAACCGGTCAAAGACCGGTTCAGACTGGTAACAATTGGGTAGTATACTGTATATAGTATGTAGAACTTCAAAGAATACCAAAATCGGTGGAGAAATGACTGAGAAACAACTAAAACACTAGCAATTGCAGTGATTGAGCGCATTTTGGAATATCTCAATCAATTCTCAACCGAATAATATGGCTGTATGCTTGTTAGAGAGGTAATTTAAATATCTAACTTGACCCCAGTTTGCGACAGGGCGAAGTCTATATCGAACGAACCATAGGCAAAAGCGTCTTTAAAGTAGTCAAAAAGAGTAGGAAACATAGATATTACTATAGCTCAATCAAATGTTTCTCAAATATTAAGGTCTGAATTGCATCTGGTAAACCTATACGTCTTCTATCTATGCGCTAGTTTGCGAAAGGTTCGCGCGCTTAACGTTTTAACTGCGGGTAAAAGCGTTTTTAAGCGCTCAAAGTAATTAGTTAAACCAAAATATTAATAATTTCGCCAATTATTGAGCTAAAAATACGATTTACACATCATTCGAAAGAACTTTTGACGTTTTATAAGTCTACAAAATTTTAGAGCTAAAGACCGGTTGAGACCGGTCCAAACCGGTCTTTGATCGGTCCATCTACTTTTCAAAATCTGTTGGACCGTGGACCGGACCGCGGTCTCGGTCTTTTCCGGTCCATCAATATTCCGGTCTTTTCCGGTTCAGGTCCGGTCCAGTCTCGGTCTTTTTCCGGTCCTGAGACCGGACTTCCAAGCACTAGCACTGACCACCAGGTTAACGGTGGTGGTACCCCATCTAATCCACCCAGACCAAGCAGGATTTATGACTGGCCGTAAAATTGAGGACCAGACAGACCTTGTCAAGCTGATGCTAGATAAATGTGAAGCTGACGAGGAAAATGGTGTGATTGTCTGCCTTGACCAAGAAAAGGCATACAACAAGATCCAACATAGTTTTATATGGAAAACACTGGATAAGCTCAACTTTCCACAACATTTTACAAAAACACTCCGGTCCCTCTACGAGTCCGGAGCGACTGCAGTACTGATAAATGGCGTGCTCAGCAGCCCCTACCAGGTGATTTGTGGAGTGCGCCAAGGTGACCCGCTCTCATGCCTTATCTTCAACCTAGCCATAGAGTCACTTGCACAGATGCTCCGGAACTCTAACCTCCAAGGTTTTAAAATACCTAAGCTGGCAGAACGACTGATAACTACACTCTTTGCTGATGATACAACAGTTTACCTCGCGTCCACTGACGACTTTCAACAGCTACTGTGCATACTAAGAAAATGGTGCTCCGTATCTGGAGCCAAATTTAATATAAAGAAGACATTTATAATTCCAGTAGGCTCCGTCGCCTATCGCACTAGGCTCATAACAACTAGGAAGCTTAGCAATGACCAACTGCCTATCCCAGATGAAATGCAAATAGCCGAGGATGGAACCCCAACTAGAATTCTAGGTGCCTATGTTGGCAATGGAGTCAGTAATGCTGAAGTGTGGAGCCCCACAATAGAAGAGATCGATGCCAGGCTTAAAAACTGGGCAAAAGGGCACCCCACAATCGAAGGAAAGCGACTCATAATTAGCATGGTAGTTGGTGGCCTCACACAGTACCTAACCAGAGTCCAAGGGATGGACAGCGAAGTTGAGAAGATCATCCAACAAAAAATTACAAACTTCATATGGGATGACAGCTCTCCGAGGGTGAATGCTGAGACCCTACAGGCCCCACTGGAGGCAGGAGGAAAACAAATTCTAGACCTAAAGGCAAGAAATGAAGCCATACAGCTAACAAAGCTGAGCTCCTACCTGAAGAGTGGGGCAGAGCGCCCTAAGTGGGCCTTTGTAGCTGACCACTTGATAAGTCTCAATGCCCCCTGGGCACTAAATGTAAGAGACCAGGGTGCTTTCCAGAACATGTTTCTCCAGTCTTGGACGACCAAGCTCCGTAACCAGAGTGAACTACACACCAATCTCGGGACCATGCTAAAAGTAGCTGCAACATACAATGTAGCCCTTGACCCAATAAACCCACAAATTGAGCTGCAGCGCAGAATGCCAGTGTGGTACCATATCGGAGTAAATAGGAACTTCAGAGTCATACTCAACGGTGAGTGGCAAAAATGCCAAAGGAGCAATCATGGCATTATCACTGTTGGTGAAATGAGTGACTATGCGGAGGGCATAGGTATTGTCCAGAACCGTCGGTGCAACGGATATACTGTATGTGCCTGCCCAAGATGTCAGGCGGGGCGGGCAATGGGCTGCCGACACCCAGAAAAATGCCGCCAGGCTGGTAGAAACCTCCTGAGTAGCCTCCATAGTAAATGGGTACCTACAGGACCAGCTACAGATGATGAGCGAGGTGCGACTCTCGCCATAAGGAACAGAGCGGCTCTGCTAAGTGGGACTCCCATTGTATTCGACCCAGCTACAACGTCTAGAAGGGACCCCCTAGAGGAGATCCGCATACACTTTGCGCCAGCACCTGTCCCAAACCCACACCCTGCGAACCCTGAAGTCGACTTGGGGCCCACACTTCCTGTGGAGCAGATAGTGGTCTACATGAGCTGCAAAAGCCAGGACATGGGCTATGAGAATGCCAGGTTGGCCGGGCTCCTATGGTTTGGAGAGGATGACCTTAGAAACAAGGTCCTCAAATTGGACCCTGGCCCTTGTTCAATAGTCAAGGGTGTACGCGACACTCTAGCCGTGTTACTCACCCAAACGCCCCCCTCAACCCCCCTCCTTATAAAAACTGATATGCGGTCAACAATCATAAGCCTAACCATAGGCCTTGAGAAAAATGAGGACCTTGACTGGAAGGACTCTCCAGATAGGTCAAGTATGAAGGATATAGTGGCTATGCTACGAGCGCGCTGTAGCGAAACATCCTTTACCATAATTGGAAATAACTCGGACCCACAAGTACTTAATGGAATCAGATCCAAGCTGAAACATGCACTCTCCAATGCAAATGGCGATGTGGTGGCGGCAGTAGAAGTGCCACAGAAGTACCAGATCTCTGGCATGCAGATTAGCCAGGCCACACAGGCAATTGTCTATAGGAGAATTGTCAATATGAGAAGGGAGCCAGCCCGTCCAGCAACCATGGTAAACCTGGACATAGCCAGGCAAGCAGCGGGCCATCATAATGGCCTCACGCCACTCGATGCGAGAGTGTGGCTGTCTATTAGGGATAAAAGTGTCACTCCGAGAGCACGGAGCTTCCTGTGGAAGGCGATGCACAATGCGTATAAGCTAGGGAGGTTTTGGGCTCATATCCCGAACTATGAACAACGACAATTCTGCCATGCCTGTGGGAATGCCGATGAGACCCTGGAGCATATCCTGACCAGGTGTAGAGCCTCCCAGCAGGAGACAATATGGAACGCTGCTCGAGAACTTTGGGCGCTAAGGGAGCTTCCATGGCCACCGCCAACCATGGGTGTTATCTTGGGCAGTGGGCTGCACCTCTTCCACACACAAGCAGGGAAGATGCCACTTCCTGGAGCAAATAGGCTGTATAAAATAATTATGTCTGAGTCTGCACATATGATATGGAAAATCCGATGTCAATGGAGAATACAGGATGAAGGAGACCTAGATAAAATTCTAAGCAATGAGGGGGCCCGAGGAAAATGGTTGGACCAGATAAATAGACGGCTGCAGCTAGAGTGCCTACAAACGAATCCCTATAAGTACGGGAAAATGGCTGTCAGAAAAGCTCTAGTGGAAAAGACCTGGTGGGCAGTATTGAAGAACCGGGAGGACCTGCCCGACGACTGGATTGAAAATACCGGGGTTTTAGTGGGTATTGGGAGACGCCCGCCAGGACGGAACCGCTAGCGCGGTTCCGTCCTGACGTGCATCCCCCCGAGTCCCACACTACTTACTTTGTAAGTGTGCGTACTGTATCAATACGACCAAGTGCTCAAATCACGCGTCACAAAGCCTTTTGAGCAGAGCACTTTTTCCAAATTGTCACGGCTCACAAGGGTTTTTGAGCACTTTTTTCCAAAAAATCTTGTCACACAATTTTTTTTCGGTGAGATTAGGCATGAAAACATCAAAATTTGAGCACTTTTCTGGTTTGTCACGCAAAAATTTTCTCTTTGAGCAGTTGAGCACTTGGCCGAAAGGCGTCACGCTGATTTACGGCTGAGCACTTGGTCGTATTGCTACAGTAAAAGCATTTCCTCAGGGTGGCGCTGTACTTAGATACAAGGGATCATATCCCTCAAATCACGGCTGGGGAGTGAGGATAACTTTGTTAACTGTCACAAACCTTAAGGCACCACCAAAAAAAAAAAAAAAAAAAAAAAAAAATAACCTTCGGGCTCGGCCTTCGGGCCTTCGGTGATCTTATTCAAGCCAGACTGCTGGCAGTGCATCGCCCAAGCATCGCCCTTGTTTCCCTCCATGACTGGTTCATCGATTGTTCGTTAGTCAATCCCCGAGCTCGTTCACTCACCCAACAACTACCCTACCAGTACCCTACTGGTCTTTGCCATTCTATCCTGTTCCATTGTCCACGTATAAAACCAAGGAGTCCATTGGAGATGGATCATCAGCAACCGCTTCAGCTTTCACACCTGCTTCACCCAAGTTCACTCAACCCCATCCCACTCAAGACAATATGCCTTCCTGGTTGATTACTGGGGCCAACAGAGGGATAGCACCGTGAGAACTTGGTGAGTTCCTCTTATGTGCCCTACGTAGAGAAGTTATTAACAACCGTGTCTTAGCTCAAAGACGAGGCAAACTTCGTCATTGCGACAGCGCGTACTGTCAACGTCCCCGAGCTGCAGTCCCTTGCAATGAAGCACCCGAACAACCTCAAGTTGGTCAAGCTTGCTATCAGCAGCCGAGAGAGCGTCGACAGCGCCGTCGAGGCCGCGACGCCTCTGCTCCCCAATGGGCTCGATTACCTAGTGAACAACGCTTGGGAGAACCCACAGCCCACGACGTCTTTCGAGGCACTGTACGTATCTATTCCAGACTCTCTCTGCTTTCTCATTGGCTGGTAAAAGTCTCTTTACACCCTGAGATGGAACAGAACAGTCGTGGTGTGATATTCTTTGCAGCGGATAAAACCGCACCCTGGCCTCGGTCCTCGACGATCAGGGAACCTGGGACGTGGCTTCCACCCTTGTTCTAGCCAGCGTACTTGGGAAGGTGTGCGTTTCGCCTCAGGGAGCATGGCGGCTCGTGCATACGTGGATATGGAGTATATCCTCCAGTACCGGGATCAGGGCGGATATCCCTGGCTGTATGGTGCTCACCGTGATGGCGAACGGTTGTATCAGTGGAAGGACGGTTGGTCTAATAATTCCTGAGGGGGGGACACCGATCGACTTTCATCAACGACGGGCAGAGTATTGTTAGGATTCGGTACTTCGGGAAGCTGGTGATTTTACCAGTTCTGAAGTCGCTCTGATCGTAGCTTGAACTTCATTGGGTGTTCCCTCCTTTTAGTGGAATGTGCTCCTTTGATAAAACCACGTTCAAATACTGGGTGCATCACCTTTTATTTCTGATATTTCTATGTCAGTTTTCCTTGCTGTCGGATTGTCAAACAGCTGATCCAACACTTTTCTAGCGCTGTATATTTCCTTCTTCTATGTTGAGTCCACATCCAAAACGACAGCAGATGTTCGTTCTTAATTTTAACCGCACATCACTCGCATTCGACCGCACAAAAGACTGTGCGTGGCGGGTCACGCACACTTTCCCGCACATTTCCCATGGCCCAGATGGAACAGAACAGTCGTGGTTTGATATTCCCTGCAGCGGATAAAATCGCACCCTGGCCTCGGTCCTCGACGATCAGGGATATGGGACGTGGCTTCCACGCTTGTTCTAGCCAGCGTACTTGGGGAGGTGTGCGTTTCGCCTCAGGGAGCGTGGCGGCTCGTGCATACGTGGATATGGAGTATGTTCTCCATGACTTACTGGGATGAGGGTGGATATCCCCGGCTGTATGGTGCACACCTGATGGCGAACGGTTGTATCAGTGGAAGGACGGTTGGTCTAATACTTCCTAAGGGGGGGACACCGATCGACTTTCGTCAAAGACGGGCAGAGTATCGTTAGGATTCGAGGCTTCGGGAAGCTGGTGATTTTGCCAGTTCTGAAGTCGCTCTGACCGTAGCCTGAACTTCATTGGGTGTTCCCTCCTTTTAGTGGAATGTTCTCCTTTGATAAAACCACGTTCAAATACTGGTAACTGGGTGCATCACCTTTTATTTCTGATATCCACTACGTAAGTTTGCCCGGCTGTCGGGTTGCCAAGCAGCTGATCCAACACTTTTCTGCCGCTGTATATTTTGATTTTTTCCTTCTATGTTGAGTCCACATCCAAAACGACAGCAGATGCTCGTTTTTAATTTTACCAGAATCTTATCTTACATTCCTAGAAACACATATATACTTTACATGTCTACTCGTCCCAAAAATACAACGTCCCATGTAGACCCGACCTAATACGCACTCCCCTTCCCAGAATAGCCATCCGGGAATATCTGCCTGAAGAGCGCAGGATAATGACGCTCCGCCACGTCGGGATGACTCCTGAAGAACAAAAAATTCAGCGAGACATCAGCAACCGAGATATAGCGATATATAGTCAGTTGTTGGGTCGATAAATCTACGCACTTTACTCTCCCGATGAGGTTGACCTTGCCTGAAGGCTCGCGGTCGAATTCGGTGAAATTCACGGCTGAAGAAGACGGAGAGACTTCAGCACTCAGGGTGGCAAGGATCAAAGAGGCTAGGACGTACAATCCGTAGCGGCTATCTGCCCTCGAGCGTCGCGGAGCGCCAGGATCTCAGGAGGGACTAGCGACACAAGAATGATAATTAGTTTGAGTCGAATGAGTGGAACAGCGCACGTACATTTGAGAATGTGGTCCGTCAGCCGGGTGTCGAGGCCTATGTTTTGGAAGAAGGGCACGGAGTAGCGCGGAGTGGAGCCCTTCGGGGAGAGCACGCGATGGGAGGTTGCTCGTGCGACACCGCCCGTGACGAATTCGAGAGCTACGGGAGAAACATACTTAGCTGGGAATCAAGGATCAACGATTCGATGAGAGTACCTTTGCCGAGGTTCACGACGAAGGTTCCGGGGACGGGCGGCGCGTCGATCCATTCGCCGGCAAGATTCTGGACTTGTAAGCCGCGGTGCGAGGAGGCTTGCAGGAGCTACGCGCATTCGAAAGCCAGATCGTCAGCTCCCCATGTTAAATCGAAACATGAATAATAACTTACGAAGGTCAAGAAGCCTGCGTCGTAATGCGGTCCTACGCCCTGGTCGTATCCCTGGACGACGGGATACTGCACGATCTTCGCGCGGTGCTGCATCAAGTCGGGCGTGTCGAAGAACGCGGACAGCCCCTCTGGCCCCAGCCCGAACGCTTCTGCGATCAGCGAGCAGAACTTGTAGCCTAGGTCTTCTACTTGCTCCAGGTATCGTTCCATGACATCTCTGAAGCCCGGAATGAGTTTTTCGTCGGGCCACTATAAGACGATATTAGTTAGTGATCGACCTAGTGATCAATGTAATTTCTTGCCTGAGGCGGTCCCCATAAACGATAATGGTCCGGATCGCCTGCTTTCCACCGCGATACATGCCTCGTCGCAAAGTCGAACTGCTCCCTCTGATCCACCGCGCCCTTCGTCAGCTCCGCCCCAAGCCTGGAATACCCGAGGAAGTGCTCCGAGTTCGCCATCTTGATCGCGTCCTTCGCTTCTTGTGGAAGTGCGAAGAGCTTGGGGATGTACCCCACCAGCGAATCGATATCGGCCTGGGATACAGGGTGGTTGGACAGATAGAGGAAGCCGACGTTGATGAGCGCATGCCGAAGCTGGGAGAGGAATTCGGGTTTCGTGCTCGCAGAATTGATGAGGGAGTAGTCGAGGATTGGGACCGAGGAGAAGTCGGCGCTTTCGTCGTTCGACATGGTGGGCGCAGTTGAGAAGGGATCTGGTGACACCCCTGATAGACATTAGAGGCTTTCTCATCCAATCAGTGTCATAATTGTGTGCGATCACGCGATTGCTAGCAGGCACTATACTTGAAAGTTATGTTCAGTTGTTAGTGCATATTGGGGTTCAGAGATATCTTTTCATTCGCACCTCTGATTCTGCCATGTACTACGGTTTGCCGTATCGCGCGAATGGCCCTTCTCCTCTGGTGCTTTGTTCTGACCTGGGAGTGCTAGTGATGGCCTAACGGAGGGATGTTGAGGAAACGGTTGCTGTCGGCCTTAGGAATTTCAAGCTCCGCCCAGATCGCACGACGCTCTCGAGCTCCCTCCTCTTCTCCCCTAACCAGCACTCCGCCCACGCGCAGCTCCGAAAGGACAGCCTGTGCAGTGCCATCCCCACCTTCAAGTGAGAGGCTCCAAGATTCAACCTTGCTGACTGAACGTTTCGCTCGTGTACTGTATACCTGCCTGCCTCTGGCAGCTACGACTTTTACACGCGGCATGGCGATACGGCCACTCACACATGGCGGCGTCCACCACTAGGCGACGGATCGCCGTCAGCCTGCAACGCCACTCCATGCCAGCCCAGGAGTAGCGGGACAAGGTAAGGATTCCTACGTAGGCGACTCGAGCTCACGCCTGGGCTCGTCGCCTGTTTTTGTACTCGCCATTGGTGCGCTGACCAACCGTCTTTCCACTTCCTCGAAGCCAACCCACCTCCCCAAAGCTCGGCGACCCTCCTTGAGCTCGACGCGGATAAATTCCACGAGCGCGTCGTCCAACGCCCATGTTTTACACCCGGAACTGGGTGCTGGAAGAATGGCGATGCCTGTATTTACTCGGCTCCTCCCAGCTCTGCCCGATTCCAATGCTCCGCCGGTGCTGCCGCCCCTCCCTTCGTTACCATCGCTGGCGCTCCAATCACCGGCCCCATAGCATCTTCCTCCGAGCCAACCAACCGAGATGTCCTGCCACGCCAACGCCGACCGCTGCCACTTGACAGAGTCCGTCAACCAGCTCCATTCAAACGACGGGGCTAGGCCATGAGCACCGCGCCTCCCTAGCGATCTGTACATCCGCCGAACTTGATGTGATGGCTCGCGCGTCTGGTGCCACCTTCCCAGCAGAACGTTCGGCCTCCGCGATGAGGGTGGAGCGCGGCTCAAATTACATCTGAGGGCGTCTAGCGTTTGCGCCTCTCGCCAGCGCCAACAGCGCTCGCTGATGATGATCTTGTCGGCTATTCCACCCTAAGATGGCACACCCATGCGCGCCCCTCGATCTGCTCCTTGAAAAAGTGACGCCCAGGTGCTTCGTCGCAGCTGATGGAGGGCAGAACGCACTTTCCATTGTCGACGGGGATTTTTGGGCGCTGCGATGGTGCTTTCTTTCCCTGGGCGGTTTTTCGGAGGCCAGCCATGGGTCCGGGCGCACCGCGCTTCCTGCTGCCGGCGTCATCTTCGGCCTCCTCTGAGGGTCGCGATTGGGCGGCGTTATCCGGTTTATAGGGTGATTATTTTTTCCTCCTAAGCACCCGCACACGACCGACGTTGCGAACCCCGCGCGCTCTCGCCTCTCTTCTTTGGCCCTCCGAACTTGGTTGCTCGCGCGTGGCTCTCTCCCGTACGTTGGGAAAGTCTGCGATGGAACTCAAAATACGATCAGACGGCCTGCGGGACCGGGGGCACCGCAGGACAGCGCGCCTTGCTGGCAGAACGCTCCGCCTGCGACACGAGGGCGGGACGGGGATCAGAACTGTATCCGAGGGCGCGTCGAGCCCTGCGGGGCCTCGACGGCTCCGCTGACGCGTTCCGCATTCTGGCAGAGGCGCTCGCTGATCATAAGTTTTTGATTTGCATTCCGTCCCGCCCTAAGGCGACACGGCACGTTCATTCGCGGCCCCTCGATCTGCTCCGCGATAAAGTGACGCCCAGGCCCTTCGTTGCAATTGATGATGGGCGGAACGCACTTTTAGGTACGGAAAAGCCGTGATCGGGCGCCGCGATGGTGCGTTCCCGCGGCGGTGTTCTGGATCTCAGTGCACGGGTCCGGACGCACGCCGCGCTTCCTTTGCAGGCGTGGATGTCCGTTTTTCTTGGCTGTCCTCGTTTCATTTGCTTCCGATTATGCCCTGAACTCAAGCCGGGACATCGGTTGTGTTTAAAGCTATTGTTTCCCTGCGCTCTTGCTAGCGCAATGGCTATCGCCATTTCCGCGTGGATTGAGGATATTTTCAAGGAGCTTTGTATTTGCGTCAGCCATGGGTCGATGCAGTGGGAGCCAGGCGTCATCAGCAAGTGACAGCCTCCGGGAACATCAGAGGGATCAGCCTTGTATTCTTCGGCGCGGCAGAATTCAACTTACAGCACGGAGTCCCCTTGGGCGTTCAGGGGATAATATGGCAGTGGGCGCGGAAACTGCTAGCAATGTGATTGGTCGACTCGCTCAGGGTGGGATGAAGTTGATCTTACATCGGGGGGTGCGGATTGGCCTCGACGCCTACGCATGAGTGGCTGGTGGAGTGACCAGTCCCTCGAGCGCTCTCGATTCTCGATCGAAGTATAAAGTTCATCACTACCCTGAGGTGGACAAATTTGTTTTGGTAGAGAGGGTAATCTAAGGCCCAACGACGCAATGTATTCCATGATTTCAATTGTACAATGTATAGTAGTTAGTCAAATTATCATGTTCTCATTTGAATGGCCTATAATAATTTAGTCAGTTTGGCGTCAGCCACATTGATTCTAAATCGAGCAGTGGTGATACATAGAGTTTCAATTGTGGGGCTATAAAATAAACAGTACATAGAATCATAGTGATAGTGGAAAGAATGGTATATGGATCCAAGAGCTGGGACAGAGGAAAATAAGTACCAGGCGAGCCAAAGGCGAGCACAACTTTGGGACAACTTGACGAGATATGCCCGTTCCGGCCGGACCGCCTTCGTTCCATCTTTCCATCGATAACCATTCCGTCCGCGTCGTATATTCCGCATTTTCGATACCTACCTCTGCGAAATGTCCCCCACTTCCTTAACTGCCCTGTGACCTATTCGTGGACCGCCGGGCGCTTCAAGTCGAGCTCTATTCATACAGTAATTTTCATGACTTCACTTCCCATACAATGGAAAGGAACCAACGTACCTCAGTTATGGGAGCGCCGACGACGCGTGCGCTGCCGACGCCCACGCCGACGCTCATCCATAGACTCGTTGTATACCATCGTCTCGAATCCGTTTACCTCATCGGCCGTTACCTGATGGCGGCCCCAAAGTTCCCGTAGCACCAGAATGGCGAGCTGGGTCTCCGGAATTCTCAACAATAGTGCTGGGTGTAGCAGGTCGGATACACGTGAAGGGGTTACATTGCGCACCAGCCACAGGATGGTGGCCTCCGATACTGTCCCCATTGGCGCACTGGCGCGATCCCTGGGATGAGAACTCGACGACGATGACGACGAGGCAGGCGGCGGCGGCGAGGATGATGATGGGAATGGTGATGTCGAGCCATTGCTTTCGGGAATGGGATCCAGGTGATTCGACGACGACGACATGCCATCCGAGGACAATAGCGGCGAGTAGCTCACATTCGCGTAGCCCATGAGCTCAGGCAACGGAAGCCAAGCATCGCTAGCGATCGACTGCGCATCCGGGTCAGGCAGGTGGTGCGTCTCATCCCCAATGTACCCCGTTGGTGAAATTACAGTATGCGGGGTCCACGATGGCAACGATGTCGACGCCGATGACATGGCTGCGTCGGGCATACTCCAGATGTCGGCCATCATCGACTCATACGCCATTTCCATCAGTTCGACCGCGCTGAATCCAACCTGCGGGTGGGTATCAGCCTGGTGGCTGAATGGCGGCGGCTCTTCTCCGCTTGAAGTCGTCTCCAGCGATCTCGCTATCACTGGAATGTTCGCGTCGCCTGAGGGCGGCGAGCATGGCGGCGGTGGAAACTGGCCTTCTGGGCGCTCCGAGTCGTCGCCGCTGTTGAGCCATGTCTGGCTCGCAGCATCATGCCTTTGGAGTTATCGGGGTGATCAGCCTCATTTCTTCCAGTGCGACACGATTTGACTTACAACGACGCCTCGAATGGAGACCATTGGGTCAGGGAATTGCTAGCAGTAATGATCAGTCACCTTTCTCTAAGGGTGGTCCGGATTTAACTTACATCGGAGAGCTCGTGGAGGCCCGTTGGTCCTCGACATCTCCCCAAAGGTGGCTGGTGATATGCCCAGCCCCATGGGGGCTCTCGGATTCAATGTTTGATAATATCCCATTCCATCCTAAGGAGGAACGGTCGTAGTCTGCTCGTGCGGCGGTTCCTATCCATCGATAAAATGGATAAGCTGCTATTCCTCAAACCAGATTATACCACCACTCGCCTTCATTATTCGAAGGACCCGGAGCCTGCGATGTGGGCTCGGGCGGGCGCTGCTGGGACTGGAGGCCAGGAGGTGAAGCGGTACGGTGCGCTTGGTGCGCAAGAAGCGCGTCGGGTGCCATGGGGCCGGGCGACTGCTGCATCTGTGCGTACGGGGCGTATTCTCCATCGCCAAGATGGGGCAGGCTATCCATAAATTTAGGGCGCTTGCTCGTTGCACTAGAGTTGGGTTCGTTCGAGGCGCGTTGGTTCGGAGAGGAGGGCATGAAGGCGATAAGAGATTTTTTCAGGGTCATTGTCATGGCCTCGCATCTTTATACCGGCTATGCTCGGTTGGCGCTTGTTGGTCCCTGCTTCATCATACGCTGCGTGGAATGCTAGCAATCTGATCTCTATCTATCCTGTGAAATGAATGACTCGACCTCCCTATGACGGTGAGCCGTCCTTGTTCTCTCAACGACTGTTATTTCATTGATTTTTAACGGAGCACGTTCTCGATAAAAGCGTTGGCCGCTGCAAACTCCTGACCACGATCTCTTTCGAATAAGGATCCTTTTTGGTCCTCGGTCCTCTTTAATGGTCAGGTGTGAACGGGAGCCCATTTATGGTGTCCCTCTTGTATTTTTGTGATCGTTTCCAGAAGCTCAGCCGCCGCTTGCTCTGGAAACAGTCCGTACTTAGTCTGTCGCGTATAACAGATTTTAATTACATTGCGCTTGGAGAGCTAAATATAAACTTCGACGACGTAGTCGTAGCCGCATTTCGGCAAGGTCTCTACTAAAAACAAGGCCGATTTCGAACATGGAAGAAGTCAGATTTCATGTTCAAAAATGGCTAGGACAGGCTAGGACACGGGCGCTCTCATGTTAGTTTACCTGTGGTAGTTGCGGAAAACTCCGAGTGGCCTCAAGTCTGTGCGTCATACTATACCTTCTTCCTCGAGGCCTGCAACGGGTGTACGAGCAGCAATAATACTATTATTCTCGATGATCGCGGAAATTCGTCTATTCGCCCTTAGCTGACTTTTCGAGTTTCCCTGTCATTTTGTCAGCCGACTAGAATTGGAAGTGTCTTTCTATTCCTCGACATATTTAGTGAGTCAGATGAAGACGATACAAATGGGAGGCCTAAAAGCGAGGACCTTCCACCAGGGCAGAAAACACTGGTCGAGTCATTCGTAGCTTCGACAATAATCAGATTCTTGGAATTCCAACAATGCATTGTGGAGGGACAGGGTCCACGGAGATGCAACCAAATAGGCACAACACAAAGAAGCGAGGCCAACAGAGAAAAAACTCCGAAAAACTTCTTCATCCTCCCCATGGATCCCAAGCCACCGAAACGCAGTTCCAGTGAAGCGCGAATCCCAATGCGCAAAACATGTCGACGCCGTCACCCCAAAGAGTGGCAGTTCATAGACACCGCAACGACGGGGCTGGACATGGACGAGTCAGCCCAATTGTTGGGTGGCCGCTCAACACGGCATCACAGCCAGTACCAGCAGCCTCCGATACACTCGCAGCCGCCCTTCCCACCAGCTGCGGTAATTGGCGGTAAGCATGTGGCCTGCCTCGCGAATTAGCCACACGTTGAACTGACGGACGAACAGCCATTGTACAATTTTTCAGCAATGGTAGTTCCACCGAAGGGTGGAACAACACTCCAAACTTAGGATCTGGGAGCGACGTAGGCGCTGACCAGATCGCCAGCACCCTCGACAGGATGATCGAGCCCCCAAAGGACTCAACGCCCTCCTCGATGTAAGTTCAATGTGGTCCCACCCTTGTATCGTGGTCTGATCATAGCTAGGATTTCAATGACTGCGGGTGCCCGTCAGCAAGGCCGTCTCGAAGTCAAAGTTGAAGAGGCGGAGATCATATCGAATGGACCAGGTCAATCACCGTCAACCAGCACGGTTTACGCATCCACACATGGCCTTGCGCCCCCTTTCAATGCTTCTACGGTACTGCATCAGCAAGATGAAAATATAGCTATGGTGGTGGATGGCTCACATTCGTTGGCGGGGCATATATCGACTTACTCAACTCTTGCGGGTGCACTCTTGTCGTCGTCGTCCACACCACCCTCGTCCACGTCTTCGTCATCGGCTTCCCTTTCCGCATGGTCGCCATCCTCACAATCTGCATCCACATCTTCATCGTCATGGGTTGCGCCATCGTCATCGTTGTCCACGTCCGCACCCACGTCTCTCTCTCCCTCGTCGAGGTCGTTGTCGGCGGCGCCTGCCAAGGATTCGTTAGCAGATTCAACGCTACGAATGGGTGAGAGGTTGCCACAGCCCATTGGTTCGAGTGTCGCAATACCATCGTCATCGACATCACTGAGACTGGCTGATAAAAATCGGAATTCAATGTCTGGACAGACAGCCAGCACAGACGTGGATTGCTCACCGACACCTTCGATGGCGAATCACACCATGGATGCCGTTGGTTCAGATGCGCTGCCACAAGTGCTGAGCGAGGAAGATCTCGATCTGCAAACGACTCAGCGGCGTAATAGTGCTGAGAATATTGACTTCCACTCACCCTCTGCTCCCTCTAACAGCGAAGCATCGCAAGCATCAGCGTCGTCGTCGTCCTCGATGCTGCATCATACTGTGATTCCCACCACCGGTTCGTCGTCATCAAGTGCGCCGACGGCAGCACCAGAGCGCCGCGTCCGCGTCCCCGACGCAGCCTTGCTGGGATGGCTGATCCGTAACGTGAGTGCCGCAGCCTTGCAGGGTTTGATAGACCGGTCGTTCTTGCTGGGGCCCCGGAACAGCGCCTCCAACATTCAGATGGTCCGCGAAGCTGCGAGGAGGCACGGCATCGCCCCAGCGGAAGTAGAAGAGTGCGTGAGGAGGGTCTTCATGGGTGCTGCTGAGCTGGCGACGCTTGTGAGCTACGAGATTCCTTACGAGGTGCGTCGAGTGCTTTGTATGTGCTGTTCAGCTGGTCATTGAACTTGTCGTGGATAATAGGATATGAATTGGCTTGTAGCAAGCGGCACATGAAGCTGCAGTGGGACCATGGAGAGCAGGGAGTGGGATGCAGAAGGCCGTCGAGGATACGGACGTCGGAAGGAAATGCTATCGATGGGAAGAGGATACCTGGCGACTTCCACGATTCTCGCGCAATTCTGTCAAAGCCTGACCGGCCCGTGACACGATATGTTCTTCGCAAGTTTTTCGTTTTATTATTTTTCTCTCCTGTCCTCTGCCTCTAACGCCCCCAGATCATATAAACATCACCCAATTATCCTATCCAAAAAGACATGTTCATGTTTCATATTCTGCATTTTTTTCCGAGCCGATCTGTATGGGCACCATTATTTTAGCGTGGGTGAGCGTGACGCAGCGTGATGTAGCGTGAACGAGCGTGCGTTAGCGTGAGTACTAGCGTGCGCTAGCGTGACGTCGTAAACCGCCTTTGCGGCCGTTCCGCGTCATCCAAGACTTCCCCAGCCACCAGAATTGGCGTAGGCGTGTCTTAGGCATCCCTGGTTGTATTATAAAACAAAACATACCATTAAACAATATAATTTAAGGACATTGAAACCTTGGGATGACTGAGTTTAAGCGTGGACCAGCGTGCCGCTAGCGTGCGCTTGCGTGAGTCTAGCGTGCGGCAGTGCGCTGTCCTAAATCGGTCCTGAGGCTGATCAGCGTCATGAGTTATCCACAGTTTCCATAGCCACCGGAGTTGAGTCTAGAATGTCTCAACTCATGGTCGAACAACGGTGCGCCGCTGCGCGGAAACGTTCGTGAGCGTCGTGTGCGATGTTGCGGGATGTACGCAGCGATAGCGGGCTCGACATCAGTGATGCCGAGCCCGCTATTACATCACGAGATGGCGGTTCGGTGTCGCGGGAGGTCTAGTGGATTCAGCACAATATCAACGTAAGTACTCTTTCTTTGATATGAATTCTTACTTACTTACCTTATACCAGTCCAACAGTCAATTTCAACGGTGTTTGCTCCTTCCAAACCCCTCTAACCGCCCGCGCTTGATACGATTCGCCAGAGTATAGCCGCGGCCGACGACATCGAGGACTACGACGACGCCGAAGCCGCGCTCGTTGGAGCCGTCTCCGCCGGGATAATCCAGCGTGCTTGTCAGTAATGGAAGTCGAAGCGCCTGGCAAAGACAGAGCCCGCGCGGCTGGCAAGGGAGGAGAAGGAGCGGGCGGGGTTCATGTTGGGAAGAGGACACGGCGGGGGTGGCAGACTCGCGGTCATCGGTGTTGTCAATTACATCATGCAAGAGGTAACGTTTCGGGGTGGTATTTCAGAGCTAGTAATGTGCCTTAAATTTTCTAGTTACACTCTTTGTAGTTTCAGTTAATGACCATTTTACATATGACGCGAACGAAGACCAAGACAGCGAAGCGAGTACGAGTAACGAGCGTTGGTTAAGTACAGTTAACGAGTGTCTATCCCTTCTCCTTCGCGGTGAGTGAGAGAAGCGGGAACGCATGGTGTGTTGGTATCGTCTTTACGGGCGCTTAAAGCATCTGATGGGTTCTCTGATTTATCTTTCATGCTTGCGAATGCGCTAGCAATTTCTTCTTGCGAGGATATATTGATATTGTTGTTCTTTTCGCTGGAAAACCATTCGCTATGATTCCAGGTGCGTGGAATGAATTACTCAGATATTTTTGTCTTAGGCGCTCATAAGCATGTATAAGCATGTGTCTTCTATGTATATACTCTAAGCGTGGACTAGCGTAGACTAGCGTGCAGCTGGAAGGTAGCGTGAGGTAGCGTGAGGTCGCGTGAGGTAGCGTGAGGTCGCGTGAGGTAGCGTGAAGGTAGCGTGAGGTCGCGTGCAGTAGCGTGGAGGTAGCGTGGAGGTAGCGTGATGTAGCGTGAAGGTAGCGTGGAGTAGCGTGGTCTCGTATGAATAACTGAGTTTATTTTCATATAAGATAACTCATAGCAATGCAGGAAGTTATGAGTATCATTGCTATATTGTACATACTCTATTCTGCACAAGCGTCGCATAAGTGCAATGGTTTTCGGTGCTCGGGGAGATATTTACTGTTGTTTGGTTATACCTTCTGAGTATACTAGTCAGCACAACAAGCCTTTTATTCTATGTACCAGCTTAACCTATGAAGCACAAAAGCATAACAGATAGATAGCTTAATACTTACATTTTTACATGGATTTATCTGGCTGTCTTGGACGACGAAAAATCTGTTGGCTGCATTGCGAATAATTATGTGTCACAGAAATAATGTAACGTGTGACAGATTTGTCTTAGCACTAATTCTGGTCTGCGCGTGCGCTACATGAGCTAAACGTCCAAACAAAACATATATTTGGAGAGCATATTATCTATTGAACTGAATACCAGAAGAAATAATGATACAGAAGTGTTTCAGGAGAGATAATGAGCATTTAAAGTCCATGAGTGACTAGATAATCCATTTTCTGAACCTCTTGGCCCAAAGAAATTTGGAAAGTAATATTTTTACGAGGCCAGTATATCTACAATACACCTAGTACCGTTAAACCGACTCTCGAGGCCACACAGCGTCGGGAATTGGGCAAATGATGTTTGCTAGCGTGGGCTAGCGTGGGCTAGCGTGCACGTGACTCACGCTAGCTACACGCTAGCCACGCTCGCCCACGCGAAAATCTAGTTGCCCGATCTGTATAAACGTCCCAAACCATGGAATGCACATGCCTCTGAATCCGTCTTCTGATATTTTCACCATCACTTCATATGTCCGAACACGAAAGAGTCGTTCATCAATCATCATCGATATAATGTTCATGGGTTCAATATTATTTTCAGCGTGTCTCATTTAAATACTATCCACAAAGAACTCTATATATATATGCATAAGTAGACTGGATTAGTTCTTCAAACCAGATAATTATGATATCTACCGCTGTGGCCTTTTGAGAGGTGAAAACAGAAGTGAATAGGTGAATAGAGGTTGCCATGACGTCAGGGAGTTCGAATAAACAGTCAGTCATTCATCAAAGCAAGTAATCAGGGGGTTCCCAACACAAAAAAGCGAGGCCAACAGGAAAACGAAAAAATTCTGCATCCTCCCCATGCATCCCAGGCCTCCGAAACGCAGTTTCAATGAAGCGCAAAGCTCAAAACACAAACGATATCGACGCCATCACCCCAATGAGTGGCAGTTTATAGACACCGCGACGACGGGGCTAAACACGGACGGGTCAGCCCAACGGTTGGGTGGCAGCTCAAGCCAGCCTCGCGAATTAGCCACACGTCGAACTGACTGACGAATAGCGATTGTACAATTTTTCAGCAATGGTGGTTCCACTGAAGGGTGGAACGACACGTCAAACTTTGGATTTGGGAGCGCCGTAGGCGCTGGCCAGATCGCCAGCACCCTCAACAGACTGATTGAGCCCCCAAAGGACTCAATGCCCTCCCAGATGTAAGTTCAGTGTAGCCCCACCCTTGTATCGTGGTCTGATCATAGCTAGGATTTCAACGACTGCGGGTGCCCGTCAGCAAAGCCGTCTCCAAGTCAAAGTTGTAGAGGTGGAGATCGTATCGAATGGAGCAGGTCGACGGTGGTCGACTAGCACGATTTACCCATACATGCATGATCTTGCGCCCTCTTTCGATGCTTCTACGGTACTGCGTCAGCAAGGTGAACGCAAAGATATGGTGAACGACCGCTCACATTTGGTGGCATATCCTACGTCCTCGTCCTCGTCCTCGTCCTCGTTGTTATCTCTGTCGGGGCGTATATCGACATATTCAACTCTTGCGGGTACACTCTCGTCGTCGTCGTCCACACCTCCCTCAACCACATCGTCGCCATCCTCAGAGTCTGCATCCGCATCTTCATCGTCGCCGGTGGCGCCATCGTCACCGTTGTCCGCGTCCGAAACCTCGTCTCTCTCGCCCCCGTCGCGCGCGTTGCCGTCACCTGTCATGGACTCGTTAGCATACTAAACGCCACGGATGGGTGGGAAATTGTCGCAGCCCGTTGGGTCGAGCAACGCCGCGTTACCGTCGTCATCGTCATCGTTGAGACCTGGTTGAGACTGGCTAATGATAATCAGACTTCGATGTCTGGGCAGACAGCCAACATAGCCATGGATTGCTCACCGACATCCGTGAGTGGAGAATCGCACCGCGGACCCCGCTGTTCAAGATGTGCTGCCATGAGCGCCGAGCGAGGGAGACCTCAATCTGCAAACGACTCAGCGGTGTAATAGTACTGAGAATACTGACTTCCACTCGCCATCTGCTCCTCGTAGCAGCGAAGCATCGCGAGCATCAGCGTCGTCGTCCTCGACATTGATCAAACAAAATTGACAACTGCAAATACTCAGGCCCATTCGCCATATCGTCGTCGCGAGCTAATAACGATACTCAGCTGCACGCTGCTAACATAGATCGAAGCTACTCACCAGCGATGGTATCAATCCATCCTTTATCATCATCATCATTGTAGCCGGAGTGGCAGCACCGAGGGAGTCAAGATAGCGTACGTTTGTAACGACCGTATCTGGGGGTAAGATTAATTCGACCCTCTGATGCCATGTCCTTGCTATCAAGCTTGTGAGAACGAGAAACAAAGCCAGGTGTTAATAACTTCAATCAACTTTCACAGCAAGACATCCCACTATAGGGCATTCCAGAAAAGGGTAGGTCGTATTCTATAACCATGTCTGATCTGAGAGCGCCCCCGGCGCGGTAAGGTCACCAGCAGCCTCGACAGAAGCGCCGAGTTCAAAAGAATCTCGACGCCCTCCCAGATGTAAGCTGAACACGGATCCCACCCTTGTATATTAGTATACCCGATAGGAGTCTCACAATGGATGCGTATTAGAGCCGTCTCACTGACACCATCGTCGTCGTCGCGTGCGGCTGCAAATACATAAGCATCCCGCTGATATAGATTGTAATTTGGAGCTTCTCACTGGCGATGTCGGCAATCACAGAACCATAGAGAGCCGGAGTCCTAGTTGGGCTTTCTGGAGCGTTGAGCGATAGTGAGAGGTTACGATCTCGGCCGAGAGAATGTCGACGAATGCGCGATGAGGATCGGTGAGCACGAATGCAATGACGGTGGGTTCGCCAGTGTGGAATATATTCCGTGAGCGATGCCGTCCTGACTGTGGTATGTTAGTCCATTGAAACTGTATGTAATTTGGTCGTTGAACTCACTGCGAAAATGGATTCAACTTGGAGAGGCCTGCAGCGGGCACCCCAGCGGTCGACGGTCGTGGTACGTATGGAAAGAGCCGTTGCAGTCTCCTGGAAGTTGTCCTACGTCTACATCAGAACGTTACATCTTGGGTGTTGAGTACGTTGAGTACTTCTGTAAATTCATCCGGCAAATCCGTCGAAGAAAGAACTGGCTAGAGTTGGCCTTTGAAAGATCAGTACTGGGAGAAGGAGGAGACGGCGGGTAGCACGTCAGCGAGACTGTCAGCGCTCACTATTCAAACTCCGATCGTACGCCGCTCTCGGGCTTTTCTATCCAAACCTGATTCCTCCCCGCTTGCCCTTGCGCTGAGCCCAATGCTGTCCGCGCTTGCCTTCAAGCGAGAGGCTCCAGTCCTCCTGACTGCCCAATGATTTTTTGTCGTTCTAAAAAGAAGGCAAAGAACACGATGCTGTTGTATTTCCAATGTATTTCTCATGTCAGTGGGTCCACACCTACTAGGCACATAAACAAAGCTGCATGGGAATAGTAGAATGCTGTCGCTATCATTGTGGGGGTGGGCAATGCCTGTTTGAAGCCAGAAAAAATGTGGCTGTGTTTCTGGTTTTCCCATCTGCTAACTTGGATTGTAGAGTGTCCGCTGCTTTTCAGGACCGCAGATCTCGCGTTCGGCCTTACCTTCATAGAAACAATTTGTTCCTTTTCAGAAAGCAAACATTTCTGTCAAAGGAATAATCAATAGAATGTCTCTAAGTGTGAAAAGTGCATCATATCTCATCATACCCTATGGCCTGTTACTATTCCTTTGACAGAAATGCTTGATTTTGCAAAAGAAACAAATTATCTCTACAACAGAAATAGCGAAACCGAGTTCTGCGAACGTGAAAAGGATCGCGTTCTGTCAGTAATTGGGCGCGCGAGGCGCACGCGATGTGTGACATGCCGTGACATTTCGTGTTTCTCCTGCAACCGGGCACGACATGCGCGACAACTCGGCGAACTGAGTGCGCAGGAGCCTCGCAGTGTTATGAGAGGAGATAGTATCAACAAGGAGCTATATAATATAAGAATGAAACCTGGTTTCACATGAACAGATGACATGCAGCAAGCAGAAACCTCGAAGTAGGTCAAGGATTGGGGTTATTTGATTTAAAATTCGCCTATACTTCTACAGAGTGCGGAGAGACCTCCAGGTAAGCACAGAGCTTCTCCCTATAGAAATAAAATAAACCGGAGATGCTAGTGCCCATAGACGCACATACGCGCAACCTCTGTGCAGTCCTGCCGCCCCCTGCGTCACGCTGTAGCAAATTTCAACATTTCTATGTCGAAACTTCTAAAGTAAAGAAATATTCTTTCATTATTAATATAAGACAGTTATATTGACATTTTTACTCGATGTCAAGGGCACCATAGTACCAGAAATGTTTGACTAGAAGAGAGAGTCAAGTGCATTGCAAGTGCGGACACTTTTTACAGGCAAGCTGCTGACTAAGCAGCACGCGAACACATTAGGAAATGCCCACCCCCAATCATTGTCAAGTTTCGACGTGCAAAAAAGAACTCGTGATCACAATGTCACATGGCACCGATAAGGACCTCAAAACGTGGATGGACCTTGGATGGACCCACATTGACGACCTTGTAATATGCAGAGCTTACGTCGCCTCCTCGGTCGCTACCCAGTCTCTGCAGTCGTTCCACGACCAGGTATGAGCGGATTTCCTGAAGAGCCGCTTGGCCTATCCGCAGGACAGGGTGGCGGATTTTTTCCAGCTCGTGCTGGTTTGTCACTCAACAACGGTCGCTACCCGATTCTGAGAAAGCTCGGACGAGGCCAGTACTCTTCTACTTGGCTGGTCTCAGATTCCCAGTAAGTCCGGATAGACCACTATCCGAGTCACTCATCTGACCATGCTTTCAGAGCGAAAAATACACCCCAGTATTACGCTGCCAAAATACTGACGGCTCATGCAACCACACTCCATCGCCAAGGTCTTCTACTGGAATTAGAGATGTTGAAGACCATGACGGCATTGAAAGGCTTTCACAAACTACCTCGTCTCTTTGCCGACTTTGAGACAGACGGACCTCACGGGCAACATCTCTGCCTGGTCATGTCTCTCCTGAGCACTGACGTTAGCAGCTTCCGGCGCTCAGCGCCCACGAAAAAGCTCGGATTGCAGACAGTCAAAACTATCATCGTACAGGTTGTGGAAGCCTTGAAATCTCTACATGCCGCACATATCATACACACAGGTCGGTGGATTTACTAATTGCGTTGCAAAGTGATCATTTTTAGTATTTACACTATGTAGACGTTAAGCCGGACAACGTGCTCTTCGGTGACGGAACAGCCGAACCGACTATTCGGGAATTGTTGGATGACAGTCCCATTTCCATCGCCGGAGAATTCGAACTACAAGGAGTACGGTATCCAATCATTCTTTCCCAGCCGATTCCCCATCCTTTCAGATGGGATGATAGCTCTATCGAAGTGGAACTGTACTCTGTTAGGCTAGCTGATCTCGGAAATGGTACGCTCTTGTTTATTCAATAACTTTCAACCTGAGGCTCAGATGGACCTTTCAGCGCAATGGGAAAATAGAGAGCCGACTACGAGAAATATCGGCGCAATTGGCTTACGCGCCCCAGAGGTTATACTTGGGGCCAACTTCGACACCAAAGTAGATATTTGGGCACTTGGATGTATGGTCAGTCTGTGCGATCCTATAACGACAACGCCATCGAATGCTTGGCTTACACATTACGCAGACTTTTGAGCTCCTTACTGGCCGCTGGTTGTTTGATCCAAAAAGTGGTCCGGCATGGAACACTGAAGATGACCACCTGGCCAAGATGATGGAGCTGACAGGAGAGACTTTCAGTGAAACGATGCTTTCAGTTTCTCGAAAGCGTGATGAGTACTTTGACAAAGATGGTCAGTACATGTTCTGTGGTCTCCTTGTCATCGTCAAATGAATTGATTGTGTCGTGTGTGCAGGGAAGCTTATCCGTATCGATCGATTACTCCCTGTACCTCTCGAGAAGGCTATGAAGGAATATGGTCTTCCGGAAGCAGAAGTTGCTTCTGCTGCCAACTTCATTCGTGCATGTTTACACTTGAATCCAGAGGAACGATCTCCCGCCAGTGACCTGGAGCTACATCCATGGCTAGAGACTGCGGTGCTGTTAGGTCACTGAACCCTGATGTACCATGTTGGTTTGTCGTATTTCTTTACCTCTGAATCGTACTCGTTGAAATGGTCATTGTCAGAGCGTCTTGCATCCATTGTTAGATAGTTTTGGAAATTTGAATCTCATCGCTACATCAGCTCTTGAGCCACGTGTGCTTGACTATTACTTGTTCTATCGGGAATTGCGAGGTTAAGTGCACATCAAGATGTTCAGAGTGCATACGCTATCAAGACGAAGTGACTACTTATTTGCGTTCTAACACCGTCATTTGCGCTATTGCTGTAGTTGCCCTAGAGATCATATTACAATACCAGCCCATGTACCGTTTCTTAAAGCAGAAAGGTTCGATGGCCAAATGAATGTACAGATTTTGCTTGATGCCGGCTCTACTCGTAAACGTAAACATTCGTTGCTCGCCCGTGTTTCGATGCTGCTTGTCAGAGCGTCAGAGCTAATAATCATCAAAATTAGTGGAAGGCCTATCAGCGACAGAACATCTAACATACTCACTCTTTCAGTAAACGGAAACGGTGTTGATATCGACTCCATCCAAAGATAGGACCTAGATATCAGCTCGAGAACCCCACCGGACAGCTCGAAGAGCAAACGAGACTGCTCCAGATGAATCCTGATGAACACCTCGATATGCGAACATACGACGGGCAACATCTTGCAGGCTCGACAACGGCAAAGCCGTGTCAACGCAAGCCAGGCAAGTTAGTAGATGGTCAGTTTACCGTCGGGGCCTACCAGCAATGATGACTCTTGTACCCAAGGGTGAGCTGGTTTCTCCATTTATCAATCTGGGCACGCCGGAGGCGCTGAACAGCGCCTCCGACGGAAGCGTCGAGGACCACAGGGTCTCAGTATCTCGATGCCCACTCAGAAGGATGTAAGCGCAAGGCAATCTCACCCTTAGAGCGTGGTCTGACTATATGCTGATAGGAACCGAACGAGTTGGACCTTGTTCACGATCGCCGATGATCCCATCCTAGACAAAAAAAAACAGCGAGGTCCAAGGAAGACTCCAGAAATTTCCTCATCCTCCTCATGGTTGCCCAAAAATCAAAACGCTGCCTGGACGCAGCAGATGGCTCAGCAAGCAACTGTATCATTACCGACAGCCGCACACGTGAAGCATCGATACATAACAGTACGGACGCTCTGCAACGACGGCGAGTATCAGAGGAGCAAGCTGAATCAATGGCTGCGCCCTCCACGTCGTGTCTTGCCCAGGACCATCACCCTCCAGCGCTGAGGAATGGCGTTGGGCCCAGAACGGCGCGATCAACAATGGCGCGCGAATCAGCTGCATCGCAGAATAGCCAGGCTCTGACAGTCGATAAACAGTTGTTGGGTCTACCAGCAACGACGGTTCAACCTAAGGGTGGTACACGTATCCACAAAGGAGAATCAGAACATGCCTCAGGCGCTGGTCGAATAACCAGTACCCTCAGCGGAAGCGTCGAGCACCGAAAGTCTCAACGTCTGCACGGATGTAATTTGAATGCAATACCACCCTTAGATGTAGTCCGATTAAAGCTAGAAATCCAACGTTGCCACATTGGAATTCCAGGAGCACGACCGTCCAGCAAGAACTTACTATGAACCGCCGAGTCCCAGGCCTCCAGGACGAGGAAATGGGCAATCGCAAACGCCCTTGTCAGCTCAATCTAGTTGCATCTACCGAAAAATCTGATCATCATTGATTAGATATAGGAAAGGGGAGTTGCATACCACGCGATGATGAATGGCGCCACCTTACCAGACCCATCGCAAGCTGGAATAAAAGACGGTTTGGCATTTGCGGTCGCCAATGGTAGGGAGCTTTCACTCACGCCAGACCGAAATTCGGTGCTACGCTGGCAAAGGGATCAACAAGACGACGACGCGCACATGGCCGAAGACGACTCACATTCGTCAGCGGCAGAGGCATATGCCAATACCAAGTGCTCAGCGCTCAGCTGCGGAAGCGGACTTCCTAGCGCAGCGCTCATAAATGGAGGTTTTGCGCCAACGCCTTCATACGCTGGGCCGTCGCTATCATTGCTATTTTCATCAATATCAGCCTATTCTGACAGGCTCGCTGACTGGAGCTTCCATCCTCCGCGGCTGAGAGCCAGGAGGTTGGATCGAATCTGCCAACAGCTCAGCAAAGGGATAGCACTGACAGCACTGACGTTCACTCACCCTCGGCCTCCCATGGCAGCGGAGCATCGCCAGCACCAGCATCATCATCCTCGTCGTCGCCCGCGTCCTCGTCATCAAGTGCGCCAAGATCGATACAAGAGGCCTCGCTGGATGGCGAAGAGTTCGTAAGAGGGCGTGCAGGGGTGATGTTGACCTGGTCGCACTTGTGGACTATGAGATTCCGTACGAGGTACGTCAATTGCATTGGATGTTTTGTTCAGTCAATCATTGAACCTTCCGTGATTATGGTATGTGTCGGTTCGTAGCGCGCAGCACATGAAGCTGTCGAACACCAGGAAGCAGGAAAGGGTGCGCAGGTGAAGGCCGTCGAAGATTCGGGTATACATACATGGGGAAACGCAGACTGGCCACGACAAGCCAGACTTATGAATTCCAAACTCCGATCGTGAACCGTGCGCGTGCGCGTGAACCTTCACGCTCCTTCGCTCTTCCGCCACCACCCGCTCCGAAGACGACAACACGAGCGTCCACGCTCGACACCGGCGCAATCGATGAGTAACGCAGGCTCGCCACCATCCGTCGAAGAATTTCACGCGTGGAAGTGGGCGTTGGAGGTGCGTGAGCTGTTATCATTATCGCCATCGTAATCACCACTCAATGCTATATTTTCGTCTCCATGCAGCGAGCCTCTTCATGCTGCGTCTTCGTACCGCCGCGAGCTCTACACGTGTACATGCAGCCTGCGGGCCAACATGCTGTGCGTTTGTGTGCTCAAAATGGGCATGATGGGCATTTATCCTGGCAAGTAGGCTCCGCCCCTAGCGGCGATGCTCGAGTAGCGCGTCCAGTGACGACTGCCTGGCCGTTGATATCTCATCGACTTCGTTTTCTGCCCTTGTTGATACCCAGTCTGGCCGCGGCTGCGATGCAGGCTCCGCGCGAAGGTCTGGTTACATGGATATGAGCATAGCATCGTTGTCGGGTGAGATATGATAGGACGGTTGTCGGGAGCGCCATGGTTAAAGTCGCAGGTTGGTCTATCTACTTGGTCGGCCTCTGCATCTTCCCAATGCAATGGCCGTGGGCGTAGGATCGGAAGAGGGCCGTGTGTCGGATACACATGGACGCCGTTGCTTCGTGCTTCGTCTCGACTCTCCGTGTAGGCGCGTAAGCGCTGATGTAGCTGGAAGAATAGTGGATGTGTGATGGGGTTTCGGCTGTGGAGATTGGAGGCGCGGGTGCGCGATGACATCTGTGTTCCATGAGCTGGGGCTATCTTGGCAGTCTTATCGCGCCGTGCATGAGAATGGGCATGAACGTCAGGGTTTGTCTAGGCATCCTGGTCTCGCAGCCGTCGGTGAGGCCCGTCAGGGTTTGAACTGGATAAGGTTGTATACAATCTATCGTGTGCGCCTTTGCGGATGCCTTTGCGTCTTTGTTTAGTTAGTGCTTCATTTACTGCTCGTTCGCGCAACGTTCGCAACTTCGCTATTTTGTTTTGTATCATGTTCTCTCAGCACCCCCATCTCGAGATTCGTGTAATGCCTCCCTTGCTCCTCATGCATCATGGTTCGATATATTTTCTTCTTACTGATCGTCCATTGTTTGCCCAATTTTCTATGACTCGGAAGGCTTCTTCAGGTCTGACTGTTTCAGACTGTTGTTCCCATACATATCCTGATGATCGCCACTAATGGGCGACCAGACAAGATGACGTATATCCCACCTCTGTAAGGATTTCTACTGTGCTGAGCGGCTTCGATTGTCGTTGAACGAGTTAGACTCTTTGGAGCTTGTTTGCGATCGCAGAGCCATAGCAACATTGCATATTAATGAGCATTGCGGTCGACAATGGTGTTTCCTCGCAAAAGGCAGCGTCGCTGGACATACCTAAAGTTAGGCAACAACCAAGAATCAGAACGTGGCAGTCAAATTTGTCGAGAGGCTAGTGGGTGAAGGACATGCAGTTACGGAAGAAGTCAGAATATAAACCTTGGTAAGTATAAATAAAGTGCTATTAGTACGCATCTTTGAAATGTAAACTCGATTCGTGAGCAATATTAATTTGCATGATTGTAATTACCGAGTTCTTATGTGGCAATCTTCAACTTACGGGCATGCAATGTGTGCCCATTGACATTTACCCGGAGGGCATTCACGCGCCTTGGTATAGACCGCCGTCGCAGGATTTTCACCTACAAGACGGCCTTCCCTGGTCGACAATTAGCATGGCTGGCGCCACTGACCACGCATGACTCGGCATGAGAAATTGATACAATTGGAGAGCTGTGAATGAAGGGGAGGGAAGGTGCTCACTGAGAATAAGCTCACGGACGGAATATTTCTTGCAGATTCATTGTTGCATGCAGCTATCAACATTGGAATTGGGCCAACATGAAGAGACATGCCTATATCCAACTAAATGTTGGATTGATAAGATTCAAGCGCATCACCAATTTACGGTGTACCACGCTGCTACTGATTGCGTGATCTCTCTCTATTTCACAACCACGCTGTCTGACTTTTGTTTTATATTCTCATGTGATTATCTACGTAGTCATCGATGTACTTAAGTAGTTCTAACGATGAATGGGACCTCGCGCGTTTGCGAGGGTCCCTTTTCTACCCGCCTAAACGTTCGAGAACCGTTTAAAACAACACAAACGCGCATTACACCCTCTGTGCAGCTCTCGTGCCATTCCGAGCGACACCTTTGCTTATCTCTCACGCAAACTCGGTCTTATTCTTAGGTTGCAGCACCTAGCAAAATAAACTGCAGAAGAATTCTTGAAGAACCTACGAGACACCATTTCCATTCCTCTATCCTTTCCAAATCCTTGCTATTCCACCCACCTCTCGAGATGTCGACTCACGAATCTAGTGCTCGCTTCGAACGATTAAACAACACAAACTATGCAGAATGGTCTCTTCGCATGGAAGCTGTTCTCGTGCGGGCTGGCTTGTGGGAAGCGGACGGAAAGGAGAAGGACGCATCGACGATTGCGACGGAATTCGAAGCCGCGCTGAAGGCGCGCAAGAAGACGAAGATGACCGAAGCGCGAGCCGAGATTATTTTGCGCCTCGAGGATGGCCAATTATCTCATTGCTTGCGATCAGACGACCCGAACACTATTTGGCTAAATTTAGAAAGCGTTCATCGAGCCGCCGGATTCGCGACAAGCTTAGCACTGCGCCGCAAATTTCTCACACTGAAGAAGACCTCCGAGACGATGCAAGCCTGGATCGGACAAATTCAGGCGCTTGCATTTCGACTAGAGCAAGCTGGGATCACTGTCAGCGACCAGGACAAGATTCTCGCTTTGACTATGGGACTCCCTCCGAGCTACGACGCCGTTATCATTAATTTTGACTCTACTCCCACCGACCAACTCACTCTCACCCATGTGATTTCGCGCCTGCTAAACGAGGAAGTGCGCCAGCTTTCCGGGAAGCCGAATGCCGAAAATTCCGAAGGAGCACAAGACGAGGCAATGGCCGTTACCCAGCGCGGAAACAAGCGCGGGCTTGTACGCCAAACTTCCGAAGTCGTTTGCTTCTTTTGCGACAAGAAGGGACATTACAAGTCAGACTGTCCAGAGAGATTAGCTTGGGAGAGGACGAGGGGAAAGAATGCCGAGACCGCCGCAGCTGTTTCTACATCCGACGACGAAGATTCTGATTTAGCTTTTTGAAGGACTTTGATAAGATTGCGGGGGTGCCGCGGGTTACGGGTACGAAGTTCCTTTTATTTTTTTGATATCCCTTTCATTGTTTATGGTGTTGCGCTTGCGGGGGTGTGTTGGATTGATAAGATTCAAGCGCATCACCAATTTACGGTGTACCACGCTGCTACTGATTGCGTGATCTCTCTCTATTTCACAACCACGCTGTCTGACTTTTGTTTTATATTCTCATGTGATTATCTACGTAGTCATCGATGTACTTAAGTAGTTCTAACGATGAATGGGACCTCGCGCGTTTGCGAGGGTCCCTTTTCTACCCGCCTAAACGTTCGAGAACCGTTTAAAACAACACTAAACATATCCCAGCGCAGCATTTACCAGCCCCATGCAGCACGCCGCACCTCAATTGATCCTTCCTCTTCACATCCTACAATCACCTCGTCCTTGGCGAATTTCCGAACCTCCAAAATCAATAAAAATCTATCAGCACATTCGGCCACTACATCCAGCGGCTGCGATGTGTCTGGCAACACAAACGTGACCTCCCGGATGATGCTCGTCGGGTTCTTCAAATCGAGCCAGCGGCTGGACGCAAAAACCCTATCAACAAACGGAAGCCATCCATAGCGCCGGAGTGGATTCTCTATCGCAAAGCTCAGATGTTCGAGTCGAGGAGCACACTCAACGAGCGGCGTGATGTCATCGCTAATTGGCGTTAGTCTCCAATCGGAGAACATCTGGCCCCCGAGAAATGAGAGGCCCAGTGAGAGCTTCGTGATTGCAGGCGCGGACATAAGTGCGGCGTGAACTTCGGTGAGGGCGGTAGCGTCATACCACGTCGCCACCCGAGACCGAAGAGATAGGGTGCGTAGTGCGGGAAGCTGAAGGTTATCAAAGGCGGCTTTGAGTGGGTAATATCCTATGGCGTGAGTAACGGTGATGTGAAACACTGCAAGGCAGGGCAGTGTGCATACGGATGGACGCGCATATGTTTCGATGTCGCCGTCCTCGAAGCGCAGGCGAAAAGAGCCGGATTGAAGAGCGCTTAGCGATCGAATGAAGGAGAACCAAGCGTTTGGATGTAGAATCAGCCCACTCATGGAAATATGAGTTAATGTAGACCAGTTGTTGAGAGAATTTGTAAATTCCGGGGCTCTAAGGTTGACGTTCTCGATAGTAATATATCGAAGTGTCGAATGGGTCTGGGAAAGCACGGACTTCTGATATTCATTACAGCTATGGGGAGTACCGAACTCCGATCTGGGCGCCCACGCGCAGACTATGGTATGGGCATTGGGGTGGATTCTGACAATGTATCCTGCTTCCGTGCGCCGTTGGACGAGATAACAATAGAGTCGTCCGACGCTGATATACTGTGCCGAGGACATGAGCTCGAGGAGAAATTCACAGGTAGACTCTGAAACACGTCCCCCTGATATTTGGCACCCTCTTTCTCCCGTATCTCCACTTGAAGATGGGGTGCCATCGCGCCCAGATTGCGCCTCCACCATCGCAGCCATCCCACGCGACGCAAGAACAGTTCTGGATCCCAGGTGTACGGCCGTCCATTCGAGTGCCAGTTGAGAGGGAGTTCGAAACGAAAGTGCGCCCAGAAGGGCGGGATAGAGAGCACCGCCGCTCGCCAATTGGCACACACGTGGCAGAGCAACATGGGTGCGATCTCGGCGTTTGGCTGCATAAGGACGCGCGCAGATGAGTGGTCGACACAGCGAGAGAAGATTTCGCAGAGGATCTCGGTGGGAAGTTCGTTTATTGGGCAAATCGGTTGACTGGATTCGTTAATCATCATGCAGTAGATAAGGAGGGCAGAGACTGGCAGAGAGGACCGTTTGCCGACTAAGTAGACGAGGCTGCGCCTCAACTGCGCCTCGCCAACGAACGAATCCCGTCGCACGCAATTGGAACTCCGATCGTAAATTGTAAACGCCGCTCTCACTCGCTCTCCGCCATGTAACCCAAATCTAACCCCACCCAACCCGCCTCGCGCACGTCTTAAGTGAGTGGCCCTGCGCTCGTGTATGTGCTGTATGTAAAGCGCCGCTCTCGCTGACCTCGCCCACTCACTACATGTCTCCACCCCTACGTCCGCCCCCACGTCCGATGGCGATCGCCTGCCTCTCACCCCTACGAAATACACTCGCGGCATGGTGACACCAATAACTCACACATGATTGCGTCCACCACTAGCATCGCTGCCAGCCTGCGACACCGAGGCCAGGCGAGGAGGGAGTGGAGCAAGGTGAGTGATTCCTCCACAGGCGACTCGAGCTCACGCCTGGGCTCGTCGCCTGCTCTCATGCCTGCTGTTGGTTTGCTGAGCGACCGCCCTTCCACCCTCTCGAAGCCGATCGACCTTCCTCAAGCTTGGGGTCCGCGGACCGTCCTTGCCAACCAACATGGGCACAATCGATGGGCGATATCGGCCCGCCGCCATCCAATGCTCAAGTTTCACACCCGGAATTGGGTACCAGAAGCGACAATCGCCAGACTTGCAACGATTCTATATCACCTTCTGAGGTAGTCATCTCCCGATTTTTACCCTGCCCATGCCATCATCGCCGCCCGACCATTCTTACCCTTGAATCCCTTGCCGTTTCTACCCACTGTGCCTTTTCTTCATGCAGCATACTCGTCCACCGCGCTTCTGACGCGGCCCTTGCGCAACGGCGCGTGTACGTAGCTCGCGTGTTCAGCGCTAGTGCGATGTGCCATTGCTCGCTCCATCGCCAGCCTTGTCCGTTAATATTCTACATGAAATCTCGGTAGTTCGCCAGGAAAGAAGTTGCATCCAGCCCGGTAACTCAGCTCGCACAGCCACTCCACCAAGCTGAGTTTGAAGACATTCCACTTTTGGCAGGTGGTCTGTGCTGGTCACTGGGGGTGGTGATGGTGATCACTGGATGCTGTGCACTTGCTCACCATGCTCAACAGTGCCCAGCACTCCTCGTCGCTGTTGTCAGGGTCATCCCAAAATGGAAATTCCCAAAATAATATTTTTCTAATATTGCTGGCATTGCACCTGGGCAGCTGGTCCACTCTGTTTGGGGCCCACTGGGACCATTTTATACCTGTAGATGCGGAATTTTATTCTGAATACAGCTGTGAAATTTTCATATTTATAGCTGCATTGGTTCACGCGCTAGACACGAATTACTGATGGTGTAAAATTGGCGCCCACAAAGAATATTCCTTTCCTCCTTAACCGCGGCATCGTTTTGCATGATCTTAGGTTGTATCTAGAGGTATTAAATGCGCGCTTCTAACGCGTCCATGATCATAATTTGACGTCCGTTGCTTGCTCCATAAAACAGCCCGCACGAATTTACGCTCGCACCGCTTTAGCGCCGGCCACGCTTTAAATATTTGCGCGCATATTATACCATAAAATAGCTTAATATTACACCTTTCCAATGATATACTACTCGTGTGTATTGGACTACTGTACGCGACCTTATTTACAAAATGGTTGTTTTCATATAGCATAGGAACCAAAAATCGCATCAGCGAGCGCTTAGGTGCGTTGTCATCTTCTAGATTTATGGAATTTAATGACACACTGACTATATGGGTCAGAGCCCGGGAAGGCACTGAACCAGCTGCTGGGCTGGCATGAATATTGGCTGGCTGGCTGGAAGAATTCTATATTTAGCGTTCGGACCGAGCACGTGTCTGTCGGCTGTGTGCCCTCCCCCCCTCCCTCCTCCTCTTTTCCTCCACACCCACTGCACCGTTTGGCTTCATTTAAGATGGTACTTTTAGGTATTAAATACGCGCTTTTAACGCGTGTATAACCATAATTTTACGGTGCTTTGTCGCTCCGTAAAATAGCCCGCGCGAATGGCACTTGCACCGCTTTAGCGCCGGCCACGCCCTGAATATTTGCGCGCATATTATACCATAAAATAGCTTAATATTACACCTTTCCAATGATATACTATTCGTGTGTATTGGATTACTGTACGCGACCTTATTTACAAAATGGTTGTTTTCATATAGCATAGGAACCAAAAATCGCATCAGCGAGCGCTTAGGTGCGTTGTCATCTTCTAAATTTATGGGATTTAATTACACACTGATTATATAGGTCAGAGCCCGGGAAGGCACTGAACCAGCTGCTGGGCTGGCATGAATATTGGCTGGCTGGCTGGAAGAATTCTATATTTAGCGTTCGGACCGAGCACGTGTCTGTCGGCTGTGTGCCCTCCCCTCCTCCCTCCTCCTCTTTTCCTCCACACCCACTGCACCGTTTGGCTTCATTTAAAATGGTACTTTGAGGTATTAAATACGCGCTCTTAACGCGTGTATAACCATAATTTTACGGTGCTTTGTCGCTCCGTAAAATAGCCCGCGCGAATGGCACTCGCACCGCTTTAGCGCCGGCCACGCTTTGAATATCCGTGCGCCAATTACATTACAAAATAGCTCAATAACACACCTTTTTAACAATACCTTATTTGTATTTATTGAAAAATGTCTTGCAGCCCTATAAAAGAAATGGTTGTTCATAAATAGCGCAGGCAGTATTTACTGTACCGCCGTGTGCCTACGTGCATTGGAATCTTCCAGATTTATTGAATTTATTAATGCCTCCATTATAGAGATTGGGGGCAAGGAAGGTGGTGAATCGGAAACTGGGCTGGCATAAATATTACTTTGCTGGCCGGAATGAATGATGTTATATTTAGCACAGCCGGCATGGCACCTCCCAAATATGGGCATGGAATGGTGGCATCCTCCTGCTCCCCCAAATATTGGCAATTCATTTACTCCTTCATTTTTCAGATAATCCCTTTGCTGTTTTAATAGAGTGTTTCTAAAGATTCCCAGATAGGCCAGCATATAGTTTTCAGATTTAAAATTCATCTTAATAGCTAATTCAATTTAGTAGCTATGTGAAAACGTCCTCATGAATGGATGGAAGTGGGAATGCAGGTCGCGTATATGGTTCAGCTGGTGGAATACCAGCACCAACATCCTTACTACCTTCACCTTCACCGTCACCGTCACCATTGCCGCTGCCGCTGCCATTTCTCTCATGATCAGCATCCTTGCCCTCGCCCTCGCCCTCGCCCTCGCCCTCGCCCTCGCCCTCGTCCTCGTCCTCGTCATCTCCATCGCCGGTGTCCATACGATAATCGGGGTCGGCCTCGTCAATCAGATTCAACGGCGTCTTCCAAAGCTTGCGGAAAGCTTCTGAAAGTGCCCGTTGATCCATCGCTTGGCCAGCTGCATACGCCTCAATTCCTTCTTGGAGCTCCGGTGTGATGCCAGTTCGAGGCTTCCGACGAGCCTCCCACCATTTTGCGCGCCACTCGAGAAATTCGAGGACCCGCCTCATCTCCTCTAGCAGGAGAATCACCTCCTCTTTGCATCGCTGAATACGCGCCCTACTTCTCGCCCATTCGGATCGCAAAATATCGTCATCGCCTTCACTGTCGCCTCCAACCTCGGTAGCGACTGTCCTCCAGATCCATGAAACAATATTTTTTGTCCATCCAGTTCCATCGCGTCGGGCGCGTTCTTCTGGGATGGCGCTAATCTCCTCGGTGCCGCCATGATCGCCTTCTGGGTTACTGGGACGCCGTCCATCTTCCCAGATGCCAGTCCTTCCAGGGCCTTCTTTTCGGCCTTCGGGGTCCACGTAGCTTCGAACGTCGGCATTGAGGAGTGGCTGTAGGGTCTTTTCCCAGCTACCAGGTCCAGAGAGGGCCAACAAAGCCTCCCGAGCTGCACGATACTTGTCCACAGAGTTCAGGGCACGTCGATGCACTCGGTCGATGAGCGCGCGAGAACGAGTTCCATCCCGCTGACCCCGGATGTTGCTGTTTTTGTACTGTATCATCCGCGTTTTAAGGCGTAGCGTACGGCGTAGGTGGGAGAGCGCATCAAAGCACTGGGCATTTCGAAGCTTGGACTCCATCTCCGGCAGCCCTTTTGTACATGCGGCCTCCCGGCGATTGGTTGGTAGCTGTGAGGGCAGGAACAGGTCGACATCCTCGGGCTTTGGTTCATTCTCCCAAGTTGTCAAGCCGCCATTTCCAGCCTCCGTTTGGTACTGGAGCAGGCCAGGTATGTAGATTGAGCACAAGGGTTCCCAGTTCTTGATGTTTCTGGACAGCGCCGCCCTCTGCTCTGATAGGGACTGAGTACGAAGTCCGGTAGGTGCTTCGCCTTGCAACTTTGCACGCGTTCGAAGCCGGCGCCTATGAAGCATGTTGTCAGCTGGATATGCAGCTGAAATTTGGAATTAAAGCTTACTGGGATTCCTCGAGCTCTAAGCCCATCGACAGCCAGGTTGACGGCCCTGTACTGTGGAGGGGTGGGATCTGCTGCGCACGTTCCATTTCCTCCTCCGCTAGCTGCTCCCTGATACCAGCTTCACTGACGCCTAACGCAAATGAATTATTTCATGAGTAGGGCAACAAGCAGGATGTTTGACAGAACTTACGGTTGCTGTCGTCAACGGCGAACGGGCTGGGTGCAGATTTCGGGAATCTATCAGCATTAGTGTTTGCAGGTCCGGTTACAAGACCGGAAAAAGACCGGAAAAAGACCGGACCATAACCGCAGTGGACCGGAAATAGAATGGACCGATCAAGACCGCAACCGCGGTCCGGTCCGCGGTCTTTCATGATTCTCCAAATCAAAAGACCGATAAAAACCGGTTAGGACCGGTTTCAACCGGTCTTTCTGCGAGATTTTTTGCAGCGTAGTAGAGCACTAATAGCCCTTTCGAACAAGGTTAAAACCATATTTTTAGCATAAGAACTGACGGAGGTATTAATAGTTTACGATCAGCTGAGTATTTTGGGCGCTTATAAACGCTTTTGCCCGCGTTTCAGCCATTAATCATTCGTGCCTTTCGCAAACTTGCGCATACATGGAGGGCATATATACCTGCGTAATGCATTTTAGACCTAAATAATCGAGCAATATTTGACTGAGTTATAATTAAATTGATGATGTGTACATTACCAGACTACTACAAGACACTTTTGCCAACGTTTCATTCGTTAAGTAAGCTAGCCTTTCGAAAACCAAGGTAAAAGTAGAACATTAAAATACCTATTTAATGAGCCCTTACACATAATATTTGGTTATGAACTCACTGAGATATGGGCAAATGCGCTCAAGTAGTCTAATTTCTACTATTTAAATGGTTTCTACAGGTAAAATACAGCTTAAAATGCTGGTTCAGACCGGTCTACAACCAGTTTTCAACCAGTCTTAACTAGGACTGGTTGAGACCGGTTTTTGTCAGTTGCTGAACCGCCCAAGACCGACATAAACCGGTCTATGTCGGTCTTTGTCGGTTTTTTGCAGTCTTGAGACTGCCCTGGACCAGTCTCGGTCTCGGTCTTGCCAAATTTGGGCAAAAGACCGGACCGGACCGGACCTGCAAACACTAATCAGCATCCCAGGCCACGCATACCTCGTCCCACTTCGAGACCATTGGGCCTGGAAGTGATTGGGTAAAGCCACGATGGGCCTCAACCTGCCTGTTTCTCTCGGCTATAGCAGCCTTATATCGCCGCATTAGAGTGGCACCTACAGGGGAATCAGCTAAGAATTTGAGCAAAGGCGAGGCCAACATACCCATGCTGCAATACTTCTGCCAATTCCAAAACCCGAAATGGTCATCAAGGACGTCGTGTCGAGAGCCTGGCCCCTGCGTCTTCGTTGCGCCCCCAAGGCCGTTGTGCGCAGCCCAAACTCTTTCAGGAACCTCTCCGTCGGTTTTGCCAACACCCGTCGCAAAGTTGAAAGAAAATTGCTCGTGGTTTTTCTCCACGTGCGCAGGTTCGTGGAATTTTGGGATAAGTGGGCGCGTCTCAACATTGGGCCCTAAACGAAGGTCCGCCGGCCAAGCTTCCATCCTGTCGTAAAAGTGCTTGTACCATTGGCACGCAATGTCATAGCTGATTGTGATGGAGGCGACCTTCGAAGATTGAACGGCCGAAGCGAATATATAATCCATATTCGCATATCTAGTGTCGCAAATCAGCAATTAATTGGGCATGAAAATGTTGAGGGCATGTACCGCTCGCCCTTCTGCAAGTTCCCAATGCCATTGGCCAAAATCATCTCGCCTCTTCCACAAAAGGCCCCCCCAACGCCGGTATACCGCAAGCCCCGGGAAAATCGCGTCAAAGCCTGAACAAGCGCCAGAAAGCCGACACAAGTATTGATCTAAAGGTGGATTAGCTGGGGCTGCAGGTGAAAGAATAAGGTACGCACGTCCTCCATGTCCACATGACTCAGAACATACTTCTCATAGGGTTCTCTCCTAACCATATAAGCCCAGCCGGTCCCAAGGCCAGGGTCTGAGGAGTAATTCGACACAAGTTGATTCTTCAGCCGGAAGTTCGCATCCAAGCAGACTATGAGGCAGTAGAGGAACCTGCGTCCGCCAATGAGCCGGTAGCTTACAAGGACGGGCTGCGTACGTACCGTTGATCCTCCGGCGCATCTTCCCAATCGTCTGGAAGGTTAATACCTGGATGCGGGCAGGAGGGGCACTTGACTGCCAACTCGCCATCCTTCGTCGCCGCTATCCCGGCCTCATCGTGCCCTCTGCCTCCGCGCTTCAGCATCTTGAGGTGTTTCCACTGAAGCCCCACGCGTAGGAGTGGGCGATACCGCGACCGGCGCTCCTGGCTTCCAATATTGTCGCTCAGCCTTTCAAGTGTGCGATATAAATCGTATGTCGACGCTTTTGACGTCAAGGAGAGTAAGTGCAGCAGTTGAAGCAGTGGAAATGTAACGCAAAGTTGGGTGGAGATTTGAGAGGCTGGATAGAGGCCGCGGCGAAGGAGCTGAAGATGACGCGGGGTTGCTCGGTGGCACCCACAATAGCTGATAGGGGCCTGGTGAACGCCATTGGTGTGGATGATAACAAGATCCTGATGGCAGGCGGCAGGCAAGGAGCAGCGCATACTCGCGTGGTTGAGATGTATTTCGAGGCCCATACTCTTGAGGGAGGTTTTGACGAAGGAGGCCCCATTCCAATGCTAAAAGCAATCAAATTAAGAATACCAAACAAGTAACTTGAAATGCGACATGCGGCCTACCTCAATAACGTGAAAGGGCGTCCGTTGGTGTCGCTTTACACAGCAGTCCTTACAAGAAAGGTCGGGAAGAAAGCAATCAAGGCAGCGGTATTCAGCAAGCCCGATGCGCTCGCGTTTTCTCGACTGGCAATCCGGGCATTCCGCGACCTTGAAATCGCCACGGCCCTCCCAACGAATAACCTCGTCTAGATATTCTGCACGATGCTGAGCCTTCCAAAAAACGTGCGGCCTTGTCTGCGTAAATATATTAGATTTCTGTTACAATCGAAGTGGGGCATACTCACTGATAGTCCACTTCGATTGTACTTTTTCTTTGGAAGGGCTTCAAGTCGAGAAGGGCCGCTTTCGTATACCTCGGCGTGAATCTCTTCGTCAAACCAGTCCCCCGAGTCATCCAAGGCCAGCTCTTGATCATCTTCAGGCGCCCATGCCGAGCCCACGGTCCAAGTCGTTCGACCCTTCAGCGGCGAGCGAAGACTTTCTGCCACCAAGTTTCGGCCAGGAATCATGCGAGAGGAGCGGGAGTGGACGACTTCAATGTCATCTTCGAGAGGGACTCGATCGTGGTAGTGAGTTTTTTTAGACCTTTTGAACGGGCGAGACATAGCTGACGGAGTTGTGGAGGGTACTGCCAGTGAGTGATTATCATTCAGAGGACGTACGATGATGCGCGACGCGCGACGCGCATGCACGTGCACTGTCACCGCGGTCCGCTCGAAATTAAACAAAGTACTTACTCTAGATCAACCCTCGGCTAAGCCTTAAGTTCCAACTATCCAACTAAACAACCATACCCCCTCCAACGGCTCTGCACGCCACATCCCTTCCACAGATGCTAGGTGAGCAAGTTATCGTCCACCCTACATCCCCCTCACACGGTCAGACGCAATGGCTCTGATACTTGATCCCTCGGGAATCTCAGCCGGCGCGTCAGACTTGACCATCCCATACCGTGCGTCGCCCACTATGCCTCTGCTCTGATACTCGACCCCCCGGGAATCTCAGTACGCATGAGGCGTTGGCGTGTTAGGATTCAATTCCCATTCAATCCATCTCACCAACCTTGCGCCACAACTGACCCATCCACCCTCAGGTAATACAGGCCTTGTCGCGTCTATGTCTGCCGTACGCCCACAGGATCCCACCTTCCTCTTCGAAAACAGCCTCCATGAGACCATCGCGGACGAAGGCTACGAAGAGCAAGATCTCGGCCCAATGGACCGTCTGCCCTCAGACACGCTCGAACTGGAGTATCGCCTTTTCTTCGGCTCATCCCCCCTTACCTCGCCTTGTACCTCGGCATCTTCGTCTCCATCCTCCTCTAGGTCAGCATCCCCACAACCAAAAGACCCAAGCTCGTCATTCCGGCACCCATCAAAGGCCTCCACCATACCTTTGTCCATTCCAAATGCGCACAACCCACCCCCTAAACCTCAGAACAGCAAAAGGAGGCGGAATCAGAAGAGAATGCGCGCAAAACGGACAGAGAAACGCAATGCCCAGAGAGATGCTGCTCGGACACGCCCCCTTGAAATCAGCCAGGCCGCTTACGATAAGTGCGTTCGACCCGCCAAACCCACAAAAACGTCCTTCGACTCGAAAGATTTTCCGATAGCTGCCACGGGATATATTTCTCTTCCAGATCATGGCGAATTTGGAGGGATATATAAGCTTAAGGAGCTTGTCGATGTCCTGGGCTTCAAAATTGAAGCCTGGGATGGTAAGTAAGTATCAGCGTCATTCAGTCTTCCCTACTTGGCTAACCAAACGTGATCTTCAGGACTGCGAGGCCCATAATCGACGCATCCTCGCGCATTATTGCCGTGCTTGCCGGGCATCCAGATGCCCCCGACTGGGATGTCGCCCATCGCGGCGCAGCGGAGGCCATCCAAGCATCCAGAGTAGTGTTCGAAGGTCCGGTCCGGTCCGGTCTTTTGGCCCTAGGTGCCATGGACCGAGACTGCAACCGGTTAACTGCAGTTTAAAGACTGCAAAAAACCGCACAAGACCGACGTAAACCGGTCTACGTCGGTCTTCTGTGGTTGAGCAACCGCAAAAAACCGGTCCTCAACCAGTCCTATTAAAGACTGGTTGAGGACTGGTTGTAGACCGGTCTGTGGGCCGACTTCAAATTGATTTTACCTATAGAAACTATTTTAATAGTAGAAATTGGACTGCTTGAGCGCATTTGCCCGTATCTCAATGAGTTCTTACCCAAATATTATGTATAAAGGCTCGTTAGATAGGTATTTTGATTTTATACCTTGGCCCTGGTTTACGAAAGGCTAGCTTATTTAACGAATGAACCGTTGGCAAAAGCGTCTTGTTAATAGTGAAGTCAAGTAGAGAATATTGATTTTATTATAACATAGTCAGATTTTGTTCAATTAATAAAATTTAAAATACATTTTGTAGATATACATGTCATCTATTTATGCGCAAGTTTGCGAAAGGTACGAATGCCTAACGATTGAACTGCGGGCAAACGCGTTTTTAAGCGCTCAAAATAACGATTTAATCGTAAACTATTAATATCTTCGTCAAATTTGATGCTAAAAATATGTTTTTAGCATTGTTGAAGATGGTTTTTGACGCTCTACCGTGCTACAAAAAATGTCGGTGAAAGACCGGTCCTAACCGGTCCTAACCGGTTTTTATCGGTCTTTTGATTTAGAAAATTAGGAAAGACCGTGGACCGGACCGCGGTTGCGGTCTTGATCGGTCCATTCTATTTTCGGTCCAGCGCGGTTGTGGTCCGGTTTTTTTGCGGTCTTTTTCCGGTCTTGTAACCGGACCTTCGAACACTAATCCAGAGGCCGCTGCCACTTCCCGAAAAAAGCACTTCGCCATCGACGGGGCAGTTTTGCTGCGTTAAACTGGGGGATATCTCATGGCGGGGGACAGAAGGTACGTGTATACTCCTATATCTTTGCTTTAAACTCACTTTCTCCTCAGCAACCAGGAAATCTGACCCACAACGCCCAGAATAGCAGGGCGCTCTCAGCCCTTGTTGCAAACGAAAACATCTCGAGAATCGCAAAGTACGCCAATGCAGCCTTTGCCACATGGGCCCCGAACCTCTACACGTACTACGAAAGCCATTTCGACGCACTTCTGGAGCACGATCCTTCGCTTCGTCGCAACTGGCCCAACAACGTCTGGGCCTCGTTCGCGGTGAACTTCGGCCCCAAAACCGTTTGCCGCCGCCACCGCGACTTCGCAAACCTCCCATTTGGCTGGTGTGGCATCACTGCGCTCGGCGAATTCGACCCCTCCCAAGGCGGCCATCTCATACTGTGGAGCCTCAAACTCGTTATCGAATTCCCCCCAGGATCCACCATCCTCGTCCCCTCGGCAGCCATCCCTCACTCCAACGTTCCGATTGGGCGCCGTGAAACTCGATACTCGTTCACTCAATTCAGTGCGGGTGGGCTTTTTCGATGGGCAGACCAAGGATTCCAATGCACGAACACGTATACGGCGACACTGTCTGACGAGGGTGTGGAGGAGGATGTCAAACGGCAGGAAGCGCGATGTAAACTCGGGCTGTCCTTGTTTTCCACCATGAAGAGCTTACCCGTAGATCAGGATGCCAGGAATCGGCTCGTTAGAAATCGAAACGTATAGTACACGCCGCATTTGTTAAATATTATACACCTTTTTGAAATACGATCTTCGGAACATTGAGCAATGAACCTCCTGGACTTAAGCATGTTGAAACTATAAGCTGTAGACTTTAGATGTTATTGATTATGAGAATGTAGCTGCGGCGTATCATTGGCGAAAAAAAAGAAACAAGACATGCCATAGTCAATCCCAAGTTATACATGTGTTCTTCAATCAAGCCCTTGTGGCGACGTCGCGACACAATCTCGAATACTGCTACTTCCGCTCTACTAATTCTGTGTATTGTTTGAGTATACTGAAACAATTAGCTATAGACATTATATGGTACGGTTATAAGAATTAGTGACGGTGTATCATTCGCAAAATAAAAGGACAAGGTGTACCACCATTAAGGTCAACACCGTACTAAGTTATACATACATTCTTCGGGCAAGTCCTTGTGGCGACGTCGCGACACAATCTCGCATGCTGCCACTTCCTCTCTATTAATCCTCTGTATTTTTTAAAAATTAAATGCATACACATTGCCTGCATAAGTATCCACCTCTTTGAGACCTCAATGGGATTTACTCTGTTCAAACCCGAGGTGCGGAGTGTGTGCATGGCGACGTCGCAACAGATACATTTTTTGTGAGAAGTCCTCCTGGATATATTTAAATCTAAGTTCGGATTCTTGTACACCTACCTTGCGAAGCATTGTATATAAAATTTAGTGCAGCAATCTATTGTTTTCCTTCAAATATCTGGTCCGTACCATCGAGGCGCAATGACGTTGCAAGGCAGAATCAATTAACTTCCATAAATAGTATGTGAGCCGCCTAATCTGGAACTGATCGGGACGGGATCTGTTGAATCGCATTGCTCGGACATCCAAAAGTTGTGCAAAAGGTATTTAAGAGCCATGGTTAAAAGCTCACTGCTCCAGAAAATGGAACCCGATACCGCAACGTATGTTACCGCCGCTGAAGATGGCCCTAAACTCAGCCGACACAATGTTTACTATCTAAAGTGAGTATTTTGTTACCTACCACTCCTGCTAGTGCTCACCTTCCAGCAGGAATTCGAAGCGGTTGAGGCAAAAAGCCCAAGAGAGGAGGGATAGGTAGCACATATTTACAAATATCCAAACATTTGCGCTGCTTACCACTTTTCATAGGGACAAACGGCGATTCGAAACACTTCCTCAAGCCGAGCAGGAAGAAATCAAAGATCGCCGTAAGCAGATACGGGCAGCGCACCGAGAAAATCATAGAGACGAGCTCAGGGCCAAAGAGAAACTGCGTCGGTAAGGCCTCTTTTCAACTCTATAGCTGCAATTCTCACCCGGGTTGCTCCACCCACCCAGTCAGCGTCGAAAGGCCGCTACCGGACAGGAGAAAAAAGTCTGAGGCGCCGTGGAGAATCCGGCAATAATCTTTGAATGAATAGAGTACATCTCCTTTCAGTACTATTCGACGATCCTTTTGCTGATGGGCCTCACGGCGTCTCTGATTTGTTCTGGAAGGAATCTAAAAAAATCTATGGTGGCGGAGAATTCTGAATATTTGTTCTGAAACACGGCAATGGCCCACCCAATGCCTTCTTGTCCGTGCTGAGAGGGTGGGGTCGGCTATAATAGACATCTTTATATGACCAAAATTTCTGAATGGGGATTACATCTGACAGATTAAGTCATTCCGAAGGCTCATTAAGCCCTATTAAGCCTGTTGCAGCATCTCTGCATTCCAATGACATAGGTGCTAAATATTTGTATGCCCCAACCCAATTCCAAATATATCTAGATGCCAAGTATTTGCGAGAGAGGATATTGTTTTGTTTGATGGCGAAACAAGCCAATTTATTCAGTGCTTATGAGATTTTTTGCTAGGTACAGAAAGTGTATGCTAGGTATGAGAAGTAAATAGTCCAAGGCGAAACACGACGGGCTGGGTATGAGAAGAAGTAGATATTCCAAGACGAAACACAACGGGCTTTCGAGGGAAAATGTTCGAGGAATGTGGTTCAAGCACTGAAGGCGTTCTCGCTGTCCTCAACTAGGACGATTGGGGAGCCGAGTTCGTCAGCGTGTTCGGGGGCAGTGGCTGCGCGTTCGACGCCGGGAGCGACCTCGCGTTCGATGGCGGTAGAGGCGTTGTGTCGGACGGCGGGGGCGAACTTGCACCCGACAGGAGCGGCGTTGCGTCTGACGGGAGTGGTGTTGCGTCGAACGGCGGGAATGACCTCCTTGGCCTTCGCTTTTCTACCCCCATCGTTGCTGATGAGGATATACTTGCGGCCAGGATGCTCCGCATCAGCCACAGAAGGTCTACGAGCTCGTTTGTTCGATGGGCCTGGAGCATTGGCAGTTCTGTTGGGTCTGAAGAAGGGGTCAAGGATGGGAACACCCTGGGGTACAGCCGCAGGAACGGAGGCGATAGGCGCGAGGGCAGTAGGTAATATATTGCGGCCAGGATGCTCCGCATTAGCCATAGAAGGTCTACGAGCTCGCTTGTTTGATGGGCCTGGAGCATTGGCAGTTCTGTTGGGTCTGAAGAAGGGGTTAAGGATGGGAACGCCCTGGGGTACAGCCGCAGGAACGGAGGCGATAGGCGCGACGGCAGTAGGTAGTTTTTCATTGGGTGCAACTCCCTGGTCCCTATTTTTGAATGAACTGAGTATACATGAAAGCGGTATGGGGATGAACAAAGGCCTACTTTACGAGCATGATAGTTGGGGGTGTCGCAGTGTTCTGGATAACCATCTCTTCGGTTTTAACCGTCTTCTGGAAGACAAAATGTCCTAAACGGCGTTGAAGTTCAGCGAGATGAAGATATCGAAGTAATATGCCGTACCTTGACCGCGTCTAGGGTGCTTGACAGGAACTTGTCTGCCGGTGATCATGGTTGACTTCTGGTAGAAGCTTAACACGGTGTTCGACGCTAAGCCACAGAATGTATCAGTTTTGAGAATAGGGAAGGGGAGTAGAAAGGTGTATACTCACGTGGAATGACCTCGTCGAACTGGTCAGAAGCTGTGGACATGGTTGATTGGGCGGAAACAGAGCTGAATGATTCGTCGGAGGTGTTGGAAGGTGGGGACGGCATATGTTGGATGCAGAGATGGGCCTTGGATGTTTGTGCAACGGGCATTTAAAGGAACGGAGCGAGGGAGCGAGATCTCAGATTTGCCGTGCACGGACATGGGTGTGGTTTGGATTGAAGGGCTGCAACTTCAGATCTGTGACACGCGTGACTCGTTGATGTTACACAGGCACGCCGCTAACTGGATTGCGTATGCTCCCCAAGTTTCTTCTGCGCAACTGTGTCTTTCTGCGCAACTACTGTGTCTCTCCTGTGGAATCGCAGATCGCGTTTCACTCCGTTGTCCGTCTGTCAAACATCGTGCTACAAATCCCAACAAAAATGGGGCAATTAGCCCGTTCTAGTCTGGCCCAAATTTCTTTGATTTCTCTAAGACTCTACCCTTGGTTGCCTCTCGAGTCTCCAGCGTCCATTCCCCCACTCGTTTTAATTTCATTCAATTACTATGGTCAATCCCGGAGCGTTCTTTGGCACGCGCAAGGAGTTTCTCTCCGCACAGAGCGCACTCTACGCGGACGCAGTGGCTGGAAATCATGCTGCAGACACTGTTGCCGACATTCAGCGCCGCTATTTCAAGTGTTACCCGATGTCTTTGCTACATACTGTGGAACCTAGTGCCGATTTTCTGGCCCAAGTAGATGACAACGCCCCCGACCAAGATTTTATTCCGCCTGATCAGGCAATTCTCGACGATGAGGCCTTCAAGGCTGCTCAAATCATATATGATGGGCAAGTGAAGCTCTTGAAATTCCGCAAAGGCGTACGTCTTCGAGTTCTGTTTCTATTCTTCTGTCTTACGCCTCTCGTTTGGATAGCAAATCACACGGCGTCTTGCCTACCAATACGCCAAGGACGAAAATTCAACAAAACATATCACCGTCGGTTCAGAGGATCCTATGACCGTGCTATTGGCTAAGCTGGCCGGAATTCCTGTGAAGAAGCCCCGCATGAAAACGGCCTACATCCTGTGGGGTCAGCGAAACCGACAGTTCGCGGACCCCATTTACGAGGACCGCGTGAAGACCGACAATACCCCCTTGAAAAACAGAGCGGCGCTTCGAACTAAAGTCTACAAGGAGTGCTTCGCGGAGCTTGATGAGGAGGAAAGGAAGGACTACGAGAACGAAGCTGCTGAGGAGCATCGCGCGGCACTAGAGAGAATTGAAGAGGCTTTGAACGCCCCGCCTTCATCGGATCCTGCAGATTGCCAACAGTAAGTCATACTTCTCTCAAGGAAATCCTTCTTGTATTCTCAACAGCCTTTCACAGCGTTTTGAAAGGCCTTCCAACTTTCGTTCAGCCCATCTTGGATTTAATTGCCGACTATACAGGGTGGAAAGCTACTCTCCTCGTCGGCGGTCCTGAGCCCGCCGATCAAGGTCGCTTGAACATGATGAGGTACGTTTTTGACCATATTTGCTTGCCGTTCTGAATCTCATCCCATCTTGTAGTTTTCATTCGGGAGAAACCGTTGGCAACATCAAGATGAACTTCGGAAGGGCCGAGAGACAAGCATATAAGGCGTTTGTGATGCCAATCTTCGGTAACTTTCTAAAGAAGTGCTATAGTAAGTTTTCCTTTCTTGTTGAAGTGATATTTCTCACCAATTCTGTGTGTAGCCATTGAAGATTGTCGCGCAGCTGCCCTTGTGGATCCGACTACCGTATCGCTTGCGGATGTCCTCCGATTAGACGGCGGCGATTTCAGTATCAATTCCATGGAAGACTCCATTGCCTACGTGAAGGTCGCTCGCGCGCCGGGTAACCTCAATGAGCCTGAAACGCCGTCGCCGTCCTTGACGTCCCAAATCCCAGCCAAATTCGGGCCCCCCATTAGCAGGACAAGCCAACGTGACCCGCTATCTTCGCTCAACCGCTTGGCGAAGCCGCCAATGGAGTCGATCCCACAAACGCCTTTGCAGGCTGCGCCGCATTCAGAGACTTTGCTAGGGAAGTACCCCCCTCCTTTGCCAGCCATGCCTTTGCCAGCACTGTCATTCTATGCCTTGCAATCTCCCTTTGCCTCACCATCCCACCCTCCTTTGTCATGCCTATCAGCGGCGCCTTCGCCAGCGCCGTCGCTCTTTGCCTCGCCACCTTCCACTCCTTCGTGCTGTCCATCGCCAGCACCGGCGCCATGTGCCTTGCCACCCCCCACTCCTTCGCCCTGTCTGTCAGCTGTGCCTTCGCCAGCACCATCGCCCTACGCGTCGCCGGTTCTGGCGCCTTCCTGCGCGTTGCTGGTGCTGGCGCCTTCTGCCTTATCTGCGCCAGCGGATCGAGGTTTTTCAGCGACACCACAGCGCGCTCTGCCGGCGATGCGATCCCAAGGCTTGTTTGCAACGACGGCGCCTCAGAAGCCAGCGCCAATGCCACCTACTTTGCCTTCGGCTGAAGAAGTAGCCTTGCCCAAACGTCCATGTTCCGATGAAGACGAGGACAGTCTTGCGAAGCCCAATGATCCCGAGTCTAGCCCACCTAGGAAACGTCTGAGGTCCTCGAGGATTAAAGGGATAAATGGCGGGTCCGTTCAAGGCACAACCAGTGCCGTAGGTCATGCCCCAGCCCCGTCAGCCGTTGCCACTACCGGAATCCCATTGGACCTTGACTCCAGCATGCCAGCCGTTGAATCAACTGCCCCTCTGACTCAGGAGCAACTTGCTGGTTGTCCAGATTGGTTCTTAAAAGCATACCAGATGCTTCTTTCGAACGATCTCGGGCCATCTTGGGTACAGCTAGTAAGGGCGTGGGCGCACTTCGAAAAGGATTCGGGCTATGAAGAGCAGGCGAAACTTGGAAGCGCAGGGCGCCCGCCTTGTGTCACTGCCTGGATAGCCCGTGCTAGATCAGTGACATACAAACCTGACTTGTATATATCCATCACAATTTGCAAGTTGACCTTCTGCTAATATTATTTTAGCTTCTACCTTACCGTATCTTACAAGCATCTTCTTAAATGTTTTGTTTTTTGTCAGGTTGCATACTATTTGTTATCTTACTTTATCTTATCTTCAATTGATTGAACTTTTTAATTTTTATCTGATAGCCCACACCCCCTGTACAAAATACTGAAGCAGAAAACGAAGGGATAGAATGAGAAAAGGGGAGAGAAATCGAAAATTCAAGATTTGGGAGAGTGGGAGGACACCACCGGTCCATGCCCGGAAATGCCGGTCAAGCCAGCAAAGCCATGGCATGCTAAATATAGCGTCATTCCGGCTAGCAAAGTAATGCCCAGTTTCTGATTCACCACCTTCCTAGTCCCCAATTTTTATAATGGAGACATTAATAAATTCAATAAATCTGGAAGATTCCAATGCACGTAGGCACACGGCGGTACAGTAAATACTGCCTGCGCTATTTATGAACAACCATTTCTTTTATAGGGCTGCAAGACATTTTTCAATAAATACAAATAAGGTATTGTTAAAAAGGTGTGTTATTGAGCTATTTTGTAATGTAATTGGCGCACGGATATTCAAAGCGTGGCCGGCGCTAAAGCGGTGCGAGTGCCATTCGCGCGGGCTATTTTACGGAGCGACAAAGCACCGTAAAATTATGGTTATACACGCGTTAAGAGCGCGTATTTAATACCTCAAAGTACCATTTTAAATGAAGCCAAACGGTGCAGTGGGTGTGGAGGAAAAGAGGAGGAGGGAGGAGGGGAGGGCACACAGCCGACAGACACGTGCTCGGTCCGAACGCTAAATATAGAATTCTTCCAGCCAGCCAGCCAATATTCATGCCAGCCCAGCAGCTGGTTCAGTGCCTTCCCGGGCTCTGACCTATATAATCAGTGTGTAATTAAATCCCATAAATTTAGAAGATGACAACGCACCTAAGCGCTCGCTGATGCGATTTTTGGTTCCTATGCTATATGAAAACAACCATTTTGTAAATAAGGTCGCGTACAGTAATCCAATACACACGAATAGTATATCATTGGAAAGGTGTAATATTAAGCTATTTTATGGTATAATATGCGCGCAAATATTCAGGGCGTGGCCGGCGCTAAAGCGGTGCAAGTGCCATTCGCGCGGGCTATTTTACGGAGCGACAAAGCACCGTAAAATTATGGTTATACACGCGTTAAAAGCGCGTATTTAATACCTAAAAGTACCATCTTAAATGAAGCCAAACGGTGCAGTGGGTGTGGAGGAAAAGAGGAGGAGGGAGGGGGGGAGGGCACACAGCCGACAGACACGTGCTCGGTCCGAACGCTAAATATAGAATTCTTCCAGCCAGCCAGCCAATATTCATGCCAGCCCAGCAGCTGGTTCAGTGCCTTCCCGGGCTCTGACCCATATAGTCAGTGTGTCATTAAATTCCATAAATCTAGAAGATGACAACGCACCTAAGCGCTCGCTGATGCGATTTTTGGTTCCTATGCTATATGAAAACAACCATTTTGTAAATAAGGTCGCGTACAGTAGTCCAATACACACGAGTAGTATATCATTGGAAAGGTGTAATATTAAGCTATTTTATGGTATAATATGCGCGCAAATATTTAAAGCGTGGCCGGCGCTAAAGCGGTGCGAGCGTAAATTCGTGCGGGCTGTTTTATGGAGCAAGCAACGGACGTCAAATTATGATCATGGACGCGTTAGAAGCGCGCATTTAATACCTCTAGATACAACCTAAGATCATGCAAAACGATGCCGCGGTTAAGGAGGAAAGGAATATTCTTTGTGGGCGCCAATTTTACACCATCAGTAATTCGTGTCTAGCGCGTGAACCAATGCAGCTATAAATATGAAAATTTCACAGCTGTATTCAGAATAAAATTCCGCATCTACAGGTATAAAATGGTCCCAGTGGGCCCCAAACAGAGTGGACCAGCTGCCCAGGTGCAATGCCAGCAATATTAGAAAAATGTTATTTTGGGAATTTCCATTTTGGGATGACCCTGACAACAGCGACGAGGAGTGCTGGGCACTGTTGAGCATGGTGAGCAAGTGCACAGCATCCAGTGATCACCATCACAGCACCCAGTGACTAGCACAGACCACCTGCCTAGAGTGGAAAGATTCAAAGCCAGATAGGTGGGGTGGCTATGCTAGCTGAGTTACCAGGCTGGATGCAACTTCTTTCCTGGCGAACTACCAGGATTTCATGCATGATATCACCAGACACTAGTGCCATCGCATCATCCGAAGTGCGGTGTTCGTTTATTATGCTCGCGTGTAGGTACCACAGTTAGCAGTGATGCGTGCGTTAGTGCATTCAAGTGAGATGGCGCCTGCCTGCACGGGCACGTACGTATCGCTCCTTGAGAATCCATTGCTTGCGTATGATCCCCGGCACTCTCGTTGCGTCCGTCCGAGATCCGTGAGCTCGGTATTGTTTCGTGCCTCTTGTCCTTTCCGCAGCATTATCTCGGGATCGCGCGACGTCTACATCGCCGTTATCGTTCTGTATGATTCCTCCCCCCTCGCCCATTGTCTGCCCGATCTTCGGCCTGAATAAATCTTCAGATCTAGCTGTGCCACTCCTTCTGCGAAACTTTTTTGTTCGAACAATAGCCGACCGAGTTGAGTGGCACAGATGGTCATTCTCTTTTTAGGGATCTTCGAGGGGATGTATGGTGCCGATCAAGTACCGATACATGTGTAATAAACCGCGTTTAATATCTTGCTACTAGAGCATCTTGAGTCCATTGTTCGATAGTTTAGGAAAAATCAAATCTCATCGCTACATCATTTCTGAACCACGAGTGATTGACTGCTGCTTGTTGTTATTGTAATTGCGAGGTCAAGTGGACGTTGGCATATTCAAAAAATCACCATGAAACAAGTATTTCGAGGTCGTTGAACGATGATGGAACGTAGATAACAGATCGTGCAAGTTGCAACAGTATAAAGCATGGCTCGAATTTAAGGACAGATATTACACTCAAAAGATTTCCCTCATCCACCATACCACCAAGGCTCCTTCGATCTCAGGCATCGCGCATAAGGCTGGACACGAGTAGTGTCTACTTGCAGGTACCTGTGAGTCGACTCGTGGGAATACTTGCAAGTATACTGACTCGCGGATCCGGATCACTCGTTCCCACGGGTATGTCCGGATCCGAGTATGGATTTCCGGGATAGCAAATACTTGTGCAAGTACTTGTGGATATTGATATATTTAATTCTCTATGGCATTAATAATCATATTGCTAAATTTTATCTAATTGTGACTCTAAGAAGTATTTGACATGGTAATATCTGGGTAGTATAATTCAGAGAAGACAAAAATCGGTGGAGAAATGAGTGAGAAACAACTAAAATACTAGCCAATGCAGTGGTTGAGCGCATTTTGTAATATCTCAATCAATTCTCAGCCAAATATTATGGTCATATGCTTGTTAAAAAGGTAGTTTAAATATCTAACTGTACGCCAATTTGCGAAAGGGCGATGGCTATATTAAACGAAGCATAGGCAAAAGCGTCTTTAAAGTAGTCAAAAAGAGTAGAAAACATAGATACTACTATAGCTCAGCCGAATGTTGCTCAAATATTAAGTTCTAAATTGTATCCTGTGGATCTACATGTCTTTTATTTATGTGCAAGTTTGCAAAAGGTACGGGCGGTTAACGTTTGAACTGCAGGTAAAAGCGTTTTTAGATGCCCAAAGTACTTACTTAAATCAAATTATTAATAACTTTGTCAATTCTTATGCTAAAAATACAATCTTGGCATCGTTCGAAAGGACTTTTAGAGTTCTATAAGTCTATACAATTTATTTAATACATGACTCTTTGCAAGTACTTGCAAGTTTACCTGTAAGTACTCATCTCTACTTGTAAGGCAACAAGTACTTGCATACTTGCCAATACTTGTGAGTAAATACTCGCGGATCCGAGTCATCCGTGGGAAACTACTTGTACGGATCCAAGTATGAGATTTTAGTACTTCAATACTTGCGAGTAAGGATCCGCGAGACTCGCGAGTATACTCGTGTCCTGCCTTAATCGCGCAATGTTTCAAAATGCGCCTCCCCATCCCATTGACACCGCGCCGCCGTATGGTGGCGGGCCCGACGCCGCTCTTCAGCATATAGACAATAATCATCGTTCAAGTTTGTACCATATCCATCAGCGACAGAGATGATATCGTACTGACTCTACTATCAATAACAGGACATATACTCGGCAGCTACAATATCAGCCCCATTCGCAGGCGAAACCTAGAGGTCAACTTGAGATCACCGTTGGCGCTGGCCAGCTCAACAGATCACCAGCACCCAGAACAGAAGGGCTGAGCTCCAGGGGCACTCAACACCAACACACTCCCTGATGTAAGTTAAATGTAGTCTGCCCTTGTATCGTGGTCTTATCGTATGCTAGGAATGGGGGTACGTCAAGTTTCAACCGCAGGCTGATTTGGGCACGAAATCGGAGCGGCTTCGTCAATGAATCAGCGCCCCACCTCACAGCGGAGCATCGGTATTATCATCATCATCATCGTCACCGTCGAAGCATCTCGCAGATCCTACTGACTTATCATCGTTGAATGATAATGAATTCCACTTCTGACCATATAATTTCCTATTCTACAGAACCATCTATATTACCTTTCATTTGTGTAATTTATAGCGTATGTATTCTCAAAATCTAGTTGAGTGAGTTGAGACAAATTTTTCTACATAGCAATAAGGAAAACTTTCTACATGTTGCCACTGCAGTAAAGACGCAAGCTACTTGTATATATTTTTAGTAGTGCATCAACTGTACATTTCTTGTCATTCAGGCCCAGATTTATCACGCAGCGCTTGAATTTAGGTTATTTCTTAATGTCATTGTCATCCCTAGACGCTTGCACTTGGCCCATTAAGCATTAGTTACAACCCTCTCAACCATAGGATGTTTCTCAGCATCTAGAAAGTACAACAGAGGCCCTAAAATGGGTGCCCTCTACCATGACGAACAATTGCCAGGACCTTTGTCGAAAAAAGAAATGCTTCGCGTTTCTGAGGTAGGGATGCAAGATGCATTTTTTTCTCGCAGATACTGTCATTGTAGGAAACGGCCTGGTATGTAGTGGGGGGCAACCTCCCAGGGCGTACAGGACGACCGCTTCGCGAGTTAGAGCGGATCGCATTCCAAGCAACGCATTGTGGAGGGACAGGGTCCACGGGGATCCAACCGAATAGGTACAGTATAAAGAAGCGAGACAAGCGAAAAAAAAAACTCCGACAAACTCCCCATTCTCCCCATGAATCGCGGCAAACACAAACACTCTCTTAGTGAAGCAGAAAGCCCGAGGAGCCAACAGCGCCAACTCCTCCAGTTGCGCCGCGAGATACAAATGGACGCAGAAGACACGAAAGCGCAGCAAAACGGAGGCTCTGTGACGACAGAAACACGCACAGAGGGGCGAGCTGAAGCTGCAGCTGGTCCCTTAATGTCGCGTCACACCGAGCAAAATCGCCCTCTGGCATCGGGGGATGGGGGTGGGCGGATGGTGCTCCCGCAGCGGCAGCCCCTGGCTACTACGAATGACGACGGTGAGTAAACAAGCTGCTTCCCCAAATAGCCAGGTTTGACTCGCTTGGCAAACAGAAACTAGGCGAAGCACAGATGATTCCCCCCAAGGGCGGAACCATACAAAACAAAAGAGATCTGGGAGCGCCGTAGGTGCCAGCCAGATCACCAGCACACTTGACGGAAGAGTCGAGTCCCATGAGGTCTCAACCCCCTCCCAGATGTATGTTAGATATGATCCCACCCTTCAACGGTAGTCTAACCATTGTGCTAGGAATCTGCAGCCGGATGGCCATCCTAAAAGTGGGGAGATATAGTGAGTTGAGCCCAGTTAAACATGTCACCATCAGCCTGAGTGTTTTACGACAGTCTTTTCCACCCATTCGGCGAACGAACATACCGAGAACCGTCGAGTCCCGAGAGGCTCCAGGAAAAGGAAAAAGGAGATCCGAGGCGGGGGTCGGCAATGCAAGTCAAATGCAGTCGGACGTAAAAAAGAAATAGACTGACCATTGAGCTAGGCTTGAAGATTTCAATATCACGTATGGAGCTACACCAAACAACGCCAGCTCATCGAGCTCATCGCCAACATCGACCGCGTATTCGCCAATGCCGTCCCACTATGAAGGCGCTCATATGCTCTGGCCCCACGCCTATGGAACCACATCGAACGTAGCGGCTCCACCAACATTGATATCGCCTGGAGTGTATCATTCGCCTGCGCAGTGGCTCGACGCCCCGAGCGCGTTCGATATGAGGCTAGATGGCATGGCCTATGGTCCGGTGTTCGCACACCCCAACATCGGAGAGCTGCCAGTGGCACCCCCTTCAGTACTGCGCCAGCAAAATGGCGCCACTAATATGGCTGCGAGTGGCTCACAGCAAGAAACGACAGAGGCATATGCCAATGATGCACAGATGCTAATCACTGCCGCGACGCAAATGAATGGAGGTTTCTCATTAACGGTGTCAGGGTACGTTACCTCGCCGTTATCGCTGTCATTATCGTGCATCTCCCCGTTTTCAACGCTCGAAAATGCGTTGTCACCGTCGTTATCGTCGCCGACCTCGTTATCCGCATCCTCGCCGTCGTCCTCGTCGTCTGCGCCCTCACCGTCAGCATCCTTGCCGTTCGCACTCACTTCCGCGTCCACAGAATGTCTTGCCGGCCACTCGTCGTCGTCGTCGTCACCCGAGCTAGACAGCGGTGTTCAGCTGTCAATGCCCGAGATTATGGCTGACACGAATATAAGCTACACACCAACAATGTCCGCCGGCGCATCTCCTCTGCCGTCCTCGAGTCTCATGGCACCATCGTCGTCGATTTGGCCTGGACCTGCATCAGCGTCGTCGTCTTCTCCCTCGCAGCATCCCACGCATCCTACTGCCTCGTCAGCATCAAGTGGACCAACGGAGGAAGACGTAGACGACCCCAACGCCACCTTGCTCGGGTGGCTGGCGCAGAACACGGGCGCCGCGGCCGTCGCTGCGCTGATCAGCCAGTACTATGGGACTCCGTACGTGTGAGGTGCATCGATTGGAAGTTTGGATCCAGCTACGTGTTCATCGAGCTTGCTGTGGATAGGGATAGCAAGCGATATACGAATCAGGGGACGGCGGGGCAGAGAGGAATGGGCGGTCGTCGAGGAGGCGAGGCGGAGTATACACGTCGAACAGAGATGTTATCGATCGGAGGACACCTGCAGTTATGTCGAAGCTCGACCGGGCCGTCACGCGATATGCTCGTCCTCACAATCCGCCCAATCTCTACAGCGCTCTTTACCATGATGCTCTTATTACATGACTCTATTTTGTTTATTTTGTATATATCTTCCGTATTTCCTACCAGATATCTATGAATTCATAACAATATCATTTCGTGTTTTCTTGCTGTTTTCTCATTTCAAAAGGTCCATTGGCAACACATGAGGTCTTCCGATATTTTCTCCATAGTTGCCCACGTTCTGAACACGCAGCTAGTAATCATTGAGCAGCCCGTATAATATGATAGATACAAAGATTCAGCGTCATTTACAGCATGTAATGACTGAAAAGTTAAGATACTTAGAATCCGACCAGCCTAGAGGAGGCGCTGAAGGATGTAAATGAGCATAAGGCTAGATAATTGGCAGTAGAAAGCAGGATAATATTATATTACGGATGGTGAGGCTGGCTCTGAACCAACAAACGTCGAACGTCGAACTCCGTTGGGTTTGATACGACGCGCCCGCCAACTGTTGCTCAAAAATAAGTTGTCGGACGATTAGCGCCATAGTATAGGCAAGTCATTGACCCGATCGATGTGAACAGCAATCACGGCGAGAACTTGCAGAGACAAGCATTCTACAGAAGGGTGGCATCAGACCTCACAAAAATAGGAAATCTGGAGTGCCTTCGGCGCCGGTAAGGTCAACAGCCGCCTCGGCGGAAACGTCAAGTCCAACAGGATCTCGACGCTTTCCCAGATGCACGTTCAATGCCGATGCCACCCTTGAATACAATGAATAGTCTTTCATTCCGCTGGAGTTCATCACATGGGACGTTTAGGGAGAAGATACCGCATGCCAGGACACCAGGACGAAGGGAGGCGCGTACACCAGATAAATCGTACATAGTTGCAACACTAAACCCGTTGCACCTAAAAAAAAACTGGCGGGATCATTACGTTTGTTGTTAAACAGTATCTTACGCACTTCACAGCATTCGACGGCAGCATGCAGGCTCTCTTCAGCGCGACCCCCGTCTTCCCCTCATATCTCCTAAACTCACACATTCCACCAGTAGCCAGATCGTTGTTCGGGTAAACTTGGGGCGCCGTTGCATATGCGGTTCTCTTGGGAGAACAAACGTCCACCGTCGCCGGGCTGTGGGCGGGTTCCGCGCCTGCACTTCGAGCAGAGCACGTTCCAGGCGACGATGGCCGAGCCGTCCAGCGTCCAGGTGGCATTCGCACCTGCCAATGGGACGAGCTGCGGAGCCGTTATGTTGCACCTATCAGATTCAGCCAGAGTGCAGTGCCGTCAACACGTGGAGGATCGCTCACCGTCGATGCACGACAACATCACAAAGAATTGACATCGTCACTAGCGTCATCATCTTCGTCGTAGGGCTACTCTGCTACGGATATATAAGCTTGCCGTTGGAAGAGACTGCGGTTAGTCACCAGCGATGGCTTCTATCTCTTCGTCATCGTCCTTGTTGTCATTGGAGCCGCCGTAGAACGGGTCAGCAGAGTAAGCACAAGGTCAACATAGGGTACGCGTCCACCGGTCGCGCCAGGAGCGGACTCCAATCAAACCCCTGAAACTCGAACGATTTATTGCGATGTGTTAGAACTTGGCAGGAGGGAAAACGAAGAGAATGGAATCCAGGCTGACGGTGGCTCGTAACGAGATTGAGGCACGTTTGGACGAGCTCGAGCGTGGCTTGTCGGCCTTATAACATTTAAAACTCCGAACCCCTCTACTTCAAGTCGCCGGTCTCCCCGCCCCCTCACCCACACATCCTGACTGGTACTGACCGCGGGCCTTGACATCAATGCTGCCATTCCACCCGCTCTCTCTCGCCCTGGCTTATCTATACGTCGGAAGTCGCTCTTCTGCTCCTTTCAGCTCAATCGCTAGCACCGCACACCCTATTCACCGTCGACGTTCAACGCTCGTCATAACGCCGGGCCTTCCCTGTGCACCTCCGATCTGCGATCACCCGGTGTGGCATGCAACGGACCCGACGTTAACACGCGCATCAGTAATCATCGACGGTGTATGGACCAGTACGACGGCGCGCTGAGCTCGTAACGGCATTCGGATACGCCTACACCTTGTCTCCCTCCTTCCACCGCTGCGCCGCTCTATGCACGACCTAGGGGCGGGCTGTTGGTGGTGTGGGTGCAGCATCTACTCGGGCAGTGCGCCTCCGAGCACGTACGTCGTCCGCATACGCACTCGGCGGTGCACGATCTGCGCGATCTAGGATTATCTTTGCTTCTACCACCAACATCCTCACCACCCGATCTTCGCTTTCGGCCCCTTTCCTTCGTCGAGCTCGTCCATCGCGTCCCGCCTCGAGCTCCACGCAGCGACACGTGCATGTGGCCCATGGGCCTCGTGTTAGTGCGCTGCGTTGCTGTGGAAATGCAATATCAGGTGGGATGCGGTGCGCGTTGATGCTGGCGAGGAGGCGCTATGCCTATTATGTTGCTCGCGCTAGCTTCCAGGTATAACGAAGTCGAACTGGACCAAGGCGTGTTCAAACTAGGTGGTGTCTTTGCCTGCTTCGCCGTCGTTGTCGTGTTTAAAGTCGATTCAATACAGAGTAGCTGCTGAAAGCCACTGCGCCAAGCCTCATTTCTTATTCGCATTCGACCTTTTTTTCGTCCGCGCTATTTCCACAGTTGCTCTTGGGCTGCGTAGTATGGTCTTGATCCAGAGTTTCTTTTGCCTCTACCACTAACATCCTCACCACCCGATTGTCGCTTTCCACCGCGTCCCGCACCCGGGCTCTACTCTATGCAACGGCACGTGCATGTGGCCCGTGGGCCTCGTGCTAGTGCGCTGCGTTGTTTTTGGATTGTATAGGTGGGACGCGGTGCGCGTGTATGCAGGGGAGGAGGCGCAGGCTGTGCCTACTGATGCTCCGCGCTAGCGTCCAGTTACGACGGTGCCTGGATGGAGAGATCCGTGCATCTCCGTGCATATGGCCCTGTTTTCGCTATCGCAGACGCCGCCTCTCTGTCATCAAAACCACGCGAATTTGAGCTGGACGAAGGTGTGTTCAAACAAGGTTGTGTCTTTGCCTGCTTCGCCGCCATCGTCGTGATTAACTTCGATTTCGATACAGAGTAGCTACGCCATCAACTTGAAAGCCACTGCGCCAAGCCTCATTATTCATTCGCATGTGACCTTCTTGTCGTCCGCGCCATTTCCACCACTGGTAAGTAGTATGGCATTACAGAATGTTTTGCACTCCACAATTCTAAATCGGGTGATGAGGCTTCTGCGAGTGCGTTCAGCTATGACGGTGCGCGGATAGCTAGACGCGCGCGTGTCGCCCTAGTTTTGGTGGTGCAGAGGACGCTCGTCGTCGCCTCTGAGAAAGATTCAAGCTGGAGGTGAATGAACGTGCACGGAAGCTTCAGTGCATCACACTGCGCCGTTGTTATCGTAATTGACGCCGTCCGACTCCGTTCATAGATTCAGAGAAGAGGCGATATCGAGGCGCAGTCTGACTGTTTAGTCAAATCAGAGATGCGGCCGTAAACATAACAGCTAGCTACTTTCTTCAAAAAATTTCAAAAATCTGATAATGTATTCGACATTTCCCTATTACATGTACAAGCTCATGAGCTGCATACCATGGTTTTTAAGTTCGGTCCTTTTAACACGATAATATGTGTCGTCCCAGACATTAAAATAACCACCATCATCGTCCTCGTAATCCCCTTCATCGCTATTTGTGGTATCTTCGTCGCTATTCGTAGTATCTTTGTCTGAATCACTTCCTTCGAGGGCGGTCGATTGGCCGGAGAGGTCGAACACAATGGGTTCATTTGTTTCGATCATGATGAAACGCCCCAAAGCTGTCACTTTGCCAGCAGGTCAAACAAATTCCATGCCCCTTGCAGTGCACGTTTTCGGAATGAAGAGGTTCAATTTATTCCCGCCGAAATTGAAAACTGCCAGCGTAATTTGATACCAACCGTTGTTATCCTTGTTGGAGCCATCGGGACCAGAGATTCTCTTGTCGAGAACATTGTAGGTGGTGGGGAAGTCATCGTAGTGTGTATCTGGTGAAATATCGACGGTAGCGTTGAAATCACCAATAGCGTCGTGTTGGATGGATTCACCCGAGATTGACACTGCAGGCATGAGTATGACTGGGATATGAAGCCCGAGATGTGTCAGCGTCAGTGGCGCTATAGGCCGGCCTAGCATTCCTACAAACAAATCTATGATGGAAGATCGGCACAGATAGTATCGAGGGCTGGGTGGCAGAAGCATGGAACAGTGGGGCCGGGAGTCCGGGAGAGGACCCGCCCAATTGAGCATATCCAAGACACCCTCCTCATACGAATTCAAAATTTCTCGGAGTAGACGAGAGAATGCGCGATCAGCACCCTCGCCATAGGCAGTCGAAATACTGATACTGAAGATCCCCATCAAAGAGTACGCCATGTCTTCTTCGCGGGTCACAATCCGGTTCGCAGCCAATTGCATCCTGCGCGAAATCGGCGAGCTGTAGATATCGCTGAGCTCGCCCTCTGAGATGGTTGTTGCGCGCTCGATTTGCTCTATAGTCTGTGAAACCATTTTGTCGTTATTCGAACCCTTGACGAGTTCTTTCCAGTCGCCGTTATAGAACTTAATGACACGTGGTGCGAGTAGTTCCTGCAACGTCCATCCGCGGGTGAACCACCGATCCATGTGCATATTCGAAACTGTCATGGTCTCCGAGAGATATATGACACACATGTGAGCACGGCGGTACCAATTAAACATTGAGCGAATAGACTCATCGAGCTCGGCGCTACTTTCTTTATCGATGCAGACCGTGTCCATCCAACCGAACACAAGCCCGTGGTTCTTCCAAGCCGTTTTGCAGAAGTTCACCAGTTTCTGATATCCAGGGTCTTGCGCATCGAATACGCCTTTGGTCCAGTTGCTATAGGTGACTTCACCGGCGGCCGTAGACAGCCATGCATGGGACAGGATGGCGTATCGTGCGTATCTGGAGATCAGGCGCTGTATAGCTTTCTCCTCTGTTTCCTTCTTTTTCGAAGTGGTTTGTGGGATGTGGTCAGGTTCATGGATGTTCGCGCGCAGTGCTGATTCGAGGCGTGCATGGATCGCTCCCCTTTCGAGCAGGGAGATCTGGAGGCCGGATCCGTGCGGCTGGAAACATAGTAGGCGAATTGGCATTGCATTGAAGACATGCTCTCGGAGTGCGTTGAACAGCTTGTCATGGAATGTTGGTAGTGGTTTCTCCAAGGTACCTATAATACTTGATAAGTTCCTTCAATCGCAGAGTCTATGGACGATAACTCTAATTCTTACCAGTTTTTTCTGCAAGGTTTCCTGTTACTGCATTCTCTACCTTTGAAGGCGTCTTAGGTGGTGGATCACCTTCAAAAGACGAGGTCTTGGCTGTTCCGAGATGCTATTACTATAATTCTAATACGAGAATCATCAAATTTTCATACCTTCATCGTCGCCATCACCGTCGTTGTCATTGACCTCCTCGGAGTCTTCCTCCCCATCATTGAGATCTGCTTGGATAGCTTTTTTATCAGCGTAAATTCTATCATTTATCGCATGACACAAGTTGATTATTGATATGCACCTTCGATCAGGCTCACTTCGATTGTGTTTGTGGTCACGGATGGCGAACTTCTTACGATGCTTGAAATGAATTCTCGCAGTGCCGTGATTAACTTTTCCGCTTCGGATCCCAAGGGAAACTGATTGATATCTAACACATCGGCCAGCTCAGAACGATTTCCCTTGCATCCAGACGACGACGTACTATTTTCCTTTTCCTCCCTTCGATCCATGCTCCGTATGAGTGGAACAATAAAGTCCTGCAACGCCTTCAATAATGGCTGATCGGATACGCTTGCAGATAAGTTATTCTTCTCTAGAATTGTGGATGAGTATATCCCTCGTCCCAAGCATAGTCGATGGACGCTGACGCACCTGTATCGATCTGGTCATCTGTTGCTTTCTTTTCATTAGATGCCATGACTTAGTAAATGCGTGTGACTGCAAGACAAGAGAATTTGTCTCAAAGGCGACGATATAAGTCTGTTGATCACAATTCACCAGCGATTTACCGCGCAATTGCAGCGAGAAACTGTTGCGAGATCGAGTGCAATATACGGGAACGATAAGCAGAGATCCGTTCGGGATCCCTTTTTTTGCACCTTTGTCATCAGTTTGATTATCCTTGACATGCTTGACGCTTCCTCGGACCTCATGACGTCGACAACATTTGGACTGTATGTTTCTCATGTTAAAATAGATATGACATATAGTCCATCGTCTCATATCGGTCACTATCACCGGGAACTTGGAAGGAAGAGTTTGATTATGTACAGGAAAGGGGCATGGTGGTCATTCTCACCAAACCGCAGCAGGCAACGCAGGAACGCCACGAGAGCAGGGTATACATTATATTTCTTTTAGGGTGGGGGACAGGACGGAGAGCCTGCTTAACGCGGATGGCAAACGAGAGGGCGACGGGGCAGAGCTGGATGGCAGTGGGGTCGGTCAAGGTTGGCGTTGAGTACTGAGTTGTGATCAAAGAGGATGACGCTGCGTGTAATGAGCTCGCTAGCTGGGTAGATGGTCGTAAATTTTGCGCCTTCAATAAACAAAAGTGCGGTCCATAACGCGTCTTCCCCCGTTTGAGCTCTCATTCGCTCCCTCCGCGCCTTGCGCTCGGTGACTTTCTTTATAGCCTATAACGATGGTCAGTAGTCTCGATGAAGAGATAGCCAGATTTTGCACCTCATCGAATAAGCGCAAAAGCGACTCTAGTGTCTGCATCCGCCGTAGGTGCTTCTTGCTCCTTCTCCAGTTCCGGAATCAAATAATCCAGCTCCTCTTAGCGCTGACGGCTCGGAGGGCACGAGGTTGTGATGGCAGACTCGGCTTAATGTCCTGCGCTGCAGAAGGCGGCAGGAAGTTAAGGACGAGCCCGCATGGTAATCCGGTGGCTGCGATCGCGTGAGGGACTGCGCCTGCTCCTGAGGCGCCAGCCAACGCCCTTGGATATCTTCGGCATGTCTGCGTCTTCAAGGATATTGTTGTTTAGAATTACGAGGTGTAGATTTGGTTCGACGACGTCCAGCCGCAGTTATGTATCGGCCCTTTAAGCGACTGACTTCATTAGGATATGGATCAGTCACTATCGATAGACACAGTCGAGCTCAAAAGAACGCGCCCGTTTCCATACCCGATACACGACTATGCTCAGGCTTTTTCACAGCAACTTCACAGCACATCCGTCTGTCCACTCAATGTCCACCTGCGTACCCGGTGCGCAACATTAGGTCGCCTATTGAATAAACATTGCAGCCGTCAGCGTGCTCCATCGTTCAAAATCGTAGAGAGGAGAGGGGGTACGAGTGATGAGATACGCGACTGAGCAGCTCTGAGCAGGATGAGTTGTTGACCGTAGGAATTTCAAACTCCGACTGTAATCGTGAACACCGCTCTGCAGCCTCTCTGCCTCGCTCTTCCGTCCGCGAGCCTTAGCTTGCCAGATGTCTACCACGTTCCACCCTCCAGCGAACACAATGCGGGCTCCAAACTAGGGAGCGAATTACTCTGGCCTTTGGTTGTAGTCCTGCCACCTGGCAAACTCCTCACCCATGTCTGCCTCCCGCCCTGTTGGCAACCTGTTGGCATAAACGACATTCTCTGCCTCACTCTCTCTCTCCTCTACGAAATACGCACGCTCCATAGCAGCAAAGCCAGCCTGCGCCAGGATTAAGAGGGATGAAACGAGGCGAGATATTCTTATACAGGCGACTCGAGCTCACGCCACGCCTGGGCTCGTCACCTGTTTTTGTACTCGCTATTGGTTTACTAACCAACCTCCCTTCAGTGCTTCAGCTTCATCTCCAACCCTCTTGAAACAGACGCACCTTCCTCGAGTTTGGCGACTATATTCGACGACCCACATGCGGATGCAATCGACGAGCGAGACCTGGCACCTAGAACTGGGCGCTGGAGGTGCAAAAGCGCCATCATCACTGCCATATTCTCTCTTCTCGACCCCTCGTAGCAAGGCTCTACCAGCGCGCTCGTTTGGCACGTTCACGCGCGTTTGTCCGGATTTTTATCGCAATGTAAGCATAGGCTCTGTCCGTTCAAACGATACTTGCGCCTGCTCGACTCTATCGACTCTTTCTCCGTCTCCAACCGCTGCGTACGAGTACCATCGTGGATCATGACGTCGCAGTGAGGCTAACGTTAGTTTCCCTCAAGTTTCCCTAGGTTGATTTCACGCAACGTTGGGCGTCCTAGTACCACTAAACATGGCGGCAGCGGCGACATCCGTACACGCAGCTCAAAGATCCTGGGCTCTAACATCGTCGACTTGCCCTTTGATCCGCCAGGCCTCAATCCACCGGCGGACTCATCGCCGTGCCCGTCATCGGCCACGGCACGCAGGGGCAGCACCAGACGCCTCTGGCGGGCGGCGCCGCGGCAAATATGATGACCATCTGCGCCGCGCTCGTGCCCAGCGGCGGCGCGGGAGCACCCTCAACAGCACGCCGTGCAGCCAAAGCGCTTCCGCATGTGCACCTGCGGTCGTCGACGAGCACCATCGATCCTCGGCTCCCTCGACATGGCTCCTCCTGCACGCCGTCGCGGTGCGAGATAGCGCGGGCCGGCGACAGGGGCCGGCGACGGCGCCTCCAAACTTGGCGTCCAGGGCGCGGCGGCGGGTGCTGGGGGGCAGGACGGTGTGATGGTAGGGGCTGGGCTGGAGTGCTGGGGACTGCGCGGCGCGGCAGTCGTTGGGTAGCACACGCAAGGCGAGGGAAAAGGCACGAAACGCTTTGTTGAGACCCTATCCCGATGCTCTGCGTCCCCAGCGTTGGATTTGTCGTTAATTGCGTGTTATTACCCTTTTCTCTCGGTGTTCGTCATGATCACATTCGTTCTCACTTTCTACATCATCTGCGGCTTCAATTCCTTGTACACTGTTGTACCTTTACCACGACTTGGATTTGTTTTATTCTATTTTGCTTCGAGTGCACGCGTATGTATATATATGGTTCTAGATTCAGCAATTGTGATATCTGTCTGTCGCCCCTTCGAGCTTGGACGCCTACCGACCTGTACTAAATTGGCAATTTCGAAAGTTATGCGCGTAAATTTGTATCTCACTGTTATCCTTGTGGCTCGGGATTAAACGCTACGCTAGTCCCCTGCCGCTCTCTAGGCCCTGATTCTGCTTCGTCTAAACTTCATTTGTTTTACATCCTGAACGTTCTCTATGTTGCGCTTGAATAAGGGTCCTTGTCTATATTCGGCGTATACCAAACGCGAGGTGCGACGCACGGTCCTCATCAAGTCCTCATGCCCTCCAGCCGGGGCGGTCATAGGATCGGACCTTGATCAGAGCTCCTCATTCAGCAATACCGAGCTGCGGTCTGTCGTCCGATTTTGCCGCGCCAGAACACGCTTTTTGCCTGATTGAAAAATAAGAAAAAAATAGTATTTTTGCAAGCGCACAGTACTCAACATGCTGTTTTCATAATTACCTCGGGCGTAGTGTTATTGCTGTTTCTTTATCATTAAGCCTCTAAAGGAGAGTCTTGTGATGCGCATTTTATAGTCAGGGATGTTAACATTGCGGCCAGAGTTCAGGGTGCATGCGCAAGCAAACGATGAAGAAAAAATGGGTACAATTCGAGCGCGCTCAAACTCGATGCGGCGAAGAGGTAAAGATCCTGACAGCTTAAAAGGAGCACGTTCGACTCCCAAAGAAATTCACCCCACACCTCCGATCCATCTTCACAACCTAGCTAATCTTCGCCATGTCTGCAGGCAATCCTTACCCCTTGTTCTTTGACGACTTGACGGACGCACAGAACGTCATCAACGACCGTTACAATCCATCCAACGCTCCCGCACCTGCCGTCGGCGATCCGTATCCTCAGAGTCATGCAGGACCATCGAGTGGCGCCGGAAGTGCGGTAGGACCAACGCGATCCGCCGATGTTCCTTCGTCAAGGAGTCAGTCCGCGCCATATACTAGACGACCGCTTTCGACCGCATCGCAAGGCGGACAGGATCAAATTCCTATGAACAATGTCCCCCTATGTAAGCGCTCGTTTATTACTTCTGGTCAGATCGCACTGATTGACCGAATTCATCGCTTTTCAATCTCGACAGACTACAGAAGTTCCGCAGAAGAGGGGAATACGCATGCAATTTTTCAATCTGAGCTCGCCCGCAGCGGTGGCCAGATGGGCGCCACCGTCGCCGGCAGCGCTGGGCCATCATCGAGCCTAGCACCTCATGCTCTGATGTACGTTGCTCCGATCCCACTCTTGAGCTTGCAGATGCTGACTGTCTCCGATGTTTTAGCGTGAAGAGAGAGGCAGTTGACCCATGGATGAGCGCTGATGCTCCAGCGCCGGGAATTTGGACAGGTTCGGAGACGCAGACACCAGTCCAGCACCCTTATGCAGGGGCCCAAGCAGCCGCATGGCAATCATCTTCATCGCTGATGATGGCTCCGGTAGTACCGTCGAATGCCGCGTTTCCCTCAACAACCCACGGAGCCGCTCAACCCAGGACCCGGCCGTCGAGATCGAGGACCAAGGCATCCTCATCAGTCAAGCAGACATACTCGCGCCTCGCAGCCGGCTCCGAACACTATGGGCGGTGCAGCATGCAGGAGTGCAGGATGCAGCACTGGGATGGAATTGTCAGCCGCCAAGTGTGGCAGGTGGTCGCACCCCAGGAAGAGCCCACTTCGCCAATCAAGGACTTTCTAACAAGCCTCAACTACGACCTTCTGGCGCTATTTCCCAATGAAGCTGCCGCCATCCACGAGACGCTGCGATGGGGGCCATTCCGGGAAATCCACCTGCATTCACTATACTCAGCATCAGCCGTCGACGCGAACGGCCGCGATCTGACGTCGATCCCTGGTTTTGCTAAGATTCCGGGCAGCCTGAAGCTGTTGGTGATGCTAGGTGGGGAGCGACTCTACGACGAGCTGAGGAACCATTTTATGGTAACGGGAGCACTCAGCGTTGCGATCGGTAATGCGCTCCAGCCCTGCGGTTTGGTTATCTGCGACGAATTTTGGAAGCAGTTGGAGACGGAGAAAGAGGCAATCGAGACCTGGAGAGAGGGTTTCTATGCGTAAGCACCCATTCACTGAAGGATATCAAAAACTATGCTTACATTTCGTTTCAGCGATTTGTTCTTGGACAGTCCGGATCCGAGGACAAGTGTAAGATTTGAGCAGAACAAAGGTGCGATATGATCTGAATCGATGGCGAACAAATCCTCGTCTAGATTACGGCAAACGGGCCGGGCCCCAATATCTACTGGGCATTCGCAAGTTGCTCAGTACTTTTCTTTCTATATATGTTTTTAGTTTCAGAATGCCTTCTTGCATGTCGCCACCTTCATATGTATGGTCCGTTTCGCACTGGATTAGATATATTATAATTTATATTGGAGAATAATGGGCAACAATTCGACAGGTTTTAGAATAGATAGGAATTAGAAACGAGATAGCTAGCATGCATTAAGAATTTTCTGCGAAGATTATGTGTCGTACTCTATCGTATTGTTGTACTTAAGCACACACTGTTCGTGGCAACCAAGATTCCCGTTATTCATGATTGATATCAGACTATCTATCAACATTCCACCTGCCAAATGTTTTTCCTTATGTCAGGCAAGTCTCACGGAACGACGTAACTAAAATCATTTCCATGTTCTGAACACGCCGCTGATGCTCATTGACCAGCCCGTAAAATATGATAGATTCAAGGACTCAGCGTCATTTATAACAAGCAACAATTAGGGAGTTATGATACTAAAAATTTAATCGTACACAGACTCGGAATGAGATGTAAGTGTCGTGAATGAGCGAAAGGATATGCAATATACCGCGAGAGATGCGCAGGCTCTGAACCAATGAACGTCGAACATCGAACGTCGATCCCCTTGAATTGAATACTGCGCGCCCGCCAACTGTCGATCAAAAGTAAGCTGTCGGATGATCAGCGTCATAGAATAGGCAGCTCGTTGACTCGACCAACGTGAGCAGCAATCACGGCGAGAACTCGCAGAAACAAGCATTCTACGGAAGGGTGGCGTCAGACCTATTGGAATTTGAGAATCTGGAGTGCCTTCCGCGCCGGTAAAGTCACGGAAACGTCAAGTCCAAAGGATATCGACGCTTTCCCAGATGCAGGTCCAATGCAGATGCCACCCTTGAATACAATGAATAGTCTTTCATTCCGCTGGAGTTCACCTCATGGGACGTTTAGGGATAACAAACCGCGAGCCAGGATACCAGGACGAAGGGAGGCGCATACACCAGTTAAATCGTAGTTGCAACACCAAACCCGTTGCACCTAAAAGAAACTGGCGGGATAATTACGTCTGTTGGTTGTAAAACAGCATCTTACGCACCATACAGCATTCGACGGCGGCGCGCAGGCTCCCTTGATCACGACCCCGGTCTCCCCGTCGTATCTCCACAACCCAGACGTTCCGCCAGTAGCCAGACCGTTGGGCGGGTAAGCTTGGGGCGCCATTGGGCATGCGATTCTCTTGGGAGAACAAACGTCCACCGTCGCCGGGCTGTAGGCCGGTCCTGCGCCTGCACTTCGAGCCGAGCACGTTCCGGGAGAGGATGACCGAGCCGTCCAGCGTCCAGGTGGCATTCGCACCTGCCAATGGGACGAGCTGTGGGCCAGTGTTTTGAACCTATCACCATCAGATTCAGCCAGCGATACAGCGCCGTCAACACGTGGAGGGTCGCTCACCGTCGATGCGCGCCAAAGACTTGGCATCATTAGCGTCATCGTCATCGTCGTCGTCGTGGCCTAAGGAGACTCTGCTACGGATATGTAAGCTTGCCGTTGGAAGAGATTGAGTTTAGTTACCAGCGACGGCCTCCATGTCTTCTTCATCGTCCTTATTGACATTGGAACCGGCGTAGAATGGAATGAAATCCGAGGCCAATCGGAGGCTGATGGTGGCTCGTAACGAGATTTGGACGAGCTCGAGTGGCTTGTCGGCATTATAACATTTCAAACTCCGAAGGGCTCTTTTGCAAGTCGGTGGTCTCCCCCAACTTCCAAGTCTCCCACACCGCCTCCCGCATCCTCGATACTGACCGCCGGCCTCTCGCCGGATGTGTTGATATCAATGCTGCCGTTCCGCCCATCCTCTCCCCCATGAAATGCACACGCGGAGTGACCCACCCCGAAATGTTCCGTACCTGGCTTTTCCATACGTCGGAAGTCGCCCATCTGCTCCTTTCAGCTCAGTCGCTTGCACCGTACACTCTCATTCACAGTCGACGTCCAACGCTCATCATAACGCCGTCGGGCCTCCATTGCGCATCTCTGATCTGCGATCACCAGGTGTGGCAACCCGATGTCGCCTTACGTAGTGTTGAAGCCTCGACGGTGTAGATTCCAAGTAGGATCGAGCACTGTGCTCGTAAAGGCATTCGGATGCGCCTATTTACACCTTGTCTCCCTCCTCCGCTGTGCCGCTCTACGCACGACCTAGGGGCCGGCTGTTGGTGGCGCGGGCTCTGCATCTACTCGGGCAGTGCGCATCCGAGCACGTATGTCGTCCGCATACGCACTCGGCGGTGCGCGATCTGCGCGATTGAGATTGTTTTTTTGCCTCTACCACCAACATCCTCACCACCCGATCGTCGCTTTCGGTCCTTCTCCTTCTTGCAGCTCGCTCGTCACCGCGTCCCGCCCCCGGGCTCTACTCTACGCAACGGCACGTGCATGTGGCCCGTGTGTGGGGCCTGTGTTAGTGCGCTGCGTTGCTGTGCGAATTCGAAATCAGGTGGGATGAGGAGGCGCTGTGCGTACTGATGCTGCTCGCGCTAGCGTCCGGGTACAACGGTGCCTAGATGGACAGATGGTCGCATATCGCGTTGTTCTCGTTGTCGCAGACAGCGTTCGACCTTCTTTATCGCTCATGCTATTGCTGCAGTAGCTTTTGGACCGCATAGTATTATGCGAATTATAAATTTAAAGCTCGAAGCACTAACTGGTAAATTGTAATGCAGTCTCCTTGATAGTCTCAGCTACTGCGCTGTCGGTGTTTGGATACTTCTCGTCATTTTCTACCGAGTGAGGTAAGCCAATTTCGTGCAACCTCGCATGAATTGCGCAGTTCAACTCATTTGTGCCCATAGAGCTCGATGAGGAGCACACAGCTACAGATGCACAAAGTGGTCCAACGAAGCCCTTCAGTATACACATCGGATGGAAACACTATCGATGGGAAGAGGCTAGACCCGGTGCTCATCGATCATCACCAATATAAATATTGATTGTTTGATTCTAAGTGTGCGGTGTGGACTATATTTAGTAACCGGAAGTTGGGCGCTTAATCTCATAAGTTCACCACCATCCAGGGGAGGGACAGGAGCGTCCCGCGTGCAAGTCTAATCACGGTTCAGGTATTCCTCGTTCATGCAAGGTAGGTAACACCCTGTCCAAGCCTATCCACGGCATTCACCCCTTCCTGTGTATACAGACTGAGTTACGGCACCCCGGAAAGGGTGGAATGGACGCATGTCCTGTGGTCGCAATGACAACGACCTGGACGTCAAGCCCTGACGCGCAGATTCCGGATACAGGCGCCACAGGGTTAGGGGCTGTGAGGCCCGCACTGGGCCCGCAGCACAGGATGACAGCTGGCTTGTCGGGCAGTACTCGCCATCGCAGACGACGAAGTCAGTTGTGTGCGGCTGCTCTCTTCGTCTGCAACGTCGACCTCATTCGAATTTAGCGCTTCTTCCATTCGCTACCAACGCATTTTCGGCGTCCTCGAAGCAGAAACTAATGCCGCACGCTGCTGACGATCCAACTAACGGAAGAGTTGATACCGATGTTCGATTAGAGGACCAACCTAACAGTATGGGTGAGTCAGCTAGTAGTAACTTCAGAATGTGAAGCTTTCTAATGCTCATATTCACGCTAGATTTCGACCATACGGATCTTTCAAGCGCTCAAGAACAGCTATTATTGAGGTCCTTGCAGTGTTTTATTATGCCATTCATGCAGAACGGCACTGGTAGAAGGAATAACACAGGTCAGGAGCGTATGTTGATTATAATTGCGGTGGATTTTGACAATGCCTTACTTTAGAACAAGCAAACCAGGTTGCCTTTGGGCCTGAAGGACATACATTTCTCATTGTACTCCGCGATTTCATATCTGACGTCGTAAACTCTCAATTAAACCGCCAAAACAAGGTCGAGGTCGACTTGGAAGGTGAGATTTGCGATCAATGTTACAAGAGGAAGCCGCACGAACACAATTCTTCATGTAGACGAATCCAATGTTATCCCTGTGCCGTTACCCAAAAGATCCTCTTCTCAGTCTGATCCCACCGACGGTGAGGAAAATCACAATTTTATAAAGACTACGATATTTATTCGTCAGACGCAGAACAACAAAACGTCTCCATACAGCACCTACAACCCACGCGGACGGAGAAGGTGCTCATGGCGCTCCGCCACCGCGTATTCAACAAGATGCCTATCCGTCTGTTGTTCTTCAAGCCGCACGATACCACTCTCCAAATAACGCTCCTCGAGAGGAGCGAGATTTACGCTCTCCTTGCACCGCGGCTGCAATCCGAGTTCAACGAGGACACGTTCGTTTCCGAGATTGAGACTGGTATCAAGCCATGGATGACAGAGGCGGAGGCCGAATTAGAGGCTATCGAAGGGTGCGTGTCAAAATACACACGATACGCCATCTTGTCCCATACCTGGATCCGAGAGGCGCCAGGAGAAGTGACCTACGCCGACTGGCGTAGAGGAGGCCTCGATTCAACGCATCCAGGCCACCGTAAACTGGTTCAATTCTGCCAGACGTCATGGGCGGAACACGGCGTCCATCTTGGCTGGATGGACACAGTGTGCATTAACAAGGAGAGCAGCGCCGAGCTCGACGAGTCCATTCGCTCGATGTATAAGTGGTATCGCGACGCCAGCGTATGTATGACGTATCTCGCGGAGACGGCGTCGCTGCCGGACATGCACCTGGATCCTTGGTTTACCCGCGGTTGGACGTTACAGGAGCTCCTTGCGCCGAACTGTATGAGGTTTTATGGCGTGGATTGGAAACGACTTGTCGGCGCTTCGCCGTATAGCGACGCGTTGGATTCCCAAATCCAGGAACAAATTGAGCTGGCAACTACCATTACAGAGTACGAGCTGCTGAACATACACGCTACCTCTATTTCGCGCAGGATGCAGCTGGCGGCGAAGCGTGAAGTAACGCGCGAAGAAGACACTGCATATTCACTGATGGGAATTTTTGACATCAGTATCTCAATTGCCTACGGCGAAGGCGCCGAGAGGGCGTTTTTCCGCCTGATCAAAGAGCTGCTGAGCTCATACCGAGACGTCTTCGACATGTTCAACTGGGCGTCCGACCTCCCTTCCCCTCAGTGGACGTCGATTTCTTCCCTTCTGCCATCCAGCCCCCAACGCTACCTTTACCGCTACTCGTACATACAAGTAGAACCGATGCGACCGATAGAGCCGCTCACACTGACTCACTTGGGGCTGCGTATACCAATCCTATTGATGCCCGCTATCTCATTCGACGATCCAGCCGCATCGAATAATCCCATTGGGGACTACTACGCCGTGGTGGACATTGCTCCCATCAAGTTCTGGGAAGACGAGCTCCGAGCCCATACGTATACCCTGCTGGATAAGGGGATATCTGGGCCTGATGGTCGCAACAGTCAAGGTAACTTCCAGATGACGTTTGGTATACTCAACTTTGGAGGGGATGAGAGCAATATCCACGTCTCAAAAACCTGTCACGCAGTGGGATTATCCTGTCAGGAAGATGCTGGGAGCGTAACGACGCTGGGCCCGGTCACGAAAATAGACACTCGCGCTCCGATTGTCTTCGATCTTTGCAGCACCGACGACATCGACGAAGATGGCCTCGATGAATATCGGACATATTACCGAATAGCAAGAAATCAACTAGCACGCCATGGAATGCAACTAGTCACATTATATTTGTAGCAAATTAGTAAATAGTTTCTTGTTGGCTTTCTTTTATCGAGTGTAATTTATTGATTCAAAATCATAATCCAATTTTGAAGACGGTACATATCAATTTACATTTCTTTTAGGCGTTACATATACAATCGCCGAATAAAAATATATACAATGCATTTGGAACCATTTGCGCACAAGTTCACTACTCTTCCATCCCAATCTTGAGTATGCGGCGCGTCTATTCCTCAAGCGAGAATGAAGGGGAACGCCCTGGCCGCGGTCTTCGAGCTGATGCATTTGACCTCTTGGCCTCCAAGGTTTGGTTCACCAAGGGGCTTCTTGACTGCCTCGTATCCATACTGTCCAGCACCATCGGTTCCGCAATCGCCTCCTTCGATGACGGTGCCATCAGCGGTGGTGTGTCCGCTCTGCCGACAAAGTTAAGTCAGTGCCGTTTCGAGAAATATTTAGTCCAAAAGGTACTGACCCAAGTAATCTGTCCGTTGTTGAACACCCATGCCTGGATAAACTGTTGGTCGTCATTGACGAGGGAGCAGTCTACCTTGCTAATCGTGAGCAACAGCTCGTCGGGAACACCCAGGCACTGGTTAAAGTCAGAGAGGAAGACATGTCCTAAGGAAATGTTCAATATTCGGGCAGGCGGAAGCTGTTCGAGCGTACGCACCGCTAATATCGCCACCTGCAGCGTTCGCAAACCCGCCGGGGTTGGGAGTGCAAGCTTGGAATTCTACATTGACCGTGCCAGTAGTTCTCGTGTCGTAATTGAGAGCATCGAGGCCGTCAAACAGCCACCCAACGGATTCTGCGACGAATGGCGAAACTTAGAATGAAATATAAATGTGTATTTCAACGGTGCTTACCACCATTGGTACCCGACAAGAGCCCAGTGGCAATCGTCGTACAGGTGATTGCGGTGTCGGGCGGGGTAGTGGTCTGGGGGATCGCTCCGACAGCGGTCACCGCAATGATGCAAGCGACGAGGAGAGAGTTGATCTTTTTAAGAGTGAAAGACATCTTTTTTGAGTGTTGCACTTGAGAAGGCAAGGTAGTAGACGATTTGAGATGCTTCGAATACTGCAGATTATGACTTTTTTCCTCTGCATTTATACAAGTCTGTCTACTCTCTAGTCGTGCTACTTTCGATAAAATTTCACAGAGTACAAGTTCCTTTGACGAATCACCTCAAGACACGTATTGTAATGATAATCTTGCACGTCCAGCCTTGGTATTGAAGGAGTAAGAAATACACCTTGGCAAGAACTGTTCTGCTGACCGTCCTGCCGAGCTATACGAGGTCTCAAACAGATTGGACGCATCAGCGGCGCTATCGGAATGTAACAGCACAATATACAAGTTACGTGAATACTTAAACGGGCATAACGGATTACCGGTTTCGTGTATAAGCCTTGAGTACATGAGTACATGAGTATTTTGAGCAAACGTGATTGCTCCCCACGCAATTCTCTAAATTAGGATATTCACACTCCAAAATACCGAGGCTAATTCGGTCCTCTTCTATAATTAAGAGATCTTCTCACTAGAATATTACAAAAAAAAATAAAGGCGAAAATCATCTTGAAGAGAGACAACTTGAAATTTGGTCCTGATGTTTCGATCAAGCTAGAGATAGAATCCTACTTGAATATACAATCCACCTGACACAATGCCGTGAGTTCGAAGCCTTGGCGCGTCCAATGTCCGTATCATGCGTTCATGAAGGGTATACGAGGTTCAACGACCCCAAGGGTTAACATTTGAAACTTCCCAATGGATAAATAATGGCCAGATACGGTGTACAACATTCTCTAAGGTTTGATTGTGTACTTATTCCATATATGAATCTGTGAATCCTGGGCCGTTTGTTCCTGGAACCTGATTCGCTCTCACTATGTGGGTATTTCAGTGAGATCAATTACAAGAAATAATCGGACAAGAAAACGGAGATAAGAAACAAGGCTTGCTTACTTCGTTGTTTGGTATTGCGCCACTGGCACACGTCAATATAAGTCGTCTTTCTATCTCCATATCGCAGGGGCGTACGGGCCGCGCGAGACCTCCACGTAGACAAAGAACCTTGCCATGATCATTGTTATCGGAGGTGTCATCAACGTCAATACAACACTCTTCGAAATACTCGCTCGATTGAGCGAAATCCATGGTTATCAGATGGGTTCTGTCGGAATTCTATAAATAGAGAGCCGACCTGGCTTGGGCGAGCAAGTCGACGCATGTACCTCTTTGCCAAGGACGACGCGAACCCTCCAGAAGACTACGTGGGTCTGACGTGGGTTATATCTATGCCATATTCTCATCGACTTCCTCCCATGTCAATCAACTATGAGGTCCGATTATCGCGCCAGACGTGTTTACCCCATCCTACTGCTTGAGTTGTGAATCGCGTTACATTGCCGTGCGTTTCGTGTACCATCCGCTTCCAGGATGTGAAAGTTTCTTAGATACTGATTGCTAAATATTTTGCATGAGATGATGACCACTTTGGTTGACAGTGGCATATCATTCTAGAATTCCGGTACGTATAAGCGTTCGGTACTCAGTATTCAATGTTCAGGCGATGCTTGTCAAGCCGAAGAATCCAAAAGAACATGTACCAGATGACAAGCCGCGTTGGCCTGGTACAAGAAAACCCATCTCAGTTGAGACAACAAATTTCTCTTGATCTCCTTCAGTATGCTATAGACTATAAGAATACAATGCGCGCTAAGATCAAAGTGCGAAATAATGGGCGCTCTGAACTTTGGATCAAGTGATCAGCGAGGTGTTATTTATATCTTCCGTTGCCGTTGTTTGGATCACTTTCCTATTAATAGCCAGCTTTTCTAGGGAGACAAGAATCAAAGAGCATGGTCATGCGTTTTGGACGTCCCAGGTGGTCTTTGAGAACCGAGTAGACGCCTACGGGGCCATCCATCTCTCAAAAATCCTTGTCGTTGCCCTACACAATTAGGACCGCAACCAAACCGTTGCACTCTTCGCAATTTTGCATCTTCTGAATTGAGTACTTCGGATCAACACACGAAAAAAAAAAACATTCAAAGATGTCGGGTTCGATAAAATTAACACACTCCATTTTTACGTCCTCACGATACCTTCTTTTTGCCACCTCAGACGTTGGAGAGCAACCGTCATGTTCCGCTCGATCATGCTCCATGCTCGCCCTTCAAGCCTTTCAGGCTCGTATCTCCGCACCCTCGCCCTCTACACCTTACTCTCCACCCAGTGCGTCGCTAACACAAGAGCGCAAGGAGGCGGCGGCCTGGATGATCTCCCGGCATGCGCCGTGAACTGTGCGAGGACGGCCGCGACGGCCATCGGATGCTCACTGTATGTCGCAAGCTGAGGATAAGGGCGCTGCGCACGCCCGTCAAGGCGTCTGGGAATTGACAGTTTCTTTGTATAGACAAAATCCGGATCCATCGTGTCTCTGTAGCAGCCACTCGTTCATCGCTGCGACCGTGGGATGTGCCTCTAGCGTGTGTCCGATCGAGGATCAGAGTACACTGAATGGCGTGCTGGATACTTTCTGCTCAGGTGAGAGAATACCTTCGCCTTCAAGCAAAGTTCAGTCCGCTCCGTGCTCACGATCTTTTCATATCCAACAAATTCGTGTTCCAAAATAATCGATCTCCATCGGTCACACAGCGTTCACATCCACCACCACATCCACACGCACCACCACGAACACCACACAGCCCACCACCACCACATCAGCGCATTCCACGTCCAGCACCTCCTCCCAGCCGTCACCCACGTCCCAGACTACCGCCACCTCCTCCCAAGCCCCACCCACACCCAGCCCCACGCCCACCGGCTCAGCGCCGCCCACATTTGCCCCGGGAACGACTCCAGGCACGGCTTTTAACCCCGGCGGCCCGATCATCAGCGCAGCGCCCAGCAGCCTCACGGCGCCGGGGACGTCGCCCACGAGCACGAGCGTGGTGGTGCAGACGGTGACGCTGCCGCCCTCGGCGACGGTGTCGGGTGCGGGCTCTGTGCGGCGCGATGCGGGGCCGGGGTGGGGGTTCTTCGTGGGGGCGGTGTGTGTTTGGGGTCTACTGGGCTACTGAAGTCTGAGGTCGTTGGCGTTGGGTGGGAGTTTATGTACTTCTATGTCGAAAGTTTGAGTTATGTATCATAGTCAACTTTTACGTTCGTCTTCAAGCTATTTTCAATTTCTTACTCATCATCACAAGAATCTCGGAGGCTTGACGGAATCCAACCATTCGGCCTGGCCTCGACATCCGTGGATATCGATGACGCGATTCCCGACGTTCTCAAGAAGTAATCCCGGCCGGGATTGACTTTCTTGGTATTCTCCGTCGTGTGGAATCGAACTAAAGGCGCGAAGCGGTCAGTGTCTGGCCCGAGAATACGTGTGTCCAGGGTCCCAGGATTTAAAGATGCGTTTATCATACCGAACGCCGAATCCCCAAGGTACTCGAACCCAATGATAGATATCCAAGATAGCGATAAACAACTGGATATGAGACTGGGAGGTGGTATAAGTCCTAATTACAGCCTTGTTCTTTCTTTCAACGTAGTGGATAAAAATAAGGGGGCATAAGGGCGTGGATAAGTGGATCGATGATTGAACGTCGAATGAGAAGGTCTTGAGACGCGAGAGAAGTCTAAGATGGGGGGATTGGTCCATCGATAACCTTTCCAACGATGTTGTACCGTTTTCTGCGTACAACATCATTCAGAGACCTCCAATTGGGGGAAGATGACTAACAACTCACGAAAAGAAAGCGTGCCAGTCGTCGAGGACCTTCATATCCTTCTCATCGAGCTTGCTGTAGTCGGCAACAGCATCCTCTGGCTTCAAACTAGACATGCCCAGCCCACGCGACCCATCCTTGCCCGCGAAAATGCTGTAGGACTTCCCAGGGCCGTACACCTCAGCTTTGCTCGAAACGTCGAAGACAGTGCCTATTGGCGACGCCCACCATGATGAGCGATCTATTCGACACGTCAGACGTTTCAGCGTACCTTTGATAGCGACGTAAATGGGCTTTGTTGGATCTGAACCATCGTATTGCTTCAGCTGTTCCGTGGTAATGGGGTCATCCTTGGGAGGGGCGAGATCGTCACGGGCTGCTTGCATGATGCTCTTGAGCGGTTTCTTTGGTTCTGTCTCTGCGGGCGGTGGCGCTGTGGGTACGCGATTTGAAGTGAGTCTGAAGGTTGGGAAACGGCGATAGAAGAGATAAGAGAAAGGAAGGAGGAGGATGAGGCCGTATTTCACAAGGTAGTGCATGGTTGTAAGCACGGCAATCGCCGGCAATCACGGTTCTCCGCTGTGGTCACCGGTGTGCTTTGCTTGGTGTTGCCAAACAAAGGACTGTTTTCGACGACGTTGACCTCGACACGTTGACGGCCAGGTCATCCGCAATGATGAGCAGCTACTAAGGAGGGTACAATGTCGTGAGTTCTATCGCTACGTATCTCATCGTTGCCTTACTTATCATTGCTCAGATGCATTACTGACAGCCACGATTGATAGCTACGCTGAGGAAGCGTTGCCGTGCTGGATATGAACAATTCTGAGTCGACTTTACAGTCAAGACTTGGTCAAGACACCTTTTGCATACGTTGAGAGGCTCATCCACGTCACGCGCGGAGGATGCTGACTCGGTTGAATTCCAGAGCTGAGTATTTTGTCTGACATGGTCTTTCAGGCGACGTGTTCTTTTGACTGCTCGCAAGGCCTCTGCCTCTTCTGCTGTCCGATGGGGTTCTGGTTCTGTCTTTGGAGGTTCCTACCAGTTCTTGCTCCATTGGCTACCGAATAGACTCTGCATTGCGACGCGACGACCTTCAATCTTTTTTGAAATGGACGACCCGTCACGAAGATGCTCTTTTCTTTCGGCGCCTTTAAATTCAGCGTCATCTCTACTGTACGGACTTTGTGGTTGTGCCATCCGTAATTTCATCCCTTAAAAATGCCGTCGAGCTATGCCAGCTCTACATTCTCTTTATTCTTCTCGTTTTCTGCCTCCTCCTTGTCAGCTATTTTGTCTTATGTCGCTTTTTCGCACTCTTGATATGTGATAGTTCCACCTTCGATTTGCAGGCCGCTTCCAGCGATGATGAAGGTCTCGCTTGCCCGAGTTTATTGCCAGAATCTGCGACGAGTATCCATATCCTGCTTCTAATCATATCTTAGACTTGCCAGTTAACAATTTTCGATACAAGCAATGCGACGTCTTGTGTTATACTCCAACTATCCACAAATATCCATAACTGAAATCGTTTAAATTCTGGTCTCCTTGAGTTCGCCGATGGGCTCTGAGGCTGTAGCCGGATCCTTTATGACCTCCGTCTTATAACATCAACTGGCAATTAAGCTCACTTCAAGATTGATTCTCACCTCGGCTTCAGTCTCGTTCTCTCCTTGATTTGTGCTTTCAGCTTCGGTCTTCTCCAACAACTCTGGCGTGCCAACGTGGTTCGAGCCTTGTCCAATGTCTGGCCCGTGCTAACGAGCTCATCTCGGTCTTTGGTTGTCTTCGTCTTCCCAGAGAGCCCATGCTCAACATCAGTGATTGGCGTACGGCGGGCCCAATGCCTTAGTGAGTTGAGTGTTATCACTAGCAAAGAAAACGGTAAGTACTAAACATGGTATTCGAATGAGCAGGAAAGAGGCGAACTCACAGAATATTTGGTAGAAACTCTGGAGACATAGTGGCGCCCAGAGAAAGAGGGAGATAACCTGGCCAAATCCCCATTGATTATCCTGAAACTGCGCTCCCGTAACCGTCTTCATGACGTTTCTTGTGCGCTCCATCTCCGCTACTTCGACCAACATCCCAACAGTGAACGCCAAGCTCATTGTTCCCAGAAGCCTCACGTCACGCCCAATCAAAACGAGTACTAGGACCACGATGATGCCAATCGCGACAAACAAACCGATGATGCCCGCGATCGCCAACGCCAATTCGACCAAGGATTCTTTCCAGTGCTTTTTGCTGAAGAGGTCAAAGAAATTCTCGGCCGTGACGTGGGCAAGAACACCTGGTGGGCGAGTTGGGATATTCTGGATCCAGGGCTCGATCTGGTTGTAAGCCTTGCACGCCTGGCCCAATTCGCTGAGTATCTCCCAGCTTTTCTTGCCCTCACGCAGATTGCCGATCAGACCCATGTAGAGGCCGAATTCGAGTAGCCCGTAGGCGACGAGGACTCCGATACGCAGAGGGCTTTTCCGCTCTTTGAAGATTCCAGAAGTAACGGTTGAGGATAGCAAGGAGAGGAACTGCATGGTCGTCAGAGAGCGCAGAAATGCAAGCTCATAGAATGGTGCGTGCTGGCGGAATCGAATGACAGCCGCGACGGCGACAGGGATGCTGAATTGGGCCGAGATGTCGAGGAACGTGTCCTGTAGTGTTTCGAGTTTGTCCTTCGTATCCTTGCTAATCTCCCATCGATTGAGACACCAATAGAGTAAGCAGAACAGAGGACAGAAGATGAAGGTGAGGACTGCTTGAAGAATGTACGATATGTTGGCGCCGATACCGGAGAGATCTGGATTACCAGTGCCCCAAGCGAGAGTGCATGTCTGGGGACATGAGGCGACGAAGGTGGTGATATTTAGCTGTCCCACGTTGGCTTGGGCGAGCACCTGATCAATAGAGGAGAAAGCATCGCATGCAGGGTTTGCCATCGGAGCTGTCGTCTGCAGACGTGATTCAAAATATACTAGGTATTATGTTCGGATGTCAAATGACTAACGGGAGAGAGGACGAGGACTAGATTGATAGCTCGCTGTACGGCGATTGGGGAGAGGAGGTGAGGGACAGACTGAACGGAAAGCCAACGGAAGATCCGATGAATCTACTTTTAAATATGTCGATGGAAGGTTGATGGAAGGTATTGAGGCAGTGGATTTAATTAAGCGCCCGGAGTTACATCGAGGCGACTTGAACAGACATCGGCTTGACACCGCCTTGGCACCGCCGTTGCAACATTGCAACCTCGCGGCCAACGCGTGAACCTCCGATCGCACGAGGATTGTCACATGGTTCATGCAGGTATCAATCCATCTATGTCAACCCTTGAAAGTTAGGCGCCGAAGACCGAACTACGTAGAATCTAATTCATGATCAACTATGGCCACCAGAATGTTATCCTCATGGCCGATCGGTCCTTTCCAAGTGCCGAATTTCTTCGTGTTATCTCCTACTTAGTCTTCCCAAGTACGACTGATTTTAGTTTTGTCGTTCCGTGAGACTTGCCTGACATTATTACGGAAAACGTTTGGCAGGTGGGATGTTCAGATATAGTTTGATACCAATCATTGATAACGGGAACAAGTTACAGCACGATCGAGTATGATACATAATCTTCGTAGAAAATTCATAGTGCATGCTAGCTATCTCGTTTCTAATTCCTATCTATTCTAAAACCTGTCGAATTGTTGCCCATTATTCTCCACCATAAATCATAATCTATCTTGTCCGATGTGCAGCGAACCATATATATGAACGTGGCGACATGCAAGAAGGTATTTTGAAATAAAAAATATACATAGAAAGAAAAATATCGAACAACTTGCGAACGACCAGTAGCCAGCTCATGTAAGGTAAGGGGGCCCGGCCCGTTTGCAGTAATCTAGACGACGACATATTCGCCATCGATCATATCGAATCTTCGTTCTGCTAGTATCTTACGCTTGTACGCGGATCCGGACTGTCCAAGAACAAATCGCTGAAACTAAATGTAAGCATAATTTTTGATATCCTTTAGTGAAAGGGTGCTTACACATAGAAAGCCTCTCTCCAGGTCTCGATCGCCTCTTTCTCCGTCTCCAACTGCTTCCAAAATGCGTCGCAGATCACCAAACCGCAGGGCTGGAGCGCATTACCGATCGCAACGCTGAGTGCTCCCGTTACCATAACATGGTTCCTCAGCTCGTCGTAGAGCCGCTCCCCACCTAGCATCACCAGCAGCTTCAGGCTGCCCGGAATCTTCGCAAAACCAGGGATCGACGTCAGATCGCGGCCGTTCGCGTCGATGGCCGACGCCGAGTATAGGGAATGCAGGTGGATTTCCCGGAATGGCCCCCATCGCAGCGTCTCGTGGATGGCGGCAGCTTCATTGGGAAATAGCGCCAGAAGGTCGTACTTGAGGCTTGTTACGAAGTCCTTGATTGGCGAAGTGGGCTCTTCCCGGGGCGCGACCACCTGCCACACTTGGCGGCTGACGATACCGTCCCAGTGCTGCATCCTGCACTCCTGCATGCTGCACCGCCCGTAGTGTTCGGAGCCGGCTGCGAGGCGCGAGTATGCCTGCTTGACTGATGAGGATGCCTTGGTCCTCGATCTCGACGGCTGTGTCCTGGGTCGAGCGGCTCCGTGGGTTGTTGAGGGAAACGCGGCAGCGTTCGACGGTACTGCCGGAGCCATCATCAGCGATGGAGATGACTGCCATCCGGCTGCTAGGGCCCCTGCATAAGGGTGCTGGACTGGTGTCTGCATCTCCGAACCTGTCCAGTTGCCCGGCGCCGGAGCATCAGCGCTCATCCATGGCTCAACGGCCTCTCTTTTCACGCTAAAACATCGGAGACTATCAGCATTTGCAAGCTCAAGAGTGGAATTGGAGCAACGTACATCAGAGCATGAGGTGCTAGGTTCAACGAGGACCCAGCGCTGCCGGCGACGGTGGCGCCCATCTGCCCACCGCTGCCGGCGAGCTCAGATTGAAATGAAGTGATTGAATTCCGCTCTTCTGCGAAACTGGTGTGGTCTGTCGAGATCGCAAAGCGATAGATTCGGTCAATCAGTATAATCATACCCGCAGAAATTAACGAACACTTACATAGGGCAACGTTGCTCGCGGGAGGCTGAGGCTGCACCTGTCGGCCTCGCAATTCAGTTGAATCTGGTCGTCGTCGAGTATATGGCGCGAATGGATTCCCTATCGAAGGAACACAGGCGGATCGTATTGGTCCTACCGTAGTTCCGGTGCCACTCGACGATCCTGCTTGACTCTGGGGATACGGATCGACGACGGCAGGTGCGGGAGCGTCGGACGGGTTGTAACTGTCGTTGATGACGTCCTGTGCGTCCGTCAAGTCGTCAAAGAACAAGGGGTAAGGATTGCCTGCAGACATGGCGAAGATTAGCTAGGTTGAGAGATTGGATTGGAGGTGGTGGGGTGAATTTTTTTGCGAGTCGAACGCGTTGCTTTTAAGCTGTAAGGATCTTTACCCCTTCGCCGCATCGAGTTTGAGCGCGCTCGAATTGTACCCATTTTTCCTTCATCGTTTGCTTGCGCATGCACCCTGAACTCTGGCCACAATGTTAACATCCCTGACTATAAAATGCGCATCACAAGACTCTCCTTTAGAGGCTTAATGATAAAGAAACAGCAATAACACTACGCCCGAGGTAATTATGAAACCAGCACGTTGAGTACTGTGCGCTTGCAAACCGATGGGTAATATAACACTGTTTTCTTATTTCTCATTCAGGCAAAGGGCGTGCTCTGGATCGGCAAAATCAAGCGACAGACCGCAGCTCGGTATTGCTGAATGAGGAGCTCTGATCAAGCTCTGATCTTATGACTGCCCCGCCTGGAGGGCATGAGGACTTGATGAGGACCATGCATCACACCTCGCGTTTGGGATACGCCGAATATAGACAAGGACCCTTATTCAAGCGCAACATACTATGAGAACGTTCAGAATGTAAAAGTAAATGAAGTTTAGATGAACCAGAGAGCGGGCCTAGAAAATGACAGGAGAACATAGAGTTTGTTTCAAACTGCATTTATTAAATCCCGAGTCATGAGGTGCATAGCTTTCGATATTGCCAATTTCGTACAGGTCGGTAGGCGTCGGTAGGCGCGCAAGCTCGAAGGGGCAACAATCAGATACAGTAATTTATGCTCCGAAATACAAATCTGTAAGTAAGGAAGTTTCACCATTCCTGAACTAAGAACCATATATATATACATACACGCGCACTCGAACGAAAGAAAAATTGAGTCATGGTAAAGGTACAACAGTGTACAAGTCATTGAAGCCGCAAATGATGTAGAAAATGAGAATAAATGTAATCGTGATGAAGAATGAGAGTAATAACACGCAATCAACAACAGATCCAACGCCGGGGACGCAGAGCATCGGGATAGGGTCTCAACAAAGCGTTTCATACCTCTTCCCTCGCCTTGCGTATGCTATCCAACGACCGCCGCGCCGCGCGGTCCCCAGCTCTCGTGCCCACTCCTATCATCACACCGTCCTGCTCCCCAGCACCCACCGCCGCGCCCTGGACGCCAAGTTCGAGGAGCGCCGTCACCAGCCCCTGCCGCCGGCCTGCGCTGTCTCGCAACGCCACGGATCGCAGGAGGAGCCGGTCGCACGCCGTTTCGCCTTGGACGCCGTCGATGCTGGTTCAATTGCGGAAGAGTCGAGCTTGGACCTGAGTTCGGGTGCGCAGAGGCGGTCGACGCGGGTGCGTTGGCAGCGCTATTTGCATTTGCGGTCGACGACACGGCGGTGAAGTTGGGGGGCCCTCCTGTTCGCGATATCGTACTCTGTATCGAAATCGACATTAATCACGACAACGACGGCTAAGCATACCAAGATACCACATAGTTTGAACACGCCTTTCTCCAGCTCAACTTAGCGTGGTTTTGAGAGTCGACTGTGAGAGCCTGAGAGGCGGCGTCCGCGATAATGGGAACAGCGCGACATGCGCCTACCTGTCCAGCCAGGCACCGTTCTACCTGGAGGGTAGCGTGAGCAGCATAATAGGCATAGCGTCTCCTTTCCAGCGTAAACGCGCACCGCGTCCCCCGGTTCACATTCTGAGACAACGCAGCGCCCTAGCACGAGGCCCATGGGCCATGCGCACGTACCGTTGCGAAGAGTTTGGGGGAGGGGCGCGGTGACGAGCGTGCTGCAAGAAGGAGAGGAGCCGAAAACGACGATCGGGTGGTGAGGATGTTGGTGGTAGAATAAAGAAATATTTGATCGCGCAGATCGTGCACCGCCGAGTGCGTATGCGGACGACGTACGTGCTCGGAGGCGCACTGCCCGAGTAGATTCTGCGCCCGCGCCACCAACAGCCGGCCCCTAGGTCGCGTGTACGGCGGTGCAGCGGAGGGAGGAGGGAAACAACGTGTATGCGTATCCGAATGCCGTTTACGAGCTCAGCACGCCGTCGCAATGGTGCATTCACCGTCGAGGTTTCAATAAGTCATGGTGACGTCGGGGCGCCACACCTGGGATCGCAGATCGGAGGTGCACAGGGAACGCCCAGCGTTATGACGAGCATTGGACGTCGACGGTGAATGAGAGTGGGCAGTGCTAGCGACTGAGCTGGAGCAGAAGGGCGACTTCCGGCGTATAAATGTCGAGGCCTGCCAGGATGTGTGGGGGCGAGGCGGCGGGGGAGACCGGCGACTTGATGTAGTTCGGAGTTTTAAATGTTATAAGACCGACAAACCACGGTCGAGCTTTGGTCGAGCTCGTTACGACCGTCAGCCTGGATTCCGTTCTCTTCCAACACATCGCAATAATCATTCGAGTTTCGGAGGTTCGATTGGAGTTCGCTCCTGGGGCGATTGGTGGACACGTATTCTATGTTGACCTTGTGCTGGCACATTCTACGCCAGCTCCAATGACAGAGATAGAGGTCATTGTGAGTGAGTAACCACAATTTATGTCAACTTCAAGCTTACATATCCATAACAGAGTATCCCTAACGTCAATGGCGCGCATCCGTGAGCGAACCCTCCACGTATTCATGGCCCTCGCTGGCTGATCTGATTGTGATAAGTCCAAAACACTGGCTCCACCGCTCGTCCCATTGGCAAGTGCGAATGCCACTTGGACGCTGGACGGCTTGGCCATCCTCGCCTGGAATGTGCTCTGCTCGAACTTCAGGCGCGAAACGGGCCCACAGCCCAGCGGCGGCGGACGTTCTCCCGCGAGAATCGCATGCCCAACGGCATCCCAAGTTTCTCCGTACAAGTACCTGGTGGAACGAGGAGGCTTGTGGAGGTACGAGGGGAGCCGGGCCTCGTGCAGCAGGGAGCCTGAGCGCCGCTGTCGAATGTTGGTGCGTAAGATCTTATTCTATACCTAAACAGTCGATCAAGCTCACCTTTGAAGATGTAACAGGATCGCACTCTCCGATATTTATGCCTTCATCCTGGTGGCCTGGCTTGCGGTACGTGCTCCCTAAACATCCCATGTGGTGAACTCCAGCGGAATGAAAGATTATTCATTGATTCAAGGGTGGCATTGACATTGAACATACATCTGGGAGGGCGTCGAGTTCCTTTGGACTTGACTTGTCAGCCGAGGCAGCTGGTGACCTTACTGGCACCGAAGGCACTCCAGATTCACCCAGTTAAATGCGTGGATGCCACCCTTCTGTAGAATGCTTGTTTCTGCAAGTTCTCACCGGGATTGCTGTTCACATCGATCGGGTCAATGACCTGCCTATTCTATGACGCTGATACATCCAAAATAACTTACTTTTGATCGACAGTTGGTGGGCGCGTCGTTGCAAACCCAATGCAGTTCGATGTTCGACGTTCATTAATTCACAGCCTTATCAGTCTCGCCATCCTCCTGACGCAGCACGAAAGGGCGTGCAAGCTCCCAGACTTTGGCATGTGTTGTGAATGCCGAACAAGAGTCCATGTCATTTGGCTCGTATCGAATGCGCGGTCGCCGAACCACCGCACAGGCGAGTGATTCGCTCTAGTCGGTATAGATGGATACCCGAACGGCCAGAGCATATGGGAGTCTTCGTAGCACAACGGCGTTGGCGGATATGCGGTCGATGCTCGCGATGGGCCCGATGAGCCAGCGTCATTCTGTGTTGCTTCGTACGCGACATTTATGCAATAGAATGGTCATCAAGTGGCTTCGTTGCGTTTGCAAACATGACCTCCTCCAGCAGAACAGAATATGCACTCCACATTTTTGGGCTGACCAGGGCATCTGGGAAGGCCAAGCATATGCGCTGCATACCATACCGTATAAGTCGTGTAAAATCTCTCTGCACAATAGCACGTACCTGAAGAAGAACCTTCAACAAGTCCTCTGTGTCCTTCAAAAATTCGTGGGCCGATGTTGTCCGAATCTAGGAATCAAATGAACACTGTTTGACGCTGCGTATGGACCTTTGAGCATACCTCAGATAATTTTGCAAGGCAAGCTTCACCAAGAGGCCTAGCCAATGCTCGGCTCGAAAAAATATCATTGATGTATTCATCGGTGAGGCGAGTCAGAAAGCCGGCCTGAGCGAGATTGCAGGTCGTCATTTGTTGGACAAGCCACATTAAAAAGGTCTTGTGGTCGACGAGGTCTTCTGCATAAAATGTTCGGAGGAGTTTGAGACTTACACAGAGCTTCAGAGGAGCAACTGAACGAGGAAGTAGAAAATTCACCAGTACGTAAAACGGGACATCCATCTTTCACGAGTATCTGCATCGGCCAGGACCCCTTTGAAAGTCTGCTTGATGTTCAGTCCAGGTCGTGGAGCGCTTGGAAGAGCAATCTCTATTAACTGCTTCCTCATGTAGCCAGTGACTACATTGGCCCAGTCGATGCTATATTGAGTCGGTACATACGCTGGTTTGTTCCTTAGACCTGCCTGCAAATTATTAGATGAATCGAGGACATAAATCAACGAAATGTTGAATACCGTTTCATTAGCCCCAAAAACTCGCAGAAACCAAACAGCGCGTGGAATTGCGACATTATTTGAGTGCAGTAGGTCCAGCAGGTCGTGACCTTTGGCTCCATGTGGAACACTTTTGAGTTTATATAATGGAAAGTCGGGATTTGCCAAATCAGCAAACCAAGATTGGCGCTTCGCATCGTTGAGAGTAACTCTGGTTGGGATCTTGAAGGTTGGTGCTCTAAATTCCTCTTCAGTGAAGAAAATATCAGAAGATAAATGGTATGCGATATCCATGCTTTACGAAGCCTCTTGTCAGGTTTGACTGGGAAAAACGGTGAGAAAACATGGAGAAAACCTGAATGGTGTTGTTATGAATTCAATAGATATTTGGTAGAAGGTCGAAAGATATATACATAATAAACAGACTAGAGCGCATATTGGGATCTGAGAGCTGTTGACGGATTCAAGGCGGATTGTGAGGACGAGCATATAGCGTGACGGCCCGGTCGGGCTTCGACATAACTGCGGGAGTCCTCTTGATCATCGATAACATCTCTGTTCGACGTGTACTCCGCCTCGCCTCCGCGACGACCGCCCATCTCTGTCCCGCCGCCCCTCAAACGCCTCATACACTGCTTGCTACGCCTTATTCACAGCGAAATCAATGAACACCTAACCGGATCCAAACTTCCAATCGACGCACTCGTACGGAGTCCCATAGTACTGGCTGATCAGCGCAGCGACGGCTGCGGTGCTCGTGTTCTGCGCCAGCCACCCCAGCAAGGTGGTGTCGGGGTCGTCCGCGTCTTCCTCCATTGGCCCGCTTGATGACGACGAGGCGGTGGGATGCGTGGGATGCTGTGAGGGAGAAGATGCCGATGTCGATGAAGGTCCTGGCGAGATCGACGATGATGGTGCTGTGGGACTCGAGAACGGCAGAGGAGATGCACCGGCGGACATTGTTGGTGCGTTGCTCGTATTTGTGTCTGTCATTGCCAACTGAACACCGCTGTCTAGCTCGGGCGACGACGATGATGCTGAGTGGCCGGCAAGACATTCTGTGGATGCGGAAGTGAGTGCGAATGGCAAGGATGCTGACGGTGAGGGTGCAGAGGATGTGGTCGTCGGCGAGGATGCGGATAACGAGGTCGGCGACGATAATACCGGTGACAGTGCATTTTCGAGCGTTGAAAACGGGGAGATGCTCGAGAATGACAGCGATAACGGCGAGGTAATGTACCCAGACACTGTTATTGAGAAACCTCCATTCGTTTGCGCCGCGGCAGTGCCTAGCATCTGTGCAGCATTGGCATATGCCTCCGTCGCTTCTTGCTGTGTGTCATTCGCAGCCATATCACTGGCGCCATTTTGCTGACGCAGTACTGAAGGGAGTGCCAGCTCTCCGATGTTAGGGTGTACGAACGGCGAACCATAGTCCATGCCTTCTGGCCTCATATCGAACGCGCTCGACCACTGCGTAGGCGAATGATACGCTCCAGGCGATATCGATGTTAGTGTAGCCGCTACGTTCGATGTGGTTCCATAGGCGTGGGGCCAGAGAATATGGGCGCCTTCATAGCGGGACGGCGTTGGCGGATACGCGATCGAACTTCGCGATGAGCTCGATGAGCTGGCGTCGTTTGGCGTAGCTCCGTACGCGATATTCAAATCTTCATGCCTAGCTCAATGGTCAGTCTATTTTTTTTCGTGCGACACTGCGACTGCATTTGACTTACATTGCCGACCCCCGCCTCGTATCCCCCTTTTCCTGGAGCCTCTCGGGACTCGATGCATCTCGGTAGGTTCTTTCGCCGTATGGGTGGAAAAGACTGTCGTAAACATTCAGGCTGACGCTGAAATGTTTAACTGAGCTCAACCCACTATATCTCCTCGTTTCCAGGATGGCCTTCCGGCTGCAGGTTCCTAGCACAATGATTAGACTACCGTTGAAGGGTAGGATCATATCAAACTTACATCTGGGAGGGGGTCGAGACCCCATGGGACTCGACTCTTCCATCGAGCGTGCTGGTGATCTGGCTGGCACCTACGGCGCTCCCAGATCGCAAATTTATTATATGGTTCCGCCCTTGGGGGGAATCGTTGTTGCTATTGCTTCGCCTAATTCCTGTTTACCAAGCAAGTCAAACTGGCTAATCGGTGAAGTAGCTTGGTTACTCACCGTCGTCGTTTGTAGTAGCCAGGGGCTGCCGCTGCGGGAGCGCCATGTGCCCACCTCCATCCCCCGGTGCCAGAGGTTGCTGGGTGTGACGCGACATTGAGGCGCCAGCTGCAGCTTCAGCTCGCCCCTCTGTGTGAGGATCTGTCATCACATAGCCTCCATCCTGCCGCGCATTCGCCTCTCCTGCATCCATCTGCATCTTGGGCCGGAGTTGGCGCTGTTGGCTCCTCGGGCTCTCTGCTTCACTAAGAGAGTGTTTGCGCTTGCCGCGATTCATGGGGAGAACGGGGAGTCTGTCGGAGTTTTTTTTCCGCTTGTCTCGCTTCTTTATACTGTACCTATTCGGTTGGATCCCCGTGGACCCTGTCCCTCCACAATGCGTTGCTTTGAATTCGATCCGCTCTAACTCGCGAAGCGGTCGTCCTGTACGCCCTGGGAGATTGCCCCCCACTACATACCAGGTTGTTTCCAACAATGACAGTATCGTCGAGGAGAAGTTGCGTCCTGCATCCCTGACTCAGAAACGCGGAGCATTACTTTTTTCGACAAAGGTCCTGGGGATTGCTCGTCATGGTATCGGTGGGCACCCATTTTTAGGGCCTCTGTTGTACTTTCTAGACGCTAAGAAGACATCCTATGGTTGAGAGGGTTGCAATTAATGCCCAATGGGCCAAGTGCAAGCATCTAGGGATGACCATGACATCAAGAAATAATCTAAATTCAAGCGCTGCGCGATGAATCTGGGCCTGAATTACAAGAAATGTACGGTTGATGCATTACTAAAAATATATACAAGTAGCTTGCGTCTTTCCTTATTGCTATGTAGAAAGATTTGTCTCAACTCACTCAACTAGATTTTGAAGAATACATACGCTATAAATTACACAAATGAAAGGTGATATGGAAAGGTAATATAAATGGTTCTGTACTGTAGAATAGGAAATTATATTGTCAGAAGTGGAATTCATTATCCTTCAACAATGATAAGTCGGTAGGATCTGCGAGATGCTTCGACGGCGACGATGATGATGCCAATGCCGATGCTCCGCTGTGAGGTGGGGCGCGGATTCATTGACGAAGCCCGCTCCGCTTTCGTGCCCAGATCAGCCTGCGGTTGACGTCGCCCCATTCCTAGCATACGATAAGACCACGATACAAGGGCAGACTACATTTGACTTACATCTGGGAGTGTGTTGGTGTTGAGTGCCCCTGGAGCTCAGCCCTTCCGTTCTGGGTGCTGGTGATCTGGTGATCTGGCCAGCGCCAATGGTGATCTCAAGTTGACCTCTAGGTTTCGGTTTTGCCTGTGAATGTGGCTGATACTGTTGAGCATCTGTCCTGTTATTGATAGTAGGGTCAGTACAATATCATCTCTGTCGCTGATGAATATGGTACCAAATTTGACGATGATTACCGTGTATATGCGGAAGAGCGGCGTCGGACTTATCACCATATGGTGGCGCGGTGTCAATGGGATGGTGAGGCGCATCGTGAAACATTGCGCGATGCCTGAGATTGAAGGAGCCTTGGTGGTATGGTGGATGGGGGGAATCTTTCGAGTGTAATATCTGTACTTGAATGCGAGCCATGCTTTATACTGTTGCACAATCTGTTATCTACGTTCAATGATCGTTCAACGACCTCGAACTGCTTGTTTCATGGCGATTTATGAATATACCGACATGCACTTGACCTAGCAATTACAAGCAGCAGTCAATCACTCGTGGTTCAAAAATGATGTAGCGATGAGATTTGATTTTCCCAAACTATCGAACAATGGAACTCAAGATGCTCTAGTAGCAAGATATTAAAGGCGGTTTATCGCTTAAGCCGCCTGTGCACGCCTGCTACATGTATCGGCACCGTACATTCCTTCGAAGATCCCTAAATATAGTATGTCCGTCTGTGCCACTCAACTCGTTCATCCATTGTTCGAACAAAAACGGTAAGCAGAAGGAGTGGCACAGCTAGGTCTGAAATTTTATTCAGGCCGAAGATCGGGCAGACAATGGGCGAGAACGAAGAAGGGATCATACAGAACCGGCAATGTAGACGTCGCGCGATCCCCAGATAACGCCGCAGAAAGGACAAGAGGCACAAAACAATACCAAGCTCACGGATCTCGGACGAACTCACCGAGAGTCCCGGAAATCCTGGGCGAGCGATGGATGGGGGCGTTCTCAAGGAGCCATTGCGAGGGATCGCATCCGATGGGCCCTTTGCTTTTGCCTACACCAGCCCCGCCCATGCGTTAACGCACATCCGCGAAGGGACAAGCGCCTTCTAGAACCACCGAAACAGCGGCTCTAGCGCTCACGACCTGACCACACATATAACGCGCTCCGTACGCGCTCCACTCCTGCGCAGCAAGAATCTCGTACGGTTGTCCGGGAGGCGTACGCTGCCCGATGTGAAACCGAGCCGTACATGCTCCTGCGCAGCAAGCCTCTCGAACGTCTCGTATGGTGCCCGGGAGGCGTACGCTGCCTGATCTGTGCATCCACTAAACATGAAGACGGAGCGATAAGCACGCGCCCGTGCAGGCAGGCGCTATCACACTTTAATGCACTAACGCACGCATCGCTACTAGCTGGGGCACATGCACGCGAGCACAAACGCACACCGCACTTTGATGACGCCATGAAGCAATGGCACGTCGCACTGGCGCTAAACACGCGAGCTACGTACACGCGCCATTGCACAAGGGCCGGGGCAGAAGCGCGGTGGATGAGTATGCTGCATGAAGAAGAGCGTCAGAGTTAGAAGTTTGGCGATTGGCGCTTCCAGTGCCCACTTCTGGGGGTGACCGGCGAAACTTGGGCATTGGAAGGCGGCGGGCCGATATCGCCCATCGATTGCGTTCATGTTGGTTGGCAAGGACGATCCGCGGACCCCAAGCTTGAGGAAGGTCGATCGACTTCGAGAGGGTGGAAGGACGGTCGTTCAGCAAACCAACAGCGGGCATGAGAACAGGCGACGAGCCCAGGCGTGAGCTCGAGTCGCCTGTGGAGGAATCTCTCACCTTGTTCAACTCCTTCCTGGCCTAGCATGGGACGTCACAGGCTGGCAGCGATATGGCGCTGGCGGTGGACGCAACCATATGTGAGTTATTGGTGCCATCATGCGGCGAGTGTGTTTCGTAGGGGTGACAGGCAGGCAATCGCCATCGGACGTGGGGACGGGCAGCGAGAGCGGCGTTGTACTCAAGTACATACAGCACGTACACGAGCGCAGGGCGCAGTTGGCAGGGCTAGGGCCACTCACTTGGGACCTGCGCGAGGGCGACGCAGGGGCGGCGTGTGGCAGAAATCTGGTGGGCGGGGTTAGATGGTGGAGAGCGAGGGAGAGCGGCGTTTACAATTCACGATCGGAGTTTCAATTGCGTGCGACGGGATTCGTTCCAGTCCAGCCTCGTCCAAGCCTCGTCTTCTCATCCTCCCAATGTCTAATGTCTCGACGTCCAGTTTAGCCAACGAACCTGCCTTTCTACACATACCGCGACCGTTTCGCATCTTCGCTGCTGGCCACCCCAGGTTGAACCCACTCGCGCAGTGAGTTCAATGAACCAACCATAGACCAATGAACCTCACTCAGAACATTACTTAGAGTACACGCCTCCATGGCTCCGCGGCCTCCCAGCGATCCCTCCTCACCCACTTCGTCGACGCCCTCTCCGTTGCAACCATACCTTTCCACCTTTGTCTCTCTGAAGTCGAAAGCATGGTGTATCGGGTCTGCAAGGGACTCGGAGCTTACGTTGCGCACCAGCTGTGACATGATGGAAGGGGCGGGATCTCTTAGAAAGCCCCGCGGTTCTGAACTCGTAGGCGAAGAGGGCCGACTAGCAAGTTGGCGTGGATCGACTGTGAGTAAGCTCCTGTGTTATCAACGGTATTGACTTTGTCTTCACGGTCACTGCTAGCGTGAACACCGACTCACCTCACAATGACTAACCCTCTTCACCTGAGAAGCCCCGTGCGAGCGGTGGGTATGGCATGTCCCTTTCATCAGTGAACAGAATCGCTGATTTCAGGATTGCGACGCTTGTCATGTTGCGTTCGAGGTACGATTGGTATGGCTTACAATGAACCTTCCTCAGGCATCTTGCCGACCTAGTAGAAGCTTTTGACGCTCGACTTGCTGCCTTTCCACCTGTGCCTTCGAAAGGAGGATAGCGGATGGCCTGGCCAAAATCAAGATCACGAAGGGGTTCGACAGTTTCCACGCCCTTAGTACTGGCTCTGACAACGGAAGCTCAGCATTTCTTCTGTCGGACTCTTGGATCGACGTCCCGTACAGCGACAGCTCGCTAGCGGACCAATCAGCCGTCTATCTCGGAGTGGGACTAAGTAGATGCTTACCTTCCGAGCGCCCGTCGACGCCCACCGGGCGTTGACGTGTCCGTCATGGCTGCTCGTGATATCACCAGCCCTGGCGGGGTGCTCTGATATGCAAGTGTCATGCGTTCCATTCAAGAAGGAATGCCCAAGGCTATAGCTGGTTATCGCTGTGATTCCTACCTGTTGAGCTACTGCTTGCTATTGTGCGACACCGAACATCCGGACACGCGCTTTCGGCTATGCGGACCAGCGACGCTGTTTTGTATGCCACTACGCGTGAGTGAAGATGTTCGGCTTGCGAGGTCAAGGGACCATGCGAAGGCTGGGCTTGCGGGATTCGCTACGGGTCCCTGCTTGTATGATATCTATGTTTATGCTGCTTTACATTCGCCATTTGTTCCTGAGGAATGGGCTGCTTAGCCCTCAGCGCTCGACCGTGGGCGATTTCTCGCTATGCTCTTGTCTTAGTCTAGCTTGTCACGTCGTAGACCCTGAAGCTCCGATGCACTGTGTGTTTCGTATCGATCTGGTCGACGACGCGGAGAAGGACACTCGACGGTATTCGATAATGAGCTGATGCAGGCTGCTACAAACACTACGGTATGTCCTATGGACCGAGGTACCTGCTTAAAATCCCACGGGGCTTACTGCCGCTAATACGCGCAAAGTCCGTATGTAATTCGTTATTTCCAGCATTGATCTATGACCATCCATTGCCTCGCCAAGCTTCTATTTGTATTTAGGATTTATCCGCTACGTGCTAGTATATGAAGCAGGAGATAGTCGAGAGCTTTATAAGTTACGTGTAGATAGCAAAGGCCATTGTTGGGAATGTTCTTAGTGGGAAAAATCGAACAATGACGATCGAAGCCACTCAGCATGCTACATAACAAGCACATGAATGAATCTTGAATAATTCATTGCATCTCTAACAAGCAATAGTGATCATTACATCTTTTGAAATATTTTTCAGCCCAGCTTAAGGACCATACATATGAAGGTGGCGACATGTAAGAAGGCATTTTGAAATTAAAAACATACATAGAAAGAAAAGTAATGATCAACTTGCAAAACGACCACATAACGGGGGCCGGCCCGTTTGCCGTAATCTAGACGAGGACATGTTCACCATCGATCATATCGAATCTTCGTTCTGCTAGAATCTTACGCTTGTCCGCGGATCAGGACTGTCCAAAAACAAATCGCTGAAACGAATTGTAAGCATAATTTCTGATATTCTTCAGTGAAAGGGTGCTTACACGTAGGAACCCTTTCTCCAGTTCTCGATCGCCTCTTTCTCCGTCTCCAACTGCTTCCAAAATTCGTCGCAGATCACCAAACCGCAGGGCTGGAGCGCATTACCGATCGCAACGCTGAGTGCTCCCGTTACCATAACGTGGTTCCTCAGCTCGTCGTAGAGCCGCTCCCCACCTAGCATCACCAGCAGCTTCAGGCTGCCCGGAATCTTAGCAAAACCAGGGATCGACGTCAGATCGCGGCCGTGCGCGTCGATGGCCGACGCCGAGTACAGGGAATGCAGGTGGATTTCGCGGAATGGCCCCCATCGCAGCGTCTCGTGGATGGCGGCAGCGTCTATGGGAAATAGCGCCAGAAGGTCGTACTTGAGGCTTGTTACGAAGTCCTTGATGGGCGAAGTGGGCTCTTCCTGGGGCGCGACGACCTGCCACACTTGGCGGCTGACGATTCCATCCCAGTGCTGCATCCTGCACTCCTGCGTGCTGCACCGCCCATAGTGTTCGGAGCCGGCTGCGAGGCGCGAGTATGTCTGCTTGACTGATGAGGATGCCTTGGTCCTCGATTTCGACGGCTGTGTCCTGGGTCGAGCGGCTGCGTGGGTTGTTGAGGGAAACGCGGCATTCGACGGTACCACCGGAGCCATCATCAGCGATGGAGATGACTGCCACGCGGCGGCTATGGCCCCTGCATAAGGGTGTTGGACTGGTGTTTGCGTCTCCGAACCGATCCAATATCCCGGCGCCGGAGCATTAGCGCTCATCCATGGCTCAACTGGCTCCCTCTTCACGCTGAATATTGGAGACAGTCAGCATCTGCAAGCTCAAGAGTGGAATCGGAGCAACGTACATCAGAGCAGGGGTTGCTAGGCTCGATGAGGGCCCAGCGCTGCCGGCGACGGTGGCGCCCATCTGGCCATCTCTGCCGGCGAGCTCAGATTGATACACTGATACCGGATTCCACTCTTCTGCGGAACGGATGTTGTCTATCGTGATCGAAAAGCAATGGATGTGGTCATTAGTACTATCTGACCCGCAGAAATGAACGAGCGCTCACATAAGGGAACATCGCTCGTGGGAGGTTGAACCTGTCCGCCTTGCGATACGGTCGAACGCGGTCGTCTAGTATATGGCGCGGACTGACTCCTTGACGAAGGAACATCGGCGGATCGTGTTGGTCCTACCGCACTTCCGGAGCCACTCGATGGTCCTGGATGACTCTGAGGATACGGATTGACGACGGCAGGTGCGGGACCGTCGGATGGATTGTAACGGTCGTTGATGACTTCTTGTGCGTCCGTCGAGTCAAAGAACAAGGGACAAGGATTGCCTGAGGACATGGGCGAAGATGAGCTTGGTTGCGAAGATGGATCGGAGGTGGTGGGATGAATTTTTTTGGGAGTCGAACGCGTTGCTTTTAAGCTGTAAAGATCTTGACCCCTTCGCCGCATCGAGTTTGAATGCGCTCGAATTATACCCTTTCTTTTTTTGATTGTTTTCTTGCGCATGCACCCTGAACACTGGCCGCAATGGTAACATCCCTGACTATTACGCATCACCAGACTCTACTTTAGAGGCCTGATGATAAAGAAACAGCCATGACACTACGCCGAAGGTAATCATGATAGCGGCACCTGTTTTCTTATTTCTCAATCAGGCAAAGAGCGTGTTCTGGCTCGGCGAAACAGGGCGACAGCCCGCAGCTCGGTATTGCTGAATGAGGAGCTCTGATCAAGCTCTAATCCTATGCTTCACCGGCTGGAGGGCATGAGGACTTGATGAGGACAGTGCGTCGCACCTCGCGTTTGGGATACGCCGAATATAGACAAGGACCCTTATTCAAGCGTAACATACTATGACAACGTTTAGAATGTAAAACGAAATGAAGTTCGGATGAACCAGAGAGCGGGCCTAAGAAACGGCAGGAAAACATGGAGTTTGTCTCGAACTGCATTCATCAAATCCCGAGTCATGAGGTGCATAACTTTCGATATTGCCAATTTCGTATAGGTCGGTGGGCGTCAGTAGGCGCGCAAGCTCGAAGGGGCACCAATCAGATACAATTTATGCTCCGAAATACAGATATGTCAGTGATCGGCTTGCAATGGGGGAGTAAAGGAAGTTTCACCATTCCTGAATTAAGAACCATATATATACAATGTACATACACGCGCACTCGAACCAAAGAAAAATTAAGTCATGGTAAAGGTACAACAGTTACAAGTAATCGAAGCCACAAATGGTGTAGAAAATGAGAATAAAAATAATCGCGATGAAGAATGAGAGTAATAACACGCAATCAACAACAGATCCAACGCTGGGGATGCAGAGCATCGGGATAGGGTCTCAACAAAGCGTTTCATACCTCTTCCCTCGCCTTGCATGTGCTATCTAACGACCGCCGCGCCGCGCGGTCCCCAGCTCTCGTGCCCACTCCTATCATCACACCGTCCTGCTCCCAAGCACCCGCCGCCGGGCCCTGGACGCCAAGTTCGAGGAGCGCCGTCACCAGCCCCTGCCGCCGGCCTGCGCTGTCTCGCAACGACACGGAGCGCAGGAGGAGCCGGTCGTACGCCGTTTCGCCGTGGACGCCGTCGATGATAGTTCAGTTGCGGGGTTAGTCGAGCTTAAACCTGAGTTCGGGTGCGCAGAGGTGTTCGACGCGGGTGTGTTGGCAGCGCTATTTGCATTTGCGCTCGGCGACACGGCGGTGAAGTTGGGGGGCTCTGCTGTTCGCGATATCGTCCTCTGTATCGAAATCGACATTATTCACGACAACAACGGCGAAGCATGGCGATACACCACATGGTTCAAACACACCTTTGTCCAGATCAACTTCGCGTGGTTTAAGAGTTGGCTGTGAGAGCCTGAGAGGCGGCGTCCGTGACAACGGGAACAGCGCGACATGCGCCTACCTGTCCAGCCAGGCACCGTTGCGCGAGCAGCATAATACGCATAGCGTCTCCTTTCCAGCGTAAACGCGCACCGCGTCCCCCGGCTCAGATTCGGAAACGACGCAGCGCACTAGCACAAGGCCCACGGAGCCACATACACGTGCCTTGCGTAGAGTAGAGCCCGGGGCGGGACGCGGTGACGAGCGTGCTGCAAGAAGGAGAAGGACCGAAAGCGACGATCGGGTGGTGAGGATGTTGGTGGTAGAGGCAAAAAAACAATCTCAATCGCGCAGATCGTGCACCGCCGAGTGCGTATGCGGACGACATACATGCTCGGATGCGCACTGCCCGAGTAGATGCTGAGCCCGCGCCACCAACAGCCGGCCCCTAGGTCGTGCGTAGAGCGGCACAGCGGAGGAGGGAGACAAGGTGTAAATAGGCGCATCCGAATGCCTTTACGAGCACAGTGCTCGATCCTACTTGGAATCTACACCGTCGAGGCTTCAACACTACGTAAGGCGACATCGGGTTGCCACACCTGGTGATCGCAGATCAGAGATGCGCAATAGAGGCCCGGCGTTATGATGAGCGTTGGACGTCGACTGTGAATGAGAGTGCACGGTGCAAGCGACTGAGCTGAAAGGAGCAGATGGGCGACTTCCGACGTATGGAAAAGCCAGGTACGGAACATTTCGGGGTGGGTCACTCCGCGTGTGCATTTCATGGGGGAGAGAGTGGGCGGAACGGCAGCATTGATATCAACACATCTGGCGAGAGGCCGGCGGTCAGTATCGAGGATGTAGGAGGCGGTGTGGGAGACTTGGGGGAGACCGCCAACTTGCAAAAGAAGCGCTTCGGAGTTTTAAATGTTATAATGCCGACAAGCCACTCGAGCTCGTCCAAATCTCGTTACGAGCCACCATCAGCCTCCGATTGGCCTCGGATTTCATTCCATTCTACGCCGGTTCCAATGTCAATAAGGACGATGAAGAAGACATGGAGGCCGTCGCTGGTAACTAAACTCAATCTCTTCCAACGGCAAGCTTACATATCCGTAGCAGAGTCTCCTTAGGCCACGACGACGACGATGACGATGACGCTAATGATGCCAAGTCTTTGGCGCGCATCGACGGTGAGCGACCCTCCACGTGTTGACGGCGCTGTATCGCTGGCTGAATCTGATGGTGATAGGTTCAAAACACTGGCCCACAGCTCGTCCCATTGGCAGGTGCGAATGCCACCTGGACGCTGGACGGCTCGGTCATCCTCTCCCGGAACGTGCTCGGCTCGAAGTGCAGGCGCAGGACCGGCCTACAGCCCGGCGACGGTGGACGTTTGTTCTCCCAAGAGAGTCGCATGCCCAACGGCGCCCCAGTTCCCCCTCGCAACCACCTATCTACTGGCGGAATGTGTGAGCTCGGGAGGTACGATGGGGAGACGGGGCTCGTGCGGCAGGGAGCCTGAGCACCGCCGTCGAATGCACCTGGGTGCGTAAGATATTATCTTATACCCAACCAGTCGATCAAGCTCATCTTTGAAGATGTAACAGGATCGCACTTACAACTCCGATTTTTGCCTTCGTCCCGGTGCCCTGGCTTGCGGTATGTGCTCCCTAAACATCTCATGTGGTGAACTCCAGCGGAATGAAGCGCTATCCAAGGGTGGGATCTGCGTTGAACCTGCATCTGGGAAAGCGTCGAGATCCTGTTGGACTTGACGTTTCCGCCGAGGCAGCTGGTGACTTTACCGGCGCGGAAGGCACTCCAGATTCTCAAATCCCAATAGGTCTGACGCCACCCTTCTGTAGAATGCTTGTTTCTGCGAGTTCTCGCCGTGATTGTTGCTCACGTTGATCGAGTCAACGAGCTGCCTATTCTATGATGCTAATCATCCGACATCTTAATTTTGATCGACAGTTGGCGGGCGCGCAGTATTCGATTCAAGGGGTTCGACGTTCGATATTCGACGTTCATTGGTTCAGAGCCTGCGCATCTCTCGCGGTATATTGTATATCCTTTTGCTCATTCACGACACTTACATCTCATTCCGTTTCTGTACGAATACATTTTTAGTATCATAACTCCCTAGTCGTTGCATGTTATAAATGACGCTGAATCCTTTGAATCTATCATATTTCACGGGCTGGTCAATGAGCATCAGCTGCATGTTCAGGACACGGAAGTAATTTACGTCGTTCCGCGATACTTGCCTGACATACGGAAAAACATTTGGCAGGTGGAATGTTTTGGGAATGTTGATAGATAGTCTGATATCAATCATCGATAATGGGAATTTTGGATGCCACCAACAGTGTGCACTTAAGTACAACAATACGATAGAGTACGACGCATAACCTTCGCAGAAAGTTCTTAAAAGTATGCTAGCTATCTTGTTTCTAAACCCCGTCTGTCCCAAAGCTTGTCGAATTCTTGCTTATTGTTCTCCGACATAACTGATAATATATCTAATCCAGTGTGAAACGGACCATACATATGAAGGTGGCGACATGCAAGAAGGTATTTTGAAACTAAAAACATATATAGAAAGAAAACTACTGAACAACTTGCGAACGAACAGTAGATATTGGGGCCCGGCCCGTTTGCCGTAATCTAGACGACGATTTGTTCGCCATCGATCATATCGCACCTTCGTTCTGCTCGAATCTTACGCTTGTCCGTGGATCCGGACTGTCCAAGAACAAATCGCTGAAACGAAATGTAAGCATAATTTTTGATATTCTTCAGTAAAAGAGTGCTTACACATAGAAACCCTCTCTCCAGGTCTCGATCGCCTCTTTCTCCGTCTCCAACTGCTTCCAAAATGCGTCGCAGATCACCAAACCGCAGGGCTGGAGCGCATTACCGATCGCAACACTGAGTGCTCCCGTTACCATAACATGGTTCCTCAGCTCGTCGTAGAGCCGCTCCCCACCCAGCATCACCAGCAGCTTCAGGCTGCCCGGAATCTTAGCAAAACCAGGGATCGACGTCAGATCGCGGCCGTTCGCGTCGATGGCCGACGCCGAGTACAGGGAATGCAGGTGGATTTCGCGGAATGGCCCCCATCGCAGCGTCTCGTGGATGGCGGCAGCTTCATTGGGAAATAGCGCCAGAAGGTCGTAGTTGAGGCTTGTTACGAAGTCCTTGATGGGCGAAGTGGGCTCTTCCTGGGGCGCGACCACCTGCCACACCTGGCGGCTGACGATTCCGTCCCAGTGCTGCATCCTGCACTCCTGCATGCTGCACCGCCCATAGTGTTCGGAGCTGGCTGCGAGGCGCGAGTATGCCTGTTTGACTAATGAGGATGCCTTGGTCCTCGATCTCGACGGCCGTGTCCTGGGTTGAGCGGCTCCGTGGGTTGTTGAGGGAAACGCGGCATTCGACGGTACTACACTGGGAGCCATCATCAGCGATGAAGATGATTGCCATGCGGCTGCTAGGGCCCCTGCATAAGGGTGCTGGGCTGGTGTCTGCATCTCCGAACCTGTCCAATTTCCCGGAGCATCGGCGCTCATCCATGGCTCAACTGCCTCTCTCTTCACGCTAAATATTGGAGACAGTCAGCATCTGCAAGCTCAAGAGTGGAATCGGAGCAACGTACATCAGAGCAGGAAGTGCTAGGCTCGATGAGGGCCCAGCACTGCCGGCGACGGTGGCGCCCATCTGGCCACCGCTGCCGGCGAGCTCAGATTCATTGATTGTATTCGTATTCCACTCTTCTGCGAAACTGGTTTGGTCTGTCGAGATCGCAAAGCGATAGATTCGGTCAATCAGTATAATCATACCCGCAGAAATTAACGAACACTTACATAGGGCAACGTTGCTCGCGGGAGGCTGCACCTGTCGGCCTCGCAATTCAGTTGAATCTGGTCGTTGTCGAGTATATGGCGCGAATGGATTCCCTATCGAAGGAACACAGGCGGATCGTATTGGTCCTACCGCAGTTCCGGTGCCACTCGACGATCCTGCTTGACTCTGGGGATACGGTTTGACGCCGGCAGGTGCGTGAGCGTCGGTCGAATTGTGACCGTCGTTGATGACGTTCTGTGCGTCCGTCAAGTCGTCAAAGAACAAGGGGTAAGGATTGCCTGCAGACATGGCGAAGATAAGCTACGTTGCGAAGATGGATCGGAGGTGGTGGGATGGATTTATTTGGGAGTCGAACGCGTTCCTTTTAAGCTGTAAAGATCTTGACCCCTTCGCTGCATCGAGTTTGAGCGCGCTCGAATTGTACCCATTTTTCTTCACCGTTTGCTTGCGCATGCGCCCTGAACTCTGGCCGCAATGTTAACATCCCTGACTATGAAGTGCGCACCACGAGACTCTACTTAAACTTAACAGCGATAACACTACGCCCGAGGTAATCATGATAGCGACACGTTGAATACTGTGCGCTTGCAAACCGACGGGTGATATAGCACTGTTTTCTTATTTCTCAATCAGGAACAGAGCGTGTTCTGGCTCGGCAAAATCGGACGACAAACCGCAGCTCGGTATTGCTGAATGAGGAGCTCTGATCAAGGTCTGATCCTATGACAGCCCCGGCTGGAGGGCATGAGGACCTGATGAGAACCGTGCATCACACCTCGCGTTTGGGATACGCCGAATATAGACAAGGACCCTGATTCAAGCGTAACATACTATGAGAACGTTTAGAATGTAAAAGAAAATGAAGTTCAGATGAAGCAGAAACGGGGCTAAAAAAACGGCAGGAAAACATGGAGTTTGTCTCAAACTGCATTTATTAAATCTCGAGTCATGAGGTGCATAACTTTCGATATTGCCAATTTCGTACAGGTCGGTAGGCGTCGGTAGGCGCGCAAGCTCGAAGGGGCAACAATCAGATACAATTCATGCTCCGAAATACAGATATGTCAGTAATCGGCTTGCAATGGGTGGTGTAAAGGAGGTTTCGCCATTCCTGAATTTAGAACCATATATACATACGCGCGCACTCGAAGCAAAGAAAACAGAAGAAAATCCACGTCGTGGTAATGGTACAATAGTGTACAAGGGAATGAAGCCGCAAAGGATGTAGAAAGTGGGAATAAATGTGATCACGATGAACGAGAAAAAAAAAAAGCGATACCGCACATGGCGTAGGTACTCTGTATTGAAAACGACGTTAATCACGACAACGACGGCGAATGAAGCAAAGACGCCACATAGTTTAAACAGGCTTTCGTCCAACTCAACTTCGCGTAATTTTGATGACAGAGTAGGCTGCGAGAGCCTGAGGCGGCATCCGCGACACCGAAAACAGCGCGATATGCGCACAGCTGTCCAGCCAGGCACCATTGAACCTGGACGCTAGCGCGAACAGCATCAGTAGGCATAGCGCCTCCTCGCCAGCGTAAACGCGCACCGCGTCCCCCGGTTCGCTTTCTGAAATAACGAAGCGCACTAGCACAAGGCCCAGGGGGCCACATGCACGTGTCGCTGCGAGAAGCCCGAGCCGGGATGCGGTGACGAGCATGGGAGAGGGGCCGAAAGCGACGATCGGGTGGTGAGGATGTTGGCGGTGACCACAAAATTCCTCCATCGCGCAGATCGTGCACCGCCGAGTGCGTATGCGGATGACGTACGTGCTCTGAGGCGCGCTGCCCGAGTAGATTCTGCGCCCGCGCCACCAACAGCCCGCCCCAAGGTCGTGCGTAGAGCGGCGCAGCGGAGGGTGGAGGGAGACAAGGTGTATGCGTATCCGGATGCTGTGACGAGCACACCGCGCCGTCGCACTGGTGCATTCACCGTCGAGGTTTCAATATATGACGGTGAGGTCGGGGTGCACTAAGGCCCGGCGTTATGACGAACATTGGACGTCGACGGTGAATGAGAGTGGGCGATGCTAGCGACTGAGCTGGAGCAGAAGGGCGACTTCCGACGTATAGATGTCGAGGCCAGCCAGGATATGTGGGGGTGAGAGGGCGGGGGAGACCGGCGACTTGTTGTAGAGGAGGGGTTCGGAGTTTTAAATGGTCGAGCTCGTTACGAGCACCGTCAGCCCGTTCCCTTCCAACACATCGCAGTAATCATTCGAGTTTCGGATGTTCGATTGGAGTTCGCTCCTGGCGCAATCGGTGGACACGTATTCTATGTTGACCTTGTGTTGACCCATTCTACGCCGGCTCCAATGACAATAAGGACGATGAAGAAGAAGAGATAGAGGCCATCGCTGGTGAGTAACCACAATCTATGTCAATTGCAAGCTTACATATCCGTAGCAGAGTATCCCTGAAGTCACGACGACGACGATGACGCTAGCGACGATGTCAAGTCTTTGGCGCGCATCGGCGGCGCCGGTGAGCGACCCTCCACGTGTCGACCTGTATCCCTGGCTGAATATCTGACAGGTGAAAAACGTGGGCTCTACGACTCCGAGGTGTGTGAGGCGTCTCATTCGAACTTCGGTGCGCATGCCACCTGGACGCTGAACGGCTCGGTCAATCCTCGCCTTGACGTGCTCTGCTCGAAATGCAGACGCGGGAGAACATCATGCCAACAGCGCCCAACGTTCACCCGCGCAACGACCTGGCTACTGGTGGAATCTGTCAGCTCGGGCGGTACGACGGGGAGACGGGGGTCGCGCTGAAGGGGGCCTGCGCGCCGCTGTCGCATACTGCATGGTGCGTAAGCTGCCGTTTTACAGCCCACAGACATGATCAGACCAATTTTCTCATACGTAGATGCAACAGGATTGGCCTTGCAACGACGATGTGTGTTCGCCTTCCTTCGTCCTCGTGCTTTGGCTCGCGGTATGTTCTCCCTAAACATCCCATGTGGTGAGCTTCAGCGGAATGAAAGACTATGCATTGTGTTCAAGGGTGGCATCTGCATTGAACCTGCATCTGGGAAAGCGTCGATATCTTTTTGGACTTGACGTTTCCGCCGAGGCTGCTGGTGATTCTTATATCTCCTCGTTTATTTAACATACATCTGGGAGGGTGTTGAGACCCATGGGACTCGACTCTTCCGTCGCGTGTGCTGGTGATCTGGCTGGCACCTACGGCGCTCCCAGATCGTAAGTGTTGGATCGACTGTTCCGCCCTTGGGGGGAATCATCGTTGCTAGTGCTTCGCCTAGTTTCTGTTTACAGAGCAGTCAAACCTGACTATTTGGTAAAGCAGCTCATCTCCTCACTGTTGCGACTCGCAGTCGACAGGGGCTGCCGCTGCGGGGCGATGTTGCTTGCTCGGTGGACGCGATTTTGAGGCGCCAGCTGCAGCTCGAGCTCGCCCTTCCGTGCGGGGCTCTGGTATCACGGAGCCTCCGTTCTGCTGCTTCTGCTGTGTGTTCCCGTCTTTTGCGTCCACTTGTACATTGGGAGGCAGCTGACTCAGTCGGTGCCGTTGGCTATTCGAGCTCTCTGCTTTAGGAGAGCGGTTGCGTTTGCCGCGATTCGCGGGGAGAATGGGGAATTTGGTGTTTATCTTTATGCTCTTTTACGTCCTTTTACATATCATTCTAGGCTGGTTAGTACCTTGACTTTTCAGTCGTTGCATGCTATAAATGACACTGAATCCTCGATATTATACGTGGCAAACAATAAATATGAGTTGAGTGTTCGGTTCAAAACATGATAACGAAATATCAGAAGATAGACGGCATGAGGTTTGCATTTGGTGTATTGACTTGTAAAAGTCATCAGAAAAACATTATAATGGTATTTTTCATGAAATAAGCAGAAAGACAATAATAAAAAGAGTGATAAATCATTTATCAATGATATAATTGAGTAGGCATGAAATTGTATGTTCTAATTGTAAATCTGGGAGCTGTAGAAGTTGATGAACATGAGAGTATAAGTTGACGACACGAGGATGAGCATATCGCGTGACCGCCCGGTCGCGCAATAACTGCGGGAGCATTGCTCTCATCGATAACATGTCTGTATCCTCCTCTTCCTTGACGGCCACCCCATAACCATAACCATTCCTCGCTGACCCACCGTCCTTCAAACCCTTCGTATACTGCTTGCGATGCCCTATTCACGGCGAATTCGGACGCCTAGACAGAGTCAAAGCCATCGATGCACCGTCGCTCGTACAGGGTCCCATAGTACTGGCTTATCAGCGCAGCGACGGCTCCGGTGCTCGTGTTCTGCGCCAGCCACCCCAGCAAGGTGGTGTCGGGGTCGTCTGCGTCTTCCTCGGTTGGCCCATTTGATGACGGTGAGGCATGTGAGGGAGATGATGACGATGATGAGGAAGGTCCAGCCCAGAACGAGGGCGATGATGCCATGGGACTCGAGAACGGCAGCGGCGATGCACCAGTGGATAATGTTGGTGCGTGGCTCGTATTCGTGTCTGCCATAATGTTGGACATTGCCAGCTGAACACCGCTGTCTAGCTCGGGCGACGACGATGACGATGAGTGGCCGGCAAGAAATCCTGTGGACGCGGAAGTGTGGGCGAACGACAAGGATGCTGATAGTGAGGGCACAGAGGATGAGGCCGAAGGCGAGGATGCGGATAACGAGGCTGGCGATGATAACGACGGTGACAGCGCATTTTCGAGTGTTGAGAAAGGGGAGATGCACGAGAATGACAATGACAACGGCGAGGTAACGTACCCAGACACTGTCATTGAAAAACCTGCATCTATTTGCACCGCGGCAGTGACTAGCATCTGTGCATTATTGGCATAGGCCTCTGTCGCTGCTTGCTGTGAGTTATTCGCAGCCATATCACTGGCGCCATTTTGCTGACGCAGCACTGAAGGGGGCGCCAGCTCTCCGATGTTAGGGTGTACGAACGGCGAACCATAGTCTATGCCATCTGGCCTCGTATCGAACGCGCTCGACCACTGCGCAGGCGAATGATAGGCTCCAGGCGATATCGATGTTAGTGGAGCCGCTACGTTCGATGTGGTTCCATAAGCGTAAGGCCAGAGCATATGGGCGCCTTCATAGCGGAACGGCGTTGGCGGATACGCGATCGATGTTCGCGATGAGCTCGATGAGCTGGCGTTGTTTGGCGTAGCTCCGTACGCGATATTGAAATCTTGAAGCCTAGCTCAATGGTCAGTCTAACTTTTTTACGTGCGACTGCGTTTGACTTACATTGCCGACCCCCGCCTCGTATCTCCATTTTCCTGGAGCCTTTCAAGATTCGATGGTTCTCGGTAGTGTCTTTCGCCGTACGGGTGGAAAAGACTGTCGTAAACATTCAGGCTGACGCTGAAATGTTTAACCGGGCTCAACTCACTATATCTCCTCATTTTCAGGATGGCCATCCGGCTGCAGATTCCTAGCACAATGGTTAGACTACCATCGAAGGGGGGATCATATCTAACATACATCGGGGAGGGGGTTGAGACCCCATGGGACTCGACTCTTCCGTCGAGCGTGCTGGTGATCTGGCTAGCACCTACGGCGCTCCCAGATCTCATTTGTTTAGGATGGTTCCTCCCTTGGGGGGAATCGTTGTTGCTTCTGCTTCGCCTAGTTCCTGTTTACCGAGCGAGTCAAACCTGGCTATTCGGCGAACCAGCTTGTTTACTCACCGTCGCCATTCGTAGTTGACAGGGGCTGCCGCTGCGCGAGCGCCATGCGCCCACCTCCGCTCCCCGGTGCCAGAGGTTGCTGGGTGTGACGCGACATTGAGGCGCCAGCTGCAGCTTCAGCTCGCCCCTCTGTGCATGGATCTGCCGTCACATCGCCTCCATCCTGCCGCGCATTCGTCCCTCCTGCATCCATTTGCATCTTGGCCCGGAGTTGGCGCTGTTGGGTCCTCGGGCTCTCTGCTTCACAAAGAGAGTGTTTGCGTTTGCCGCGATTCATGGGGAGAATGGGGAGCTTGTCGGAGTTTTTTTTCCGCTTGTCTCGCTTCTTTATACTGTACCTATTCGGTTGGATCCCCGTGGACCCTGTCCCTCCACAATGTGTTGCTTGGAATGCGATCCGCTCTAACTCGCGAATCAGTCGTCTTGTACACCCTGGGAGATTGCCCCCAACAATGACAGTATCTTTGAGAAAAAGTTGCATCTTGCATCCCTAACACGAAGCATTGCTTTTTTCGACAAAGGTCCTGGGGATTGCTTGTCATGGTATCAGTGGGCAGCCATTTTTGGAGCCTTTGTTGTACTTTCTAGACGCTGAGAAGACATCCTATGGTTGAGAGGGTTGCAATTAATGCCCAATGGGCCAAGTGCAAGCATTCAGGGATGACAATGACATCAAGAAATAACCTAAATTCAAGCGCTGCCGCCGCTGCGTGATAAATCTGGGCCTGATTTACAAAAAATGTACGGTTGACGCATTACTAAAAATAAGTAACTTGCCTCTTTGCTACGGTGGCGACGTGTAGGGCGAGCGATGGATGGGGGCGCTCTGAAGGAGCGAGTGCGAGGGATCGCATCCGATGGGCCCTTGCTTTTGCCTGCACCAGCCCCGCTCACGACCTGGCCATACATAACATATAAGGCGAGCCGTACATGCTCCACTCCTCGCAGCACGGCTCTCGTACGGTGCCCGGGAGGCGTAAGCTGCCTGATATGAGCATCAAAAAAACACGAAGACGGAGCGATACATACGCGGCCGTGCAGCCAGGCGCTATCTCACTTGAACGCAGTAATGCAAGCATCGTCGCTAACCGCGGTACCTGCACGCGAGCACAAACGCACACCGCACTCCCGATTTGCGATCGCGGCAACGACATATCGCACTAGCGCTAGAAACGCGAGCTACGTACATGCGCCGTTGCACGAGGGAGCGGGGCAGAGGCGCGGTGGATGTGTATGCTGCTTGCTCGATGCCTGAGATCAACGCAGCCTTGTTCGGTACGGTGGATGAGGGGGAATCTTGCTAGTGTAATATCTGTACTTGAATGCGAGCCATCTTTTATACTGTTGCACAATCTGTTATCCGCATTCAAGCATTGTTCATTTGCCCTGCAGTTACCAATAGAAGAAGCAGCAGGAATCACTCGTGGTTCAAAAATGATGTAGCGATGAGATTTGATTTTCCTAAACTATGGAACAATGGACTCAAGATGTTCTAGTAGTATGATATTAACGGCGGTTTATCGCTTAAGCCGCCTGTGCACGCCCGCTACACATGTATCGGCACCATACATCCCATCAAACATCCCTAAACAGAGTATACCCGTCTGTGCCACTCAACTCGGTCGTCTATTGTTCGAACAAAAACGGTAAGCAGAAGGAGTGGCACAGCTAGATCTGGAGATTTATTCAAGCCGAAGATCGGGCAGACAATGGGCGAGGGAGAAGAAGGAATCATACAGAACGATAAAGGCAATGTAGGCATCGCGCGATCCCCAGATAACGCCGCGGAAATAACAAGAGGCACGAAACAATACCAAGCTCACGAATCTCGGAGGATCTCAACGAGAATTCCGGGGACCTTGGGCGAGCGATGGATGGGGGCGCTCCCAAGGAGCCATTGCGAGGGATCGCATCCGATGGGCCCTTTGCTATTGCCTACACCAGCCCCGCCCATGCGCTAACGCACATCCGCGAAGACAAAAGCGCCTTCTAGAACCACCGAAACAGCGGCTCTCGCGCTCACGACCTGACCATGCACATATAACGCGCTCCGTACGCGCTCCACTTCTGCGCAGCAAGAATCTCGTACGGTGCCCGGGAGGCGTACGCTGCCCGATGTGAAACCGAGCCGTACATGCTCCTGCGCAGCAAGCCTCTCGCACGTCTCGTACGATGCCCGGGAGGCGTACGGTGCCTCATTTATGCATCAAATAAACATGAAGACGGAGCGATAAGCACGCGCCCGTGCAGGCAGGCGCTATCTCACTTGAATGCACTAACGCATGCATCGCTGCTAGCTGTGGTACCTGATACCTACACGCGAGCATAAACGCACACCGCACTTTGATGACGCCATGAAGCAATGGCAGATCGCACTGGCGCTAAACATGCGAGCTACGTACCCGCGCCGTTGCACAAGGGCCGGGGCAGAAGCGCGGTGGGCGAGTATGCTGCATGAAGAAGAGGCACAGTGGGCAGAAACGGCAAGGGATTCAAGGGAAAGAATGGTCGGGCGGCGATGATGACATTGGCGGGGTAGGAGTCTGGAGACGAGGACCTTGGAAGCTGATATAGATCGTTGGAACATTGGCGATTATCGCTTCCCGTGCCCAGTTCCGGGGGTGAAACTTGGACATTGGATGGCGGCGGGGCCGATATCGCTCATCGATTATGTCCACGTTGGTTGTCAAGGATGGTCGGCGGAAGGTCGATTGGCTTCGAGAGGTGGAAGGAAGGTCCTTGCTGGAGGTAGAGCTCCCTGTCTAGCGTAAACCAGACCGCATCCTGCACAGATGAATCACGTCACCAATGACGCAACACGCAGCGCACTAGGCCGCTGGCTGCATGCACGCGCCGTTGGACAGAGGTTCGAACGGGGGGTGCGGTGGATGAGTACGCCGTATAGATAAGGCTAGCTACGTGAAGGGATGGAAAACGAAAAATTAGGAAGCGACGACGATGGCAGCCATGATGCTGCTGGCACTGTAATACGCATGAGTTTATCCATCCGGGCACCGCCATGCTTGAATGCCCAAACTCAAGGACCACTGTTGGAGGTAGAGACCCCCGTCTAGCGTAAACCAGACCGCATCCCGCTCTAAAGGATCATGTTACCAATAGCGCAAAACGCAGCGCGCCGTTGGACAGAGGCTAGAGCAGGGGGTGCGGTGGATGAGTACGCTGTATAAAGGCAAGCTACGCGGATGGATGAATTGGGAAGCGACGATGATGGCGACCATGACGCTGCTGGAATTGATGGTAAAGAGTGGAAGGCATGGTATCCGGCATGCGTGCTGAATCGACGAAGGGCCGCGGCTCACGTGGCGCCACCTAGATCCGCCAGATCTGAAGGATCAATCATAGAAAAGGTAAGGCAAACAATGGGCAGCCGTTCAAAAGAAAAATGTCCGGGCCATGAGGGGCGTTGTATTACACGAAGCTCGAAATGGGGCTGCCGAGAAGACATATCACGAAACTATATCGAGCGCATGATTCTCGGAGGCGCCCAGCGTAAGTAACATTTGAGATCACGAACGAGCAATGAATGGGGCATTGATCAAAGACCAAACTGCGGGCATCCGAAGAGGCACATACGATAAATTGCATAGAACCTCATCCAGCGGGATGCATAAACATGTCCTGACATTCATGCCCATTCCCATGCACGGCACGGTAGGACTGCTAAGACAGCCCCGAGCCTACGCGACGCAGATGACGTCGCGCACCCGCACCTCCGATGTCCACAGCCAAAATCCCATCGGCATCTACCGCTCTTTCGCGTATACCAGCCCTGGCGCGGCACCGACGCGCCTCGCGGAGACGAGTCAACGCCGTCAGCGTACGTCCTGCACAGCTCTGCGACGATGCAGCGGCCGGCCGAGTAGACGGCCTTCTCCCACTTTAGCCAGGGCGCTCTCGGTACCCTGTCCTATTATATCCCAGGCGAAAGCATCAGAGCGACAGCCAGCCTTTCGCGCGGAGCCTGCATCGCAGCTGCGGACCAGACTGAGTATCAGCAAGAGCGACGTGATGAGATATCAACAGCCAGGCACCCATAGCTGAGAGCGCTACTCCAGCATCGACGCCGGAGGTGGAACACACTTGCGAGCATAAACGCCCGCCGCATCCCTCCGAGATCTTATAGTAACAGAGCAGCATACTGGCCCGAGGGCTGCATGTACATCTTGTTACACAGCTCCAGGGGCAAGGACGCGGCGGGGCGAAGCTACTGCATGTAGAGGCTCGCTACATGGAGAGAGAGAAGATCAGGCGGTGATCGCGATGGCGATAATGGCAGTGGGTGCTAAATCGATGAAGATCGGCCGCTCACGCACCTCCAACGCCTACTTCCAGGCGTGAAAATTATCGTTGGATGGTGGCCAGGTGGTGTTGCCCATCGATTGCGTCCGCGCTGTAGATCGCCGGGCATGGACGTCGTGCTTGAGGAGGGCAGGTCTGCTTGGCGCTGATCGCTGAAGGCGGATGGTTATCGAGTCAGCAAACCAACAGTGGGCATACGAACGGCAGACGACCGTACTTACGAGCGAGCTTAAGGTCGACATCCTTCACCTTGTTTCCACGCTATATGTTAGCGTGGCAACTATTCCCCGTGCGCAGGGTGGGCGGGATGTCGCTGTCGACACGGTGAGGGCCAGGCTGTCACCATCGAGGTGGTTCTGGTTAGGCGGAGTAGGTCGGAAGAGCGAAGGAGCGCTCAGCGCGGCGAAGGTTCAGCTCATGATCGGAGATCTAAATTCCCAAGTCCGACTCGATCTGTTGGTGTCAAGACGGCGACGATGCTTTGACGACGCTATGGACGAGATAAGTTTTGACATGGATCGATAGTGAGTAACTTGATGTTTTAATGATACTGTAACACTGGCTTATTCTTACCTAGATGGAAAATGGCTCTTGAAACATGGATCGTAAATTATGCCAGCTCGTCCTCATTGGCTGTCAGCGCTTCAGCTAAGAATCAGCACGCAATCCAACATGGCGCTGAGTCAATAGCTGCCTGCGGGTCATCATTGCCTCTAACATGCTCTGCTCGAAGGGTCCAGGAGTGGATCGAGGCAATTTGCCTACGATGATGGACCTTCTCTAGCCATCCGAGATAATCTCAGGCCGTTGAACGGCTCGTTCCAAGCAGACCGGCGCAATTACAATTAGGATTGTGGTGGAGCTGATTGCGCTGCCCGACGATTAGCATGCTGATTTTGCCATTGCATACCGCAGCTGTCTTGCGTCTTTTGATTATTTACTTGAGGACTGACATAACTGTTGCCTAACGATCGCCCCTATAAAATATCGAGTCCAGTGCGCAACATATTGTGTCAATTAGACAATATCATAAAAAAACCGCAACCTAACCGTATACGTCAAACGGCGACCACATTTCTCAACGACAGAGTCCATCAATTTACGATCCTGACAGACAATTCCATACGTATTACAGACGACCCATAATACCAGTTTCACTGAAAAGCAGGCGAGTATGTCAATGACCACTGATCTTGCTCGCAGTGCCAGCCAGATCGCCAGCACCGTGCTAGCTATAGTAATGCCAGGCTCTTCTTGAGTCTGCCACCACGAGATCAGAAGAACGTTGACTCGATTAATTCGCTCTTGAGTTGACAACCGATAGATGTCTGGAATGCGATGGGCTCTCAGAGGAGAACGTCGAGCCGTTGATACACTCCAGCGTCAGAGGAGTACAATCTAGAAGTCCAGACGCAGGCAACGTCCCCAGCCGCTCACTTCATCAGGAGGTGCGAGCAGATCGGATCCCAGCGGAACTCCACTGAGCTCTAGGTGCAGCCTCCAGCCGCGAGCCAAGACACCGCAGATGCGACGGCATGGCGTACCCGCCGCCCATCAACCTCCACGACGGCGCTGGCGGCGCCGTCGGCGCCCCAAGGGCAATTGGCGGCGCGCAGTGCATAGCGAATGACATGTAGCCTGCCAGAGCTTGTCGGAATTACAAGGGAACTTCGTCAGTCCGAAAGGCCTACTCCCGCCTGGATTCTCCGCCCACAATATGACCAATACTGAATTACGCAGGACTGACTGCATGAAACAGCACTGGAGCGATGTAGTCTGTCACCAGGCGTGGAGTGAGGCCCGACTGATCGAAGGACCCAAGTTGGCGATATTGAGCCTGAGAGCGTCGGACTGCGTGTACCGATGTCGTCGCTGCCGCCGTCATCCATGATAGACTCTGAACACTCTGATGGCTAACATCGCGGGAGATCGACCTACGAAAACTACAGTGAGCTTGGATCATCAATGTTGGCGGCCATGATTTGGCGACGCCGATACCAAACCTGGGTATGAGTCCGGGTAGCCTCTAACCTGCCTCTAACTATTGGTGGCGATGGGTGGGGAACGGTTCTATGACGAGCTGAGGAAGTAGGAGAGAAATAAGAGAAAGCCACTCACCTTCGCGATTCGAAACGCTTTGCAGCCCTGCGACTTCACGATCCATGTTGCTCGTCCACTGCATCTGCGGTGTTATTCGTCGAGCATGGCCTCCGAGTTTGCGGAAGATGGGTCTGCTTCAAAAGGCTCGAAGGGCGGTGGGCTAGTATACCAACGAAGGGATTAAGACAGGCGATGGGCCCAGGCGTGAGCTCCAGTCGCCTGTGTAAGAATATCTCGCCTTGTTTCATGCCTTTGATTCCTGGCGCAGACTGGCGCATTTTGTAGAAGAGAGAATGGAGCAGACTGAGATGATGATGTTGATGCCGACAGGGTGGGAGGCGGGCGATCGCCGTCGAACTTGAACATGGAGACGGAGTGGGCGCGGGGACACGAGGAGATTATCGAGTGGCAGGAATCTCAAGCGAATGCCGACCCGACCAAGCACAGCATGAAACCTGTTCTGGAGCCTGTATTGTGTTCGCTGGAGGGTGGCGGGAATCCGGCCAAAGGGCAACGAAAGAGCGAGATCAAGCAGTTGGAGTAGAGAATAGGAAAATATATCATTGAAAGTAGACAGTCATAAGATAGTAGAAAACAAAAGATGAACGAGATTGATAGAATAGAGTATACATGACGTCGTTGTGGTATGGAGAGAGAGGGAGGATCTGAGAGCTGAGAATCAGTGAGCCAGCACACGATATATCCCGTGACGGGCCGGACGCCGACAGAACGGAAGAATGGTACCAGTCGTCTTCCCATCGATAATATCCATCCGAAGATCTTATCTTTCAACGTTTCAATTTTCAAGCCCTCGTTCTACTTCTGGCTCTTGTGTGGGTCTTGCATCAGGAATTTTTGTCTTCCTGCTGCTTTGCCTCTGCTTTGTGTATCTGTTGCTGAAACTCCGCATCGAGCTCTGTTCATACGAGTGAGTTCAGTGGGACAATTTGTGAGAGGTTACAAGAAACTGACATACCAGCATATATCAGCTCATCGAAGTACAAGAAGAACACTGAGCTGACATTGTGCGCCATCCACAACATCAAGAGAGGGTCTTTCAAGTTAACAGTGGCGATGCGATCCTCCGATGGTGTTCTTGGAGCGTCATTCGACGATGATGGTCCCCTGTAAGACGAAACATTAGGCGCGTACACAGAAAAGCGCATTATGCCATCCGCTGCAGGCGGCAGCGACGATGGCAAAGCTCTGCTTTCGGACCCACTAGCGTAATGATCAGCCCGCAGTCGAAGGGTGGAATTACACTGAACTTACATCCGAGTGGTGGTGGTTGGGGCCATTTGGGTCCCGACGCCTCCATCGTGGGCGCTGGTAATCTGGCCAGTCCCTAAGGGGCGCTCAGATCTTAGTTTTTTGGTTTTTTTCCACCCTTGGGCGGAACCACTATCGCTGCTGGGCCCTGCGACTGTTTATCCACTGAGTCAAAACTGATTATTTCACGAGGCCATTTATTTACTTACCGCCATAACGCGCAGGTGGCGGCGGGGGCTCCATCTGCCGAGCTACACCCTCAGACGCTGGTTGGTGATAGGGCCGCCCCCAAGGCCATGTCGCGGGGCCAGCCAGGGTTTGCGCTTGCCCGTGCGCGTGCGGTTCCACAACCGTCGCGCCTGCAGGCGGCCGCGCATCGCCCATTCGTAGAGGTATCTGAAGAGGCGCCGGCTGACGAGGCGGCTGGAGGGGCCGTTGGCGCTTACGACTTGGGCTTTGGGCATCGTCCAGGTTTCGTTTTAGTGGTCTGGGATCCATGAGGAGGAAGGGAAACTTTTCAGGGTTTGACTGTCGAGCTCGCTACCTTATATTGCTATTTGATTGGGACCCTGTTCTTCCACGATGATTATCTGGAGTCTTAAGAGTCAAAAATCTGATTATCGCCTAATCACGAATGGCTAGTCCTTCCGACGCCGATTGATGAACTCCACTCTCAGCCTGTCGTGTTAATATCGTCTCTAATAACGAAAACATTTTCGAGAAAGATTGCTTTATTTATGATTAGCGCAGAAACGCAATGCACTGATTTTGAATTTGGGAACAAGGGCGTCGTCAATCTTGGCGCAGCGGCGCAGCCCATTTGTAGAACTTTTTGTCGCTGACAACGAAAAGACGTGCGGAAGCTGTGTTCGACGTGCTCGATGGGCCAAAAGCGAGCATCTGGATTGTGGAAATGACAAAAAGAAGCCTCCCGAATTCAAGCGCACGTCGCCAAACCTGAACCTCAATAAGAGGAAACGCGTAGTTGATGTGTTGCTAAAAATAAAAGCCTTGCCGAATAAGTACTCCGAGTCAGTATCCTTCGTGTACAGCGGCTAGCGAATGATGCAAGAAACTTCGTTTCGCTTCGAAGAAATGTAGAGATGGATGGAAAAAGGGATCAAAAACGGACTGATAAATTGACAGTCAAAAGTACAGTTTTAGATAAGAAAGACCCAAGAACAAGAAAAACAAGAAAGACCTTCAGCGAGATCATGATCAGACATTGTGTGTGCAGAAACAGCCATTGGCAACGTCTGCATAATACCGAGATTTGAACCTTTTCCCAGTCTTGACACGGCGATCAGTATGAATTAACACGACCCAAACAGGGCGCTGAGCTGACCGAGTAAATTTTGGCTACGAGCGCCGTCCTCTGCGCGACAAACGCCGCCAACTCACGCTGCGCACCCGGTACCCGCATACGCGCCCTCTGCCGGTACCCGCCCACTGTGCGGACCATCTCTGCGATATCGGAGCGCCAGTAGAACCGGCTGGAGCTCCTGTACCCGCGCGCGTAGGCGCCGACTGCGGTGGCGTGGGATGTCAGGGCGGCGTTATTGTGCGCGATGATGGAGGGGGGAGCGTACCGTCCGTGTATGGTATGAGGCTCAGCACGAGGTCGTCGCAGTCGGGGAAGGCGGCTGGGACCTTCGATGCGACGAGCAGACTGGGTGGAGCGGGACGAGTGAGGCAGGGTCACTGTGGAAGTCTGGGAGAATGGGCTTACTTCCTTTTCTTGCACGCCGTGCAGGTACGGCGTCGCAGAAGAAAATCCACTTTGTGGTGATTCTTCTCTCGCCGCCCGCAGTTCTTGGGTTTATGGGTGGGGCGTGAGTATGGACATAGCCCTCCCAAGGCAGTGGCGAAATACGTACCTCGCAGGACCGCCCGAACCACAACTTCGCCCAGCGTGGTGCGTTCAAGTCCCTCGGACACGCTGGCGCTCGCGCGGATCTCAGAGCGCGTTGCCAGATGGCCGTCGCCCCGCTCGATAAGAGAGTTGCGTGGAAGAGGGTTCTCGCACACGATACTTCCCTCAGGTCGCTCAGCGAAAGCCATCCAAGAATCTGCGACACAGGGGATCAGCCCACGTCGTCAGGGGCCCCGCCGCCATAGTCGGTGGGAGGGACGTCACCTCGAATATGACGTCGAGAGGCATGGATTGCAGCAGGCTGGGGGTCTTCTCCCCTTCGAGTAATTTCACTGGTGCCGCTGCGTGCTTGAGGGCGGATAGCGCTGGACGGCGTGCTCTTTTGGCGGGCGGGTCTTTCTTCTTGCTAGTCTTGAGTGCTGGAAATTCTCAAAGGACATTTCGAACATGAAGATATGTGCAAGATAGTACGAGAAACATGGAATGCTCACCAGGTTCATAGTCGCTTTCTTCCGCTGAGAACGCACTTTCTGTATTAACTGAGCTCTGCGACTCGGAAACATCGATGGCGGCAGTCATTATTTGTTGTAATTTTGCGGGCGCTTCGTTTCCCCATGTCAAAGCTTCGCGCCTACACGATTGGGGGGAGGGAAGAAAACAATTACATTTGAGATATATCTTTAGGTTGTCTGTAAGCGGCGCTCCATGTTCTAGAGCGGGGATAGGAGTTTCAAGCTCCGATTGTAAGCAATGAACACCACTCGGCGCTTTCCCTCGCCCCCTCCACCAACCTCATTTGATTCTGGCCACATTACTCTCCAGCGAACACGATAAGTGGATAAAGATGACGCGCTTCAATTCGGACTTCTTTGGGAGGACATCACGAGAAAAGATTCTGCGCACACTCGAAGCGCCAAAAAAAATAGAAAAAAATCCAAGTTGTGGTAAAGGTACAACTTCCGGCCAGAGGAGACCTGGCCAGAGGAGGGCGAAGACGGCTCAGGCAGCCAGCTGCTGCCGAGTCCAATGAGGACTGAGCGCCGATCCACACTGGAACACCAAGCGCGGTGTGCGCCGGGACCCGTGCACTGAGATCCGGAACACCGCCGTGGAAACACATCATCGCGGCGCCCGAAGATCTTCACTTTGCCATTTTAAAAGTGCGTTCTGCCCTTCGTCAGCTGCGACGCAGCGCCTGCGCGTCGCTTTATCACGGAGCAGATCGGGGCCCGCGTACGAACGTGCCGCCTCAGAGGGTGGGTGGTGTTACGAAACTTGCTGTCAGAGAGCGCCGCTGGCGCTCGCCAGAAGGCGGAACGCTTTGGCGGAGCCGTCGAGGCCCAAGCGGGGGGACTCGACACGCCCTCGGAAGTGATTCGAACCCCGTCCCACCCTCGCATCGCAGGCTGAACGGTCCGCTAGCTAGTAAGGCGCGCGAGACGTGCGGCATGCCCTGTCCCTCGAGCTGCCTGATATCATACTGATTTTTACTGCAAACCTTGCCGAACTATGCTGGGAGAGACCCAAGCGCGCGTCATCAACCTTGGAGGGCATTAAGCTGACGTGCCTCTCGCGAAGATGGAAATCCATTAGCTATCGCATGCCTCCGCTGGGTATGGTGAGGAGGGTTCGGGGCAAGGGAGGCGAGGTGTAGGCTTATCCAAGGCCAGGTGCGACCCGGTTGTAGAACGGCGCACTGGACGCCGAGCGTCGAGGATCGAAGGCTGAACGCTGCGCTCGGTGCTAGTTGAGGGGGTAAAAAGCACAGGTTGACGACTTCTCACATGAGGTAAAGGTAAGCGTCGGCTGTAATAGGGTGCAGGGTATCTCGACCTGTTGGCTCGGAGGAAGAGGCTATGAAATCGGTGGTGGTAGTGCCAGCGATGGTCGCGGAGGGCGGGGCGGCGGCAGCGGGGTATCGTTGTATCTCGGCAGAGCTGGAGGAGCCGAGTAAATACAGCCGTCGTCTTGCTTCCAGTGCCCAGCTTCGACTGCGAAACTTGGGCGATGGATGGCAACGTGCTCGTCAAGCGCAAGGAGGGTCGCCGACCTTGAGGAAAGTTGGTCGGCTTCGAGGGGTTGGAAAGATAACTGGTCAGCGAACTAATTCCAGGCGCAAGAACAGGCGACGAGCCCAGGCGTGAGCTCGAGTCGCCCGTGTAGGAATCCCTCACCTTTTTCCACTACTCCTGGGCTGACATGGGGCGGCGTTGTAGGCTAACGGCAATCTCGCGCCTGGTGGTGGACGCAGCCGGGTGTGAGTGACTGGTATCGCCATGCGCGTGTAAATTTCGTAGCAGTAGTGAGAGGCAGGGAGAGACACGCTTCCAAAGAGCAAGAAATACGCAATTATGTAGGAACCTACTCGAAGATAAGATACGTTCCGAAGAAGATAAAGAACGGAGCAGGAAACAAGGAAAAAACGATTTTGATTTTGCATGACACAGCAGCGCGTGATCCAGCTGAGCACGTGATAAGTCGCGCAGGGCAAACGCCGCCAACGGTTACTAAACGCTCAAACGCGTAAACGTTGTAAACCCTTGTGCCCTATTACCGATTAAACTGCATGTCAGCCGTATGTTAACGGTTTAACTTTCAACGTCCAAACGTTCACCGGTCATCAAGAAAAAAATTCGCCTGCATAAAATTTGCATGTATGAACTTTGAAGTATGCAGGCGACGCCGCGAGAATGACCCAATGCCATTCATGGAGCCTTTGTGTACAACACACATCCCTCCTTCCTGAAACCCAAAGTCACCTGCAAACCTCCTTCCGGATCTACGACCCATCCATAAAACTCCTTGCACAACGCGTCTCGCGCCTTCTCCACCACTCTCGCGGCCCCGGTGCCTCGAAACAGCAAATGCGCAGGGTTGATGAGCACATCGTCTGCGGCGTCGCTCCCGAGCTTGAACATCTTCAATTGGCTATGGACGGACGTGGGCGCGGAGAGCCACGCGCCGTAATCGATAAGGGTGTATTCGGAGAGCGCGGCTGCGGCAAGGAGTGCCTCGCGCGGAAAGCGTATATACTGGTGGTACCAGCGCGAGTAGTCGTGGCCCCAGGGAAGCTGTTGGGGAGCGTAATACGACGCATGGTGTGGGCGTTTGATTTAATAAAGGTCCGAGAAATTAAAAGAACGTGGACAGGCCAAGAAGAAATGCGGACGCACCTGGCCTATGGAGAGGAAGATTTGACTCTCTTTGATGTTGGTCGCGCTCTTATCGCAGCGAGACAGAAAACGAGTAGCGGGTCTAACATCAGGATGTGGTGGACGCTGGAATATAGTCAGCGCAAGTTAATTGATGCTATGGTTCGGTGAGTATTCAATTGAAAAAACTCACTCTGACATCGGCGTCTCCACGCGCAGCGATCTTGCTAAACATCGTATAGATACAATCCGTCTCTTGAAGTCCTGCAGGATTGCACACAGGACCTACGAGTGCAAAGCGGTCACGGAAGACATATGTTCTCGCAGATGCGTCGCCGGATTGAAGAAGCTGAACCTCCGCCGCAGGAACATAAGTAAGCGCCATATCAACTTCCCCACTGGACAGAAGCGCGAGAGACTGGGTGGAATCTCCCAGATACCAAGCAATCTAAGGAACGAAACCACCAAATCGTCAACGGCTGCATGCAGAAGAAATAAAATCGAACGCACCAAGAATGGGTCCTCGCCCTCCTTCACCATATGTCGTATGAAGTTGTCGGCCCATGCGCGCACCAGACCGACTTGACCCGCCGTACCATTTGCGATGCGGATGCATACGCCACGAGCTTTACCGCTCTCGAACCCTCCATCGTAGATCTCGTATGGCGTTGCCGCAGAAGCAGGAGCGAGAGTGGAAAGAGTACAGTGGGTCACAGGTGCAGTGCAAGTGCTCCCGTTTCGAGTGTTGGAAGTCGTTTCAGAAGATACGCCGTCGCTGGGGGCGAATCCGTCGAAGGGAGCCATTGTGATGCTGTAGAACCCAGAAGAGTGCGTGCCAGGAAATGAACGAGTCGGGTCTCCAAATCCATCTGATTTATGTACAGATAAGCGTCCAACCCACTTGCATAGGGTAGGCGTGGATTAGTCGTAATTACGAAGTGGCGCTCGATGGATCTCACCTTTTGTTCTGCCTCGCTTGATTTGAAGACTTGTATGCTTCTTCAGGCCATGCAATGTGAACTTTGAAGGTTTGCTTGAGGCGCTAATGATAAAAAAGGGAAATGTTCTTCCGAGATATTAATGAAAACGTATAAATCGTAGAAATTCGAGAAAAACAGACGTATTTACATAAAAGGTTTCGTCAAAAGGAGGAGAATGAGCAGGGATTCAGAGGGGATGTATTTCCCTGAGGGCTGATACGTAAAGCTGAAACAATGTTCAGACAATGTCTGATATTCCAAGTCAAGAAACTGATCAGAGATATGAATTTGCGCAAGAGCGCTTACTCGCTGTCTTTCAGGCATCCCACTAGTTAGCAGCCCACCCAACTTCGTCGTTAAAAACTTGTTGAAAACCACGAGTTCCTCTAAACCGAGTTCGGAGCCTGCTTGTTTCGCCCTACATCTCGCCAATTTCATGTCCGCGACGCAAGCTCGAGTCGTAAAAACGCCTAACACTACATGAATCCCGCTCCACCGCTCATTCAATTCCAGCAGGGACTTATGGCGGGCCTCGCCAAGTTCTGGGATCCCGGCTACTACGGTGTCTCCTATAAAAACCTTGTCTGTAAACTTAAAAAGGTAATTTCCACGTTGTCGATGGAATGCACACATCGATTTTGGAACGTAAATTCGTATTGAAGTCTTCCTGTCACAGAGTCTTCATGTCGAAATTACTGATGGGCCAAGCTAACACTCATCTTTTGGCGACCGTTCTGGATTTTGCGAAGCGAGCAATTGGAGGCTGGACCTCCGGGCCGGCGTCTTTGATCGAATTGCCGACTTTGACAACCAAGCCAAAACAATCCTCCTCCTCCCACTCTCTTCATTATCCGTCAACGTTTCAACTGTTTCGCGTCTGTTCTATGTCCAGTGATGGCCATGCAATTCCCCTCAGTGACATCACTTCCAGTATCACATACGGTGCTTACGCCTTTCTTATGTTAACCTTGAGAACAAGCTCGCCGCTCGCCCGACATATATGGGGACATCGCCGAAATCGAAGCCATCTACAGGATACCCGACTAAGGAACCGCGTAATGCCCATACTTCTCAGGTGACTATGTTTTTTGAAAGGTGTGGGTGCCAGGTGGCGCCATTAGCTCACTTGATACATATAGCCCGGCAACGTCACGTAGACGACGGATAGGTTGTGTTCATCGCGCGCAATATGCTCAAACTCAAGGCAGTGTTTCCAAGTGTTCTTATCGGTGTACTTGGATGGGCGTCTGCAGTTCAAGCTCAGAATTTGAGAAGTCTCTTCAAGACAGAACAGCCTGGATTCAACGTTTCACTTGTCCTCCCCGGTGAACCGGCGTTTGCCAATGATACAAAACCATGTAAGTGGATCCTTCGACATTTGAAACTATGATAAACTGGATGCCGTACAGTCAACCTTCGGTTCGATTTCGAACCTGCTGCAGTTGCATTCCCAACCACCATTCAAGAGGTCTCCGAGGTCGTAAAGCTCGGTCAGTTGGTCAACCATCAGGTTGTCGCGCGCAGTGGGGGAGTAAGTTTGCGTTTTATTTTGCTACATCTCTCGCATCCTCACTTTCCACAGCACAGCTACATCGCTAACGGGCTCGGAGGCAAGGATGGGGTGATAGTCGTGGACATGCGGAACTTCCAAACGATCACGGTGGACGATAATGCTGGCACGGCAGTAATCGAAGTGGGCAACCGCCTGGGAGATATCGTCACTGCGTTGGCAGCTCATGGGCGAGGACTGCCACATGGAACATGTCCTTACGTTGGCTTCGGAGGTCATGCAGGTGCGTTTGCCATTATTCTACTAGGATAGGGATCGACTACTGATATACATATTATCCTTTATGGTTATTCATCAGCTTATGGCGGCTTCGGGTTTACTTCCCGACTTTGGGGCCTAACCGTTGACACTATTTTGTCTATCGATGTCGTCCTTGCAAATGGAACCATTTCCACGGTGTCACAGAAGAACAATCCGGACCTCTTCTTTGTATGTCAATTCTCTTCTTCTATTTTTATCAATTCCTTCTACGCGCATTTGGCTGTCCATGTGATCCAGCATCATCGTCCTCGCACGCGCAACGCCCCATTTTCCCTGTCCCTTTCATTATCCCAAATCAACAGTTAACCTGATCTTATCTACTTACACAGGCCCTACGAGGCTCAGGAGCTTCTTTCGGCATCGCAACCGCCTACACCGTACGCACCTTCCCCGCGCCGCCCACCGCGACCATCTTCTCCTACAACTGGCAACTCACCGCGCAAGGCGCCGCCGCCGCCTTGGCCCTCTACCAATCCTTCGTCCTCACCGCCCCGCTTCCGCCCACGTTCGGCGCGGAAATCGTCATCACACCCGGGGCCGTGCAGGGGAACGTCAGCATCGGCCTCGCGGGCGGGTGGTACGCGCCGTTTGCAGAGCTCAATGCGACGCTCGGCCCGTTTTTGAGCGCGATGCCCGCGCCGCATTCGGAGAGCTTTGATACGGGGGACTATTTGCATAGTGCGATTAATCTTGCAGGGGGGAGTTTGGATACGAAGGACCAGCCGGATAATACGGACACGTTCTACGCGAAGAGCTTGATGACGCCGGAGGCGCAGCCGATGAGCGAGGAGGCGCTGCAGGCGTTCATGGACGTGGTGGCGAACGAGGGGTTTACGACGGAAGTGGTGCGTCGTTTGGGTGCTGATTCCGTTCGTGTGTGTTCATGGCTGCTGACATATTCGATTTCGCAGGGATGGTTCTTCCAAGCGGAACTCTTTGGTGGTCAGAATTCGGCGATTAATGCTGTCGCAACGGCAGCTACGGCTTTCAGTCGTCGCAACTCACTCTTCACGATTCAATTCTACGCCTCGTCTCCAGGCAATGTGCCGCCTTATCCAGAGGAGGGTTTCACATACCTTGACAGTGCGTGTCTGGCACCTCGCTTTCACTCGCTCCCTGTCTCATCTACAAATGAATCATGTAGATGTTGTTAATGCCATTGTCAACAACAGCCCACCGAACTGGGATTACGGGTATGTATTCTGTTTCTTCGTACCTTTGGATTCAGGACATTGTCCCTAACATTTTTCTATGAAGGGCGTACACGAATTACATTGACGACAGGCTTATTGACTGTATGTCCTGTCCTTGATCAATTGCTGATGTATACGCTAATCTTGGTATGCTTCCTGCTTCGCCTCGATAGGGCAGCGACGATACTATTCGACGAATTATCCTCGCCTTCGCAAGCTCAAAGATCTATTCGATCCACGGGGGACGTTTACCTTCCCTACGTCTGTACAGGAATGAAAGGTGAACGAATGCGTTATAGGTGTGACGACGATGTATCTAGGTTACCATGAATTCTAAATCGTCTCGTATACGTACCCATGTCTGAGGACACGATGGTCGTAATTTTTGACCATCCGTCGACTTTGACTTCAACGATCAACCGGCCCGTTCATTGGCTGTTGCTTATACCCACTACCACTACCACGAAACTATGGGCCGCGTGGCTAGGACGGTAACGAAATCGATTTCGGTTACCGAAGCAGGATTTATTGGAACCTTTTGCGCCAAATGACTTGATTTCTACATAAGCGTGTAAGTCGTGCTATGTTTGACATACTGCTTTCTGGGTCTCAAGTATCACTTACTTTGGCATCACAAACCACCCGTGTCCCATTGCGATAACACTTTGTTAGTTTCGTCAGTCAAAGAAGCTGCATTAGCATGGGAAATGCAACGGTACGATATTTTTATCTTCCATACAAATGTATATCTGCTTACAGTCATACGGCTCCTACCAGATGTTGCGGCGGTCGTTTTGTCAACGTTTTGTCTTCAAATCATCGAAATGAACATCTCTCTCGTACTCTTGATCTTCCTGCGGTTGTGCGTTACAAACAGCCTCGCATCCGTATATCAAAATATACAACAGTTACCGACAACTACATACGATTTCATCGTAATCGGAGGTCTGGCTTATCGTCGTCTCGCAGTTTGCTCTTTTTCGCAACTTATTACGTATATTCCAGGTGGAACAGGCGGGGCGGTCGTGGCCAACAGATTGTCGGAAAACCCTGAGTTCGAAGTGCTTCTCATTGAAGCTGGACCAACGTATGTAGATAACTCTTCATGTTTGTGAGCGCTCAAGCCATAATTTTCCCTGCTTCGTCGTAGGAATGAGGGTGTTTTAAATTCTATGGTTCCCCACCTCGCCAACAACCTCCAAAAAACGATCTATGATTGGAACTACACTACGCTCCCTGTTGCTGGGTTGAATAATCGTACGCTAGATTATCCCCGAGGTCATATACTTGGAGGGTGTAGCTCGCATAGTGCGTATCTACATTCAGTCGCTAATTACCACTGAACGAGGCGATAAGATATAATGTACTATACGCGAGGATCAATGGATGACTACGATAGATGGGCTGAAGTCACCGGCGATGCCGGATGGTCTTGGAAAAACTTGATGCCTTATATACTCAAAGTCGGTTCTTTTGCTGTTTAGTATGTTCGTTATATCACTGAGAATTCGTTGTACAAGAATGAAAGATGGTCTCCCCCATCGGATGGACACGATACTCGAGGCGACTTCGATCCTTCCGTGCACGGATTTGATGGACTGATGTTCACCAGCCTTCCAAGCGATCCACAACCAATTGATAAAATGGTTCAACAAGTCCCCAATGAACTTCCTTCTGACTTTCCACGTCTTTTGGACATGAATTCCGGTCGACCGCTAGGACTAGGTAAGAGTAGAAGTGTTCATTCTGCGTATTTACTCGATTGATTACGTGAAATCGTAGGATGGTATCAAGGAAGTATCGGCGATGGAACGAGAAGTAGCTCTGCAACGGCCTATCTCTCTCCAAAATTTACAAGCAGGAAAAACTTACACATTCTATTGAACACAAGAGTCGCCCGAATACATCCAGTTTCAAGCTCACTGAGATTCAATTCCGTTGAGATGGCAGGTGAGAACGACCTGTGGTTCTCCACTTTGGATTTCATTTGATAAATATTGTCTAGACTCCTCACAAGGACGATTGACTGCTACAAAGGAGATAATTTTATCTGCTGGACCCATCAACACTCCACACATACTGATGAATTCAGGAATTGGTGACCGCGAATCGTTGCTCAAATTAGGCATCCCCAGCATTCTTCACCTCCCAAGCGTAGGAAGAAACCTGACGGACCAGCCAATCACTGGCGTGACATTCTCCGTGACTTCAAATGACACGCTCGACAAGTAATAATATTGTTGAATCATTGAAAACATTGTCTGATGGTCAATAATAGTCTCAATATGAATACAACCCTGCAAGCCATGGCTCTAGCACAGTGGGAGAAAAATCGCACGGGACCATATGCAGACGCGGCTTCGAATTTCATTGCCTGGACGCGTCTTGCGGATGATTCTCCGATTTTGAAGAAATTTGGAGATCCATCCGCAGGTCCTAACACGCCACACTTAGAATTGGCCCCCTTTGTAAGCATCAAACGATTTACATGACAGTTTGCTGATTAACGTTCAATATATGTAGAGTGGCTCTGCATTTTTTCAGATACCGCAGCCTGGCCACTTCGTGGGTGTTAATTCGGTTGTCGTCACTCCAGCATCCCGCGGTTCAGTAACTTTAGATCGCTCCGACCCGCTGGGACAACCAAACATCGACCTCGGTTATTACTCTTCAGAATTCGACCTCCTTGCCATGAGGGAAGCGCTTAAGCTATCTCAAAAGTTCTTCAAAGCGCCCGTATGGAAGGGTTATGTCATTGAGCAAGTTTCTCCACCCGCAAATGTGACGAGCGACACAGCACTGGACGAGTACATACGAAACTTCTCCTTTACAACTAACCATGGCGTCGGTACGGCGGCGATGTCCGCTAAAGACGCAAGCTATGGTGTAGTCGATCCTGATTTACGAGTGAAGGGACTTCAGGTCTCCGAATTGTTGACGCGTCTGTAATGGTACCGAACCTCGCCTAAAATGATACTGTTCTGCTTGCTGATCCAGAACATTTCTAGCCCTTCATTATCAGTGGACATACACAAGCGCCCGTATACGCTATTGCAGAGCGGGCGTCAGATCTGATCAAAAACTCTTGGAAATAAATATCCGTTTATTTCCTTGTGTAGCCCCCTCGTGCGTTGATCTGAACGTCAAATCGGAATGGCACATAGAGCATATAGATAGCTATCAAGTAATACAGTATCTGGCTCGAAAGTGCTTTCGGTGGATAAATTACCAACACGAAGTAGCTGCCCAACGTCACATCCCAAGTACATCCACCAACTCGTGCGGTATCGGAGAGCCAAACCGGCGCCTGTTTAAAGGTTTAAAATTTAAACTCCGCACATTCCTTGCAGGTTATTCTTGGCCACTTTCTCTGGTCAACATCCGACTCCCAAGTACCGCCGCCAACGCGCCCGATTGCACAAAGCGCGTACCTGGCCACCAAGAATTGCTTTCCTTTTCGTTGAGTCGACCAATCTCCCTGTGTTCGCTTTCACTCACGCTCATTCTCCGGCAAAAAATGGACGGAAGATCATGCATGGGCGACGTCGGACGAATGGAAGGACTACTTCTCGTGCTATGATCTCTCCCAAGTCCTGCCGCCTCTCAGTCGCTATGCTGAACTGGTGGACGGTCTCGTACTTGGTGTGTACAATCTGCAGCGAGAGCCGCCGTCTATCCAATGTTGACGTTGTTGAACATTGATCATCGGCTCATGGGGAACTTGGTGCGTTTCCCTTAAGTGTTTGGAGCGAAGATCATATGAATATCATCTATAGTAGCGCTGATGTGGTCATTGAGCTCGCCATGCCACCCTGTTTAACGAACCTGGACGTGCCCTGGACTACAAGGACCCGCTGACGAAGACGTCCCTCGAAGAGCTATAAGCGTTTCTTTTTTCTTGAAACAGGCATTTCTTATGCTCACTTGGCTAGATTTTCTCAGACCTCGAGTTCCCTCGATATTCCTTCTGCATCCAGTACATTCCTCATGGTCGTCAAAAGTTCGAGCTAAACGTTGAAGCATTGGGCCACTTCTCTTTCTTCGGGCCTATCTTGGCATTCTCGCTTACGAATGGCTTGCGACGCGTAAGTAACAGACCGACCTCGTTACGCCATTGTATCTGAATTATGGACATCCCAATACCCCTTCCGTACTTCAGGTTCGACTCGTGGCCTATTCATTTCCTCCACATTCTCGTCTTGTGCATGGTGTCTGCTTCCTGCTTACTTTCCTGCCTCCTCTGTCAACAACGATGTTTGAGAAATTCCACGGGCTTGTTCTACCACGCTCTATGCTCTGTATCATGTCATGTATTTGGATGCAATGTTACGGACGGTCTCTCGCATTCCTCGTCTTCTGGACTAACGCTGTCAAAGCATTTCCCTGCCTTGCATCCCATTATATTCGTCGAGGTCCAGGCACTCGGCAAGTCTTAGATGACGATTATGCTTACCCACCTACGCCTCAACCAGCCATGTGGAGGGCAAGTTTTCTGCCGTCGCCGATACTCTGGTCACCGCCTCTATTCTTAGCTAAATCGCGCTTTGTACCACGCATGTATCCGTTCATTTAGCCTTTGGCTTGGCTTGTTACCGCGACCGTCAACCAGCGACCGCTCTCACAGCTTCATTCCGCATTTCTCATCATTCGAATAGAAGCAAAAGCACCTCTAATCAGCACCAATTGGTAAGTACGATGGACAATCAACCACTGAATTGGGCGCCTTGTCTGTGGTTTCTGAGGTTCTTACGTATGGGATGTTGTACATTGTAATGAAAACGCTGTACTCAATTGGTTTATATTCGGAAGCTAGTCATTGTGATCCAGAAATACAAGAGATAGTACAGGACCCGGCAGTCTGAACGCTTGGGATGGGTGATGCGATGTCAAACATGCTATGTAGATGACAGAAGGCTCTCACGTATGATTGTTGTTCAGACCATCCGTATATATACCAGCGTATCCTGCTCTCCGTTGAACACTTACACAGTCGCATCCCATCTTTGTCGTTGGTGCGTTGGGATTAATTGGCTTATCCAGCTTGAGGGTATTAACATCTTCGGCGCACAGGCATACATCTCAATCAACGATGGCATCCGACTACGTGAAGAAATCGGGAGGAAATCCATCCAGTCGTGATTCAATCACCAACGGTGCGTCAGTCGAGGATGGTGAGCAGATGTTCGATTGTGTCAAGGGATATACTCCCTTAATATTGTATTATTGTAGATCTGGATTCTGCTATTGCGAAGGCCCCAGGTAGAACGTTGCTGGATGCTTTCCAAGATCTCGTTGTACAGGCGGCGGGCACTAACGGAAAGAATGGTACGATTCATTGACTGTTCGCGCTGGAAAATAGAATACACCTGATCTTAAAATACCCAGGTATGAATCGGACACCAATGGGGTCCGAGGCAGAGAAGGTGGTTGCAGCGCTACAAGAATTCATGTCCAGTATCGCAGCACATTCTCAATCGCCGGAGGCTCAGAAACAAATAGAAGTGAGTCTATCAGAAGGTACGCATCAATAAATTGAAGTTAAGCCATACATTACTCTAATATTATTTTCTTCCAGTCGAGGTGGCATTTCAGACTGATCCAGAAATCTACGACGATGTAACGAAAGGTCCGCCAAATTCATAATCGAACCTTAATAGCAAGCTAACTATCGAACGTAGAGCGCTTGTCTGATCCATACGAGTCGTTTAGTTCGGAAGAGGACTTGCCCAAGGATACCACCGCTACTGAGTCAGTCGGAGTCCATGAATATATGAACGAGGATTCAGGGTATCAAGGTATACAAATAGAGTCGCTAAAATCTTGTCAAAGAATCTCATCAAAAAATTACAGCTCCTTTGGACAAACTGCGAATAGCGTATGAAGAAAAGCTATTGAGGGCCTTGAGAGAGCATGTCTTTAATACAATGCCTATTCGACTGTTGCGCTTCGAGCCCCATGGATTGAGCCTCCGAATCTCCCTCGTCGAAAGGGGAGTCATTCATGCACGCCTCGCACAAATGCTACAAGCCAACATGCACAAGCCAGAGTTCCGCCCGCAGAATTATATGAGGATTATGCATCTCATGGAGTTCGAAACAGACGAGGAAGCCATCAGACGGGTGATGGCCAGATTTATACCAATCCGATACGCCATTTTATCTCACACCTGGCTCCGTTCGTCTGATGAAGTGACCTATAGCGCTTGGAACAAAGGCGTATTCAACACGAGCGATCCAGGATATCAAAAGCTGGTCAATTTTTGCAAAGCTGCCTGGACGGACCATGGACTCACTTTGGGCTGGATGGACACGGTGTGTATCAACAAGGACAGCAGCGCAGAACTCGATGAGTCGATCCGCTCCATGTATAATTGGTACAGTCGCGCTCACGTATGCATCACCTATCTCGCGGAGACTGAGACGATTTCGGATATGCACAACGACCGTTGGTTCACTCGCGGCTGGACGTTTCAGGAGCTCCTTGCGCCGCCTTGGATCAAATTCTATAACAGGGAGTGGAAGCCGCTTGCAGACCATTTTTATGGAACGATATACGGGATCCAAAAATCACAGCACAAATTACGCGTGCAACAAGCATCACGAAGTACGAGCTTGGAAATATCTTCACCGCATCCATTTCGCGCAGGATGCAAATGGCGGCGAACCGGGAGGTGACGCGGGAAGAAGATACGGCGTATTCCTTGATGGGCATCTTCAACGTTAGCATCTCGATTGCGTACGGCGAAGGTGCGCAACGGGCCTTTTTTCGTTTATTACAAGAAATTCTTGTTTTTTCGGCGAACAAAGTCTTGGATATCTTCAACTGGGCCGGTGAACCTCCGCGCACCCAGCTGCACGCTTCACGTGTTCTCCCATCCAGCCCCGCGTCCTACCTCCACCGCGCATCCAATGTACACCTGAAACTAGGACGGCCCATCGAACCACTGACTCTTACGCACCTTTGGACTGCGTGTGCCAGTCATACTGATGCCTGCGTTATCGCACCTGGGAACACCACTTGCCGCTGTGTTGCTCGGAGATCAATACTGGAAAATGGAATCTGTTGGAGATTACATGGCCAGCACAACGGTTTCCGCTTTCAAAGGATCCCGATGCTATAATGTCCTGGTAAACAGAGTTCCTGGCCCGGATGGTCCAGGGGATAGTATAAACGGTGTTAGGAAGAACTACGACCAAATTACTTTCGCAGTTCTCAATTTCGAAGGGGATGCAATCAATGTCCGCGTCCCAAGGATTTGCCTTGCAATCGGTCTGTATTGCAAAGAGCTTCCTGGTGAAGTGTCAGCGTTTGGCGAGATCGCCACTATCCCAACGCAAACGCCCATTGTCTTCGAGCTCAAGCGAACGAGCAAGACGGCCCCAGTCTCTACAGAAATCACTTCAGGCGATGGAGGCCAAAAGATGTGCGACGATGCGTATTACCATATCAAACGGCAAGACTTAAAAAGACATGGCATGAAAATGGTCAGCTTAAATTTGTAGCGTAAATAAATTGTACGAAAGCCTTTGGGACATACTTACTCCTAATCAGCTCTTGTGGTAGAGTGAGGACTTTCTATTTTTAGTCTTATCTTATCATTATAATTATCTTCTGCGTGACCTTGCGTGACATGTTGACAGCGTGGTGTTCCTGTCCAACAGTCAACTTGAATTCAATACATCGCAACGTTTTCACCCGACCTAAGACCTCTCATTCATATGTCATGAATCTGGTGAGTACCAGTCCTCGATAGCTCAAATTTGTCTTTTGCCTTCGCAATCAGCGTATACGATACGCTCGGATTCATGTGCTGCGTCGATGATTGATTTGCAACACTTCAACGCCGTCTTTCGAATGCTGTTGCCAACTTTGTGCCAACTTCTTCATTAATTAATGATTGCCAGTCGAATGCATCCAACTTAACTTCAACGGAAAAAGCAAATGAAGGAAGTCTCTTCGTCCGAACCCAAGTCTTCAAAAGCTCATAGTTCTGTCAGCTTTCTTCGTTGCGTCACTAGTTTAACGCCGCCCCAACGCCGCCTTCACCATGATGCGATGACAACGGAGGGCTTGAATAGCATTGCGCAGCTCTCGTGACAGTTCCTACACGTCGTGCTCATCGCTGTTGCTTTCGCAGTCTGGTGCGTTATTAGGCTAAGTAGACCTGATTCCTCGAATTACCAGTCTTTATTCTGCAGCAAGTAGGCAACAAATGATGACATCCAATGACGGGACTCGGAAATTGTCAGATCGCCCACTTCAAGGCAAGTCGGTGGCTGATTACAAGATTGCGAAGCTACATGGCACTTATCTAGTCTCATAGACCAGGAGACGAGCTCCATGGAGGTCCACGATAGGGTATTACTTCAAGCCCTGCAAAATTTTGTGGTTCCTCTTATAAGAACCGTGGATCAGAAGACACAAATCAGTACACATTCGTCAATTATTTCCGATTTCAAAGGTTCTGAGAATTGGTGTAATCAGATAATACTGAAATACCCATAGGGCCCGAAGCGGGGAAGCTTATTACTGCACTACATGAGTTCATTTCAGGCATCATAGTGCGATCTCAGTCAAGGACCCAGGGCGTGATAAGAGTGAGCTTGGACGAAGGTATGCATCATTACCGTGCGCAATATAAATTGCTGACACTGCTCTTCTATATCATCCAGAAAATATAAAGCATGCGGGCGGTCTCAAAGAAACGGAAGAAAAACAGGGCACGCTGATTTGCGCCTTACGGGTAGCTTTTGTCATGAAGGACTTCTTTTTCTTCCAAAAAAACCACAGAATCGTCTACGGGAGTGGGCGTCGTACCCCATGGTCTTCCGTCTTCCAGAACAGATGCACAGAACGAAGGTAAGATAACGTTATTTTCGAAAGCTTACATGAGAAAATCTAACGCCAAGAATCTTCAGATACTCTAGAGAAAGCAGAGCCGACGTTCCATGACAAGCTGATGAACGCACTACGCGAACATGTTTTCAACGTGATGCCGATTCGACTACTTTGCTTTGAGCCGCACGGCTCGAGCCTCCAGATCACTTTGGTTGGCAGAGACACCATCCATTGGCGCCTCGAATCCATACTGCGAGCAAAAATGCGCCAACCTGACCACCTTCAGACTATCATTGATGTGGGCTCAGATGGTCCAGTAACCACGGCGGAAAGGGAAGACAAGGCTATCCAGCACCTGATATCGCAATGCGCACGCTACGCCATCCTGTCGCACACTTGGCTACGCACGTCGCGCGAAGTGACCTACAGCGATTGGACCATGGGCGACTTTGACGTTGAAGAGCCGGGCTATCGAAAGCTCGTCAATTTCGCCGGCTGTGTAGCCTAGCGGATATTTCGCGAAAGTTGTACATTCCTGCTGGGGAGTCATGCGGGTAAACCGCTATGGCGAGGTCCTTGTTTCGAGCCCTGTCGCATACGATTTCAACTATCAAATGGCGGCAGGTCCTCGATTGGCCAATCCCAGTACCGGTAGGGGGTGTTTAGTGGGTAGTAGGATTTGGGGTCCTGCCGGCGGAGACAAAAATCCCGGCCACGGCGCTGCAATACCATTTATTTGTATTCCGTGGCAATAGAAATGGCGTAGAGACCCCCTCCTGAGTCCCACACTGTTCACAACTCCGATTGTGTTCGTTCATAAATGGAATTCACCTCCTTACCAGCGCGTGAATGGGGTGTGACCGGGGTTCGCTGCCATTTGCGAGACGCTTAACCAAAAAAAAAAAAAAAAAAAAAAAAAAAAAAAAAAGAAAGCTCGTCAATTTCTGCAAGGTCGCCTGGAAGGACCACGGCCTGGCGTACGGATGGATGGATACGATCTGCATCAACAAAGAAAGCAGCTCGGAGCTCGACGAGTCAATCCGTTCGATGTACAACTGGTACAACCGTGCTGACATCTGCATCATCTATCTCAGAGACACAGCGTCGCTCGCGGATATGTACACCGACTCCTGGTTCACGCGCGGATGGACGCTGCAGGAGCTGATCGCGCCGGACGTCGTCAAGTTCTACAACAGCGCCTGGCGCCCGCTCGTCGCCCGCTCGGCCAACGACAAGACGAGCGCAGAGACCGTGGCGCAGATCGAGCGCGCCACGTCCATCGCGCCGGCGGAGCTCTACAGCGTGCGCTACGCGCCGCTCTCGCGCCGGATGCAGATGGCCGCGGGCCGCAAGGTGACGCGCGCGGAGGACATGGCGTACGCGCTGATGGGGCTCTTCGACGTCAGCTTCGCGACCGCGTACGGCGAGGGCGCGCCGCGCGCGTTCTTCCGCCTCCTCCAGGCGGTGCTCGCGTCGCCGACGTACCACATCCTCGACATCTTCAACTGGGCCGGCGCGCCCCCGCTGACGCTGCTGCACAAATCGCGGGTGCTGCCGTCGAGTCCGGTGTATTACCGCTGCCGCTCCGTGTTGTCCGGCGGGTTCCTGCTGGGGCAGCCGATGGGGCCGCTCATGCTGACGCATGTGGGGCTGCGTGTGCCCGTTGTGCTGATGCCTGCGCTGTCGATTATGGGGACGGTGTCGCAGTACGACCCGATTGGCGAGTACAAGGCCACCGTGGACATCACGCGCGTGGGATTCCAGACGGAGGACGTGCCCGCCGCCACCAATATCTACAATCTGCTGGACAGCAGGATCGCCGGGCGGGATGGGTGGAGCGAAAAGAGGACGCGGCATCAGCTGACGCTGGCGGTGGTCAATTTTAAGGGGGATGCGCAGAGTATTTTCGTGCCGAAGACCTGCTTTGCGGTCGCGTTGATGTGCAGTGAGGATGTGGGGAAGGTCACGGAGTTGGGACATACTGTGGTGATCCACACGGATGTGCCGACTGTGTTTGACCTCAGGAAGGAGATCAAGTTCACCGCGGACGAGGCGGATTTGAAACTCTCTAGCTATTATATGGTGAAACGGGATGAGTTGGGAAAACATGGCATGCAATTGCTCAGTTTGTATTTGTAGAGTAGTGAAAAATTCTTTGAAACTGGCTTCTCACAAGGAAAACATCGAGCGCTGTTACTGAGCGCTGCGCGCAGAGCTTCGGCCAATGTGTAAAAAGAACTTTGTGATGCAAGCTGGGGAATTTCGTCGCCGCTACGTAGCCACTGCGGCGCGTGAATCCACACGCTTGCCCTACTCAAAGTACTTATGAACGAGTCAATTTACTTAGACAGTGCGCAGGATTGGTCCTTCTTAGGTCTCTTAACTCTCATGGGCGCATTTAGCAGTTCTAATCACTACGCGCTGCGCAGTGCGTTCGCGCCAGGCTCGCGCTCTTCCAGGAATATTCTATTTTTGATTTCATCTTATCTCATCACCTTGCTGAAAGCAATGGTCCCCCACTGTCGAAATTCACTATATATGGATAGATGTTAAGAAATCGTAAATATTTACCTGTGCGTGGATTGGCAAGCACAAGCAAACAATGCATTCCCTATCGACTTGCGAAATGTTTGAAAATGTTGAGAAATGACCAAGAAATGTTGAAGAAATGACACTTGGTACTTTAATTCTTTTACAGTTTCCGAAGACCGAGCGTGGCGGGTGCAGCCGCCAGCGAGGTCTGACAATAAAAGATTATAGCAATGATTACAATTTACAGGCTTCTCCAAGGCTTCATTAATTAAGTATAAGTAAGTAATAGTATATCAAAAGAAAATAATTTGATGAACCTGTCCTAAACATAAGTCTGCATCGAGAACTTGGGTGAGAATTTGGACGTTCGAATAATGTGACGCCATCAGCAAGGTGTTGAGGAGACCGAAGGTCGACCCTTTATCATCATAGACAGCGTGTTGTTCCGGTCCGACATCGTCAACTTGAATTCAGCAGCAACGTTTTCACCCTAACCAAAACCTCGCTTTCCAATGTCATTGCATGACAGAATACCGTGAGTGTCAGTCTTCGAGATCTCAAACTCAGGTTTCGCCGTCGCAATCAACTTGAACGTATGTATGTTATATGCACGGCCGATTGCATATGCTGTGTCGATGATTTCATGCACCACTTCAACGCCGCCTTTCGACCGCTTGCGCGAACTTCTTCCATAAATTTAGAAGCCTTGCAAATCCGGAGACAAACTGTACACGGCGTTGGAACGTCGATGATCTATTCAAAGGCGGTATGGAAAACAGTATAAACATAGGCGATATCGTTCACGTCGAGATGTGTCTCTTTCCTCACAGACTGCTGCGTCTTGGCATGCATTATTTCTCTGCGCAGTGTTCGGCGGAATTAACATTCGCAGCTGTGGGCCACTTACCCCTATATGTGTTTATCATCATGTGAGCTATCTTTGCCTATCCACGTATGATGGCAGTCTTTAATCCTTCTGTTAACGCCTAACAGCAATACCGAGAATGCACTCTTCCATTCATGGACACCGCTATCTGGGTCTACGGCGCTAAGATACAGAGCGACATCATATTGTGACACAAATATGTGGCGTGCGCATCTACGTCGGGCCGCGCACGGGGGTAGTAGAGTGTGATGCCTCGAGGCGGTGGAGGCATAAGTGGGGATTCGGTGGGAATTGGGAGGTGCTGACGAGGCCTGACGTGCACTGACTCGTCTTTCCTCCTTGCTGTGCATACATAGTACAGCCTGCGGCGTTGGCGTCCACAGCCGTCTCTGTCCTCCCCCGCGATACCTGTCCAGCGGCGCACAGCACTCGGTGCCGCAGCCACAGTCACCCTACGCGACAAAGCGCCAGTCGGTCCTAGTCACACGGCGTAATTCCATATCTTCTCACAGTATCTGCGAACTAAATACGAGCACCCTGCCACTTCCCCTTTCACTGTTACCACCACCACATCCTCGTTTGACATGGATGTCCTCAAATCCCTAATCCAGCCTCTCGTCGGCGGAGCGGGCGGCTCCTCGGTCGTAGATGGTATGAAGCTCGTCGTGCTCGGAGGCACCGTCGAGACCGCAAGACGAGTATCGAGCTCTGCTTGGTCAGTATCTCTCCAGCATTCCACGCGGATCCCACTTACGCCTCTCGTATCCAGGAGCCACTTTGTAAACTGTGAGCCTCATCTTCTGTCCCGCCTCGTCCGTCCTTCGCGGCTCGCGCTGCAGGGCGGTCCTGGGCCCTGTGCTCGGATATGGCGCCTATTTCGTTCCTCATACGTCCGTTCTCCGCTGTCCCGTGCTGACGAGGCCCTCCTTCCCGCACAGCATTCTTCCTGACAGCCCACTTCAGCGAGGAGGACTTCCCGTACGACTGGCTCATGCTCTGGCTCTCCCGGCGCCCCGAATGGCAGCGCTCGCGCGAGTTCGAGACGACCACACGCACCGCGGGCCCCGGGGGCGCAGCGTCGGCGCACTACTCCGCGGAGGACGCCGACTGGGACCAGTGGGAGGTCGCGGAGGCGAGCGGCGCGGCACATGACCCCGACGCGGAGGGGCGGCCGAAGACGCGCGTCGTGTTCCAGCCGACGTACGACACGACGCACACGATCTTCTACCGCGGGCACTGGCTCCGCGTGCGCCGGGGCAGGAAGCAGGAGACGGGCTCCGAGATGCTGTCGATAAGGTGTGTGGCACGCCCCCCCCCCCTCCCACTTCACTTCTGCCGTCATTTCATTTCCGCAGACGACACACGTTCTCACCCCCCCTCTCTCTCTGCTTCTTTCCTCCCTCCCTTTTGTAGTGTCGTGGCGCGCAATAATGCGATCCTGAAGCAGCTCGTGCTGCAGGCGAAGAAGGAGTACGAGGCGGAGGCGGTGCACCGCATCCAGATCTACTTCGCGGACGCGCACGGCTCGTGGCGGTGGACGGACTCGCGGCACAAGCGGCCGATGCAGAGCATCGTGCTCAACCCCGGCGTCAAGGAGATGCTCCTCGACGACGCGCGGGACTTTCTCAAAAGCGAGAAGGTAAGCCCCCCCCCTCCCCTCCGTACCCTTTACCCACCACTCACTCACTCTCTCTATCACTCACTCATTCACTCACTCAAATCACTCACTCAAATCACCCTCGCACCTCACCCTCGCACACGCACGCTAGTGGTACGCGGACCGCGGCATCCCCTTCCGCCGCGGCTACCTCCTGCACGGCGTGCCCGGCTCGGGCAAGTCCTCGCTCATCCACGCGCTCGCGGGGCAGCTGCAGCTCGACATCTACGTCGTCTCCCTCTCCGCGTCGTGGATCTCCGACAACACGCTCACCGCGCTGATGGGGCGCGTGCCCGCGCGCTGCGTGCTGCTGCTCGAGGATTTGGACGCGGCGTTTGTCCGCTCCACCAACCGCGAGGACGATGGCGGTGGCGGTGGGATGGACGCGCATGATGGTGGTGGAGGAGGGGGAGGGGGTGGAGGAGGGGAGGGGGGCGGGGGTGGGCTGGGGATGGATGCGAATGCGTTTCCGTCGTTCGGCGGGCTCGGCGGGGGTAGGCGGAGGAGGTATGGGCGGGGCGACGGGCTGTCGGATATGAACACGCTCAGCCTGAGCGGGCTGCTGAACGCGCTCGACGGCGTCGCGGCGTCCGAGGGCAGACTCCTGTTCGCGTGCGTCTTCATTTCCCTTATCGCTGCCCTCTTATCTATCAAGTCCATCCAAAGCTGACCCCTTTCCTTTTCTCTTCCTTCCCCCCTCCCTCCCTCGTGTGTGTGTGTGTGGCGCTGATATACTATATACTATATAGCACGACGAACCATCTGGAGAGGCTGGACCCGGCGCTGTCCCGCCCGGGCCGGATGGACGTGTGGGTGGAGTTCAAGAACGCGAGCAAGTGGCAGGCGGAGGCGCTGTTCCGCAACTTCTTCCCGTGCGAGGAGGACGAGGAGGAGGCCGCTGCGGCCGCGCTCGCGGACGCGGACCTCGATAACCTTGACATCGACGCGCACCTCGAGGTGCAGCCGCGCGCTGTGTACGTGCCGGCGCCCGCCGCTGCGGACCCGGGCGTTCGGGTAGATGCGGTGGCGCAGCAGCAGCAGCAGGAGAACACGGCGCTGTCACCGCCGCCCTCGCTGTGGTCGCTCTCCACGAGCTTCGCCTCCTCCGCGTCGTCCCTCCTCTCCGGCGCGACCTCGCCCACCCTCGCCTCGCCCTACGCCTCTACTTCCCCGCCGCTGCCGCGCACCCTCGCCGGGTCCCCCGCACCACCACCACCTGCCGCGGACGCATCACCCGTGGGGCAGGGCCAGGTGGGGAAGGACCAGGGGAAGGACCAGTTCGGGGCGACGAACACGGCGTACCTGCCGCCGCCGCCGGGCCCCGCGCTGAGCCGGGTGAAGCCGCTGGACAAGCGCACGCTCGCGGCGCTCGCGAAGAAGTTCGCGGACGGCTTGCCGGACGATGAGTTTAGTGTGGCGGGGCTGCAGGGATGTGCGTGTTCTTTTGTTTCTTTCGTTTTTCATTTCATTTTTTTTTTTCATTTTGTTTTGTTTTTGTTTTGTTTTTTTTTGTGAGGGTTTTTGTGAGGGTTTGCTGATGCGTGTCATGGGTCAACAGATCTGCTGAAGCACAAGGCGCAGCCCGAGGCGGCCGCGAACGGCGTCGAGGCGTGGGTGACGAGCGAGCGCGAGATGCGCGAGCGCCTGAAGCGCGAGAAGGAGGCGCGCGAGGTGCGCGAGAAGGCGCAGGTACGTGGTCCCTCTTGTGTCCCATTCCTCCGTGAAGGAAAAGGCTGATTGTGGTTGGTTTTACTTTCTTGCAGCGCGAGAAGCGGAAGAAGGAGGCGCAGGAGAAGGACAAGGCGAAGAAGGCGCAGGACAAGAAGGACCAGGAGCTCGAGCGCGTGAAGGCGCTCCTCGCGGAGAAGGAGAAGGAGGACGAGCTCGAGAAGATGCGCCAGCAGCTCCGCGACAAGGAGGACGAGGAGAAGAAGAAGAAGAAGGAGAGCAAGGACAAGAAGAAGGACACGAAGGACAACAAGGACAGCGGGGATGATGACGATGCGGCCAAGGACGACGCGGAGTCCAAGGACGATGCGGAGCCGAAGAAGGAGGAGGAGGAGGAGTCGAAGGAGAGCGAGGCCGCGGAGAGCGACGACGAGAACATCCCGCCTGTGCCCAGATCCGTCATCTCGTCGTCCTCGCTCTCGGAGTCGTCGTGGGGCGAAGTGTCATGACTAGATGTTGGAGCTGAACAAGAACATTCGCCTTCCACTCATCCTGCTCAACCAAATCGTCGTTCTCATCATCATCATCCTGCTCGCTCTTCGAATCTCATACCTTCCGCTCAGCTTTCCCACCACTCTCACGATGCTTTTTCTGTACTCTCGATTGCACCTGCTGATTCTGTCGTCCCTTCTGCTGTCTCACCGTCCTTATCGATGCCATCGCCTTCGGACGTATGTCGTGATATGATTTCCATAGATTTGCCGTCCGATGTTGTCCTCGGACAATCCGCACAGCCCTCGAGCGACGTTGGGAATGGACGCGCAGCCAGCAAATTCATCTTGGTCTCCACGTCCGCGGCAACGTCCACGCCAACGCGGCTTCTGTCGCCTGCTCTGCTGTCGCCCTTCCTCCAGCTGTACGCCGTCCAGCTGTATCTTGTCCTCTTACAGATGTTTGGAGTTGCGTAGGGCGTTTCCGACGGACACTTGTTTTCGATTTGTTGTATTCCTACTTTCTTTCTTTCTTTCCTGCATTGGGCATCCACTCTCCTTGGTCAGGGTGGTCCGTTTTCTCTTCCTTCATCCCTGCTCCCCTTGTTCTCGTTGTATCATCGACGACGAGGGGCTTCTCGTTGAGTTCTGGCCTTCATTCTGTTTGCTTTCGTTATCCAATGTACAACACCTCACCTACACACACACCCATACACCTACCAAGACCTACCCACATACATACACACCCCCATACCGCATCGCTACATTCCAATTCATGTGCTCTAAATGATCTTATACGTAGTATTCTGCAATACGGAGATCGTTCAAATATACGATATCAGTCTCCATATGAGGTCTCTCGCTGGGATGGATAGGCTCTAAGGTTGTCCGAAATAGTGCGCAGCCGCGTTCTGGATGGAAGTTGGATCGTCGGTTGACCAATTTCAGCGCCGGCTCGTCGATCACAAGGTCGGGAACAGGCCCCAGGAGACCGAGGGAGATCGCTGGATGGAGACTGGCGATAAGGCATATTTAGACATCAGGCGCCGTGCACCTGGGAGCTGCGACCTCTCTCCCCCAATGGAATGGGAAATCATTGATGATTTCTAATGCACAGGCCGATCTTGGTATCGCCTGACGAGTCTGATTGATAAGTTGTGTACACCCGAACTCCAATTGAACGCCACTACTCTCGTTAAGAGTCTCGTAACTTGACATCCGCTTGGGTCAATCGTCAAAATGGGCCAGCGCAGATTTCGGCTCGTGACTGTGAATTAATCGAAGAGAGGCTCATAGCTCTGGGTGTTGAAATAATATTGGACAACTTGGCAATCATTCTGTGGCCTCGCATCCATATACACTGATTTATCAACGTCCTAACTGAGGTCTCCAAGCTCAATTCGAGCCTTCAATTTCACCTAACAAGTCCATGTGACTTGGCGGTGTGACTTCTATTCATGCATGGAATGCAGTACGGTGGTGGGGATAAGCGAGACCGGTTCTTCGATATACCTGGCCCATCGATATAAGAAACAGTCCGAGCCTCCCATCTCGCTCAGTCGCTTTTCAGTGCATTCAGCGACTAGCCCCTATTACCCCGCATTTCTACATCATGTCTACGATTAATCTTCCCGGCGATTACCCCGATTACCCACTCCCCACGCTTGATCGGCTCGGCGCATCACTTACCCCTGATCTTGATGCAAAGCGCGTTGCCAGCGAATGGTTCACCGCCTTTTCCACCGCCGCCACCAAGGGCGATGTCTCTGCAGTCAGCGCGCTCATTCTGCCCGATGGGTTTTGGCGCGACATGCTGGCGCTTACCTGGGAGTTCCACACCTTCCAGGGCCAGCACGCCATTCACTCCTTCCTCTCCGACAGACTGGCGCTGTCGAAGCTGCACGACTTCAAGCTGAAGGAGGCGTATACGGAGCTGCAGCGTCCCTTCCCTGACGTGGCCTGGATCAGCCTCGTGTTCGATTTCGCGACCGACGTGGGGCAGGCCACGGCCATCGTGCGCCTCGTTCCGACCGCGAACGGGGAGTGGAAGGCCCACGTGGTCTACACGAACCTCGAGGGCCTGACGAACTTCCCGGAGAAGATTGGGCCGCTGAGGAACTTCGAGCCGAACCACGGGAAATGGCAGTCGCAGAGGAAGCGCGAGGCCGAGTTCCTGGACGGCGATCCCAAGGTGCTGATCATTGGCGCCGGACAGAGTGGGCTGGGCATCGCGGCGCGCTTGAAGTACCTGGACATTCCTTCGTTGATGATCGAGCGCAATGCGCGGATTGGTGACAATTGGAGGAATAGGTACGAAGCCCTGTGTTTACACGATCCTGTCTGTGAGTCGTCGAATGTGTTCAGTCTGGACGTCTCGAATTGACATATTTCTTTGTCTCTAGGGTACGACCACATGCCCTACCTTCCGTGAGTAGGCTTGCAAAGTAACTCACCGCGATTACGAGGCTCATCTTTGATAGATTCCCCCCGACATGGCCTGTTTATACTCCCGCAATCAAGGTAGGGCGAACAATCATTGTGAACATTATACAGCGACTAATCAGCTCCTTCTTATGAAGCTGGCAAACTGGCTCGAATCCTACGCCGATTCACTCGAATTGAACGTCTGGACGTCATCCACCGTCACCAAAGTCGACCAAGACGAGAAAACACAGAAGTGGCATGTTTCAGTCACCCGCGGTGATGGATCTGTGCGAAACTTCGTCGTGAACCATGTCATATTTTGCACAGGTATTGGCAGTGGAGCACCGAATATTCCGGAGATCCCAGGCAGAGTGAGTTTTCCTATTCTTTATGCTTCAATACGGATTATTGATGTTTTCGGTATTGTAGGAGAAATTCAAAGGAGAAGTCCTTCACTCTACCCAACACAAACGCGCAGCAGATCACGTTGGAAAGAAAGTTGTGGTCGTGGGGGCGTGTACTTCAGGTCCGTTTGAACAACAGATCCTATGGGTATTTGTATTAAGTCTCATCGGTTTTGTTTACCTCAAGCTCATGATATCGCTGTGGACTATTATCAAAACGGCGTTGGTGAGCTGACTGCCCGAAATATCCTCAACGCGCCCTGACGTGGTAAATTCTTACTAGACGTCACAATGTTCCAACGAGGCTCGACATATATCATGTCCACCAAAAATGGATGGGAAGTCCTCTTTAAGGGTATGTGTCCCACTTGCCACCCTCCGCCCCTCTTAGTGTTTAACGTTGAACTATAATTACTGTAGGTGCGTATTGGGAGGGAGCCCCACCCGTAGAAGACGTGGATAGGTTCAACGCCTCGTTTCCGCACTTTATGGCCATAGAACTTAACAGGCGACGTGTCGCTCATGTTGCTGAGCTTGACAAGTAGGTTTTCCCGCGTTCTTCCAAAGATGATTCCCATGCTAAACAATCTACCGCCGTGATTGCACTCATCCAGAGATCTGATTGATTCCCTCCATAAAGTCGGCTTCAAAACGAACCTGGGTATCAAGGGTTCCGGGTTTGGGCTATTGGCGTGGAGCAAGGCGGGCGGTTACTATCTTGGTGCGTGTCTTCGGGCTTTGTATGTTCTAAGATTCTGAAAGACCGATCGCATTACGCTCAGATACTGGAGGCAGCCAGCTCATTGCGGAGAAGAAAATCAAGTTGAAGAGCGACAGCGAGATCGAGCGCTTCACAGAGACAGGGCTGAAATTCAAGAATGGCACCGAGCTCGATGCCGATGTCGTCCTTTTCGCCACTGGGTGCGTAATTTTCCACGTCGCCTCGCTTATGCTGTCCTCTTCTGCGCCGTTGTAATGCTGACCTTCCCTCCGAATACGTAGACTCGGGCGGACTGTTGAGGCCTTCAGACGCCTGTGCGGAGACGGCGTCGTGAAGAAGCTCAAGCCCATTGGTGGTCTGAACGAGGAAGGCGAAATCAACGCTGCATGGCGCGATACCGGCGTCCATGGACTGTGGTATATGTTTGGTATGTTCCATATGGCCAATTTTTGTCTACAAGTCCCATCATGTCGCTGATTCGCTCTGCGTTCTCGTGCTTCTACTAGGTAACCTTGCGCTCTGCCGATTCCATTCGAAGCACATTGCTCTTCGTATGTGCTTCAAACTTGTCTGCGCCACCGTCTCTTTCATTGACATGAGTCTGGGAATAGAAATAAAAGCCATGGAAGAGGGAATTTTTGGTACACGGTATGATCCCGTAGCCAACTAAATTAGATGTGAGAATTTCTATGCATCAATATATTATCCGCATTGTACATCATAAATCCAACTGTTTTCGATTTTTATTGGATGCCCTGATCATTGCATCCATAAGCTAGACATGAACGATTTCATGATTTCCTGCTGGCCGTATACATGGAACGTAGCGACCGATCAAAAAGCTGAATTGAACTTGAACTTTGCAATGAAAGAAGTTTGTGGCATTCAGAGTGAATATCTCTGAACTTACCGTAAGGAAACATTGAATCGTGCCCACAACGCATGCTTTTCATCAGAGATTCCGCGGCCTCAATGGTGCGTTTTCCACTCCGAGACACATGGATCACGCCGACATGTCACATATACGCCCAAAATTAGACGACTATGGCTGGAAAGGCATTCCATCGTCTTCCAACATGACAGAGAACGTCCCTGAACTACTTCTCCTTCGTTGAAGAAAACGCCGACAAACCCCGTTCTCTGAGTCAGCCCACCACCGACCTAATCTTAGAGTAAATGCGAGTTGGACGTAGCACGTTGGACGTCGAGCGCTGATGAGGACGGACCGGTGACCATCTCCAAGAAATCTATAAATTCAGCCGCGAGATATCAGTGGACACCACGAAAGATGTTCATCGCGCTTATACCCGTTTTGTTTGCAGCATTTTCGGGCACTGCCTTCGCTGCAGTATACCAGGACGCCCAAGAATTACCTACGACGGCCTTCGACTTCGTTATAATAGGGGGTACGCTTGATTCCATATAAGTTTGAGTCGGTGCTAAATCACAATAGGAGGAACCGCTGGGGCTGTCGTGGCGAATAGGCTAACAGAAAATCCCCTCTTCAATGTCTTGGTTGTCGAAGCTGGCCCAACGTATGCAATTCCTTAGAAATATCGAGAAAGCATGCTGATTACGCCCGATACATAGAAACGAAGGAGTTCTCGACTCAATGGTGCCGGGGTTAACCGATACGCTGGAGAAAACGACGTTCGATTGGAATTATACCACGCTCCCAGGGATTGGGATGAACAATCGAAGTATAGACTACCCTCGAGGCCGCATTCTTGGTGGCAGCAGCTCGCACAGTACGCTCGATTATTATTGTGATATTCCAATCGATATCAATGGCTGATTATTGCTAGATGCAATGTTCTACACTCGAGGCTCGTCAGACGATTATGACCGCTGGGCCGCAGTTACAGGAGACTCGGGCTGGTCATGGAAAAGCTTGCTACCATACATTCTCAAGGTATATATCGTCTAAGATTGCTCACTGTACGCCCAACTGAAGATCTCATTCAGAGCGAACGATGGAGCGCTCCAGCAGACCACCATAATACCCAAGGGGAATTCGACGCAACCGTACATGGCTTTGATGGCCTACTGCTCACTAGCCTCCCGGGATTCCCGCAGCCGGCTGATGACATGGTGGCGACCGTCCCGAAGCAACTTCCAGACGAGTTCCCATTCCTGTTGGATATGAACGCTGGAAGGCCCCTTGGATTAGGTACGTCAGAATAATTCAATTGAATTGAATCGAAACTTATGAACAACCGCCTATTACACTAGGGTTTTATCAAGGGACTATAGGTAATGGGACCAGAAGCAGCTCCGCCACAGCGTATCTTTCTACGAGGTTCACTACCCGAGCGAATCTACATATTTTGCTGAATACAAAAGTTGCACGAATTCATCCATCATCAGCCAAGACCCTGGCCTTCAATACCGTAGAATTGACTGGTGACAATTTGTAACTCCTGCTCAATCCTTCAACTTGACGCTAAATCGATTCTCTCAGATTCTCCGTCAATTAGGCTAGTCGCTCGGAAGGAATTAATTCTGTCTGCAGGGTCCATCAATACGCCACAAATTCTATTGAACTCGGGCATTGGTGATCGTGAGGCACTGCAAAAAATTGGAATTCAAAGTGTTCTCCACCTTCCAAGTGTCGGCAAAAACTTCACGGACCAGCCGCTTACTTCCGTCTCGTTCTCAGTGAATTCAAACAATACTTTAGACAAGTAAGGAAAGTCAATCTTTCTCTCTCGTATAAAGTTTGATTTGATCCCCAGTCTTCATAATAACGCTACACTCCAAGCTGAGGCCCTCGCTCAATGGATACAAAATCGAACCGGGCCATATGTTAATGGCGGTTCCACTTACATAGCGTGGTCGCGGCTTCCTTCCGACTCTCCTGTCTTGACGAGCTTTGAAGATCCTTCTGCGGGCAGAAACACACCTCACATAGAGATGGCTCCCAGTGTATGTGCTATAAGCAACTATTTCTTTCAATCGAATGCTCATTTATTTTATGGGTTACCAAAAACTTTCCAAATACGCAGACTGGGAACGGCCTGGCAGTGTTTGGCTCCGCCCCAGGCCATTTTATCGGCGCGGGTGTTGTTATTGTGACCCCTGCATCCAGTAAGTGGAGTTTAGTCTGGAGCATTCGGAAAATACCTGCTAATCCGAAATATATACAGGGGGATCAGTAACTCTGAACGCTACGGATCCACTTGGAAAGCCCCTCATTGATCTCGGATTCTATACCTCCGGATTCGACCTACCTGCCATGATAGAGGCTATTAAGTTAGCACAGCGATTCTTTAAAGCACCAATATGGAATAACTATATTATCGAACAAGTGGCTCCTCCAAAAAATACCACTTCTGATGAAGACTTCGAGGAATATATACGGTCGAGTTCATTTTCTTCAGCACACGCTATAGGAACAGCCGCCATGTCGGCCAGGAATGCGAGCTACGGCGTAGTCAATCCAGATCTCTTGGTGAAAGGCGCGTCTGGACTCCGCATTGTCGATGCATCGGTTTTGGTGAGTGCCATTCTTTATCTGACCTATTCGAGTTGCAGTTGGATTATTGATGCCTTCTCTCCACCGTCAGCCTTTTATAATATGCGGTCACACACAAGCGCCCGTGTACGCGATTGCAGAAAGAGCGTCGGATCTAATCAAGGCTGCGTGGAAATGATGCTGGCTTCCATGAATATTGCTCCGTTTCTTATGTACAGTATGAATCAATCAAATCCAAGACCCAAGCTATGATAGTCTAAAGAACGCCGAACGCGAGTCTATGTAGCTGCCCAAAGCGTGGGAACGCGCGGCATAACCGACGGCTATCGTGACGCGTCGGATGTTCATCGACGTGTTCATCTTCCTTCGCCTGCACTTCCACAGTATAGTGGCAGTTTCTTCGCTTTACCATCAGAGCTGCGAGCTGCTGTTATTTTATGTTAAAGGCCACCTATAGCCCTCTGCGATGGTGCGATAATATTCCCTTGAGCTCTGCCAATTTGACTGAATTTTCATGATCGCAGACTTGTAAAATCATCGTCTTCCAATTAACAATCTCTCAATCCACCTGTGAAGCCTCTCGTCACTCACTACTGGGTATCTTACGCCTACAGTTCACCTGATAGCGAAGTACATTCATTGGGCAGTCAGAAATAGAGCGTGGATGAAGAGTTCTTGATGCAGTTAATGAGGTGTGTAATTCAAAGGCACTGTTCTATGGCTGGATGCCCCATGATATATGTCATTAACTCGGAACACTAATACCATTCTCTCAAGAACTGTAAGTCTGCTCTTCCCTCTCTCACGCTTACTGGGAGGAATCTCACGAATTTGGCTTTCATTTTTGAAATAAGTCGTCCATTCGGCTTCTATCGATTCTATTTTTGCCAAACTGTCGAGACGGATGGGAAACGACATAGTGAGGCTTGCTTCCACTACCTATATGAAGCAATCTCTCCTTCGACGATGCTTGTCAAGCTACTCCCCGTATAATGGCCAAAACAGAGTCAATTTCGAAAGCTTCGAAGAGCGATAGCGAGAAGCACGAACTCGTGACAGAAATCGAAGATGCTCATAGCGATACCACAGGTCCTGATGGTTTGCACCGGCACAAAATCGTTGATGAGAAGAAACTCATTCGAAAGCTGGACTTCCGTATCGTTCCCTGGATGTCGCTTCTCTACTTATTGAGTTTCATGGATCGAGGAAGTATAGGAAATGCCAAGGTCAGTCTGATGTCATGGAAGTTATTGCTCTTTGAAAGCGGTTGATCTCATCCACAGTCTAGTTGTACAACTTGGAGGGCGATCTTCGCATAACGGATAAACAGTACCTTATCGGGCTGACGGTGTTCTTTTTTCCTTACGCGTTCATTGAGGTACGAGCACTACACGATGTTTCGGGGCTGTAGATCTATAATCAATTTACTGACATTCATATTAGCCCCTGAGCAATGTGTTCCTACGCCGACTACGCCCTTCTATCTATCTATCTTCGATAATGCTTGCATGGGGAATCGTTATGGTACGTCTGTTATATATTTTCTTCCCCTGAAGTCGTTTCATCGCTGATGTTTTATCCTAGACTTGCCATGGACTGATCACGGATTATAGACAGCTAGTCAGTACGTCGCTCAATAAGTATGCCGTGGTATATCGAAAATTTTGAACAAGTGTTACCCAGCTGTGCGATTTCTTCTCGGCTTAACCGAAGGAGGACTGTACGCGGGTGTTATCTTCTATATATCCAGGTATCTGCGATTCTCGTTCTCAATGGAAGACGTCATTCTGACGAACGCAACAGCTGGTATAAGCGTTCTGAGATGGGCACCCGAATAGCAATATTTTTCTCCGGTGCAACGGTCGCTGGTGCTTTCAGTTTGTGTCCTCTATTACCGGGCGATCTACTGCTGACCTTTGCACGCGTAAATAGGTGGGCTACTTGCGGCTGCGATATCAAAGATGGATGGAATAGGCGGAAAAGCCGGTACTTTTTCCACGTTTACAACACCTTTTCAGAAAGAACGATTATTTATCTTGGATACAGGATGGCAGTGGATATTCATTCTCGAAGGATTAGCCACTGTCGCAATTTCCATCGCATCATATTGGGTGATTCAGGATTTCCCGACCACAGCCAAGTTCCTGACCGACGACGAGCGTAAGCCTGAACTTTTAAACGAGAATGCGACCGTAATGATTGTACTGAATCGATGTTAGGGATATTCGTTATTCAACGACTCCAGGGTGACAGCAAACAGAGCGCCGGCGGAGAAAAATTTCACGTGAAGTATATCTGGCAAAGTCTCACAGATTGGCACACATATGTTGGTCGTAAGTTATTCACCTATGTGATACGGTATACATCAATATTGATATTACAAAAGTGGGGATATTTATGGGCTTGTGAGCATGTTTTTTTAAATCCCAAAGAGCGTTCTGAACTAATCATATGTCGTATCACTAGCGATGGTCCACTGTACGCCGTTGCTTTGTTCACACCTTCGATAATCCATCAAGTAAGTACCACAGTTGACATCATTTATCCTGCTGAATTTACTATCTTTCTCATAGTTTGGTTCGTCTTTGATCTCTTACAACTGGGTCTGGCCTTAAATTTAAATCGTTTTTCAGGTTTCGGAGCCACTGTGGCCAATCTTCTCTCCGTGCCAGTATATGTTTGGGCATGCATGTTGACGTGCGGCGTTGGCATGTTAGCTGATAGGACCAATTCGCGAGGATACATAAATTGGTAAGATCGGACTGCGTCTGTCGTGCGTTTTCATCTACTGATGGTCATTATCAGTTTTTTCTTTGGCGTTGGGCTTGTAGGATATATCATTCTGATTGCATCTCGATCCGCGCCGCTTTCTTATTTTGCGGTATATCTCACAGCTTCGTATGTGACGTGATCGCTCTACCCATGATTTCATGCTGATGGTGTTGCGCTGCACTACTAGAGCTATCTATCCTGTAGCTGGTACGTCCGCATCTCACTTGTGACTCTTCCTACAGGTATTGACTATGAGTCAGCGAATTCCGCGTCGTGGGCGGCTTGCAATATCGAGGGGTCTTATAAGCGCGCAGTGACAGTGGCGACTGTGATAGGATTCGGCAATCTAAATGGCGCAGTAACGTCAAATGCGGTACGCTGGTTCTCGTGGATATGTATTCAGCACAATACTTAGTCGTTTTAAATTAGTATCGAGCAAAAGACGCACCATGGTACCGACTCGGCCATGGTATAATTCTCGCGTATATCGCCATAGGATTTTTCTCCTCGGCTTTGTACACATTCCTCCTCAGGAGGGAGAATGCACGTCGGGATCGTGGGGAACGCGATGAAGTGATCGAGGGCGTCGAGAATAGAAACGCTCATGAGCGGAACGGAGTTTATGCCACAGTAGAGGAGGCTAAGAAGGATAAAGGTGACAGGTGGAGTGGTTTTAGATACACTGTATGAATGCATGATATTTGTTCTAGACATACAATTGTATTCCTTTCGACAGGAGAGTCAAAAGGAATTGCAATTGACAGGAAGCCCGACGAATAGAGTTGGGGTCATGACTCGAGGCATGATTGGATTACCTAGTCATGATCAGGTGGTGATAGAATCGAAAATACCGTTATGACTTCATAACGCTTCCGCATTCTGCATGCTATTCGGTATTAAACGAAGCCTTGAATCGTATATGCAAGGCACCCATCCCCTGAGGAGTCGCAACACCCATAACCGGTAACCTAAAATGTCTTCACCCGCTAAGGACTTCCAAATCCCTCCCCGCCCTTCGCAGTCGCTGAGCGGCAGAGTGGCCATCGTCACCGGCGCTGGATCGAGGGCAAACGGGATCGGAAATGGGCGCGCCGCATCGATCCTCCTAGCGGAGGCCGGTGCGCACGTCATCTGCCTCGACATGACCCTCGACTGGGCAGACGCCACCGTCTCCCTCATCGCGAACGAGTTCGGCGCGGGCAAAGCCACCGCCGTGCACGGCGACGTCACGAAGGAGCAGGACTGCAAGCGCGCCGTCGACACCGCGCTCGCCACGTACGGCCGCCTCGATATCCTGGTGAACAACGTCGGCGTGGCGGGGCCGGAAGGCACCGCCGTGGGCGTCGATCCCGAACAGTGGGCGAAGGGCCTCGAGGTCAACGTCACCAGTATGGTGCTCATGACCAAGTATGCGGTGCCCGCCATGGAGCGCAATGAGGTGCATCCGATCGCGGGGCGGGGCAGTATCGTGAACATCGCGAGCGTCGCGGGGCTGATGGGCGGCGTACCGATGCTGCTGTATCCCACCAGCAAAGGCGCGATCATCAACATGACGCGCGCGATGGCGGTACACCACGCCCCGAGCGGCATTCGAGTGAACTGTGTTTGTCCTGGTGAGTTTTTTGGATTCAGAAACATAATTTACAAACTGACAATGTGCTTTTCATCCCATCAGGTATGCTGTACACGCCGATGATCTATGTCGGCGGGATATCAGAGAGCATCAGAGCTGCTCGGGTGAATCGCAGTCTCCTCAAGACGGAAGGGAATGGATGGGATTGCGGATGTGCGGTGCGGTTCCTAGCAAGCGACCAAGCACGTTGGATGACGGGCGTCATCTTGCCTGTCGATGCTGGGACAACCGCTGCGCCTGCGGGAGGCGCATTCGGTCAGGGACTTGCTAGCAGGACAGAGGGATGATATATTCGACGAAGTAGATCCAGGAATCTGAATGGGCTGATTGAATGATGATAGTACATTTTCACGAGAGTCATGTATGTACAGTGAATATTGAATACCGATAGTACGAGACAGAGACAACCTACATCCCATCATCGGGTCTCAAAAGGGCCATACCTTCTGCGCACCAAACACCGAGTTCCGCCTGCCCACTTTCTCTACAGGTTTCGGGGGAAAGGGCATCCCCCCAGCCATCATCGCATACGCGTCCCACGCCGCATCCACGATCCTCTCCTCCGCCCCGCGCCCGCCGCGTCCAAAGATACGCATGGCCGCACCCGCATTCGCCTCCGCACCATCAACACCGTCGCCGGGAACAGCAGGCAGCGGCACCCACCGCCAGGCACGCCGTCCGGCGCCTGCGGTGTTCCAGTGCACGCATGGGTCCAGCGCGATGTCGAAGCGCAGCCCGTCCCCGCGGTGGGCGTGGCGCGCGTTGTATGCGTCAATCCACAGGGCGGAGGGCGCGCAGGGCGGCGCGGTCACTGCGATGTAGTTGAACGGTTGGGGATGCGGAGGATGCGCGGGAGCGGGCGGTATGGAGGACGCCGGCGCGGTGGCAGCGTTCATGGGCTGGAAATGCAGCGCGTGCAGGTATGTGACGAGGGTGAGCTCTGGATACACGGCGAGACTGTCGGGCGATGGAAGAATGTCCTCTAGATCATGGCGAGCCCGCGCGGATGCTGTACAATCTGTGAACGATAGATATCAACCTTCGCTTTCATTAGCTAGATGATATAATATGCACGTACTTTTATCCTTCAATATATGCTCCCGTATATTTTCCCATGTGTCTTTTGTCTGAGGCCATGGGACATGTGGTGTAACAGACACCGGAGAGACGAGGGTGAGAAGTAGAGTGTGCGTATGGAGACTTTCCATATGGTTCATGGCAAAGTGGAGAAGCTCGACAATGTGACGAGGGAGCGAGGTGATGCTCTGGAAGGCATTTCTGAGTATATCTTTCGCTATTGTTCCAGTATTAGCCAAGATTGCGACGAGGGTTGATATAACATACAGCCAAGCCAGCGCATCGATAGCTTTTGCAATGGAACAGTGTTTAGAAGGAGCTTATTCGCTACTTGGCTACCAAGTTCCATGGCCGCAATGACGGCCAAAACGTCTTCTCTGGTTGAAATCAGACGTTTTGGAACCTGGTCGTCTTCCCTCATCCGCGCAAATGCACTCCTGCACCGCTCCAGATAGAGCAAAGTCTCAACCAACAGCTCTCGAATGTGTGCGTCATCCCCGCATCCATGAACCGAGAGCTCACCGTTATCTGCAATATTATCACCCTTCCAGCAGTCTATCACCTCCATATGCATCGCAAAATCGCCGCGTAGTTTGTGCAGTGTGTGTATATACACCATATATCGAAACGTTACCAGCAAATGCAGGAAGGCGCCACGCTCTGTGTTTCGCTTGTTTGGGACCGCAGAAATCGCGAGCATTTGCTTCCATATCTTCCTGATATGGCGTTCCGTTCCCCTCCGCACTGGCTCATGGCTCGACAAGATGAGCTCGACGGCCGGGCGCGTGGGGTGGTCCGGATCGAGGCGGAGCGCACACGCTATGCTCTCATTACCGGCAGGCGCTCTCGTAGCAGATACCGCGACCAGGGCGTCGAGGAGGTTGCGAACTATTTCGGGGGTCGTGCACAGGCTTGTCAGCCGTGTTGGGAGGTTCGTGTATTCTAGGGTGGGAGGTTCAGAGAAGCGGTAGGCGATAAGCGGATTAGAGGCGAGATACTGGGATGCAGCGAGAGCCACTGCAATGTTTAGGTCGTTTGCTAGCGTGGTCACAGTAGGAAGGTCCATGGAGAGGGATGAAGAGAAAGATAACGGTAATCTGATTTGCCATCGTCGTCGGTAGCAATGAGAGGAAAGAGTTGGGTTCAATCCAGGGTCGACAAAGGCACCGGCAGACCCCGAGCCGGCATGTCCGTCGAGATCACGCTACTCCAGCTTGCGGCCTCGACCAGAGCCACATCTACACCGCGTGCCAGTGGCGATCGTCTTATCCAGTACGTCAGCTCTTCGCGATGATAGGTGAATAGATTACCAACATTCTCTGGACAGCAACCACCGTCCTCCCCGACAGAGGCCGCGTTCGACAACTCGCCGACGTGCCCGCCACAGCGCCAATGTCAACACCCCGCTCACCTCTGCCACATCCAGCGCCGACCTCGCAGGAAGCACACCTTCGACACGTCCCCGGCACTAACTTCCCGTGCACTGTGCACGAAATCACTGAACCGTCGGCGTACAGTTAGATCAGAGCACATCGGAGCCGCAGTGTATCTACCCACTCCAACGGTCGACGCTGGCATACAAACGCTACTACGCCCAACGGACCTAACTGGATGGGCCGGCGAGCGCGAGCAGGGCCGTCCACGACGCCGGCGCCGATGAGTACTATGCCGTCGACAGGTAAGTCTTCTATGTGGGCTGCGAGTTCGACCACCCACCAACATGTTCGTCACAGCGCCAACGCCGAACGGACGTGCCCCGCGGTTCTGTGTACGGGCAGCATCCGTCCAGCCGTGCATGCTCGCACCCACGCCGACGACGCTCTCGCCTCTCACTCCGCAGCCTGTTTATCTACAGCCGTGCACGCTCGACAACACCCACGACGACGGCGGCGACCTCACCTCACAATGCCTTCTCCCTGCGCCACCACAGCTCGATTGCATAGACAGACATCGAACACTCCTGCTCGGATCCGCGGCTTGGCCATCCACGACGACTCGGACTCGCTCAGAATCAACGGGGCGCAGTTGGTGGTTGCCGACGACATAACGAAGACGCTCCGACACGCCTCGGCGTCGACATCGATTCCAGGACCTAGGGACGGAGCAAATCAGTCAAATATCGGATGGAGTGGGACGTACGAGACGACAGTGGGATCGAAACCACGAGAGGTACGTCTTCGCTGATGGCGACGGTGTGCAGGCACGACTGACAACATGATCATTAGCGTTGGCACGAACCAATCTCGTAGCTGGCAGGCCTGCGCCTCTCGACTGTTCCCACTCCTTTCGACCCCCACGACGGCTCATCGACCGCCCACGAGCACCCGCCTTTCCTCGGAGCCCCTTCCTACAGCATTGTTCGTCCTGGACGGCGTGCCCTCGTAGACCGTATCAGTGGCAGTCGGCGATACGGATCCGTTGGATCGCCGCGTGGAACGATTGCCCCCCAAGCCGGATAGCACTGCGGGCGCCACTGCCGCTGCACACGACGATGGTGATCGGGTGCGGGTGGGCTGCGAAGGCGATAGAGGGTCGAGGCAGTCGCGGGCTCGAAACGACACGAGGTAAGTCCGAGGTTCATGGCGACGCTGTGCAGGCACAACTGACAAACGGATCGTCAGCGTTTGCACGGCGCATGCACATTATTCCATGGCTTACCACCACTGGACGCTTGCGTCTCCCACTCAATGCCGCTCTCCTCGACGCCCTCGCCTCATCGGCTGCCGACGGGCATCTGCCCTCTCTCGAAGCAGCGTCGTTCATCCTAGATAGCGGCATGCCCACGATAATCGCGTCAGTGGTGGTTGGCGGTACAAATCTGTTGGAACGTACCGGGAACACTTGCGCACAAGCTGAGCGCCGATCGCCGCGTGGGGCGGTAGCCAGGTGGCACTGCGGGCGCCGCTGCCGCTGTACAAGACGACGCCAATCGGCTGCGGATGGGCCGTGAAGACGATGGTGGGTCAGAGAGGAGGACGAGCGAGGACAACTCACCGATGCGCGGCGCGTTCGAGTTGGCGCCAACCTCTTCAGCCCCGCCTCGTACGGGCTTCCTGGTACTGCACAACGACCGCGCCGTCCGATCTCGTCAGCGCACTTCCCTGACGAGCGCTGGGCGACTTACCCAACGAAGGCGGCCTGTCGCTCGATATCCCGCGGCCCCGTCGCCCATCGGCTCCAGATAGACATGTCAAAGACAGCGTCAGACGATTGGGAAGGAACGGGAAGGCGCGCACTTACTCGGGAAGGACGCGGGCTATCGATGGCGAAGGCGATGTGAGAGATGTGGAGGAGAGAGGAGGAGAGAGGAGGAGGTGGGGAATGAGGATAGATGGTAAAGTAGGTAGCCCTTATATACATCTCTACGACATATACGTACAGAACGAAATAAATGGATTTAAGATAGAAACGGATGCGAGTGCAGGGTCAGACGCCCGGGATGGTCAACTTAAGCGAATATGTCCCGTTCGCGCCATCCCCCTTCTCCCGCTCGTAAATATTGATCTCATAACCTGTAAATGCAACTCGTGTATGTACCAGCTATGTAGCTTGAGTCATTCGAGTCTACGTAGAAATTAAATAACTAGGTTGTGAGTGTTTTATTACAGCAATTCAAGCCGTCTGCATTTGCAATATTTCATTGCTCTCGCAAATGCATCCTCAAAGCAAACTTCACCGCACGCTCGCAAAGGAAACTTCTCAGCATGGACGACCCTACCCGAGCTATGCCCGCGCCTAGGCCGATACCTCCCTGACCAAAAAACCCAAGAAATGAGCAAACGGTGTTTCTAGCGCGTCCGTTCAATGTACTTCCACCTGCTCCCAATCTTCCAGCCCAATCGCAGAAATTAGGCCGTTGGTTTAGGCTGAAACGTTCGCTTAATAGCTCCGTGCTTCTGTGATGGAACATAATTTACGTGCTTTTTCTAGGTCCCCGGTTGCGTTGCATTTCGAATGCGTTTACGAGGTGGGGATCCAGACACTGGGTACCATCGGGTGGCACGGAGTGCCTGTAATCGCCGTTCACTCGTCCACCTCTGTGCGACTGGGAATCGGTAGTCGGGCATGTCTTGTAATTGATTTCAAGATAACTGTACGATATAATTAAGAATTGCAATTATCATGTTGGGTATGCTACAGGGAGCTGTACACAATCCTCCACCCACCTCACGGTTCACCTCACGGTCCACCCTGTGCACAATATTTTAATTGTCATGCAGCTCGGCTGCGAAGTTCAGGGTCCTAATGACAGGTGTAAAAGATAGTTGTTTCTGCTTTCGAATGGTGTATTCGGCGAGGAGGCGCACATACTTCATCAACTCACGTATTGTGCATCCGAACATCATCTTCCGCGTAAAGTGCCGCGCTTGACTTATATCGAATTATCATATGTCTTTGTTCCAATAAAGGGTCGACCTTCGGTCTCCTCAACACCTTGCTGATGGCGTCACATTATTCGAACGTCCAAATTCTCACCCAAGTTCTCGATGCAGACTTATGTTTAGGACAGGTTCATCAAATTATTTTTTTTTGATATACTTTATTACTTACTTATACTTAATTAATGGCCCGGGTTATTATCACTTGTATGTGATTGATTGATGAGAAGCCTTGGAGAAGCCTGTAAATTGTAATCATTGCTATAATCTTTTATTGTCAGACCTCGCTGGCAGCTGCACCCGCCACGCTCGGTCTTTGGAAACTGTAAAAGAATTAAAGTACCAAGTGTCATTTCTTCAACATTTCTTGGTCATTTCTCAACATTTTCAAACATTTCGCAAGTCGATAGGGAATGCATTGTTTGCTCGTGCTTGGCAATCCATGCTCAGGTAAATATTTACGATTTCTCAACATTTTCACAAGTCGATACTGACTCGATAGGGAATGCATTGTTTGCTTGTGCTTGCCAAACCATGTTCAAGTAAATATTTACGATTTCTCAACATTTTCACAAGTTGATCACCTGGCTGTAAAGCATGGTCCCACCTGGTCGAAATTAGTAACATGAACAAACAACCCGATTTAGCAACATGTCGGTTGATGATGTTGGGTACACTGCTGCGGTGGGGATATTTTCAAGCGAGGAAAAATCTTTGGACGTTTTGTGACATTTGTCCAAAACATTTATGACATGGGAAAATTTGCGGAAAAGGCGAAATATATACTCACAGAATAGTAATGAGATAGTACAAATTTGCTTGAAATTATATGCAGGGATAATTGAGAGAATTTCCGTTGCTTTTGTGAGTTGACAAAGAAACAATAAAGGTGTCATACAATAAAACTTACCAAGATAGGAAGATCATTTATTTTCGGGCACAGCATGTTATCCAAATATGTCTCATACGGCAGACCTTTTTCAGCCCCGTTATTGTCTGCTTTACCAGTAGATTTTGGAATATAGGATATCTATCCATAAAGGTGACGTTTTCACGAACAAAAGACTTCAACTATTGGCATAATTTTTTCCTCACCAGAGAATAATCAATTCTTCTCATTCATTTTACTTCAATAGAAATAAAACTGAAAATATCCTATTCTCCCCTGTAGTAAATTGATCGCGAGATGAGTACGTCGCTCATTCCGTCGCTCAGTTCCTCGCTCAGATCGAGTTGGCGCCTAAATAATCACGTGACGTGTCAACACAGGAATTGTTCGTCTTGCGGCTCTCGCGTTTATCTCTTTCCATCGTCGTCGATGTGCCCTGGGTCTCCAAGGCATATCAAATGTCCTATTAATACTACTCCCTGCTCCCACTGATGTGTCTTCGGCCTCCAGGTCATGTCATTTAGAATCTCCAGCACACAATCCAACCAATTCCTTATCGACATGTTGAAGTCCAACACCACTTCTGCTGCACACCACCGCGCGCCATGCGTCCCTCCCCGCTGTTGATGGATGTGGATTGGCTCTGGCTGGCGGTGATTCCGAGACAACCGACAGCCGCAGGATCCCATACAAGCCCCACCAAAGTCCAACGGCCACATCTCAAGCGCGCGCTGACGCGGCCTTGGGACGACGAACATTTCACTCGGGTACGATGAGTAGAAGTATGGCGGAATTTCAAAGGGCAGGGGGACAAGGTGTGTTTCGGTTATTCATTCTTGCCCTACCCCACTAACGAAGGACACGAACCGCTATGCGCTCAGCCTCCACAAAACCTCGTACCGCCGCCGCCGCCTCTTGTATCAACCACCGACGCACTTTGAACACTGCGGAAAGATGATGACGTGGCCGTGTGCCCGCGCCGCACGCTGCACCCTTCAAGGCGGCGATTTTGACAAGGCTCGCCACTCAACACTGGCACATGCACCGACAACACGAAGACTAGGAGGGATGTAGATCACACGATGGCGAGCGAGAATGGATGTCACATTGTTGTGAGTTTCCCAAAGGTTTTGTCGCGCTTACCAGCACCACTACATGAACAAGTACTGACAACGTGAGGGGTATGCGAGCGCCACGCGATCACTTTCGACGTGAATATGAGTGCCTACAAGTGCCCTAGCAAGCCGCTGCGTCAGACCAACCGATCGTCTTCATGACTGGCCAGGATCATTCAGCAAGCACGCCTCGCCATCCCTACATTGCACCACAAAGTCCATGAATGCCCCGTGAGAGAACAGGGCCCTCGGCCTGCAAGTGCAACGAGATTACACTCCCGCGCTGCTCGACATACACCTGCACGGAAGTTCCTGAATAAATGACTGTCACAAGCGACGAGGATCCCAACATCGCACCCTGGCCCATGTATTTGATAGGCGGCAGAGGATGCCCGTATCAGCTACATACTGTCTCCTCGTACGACGAACACTGTATTTCAGTGTTTCATGGCGCGGAGACACAACGTGGCTGGTATGACGCACACACGCGCCAGATGCCCGTCAAGTTTCAATCCTGCACGCTATGGCCTCCGACACATCACGGAGCAGACTGCACCAGCAGCCTGAGAATAGGGTACACCGTACGCGATGATGTGTCGCCATCATCCCCTCCGAGTCCACAGGTATGATCTTTATCTTTTCGTGCTATCTTATCGCTTATATTGTAACTCACAGTCCGCGTACGAAAACATACAAAACATGCTCGAGTATCCCCAACCACGCCCGGCGCGAACAAAGACCTCATGATGAGCATGAACGTCCGGAAGGATGTCGATAACTGCTGACATTGTGATTGTGATAGTGATAGTGATAGTATTATACACAGCATGTAGAGCGTCTTCCCGGAATAGAAAGCGATGAGTGCGTTATGAGCGTCTAATAAGCATCACTTACTATAAGATGCTCATTGCTTCCCTTCAAATTTGAAGCATGCTCGATCTAATTGTGATCTCCCAACTGTGCGGTAAACTGTACCTGTAGGATATCGATGGCTGTATGGAAATACAATAAGGCATGTCATGCAAAATTCCAAGCGCAAGTATTGCCATACCGGCAAGATGTCGTTGCGACCGCCGACATGTACAATAATGAAATAGCCAGACGCTCATCGCCTTCCATTTCGGGAAGACGCTCATGCATTTTTTTTGTTCAGGCTAAATGAGGTTGCTGATGAAGGCCAATGAGACAAACTATGAGTAAAGGCTGTGGGGGGCTTTGATGTTGTCGCCACGATCACTACCTCTAGTGTGGGTGTGTCCCTCCAGCAGACGATGAACAATTTAAAGGCAATTAGCTAGGCGACTACAATGTCGTCTCATAATAAGGGAAAACAATGAGCGTCTTTATAAAATCAAATGAAACACACTCATCGCTTTCCATTCAAGGCTTGCTCGTTGCGTGCTCGTGTGATTTTTGAACAAAAGGGACTTATTCCTGTATTTGCTTATCTGTACATACTTTTAGAAGAGACGCGCTGCAGTTGGAGCCTTCGGCCCGGGTGTCTCCAAATCGCTGCTCATCGTCAATGGCGTCTCGAAGGACATCAATTTGGACGCTATGAGTTAAGTGCCCTGAAATGGTAACACTGATACTGCAAGGAAATTTACAAGTGTGCTATACCAGTTATTGATACTAAGTATGTTACTAACTTACTCTATTGTACGCCGGCTCCCTGTTGAGCGCGTTTCCGCTGCATTTCTTAATTATATTATACAAATGTTTTAAATACATTAGAATACACTAGATACTACCTATTCACAGAGCTGGATGAGAAAATGGCGGCCGAAGGCACTCTGTGCCACCTGATTTCACCCAGTGTCTGGACCTCGCCTCGCAATCACGTTCGAAATGCAGCGCAACCTGGGCCCACGAAAAAGCACGTAAATTGTGTTCCCATCGCAGAAGCACGGAGCTATTGCGCCAACATTTCAGCCCAAGCATTTGGCTAAAAATTTGCGCTTGAAGTGGAGGATTCGGAGTCCAAGGAGGGGGACATAGATTGAAGGGAAGGTGCTGGAAACGTGTTTTCATGTTTCTTGAGATTTTTAGTCAGGGGGATATCGCCTAGGAGTGGACAAAGCTTTAGTAGGGTCGGGTTTGGTGAGATGTTGGCACTGAGAGTGGGTTGTGAGGCCTGTGAGGATTGGGCTGAGAGTGCATTTCCGTGAGAGATAACATTTTTGCATCATAGACAGCTTGAAACATAGCAATAAAACATTAAAATCTTATCAAATTTCTTTCTATATGTACAAGAATGGATAGCTGGTAGATACAGGAGGATAATATAGAGGTTTCGAGGCCGACGACGCAAACAGGAGAAGGGGATGTGGAGGGGATAGCGTGAATTTGAAAAGCTCACTTAACTTGACGATCCCAGTATCTAACCCTACACGCGCATTTGTTTCTATCCCAAACCGATCTATTTCATCCTACTATGTACTTACATGGGTTGCATTTGTATATAAGGCTACCTTACTTACTGTCTACCCTCGCGCCCCACCGCCTCATCTCTCCTCCGCTCTCCTCCTCTCTCCTCACCTCTGCCGTCGACAGCCACGTACTTACTTCCCTGGTAAGTGCGAGCCTTCTCTTCGCTCATTATGACCTCTGACGTTGCCCTTTACATGCCTGCCTGGAGCTGACGATCGACGACAGCAGAACTACGGCCGCGTGAGCACGCACTCGCCTTCGTCGGATAAGTCATCCAGCGTGTCGATCCGCGTCAGCATTGAGTGCAGATGTGATTGGATGGGCAGAGCCACTACATAGGACGATGGCGGGCTGGAGAGGATGGCGCCCGCGAGGCGATGGTGTCGTCCATCCTGCCTTCTACCTCCTCGCCCGTCCGCGCCTCTGATCTGCGCCTCTGGCCTTCAATTGCCTTCGCAGCCCCCCACCGCACCCCATCGCCGTCGTGATGCGGCATCCTTCACAGCAACAGCGCCATTAGTCATGCCCAGTCACCCCCGGCAGCGATCAGGGCGCAGGTCGTGCATGAGCGGGTCTGGTCTGTCTGGAATCCGTGCCACCGACCGTGCCTGATGAGCTCTCCGCTCGCCTTCCCGTAGGGCGCGCCATCGTCCAGGACGAACGACGCAGATGGAAAGGTGGCTACGAGAGTTGGCGGCCAATTATTCAGCGAGGTGTCGACTCTCGAGAAGAGCAGGCATCAGTGGAGGCACAGGCGTCCATGGGTGGTAGGAATCGCGATACCACTCGTGCTGCTGTGCAAGTGCTAATCATCCGTTTGTTAGCTTGTCTGCACGCCGTCGCAACGAGCGCGGACGTACCTGCACGCCGTTTGGAGCCCGGCCTCGTACGTCCCATGTCGACCGTGCCATCCGATCTTCGGCTGATGGGCTCCGTTGCTAGCGCCTGCAATGGACGAATCGTTATCGAGGAGAGTGGACGGCACGGTATGTGACAACGGCGAGGCTCCATCATCGTCGTCGTCCTCGATGTCATTGTCGGCGGCTATGGCCTTGCGAATCGTATCACGCGCGTTTGGCCCTTGGGTCGATGGGTTTGGAAGTTGCGAATGCCGCTGGGTTGAGGGTGGTGGGTGGCGAGGAGATACCACGCTGGCATGGCCAAGCCTCACCAAGGTAAGTAAGAATTCATATCGAAGAAAGGAAATTTATGTTGATGTTGGCTGCCAGCATTCCACTAGGCCTCCCACGATATCGAACACGGCGCCTGGTGCACTTGCCGTCGTCGCCCGAGGCACTTTGCAGGGCGTTGGCCCGTCGTCGTCGATGGTCAGGTATGGATCTGGGTGGGCACCGGGAAGTACACATGGGAGCCGTGCCGGCGAAAGGTGGGAAGCGGTGGGAGACGAGATCGTCGTCGTTGGTATAGGTGATTGTGGACGGATGGAGGAGTGCTGTAGATAGACAGGCCGTGGTGTGTGGTGTGGAATGCGTGGTGCGTACGCGCCCGGGGGTGGTCAGCGGCGAAGTACCTTGCGCGCCCTGCACATCGTCAGCTTGTGGTGCACACCATTGCAATGAACACTGGATAGAACGTACCATGTATGCGCCATCGCGTGGTGTCGAGCCCGCTGCCGCCTTGTATGTCCCTCTGTGCACATTCCTTCCACGAATGGGCTGATATACTTCGTTCCTAGATCCTGGTCGTCGAGATCAAGGAGAGTCGTCGAGGGCGAGTGCCATCGTTGTCGTCTGCTGCTATGGCCTTGCAGATCTTATCATGCGCGGTCGGGTCCAGGGGTTTGTGTGGCGCGAACGCCATTCAAGTTGGAGGATGGTGGGTGGCGAGACACTGGGTCTGGCACAGCCGAGGTAAGCGTGGATGGAGAGTATTAAAAGGTAACTTACTTGCATTGATATTGTCTGCTACCAATCAGTAATGCGTCCCGCGGTGCCGAACACGAACATCGCGGCTGATGGACTCGACGTCGTCGGCCGAGGTGCTTCTGCTTCACAGGGTACGGTCATCGAGTGCAGGCCGGGGGCCCCGCCCCTCCGGGCAGGAATTTGACTTGGGAATCGGCGGGAGGTGGCCGTGGGTAGTGCTTGAAAGTCCGGTCCGGTCCGGTCTTTTGCCCCCAAAGGGCTTGGACCGGGACCGAGACCGGTCTAACAATTTCCAAATCCTCCCAAAAACCGGACCGAACCGATGGGGACCGGTCCTGAACGGTCTTCCGCGGTCCAAAGACCGGTCAGGACCGGTTACGGTTCAGACCAGTCCAGACCAATGTGGGACTGGTCCAGACCGGTCTTGCGAGCGGCACCACAGCGTCTCCATGTCGCAGGAACTGCAATATTGCAGTTCCGTTGTGCATGTAGACGGCGTGCTGTCCCTGGCGCAGGGTGCGCTTTGCCATCGCGCTGACTACCGGTGTCGTCATCATCTTGTATGGATGATGCCCGCCGTACTCACAGGCTCAGCCGTCGGGATGGGCAGGTGATGAGTCTGGTGCAAGGGCATGTAGAGTAGGGTGAGGTGGATGAGGGTGGAGAGGGCAGAGGGCGGTAGCGCGCCCTCCCGCGGCGTCGTCGCGTCGTGACGTCGTTGGCAGAATGAGGGTGGAAAGGGCAGAGGGCGGTAGCGCGCCCTCCCGCGGCGTCGTCGCGTCGTGACGTCGTTGGCAGAATGAGGGTGGAAAGGGCGGAGGGCGGTAGCGCGCCCTCCCGCGGCATCGTCGCATCGTGACGTCGTTGGCAAAGACGCGTGATATCATCACAGCGTAAGCACAAGCAATGTCGAATGGGAGGGGCGGCACGAACCAACAGCCGGCGAGCATGACCAAGGCGGTCGGTGACAAGCGCGGTGGTCCGGCGATGGCGGCGAACGGGCAACTGCCAGAGGCGATGGCGCTCGCTGAGCGCGCATCGAGCTCCCGCGGCGTCGACGTGGATGGGCTGCCGACAGGGTGGTGGCAATGGCGGCGAACGGGCGACTGGTCGCGGTGGCGGGGTCGGTGGAGGGTGGTTGGTTGGGTTGGGGGTGACGTGGTGGGTGTCGTCGGGGGGCACGCGTGGGTGACGTGGCGGGTGTCCGTCGACGTGGTGGGCGTCGTCGCGGGAAAGGCGGGGCACGGAGAGCAGGGGACCGGCGAGCCCTGGAGGCGGCCGCAGACGCATGCTCGTCGCTAGGGTGAAAAAAACACGTTAGTGGGGGACTATGGATAGTGCGGGTGACGCACTTCGCGGCTCTCCCGCTTCCTGGGTCTGCCCTTGGTGCCCTCCTCCCCTATTCCGTCGTCGCGCGTGATCGAACCCACATCCTTGTTGCAAGGGAGGGGTGAGGAGGGGTGAGGCGGCTTGAGGCGGGCGTGGTTTGGGTGTGGTGGTGGTGAGAGTGCAAGCCATCAACCGTGTTATCACGGTTGATGGCCATTTCGGCGAACGCCGAAACGTGCACACGGCGATTGTTTCGAAATCTAAACTAAAAATTAACATAATAAGCTAGTATTTACTGATTATTGAATAGAAAATACTTCACTGACTATCGAGAGTGAAAGACCGGTTCAGACCAGTTTAGACCGGTCTTTGGCCGGTCTTCAGTTTCTGAAAATCTTGATGGACCGTGGACCGGACCGCGGTCTCGGTCTTGATCGGTCTTCCAAAATATCGGTCTTGATCGGTTACGGTCCGGTCCAGTCCCGGTCTTTTTCCGGTCTCAGGACCGGACTTCCAAGCACTAGCCGTGGGGTAAGCGGAAAGGTGTGATCGCGCGCTGCTTGTCGTCAGCGTCTGCTGCAAGCCGTACGCGTAAACGCGTAACCCGTTGCAATGAGCTCCGACGTACCGTATGCGTAATGTCGAGCCCTATCAAGACATCTCCGCTCGATGGCATGCGGCATTGAGAAATAACTAGATCATAGGACGATGTTCTTGTGTACCCCATCTCTTGCAGTGCCAATGCGGACTTAATAATCATTGTTCTCCTATCGAACTTGTATCGAACATCAGTCTTACAATGGTTTTATTGCCTATCGATTATATACATCTGATAGAGTACTATTTTGTCAGTAGGATACATGCTCTCAATAAAGCATGATTTATCTATTTACTTTTGCATTCTAAGGACTATGCTCGGTACAGTCCATGGTGCTGAAAAATAAACATGAAATGTTGTCCTTCAAAAAAACAAACAGTGCAAAAAGAGCGAGGTGATCATTTGACGCTCATCGCTTTCTGCTGTTTTTGGAAGACGCTCATGCCTTTTAGCACCAAAATGACAAGAGAACTTTCCATGTTTGCATTTGTCGCTCATCGCTTTTCACCATTTCCGGAAGACGCTCATGCCGGATAGTACAAAATAGCATGAGCATCTTGTGAGCGTTTTTCAAAAACAATGGAAAGCGATGATTGTCGGTTGGTATGTGAGTTATGCCAAAGCTGCTCAAGGGAAGACCTAATTGTCTTTGCCAAGTCTTTGCTATTTCTGGTTTGTCTCGACACAAAGGCAAGCCACAGGAAGCGATCATCGCATACTTTTGACAAAAGAGAGTACTCAATTCAAACTTGGTCTATTGCTAAAATTTACCATAATTCAATGGAAAGACAATAAGTTAGACTACCATTTTACCTGATGCCGAAAGTTGTGGTCGCATATGCGTCTCTCATGCACGCCGGATCATTTATTGTTCGCGCCTTCGCAACTGTGCCAAACACGCTCATTGCTTTCTACTTTGAGGCAGAGGTATTGACCAGCACAACCCATTTTTTCTGCAAATATATCCTGGCAGAGCAGAAAGCGATGAGTGTGTTGGGCCCAGATCAATTAAACTAATCGCCTACTGCTTTAAGAACGTGCTTGTGTGTTGCTGCCACCGGCACTCATGGTGCTGTTTTTATTTGAATTTGTCTCGTTAGCCAAGCTCTAAATTTATGCATAATAGAGCTTAAGTTGGGCAAGTGAGCAACTGGCGTGGATAAGTGCGCATCCACGCTGGTGAGTGAGAGGTACCGGTACACGCTGATGCACGCCAACCATGCTCGGTCACACAAAAAGCTCAGTTGCACCCCAGGAGATGCTGGGAGCAATCCGGGGAGTTGAGACCTAAACCAAGAGACTTTTAGGGTTTACTCAAGTTATAGGAGATACATATCATATTATCAACATAACTAACTATGTCAGTGCCATCATCTGCATTCCTCGTTTGTGACATACTCGGTGAATGGCGCCCGAGTTCCTCGGCCCCGGGCTCTCGTGCATCCTCTGCAACGACGCCGCGGCTACGGCCCTTGGCGGCTTCATCAAGGCCAAATTCGAGCACCTCTGCATGGAGTTCGCGCAACTTACCGCGCGCTGCGAGCAGCTCGAGCCTGTCGTGCAGCGCCTCCTGCCCGCCGCCGCCATCTACCCTTCTGGTGCCGTGCACACCATGCTCGCGCCGTACTACCACCCCTCCTTCAGCATCCCACAGGCGACTCGGCGGCGTACAACCCGGGCACATCGGTGTCGCTGCGGTACGCATTGCTCATGGCGCCGCCGCCGCGATTGTCGTCATATCCTCTACAGCATGCGGACGCGCCTGGGGTGCGATTTATGAAGACGGAGGGCGTCAGCGGCACGGGCTCGCCCGCCCTCCTGTCGCGCCGGGCGCCGCGTTGGGCAGGCAGCGCCTGGACGGGGGCGAGGGCTCACCGCTCGCGCTCGCATTGATCACCTCGCCGTACCACGGGCACCTCGACGGCGCTACTACGAGTACGGGTACAGGGTACAACGAATCGAAATATGAATATGAAAACGAATGAAGGACAACGGCGCACGGAGGATGAATGGACAACGGCGCACGAACGAACGCCGAACGATGGCGGGTCCTCGGTGTCCTTGCATGGACTGCCGGGGTGGTGAGCGGCGAGATACCCTTTGCATCCTGCAGTGCAAACGCGTCGTCAGTTGTGCTGCATGCCATTGTAGTGAGTGCAGACATACCGTATACATAGCCTCGTGCCGTTTCGAGCCCGCTGTTTTCCGCCCTGTACGTCTCTGTCACTGCCTCTAATCTCCAACGAATTTGCTCCGTCGCAATCGATGTCGAAGAGAGTTGTCGAGGGCGAGGGGGAACAGTGGGCGTAGCAGCAGCAGGGCTCCGTCGTCGCGATATCGTCACCGGCTGGTATGCGCGGTCGAGGGACTTGGAGAATGCGAATGCTGTTGAATTGGAGGGTGGTGGGTGAAGAGGAGGTCCTTGCTGCAGCGCTGGCATGGTCGAAGTAAGCGCTGATTCAGAAGGACGAAAGGAAAACACAATATAATCATCTGCCTGCCACTCACCGACTATACCTCCCGCGGCACCGAGCCCTGGGTCTGGAATGGGGTTTCTGACTGTCATTCATGGCGCTTTGCAAGCCTGGCTGTGGACTCCGCAGACAATGATGGTCGTCGATGCAACATTGTAATGGTTGGTGAGGCCCCGGATGTTGGCAGAAACTGCTCCGAACTGGACTTGTGCGCCATGATCCATCGAGCAGTATGAGGCGAGATCATGAGCGTCGCGGCGTTGCATATCATGCACGGTGGGAGGTTGGTAGAAGTGTACAGGCCGCGGTGATGACCTCAGTGTTTGGTATTCATTTGCTGAGCAAATGAGCGGTCAAATTGGTGCTCTGACTGATATGCGCATTGGCAGCGCGGTTGTGCTGGAGATTCTAAATGACATGACCTGGAGGCCGAAGACACATCAGTGGGAGCAGGGAGTAGTATTAATAGGACATTTGATATGCCTTGGAGACCCAGGGCACATCGACGACGATGGAAAGAGATAAACGCGAGAGCCGCAAGACGAACAATTCCTGTGTTGACACGTCACGTGATTATTTAGGCGCCAACTCGATCTGAGCGAGGAACTGAGCGACGGAATGAGCGACGTACTCATCTCGCGATCAATTTACTACAGGGGAGAATAGGATATTTTCAGTTTTATTTCTATTGAAGTAAAATGAATGAGAAGAATTGATTATTCTCTGGTGAGGAAAAAATTATGCCAATAGTTGAAGTCTTTTGTTCGTGAAAACGTCACCTTTATGGATAGATATCCTATATTCCAAAATCTACTGGTAAAGCAGACAATAACGGGGCTGAAAAAGGTCTGCCGTATGAGACATATTTGGATAACATGCTGTGCCCGAAAATAAATGATCTTCCTATCTTGGTAAGTTTTATTGTATGACACCTTTATTGTTTCTTTGTCAACTCACAAAAGCAACGGAAATTCTCTCAATTATCCCTGCATATAATTTCAAGCAAATTTGTACTATCTCATTACTATTCTGTGAGTATATATTTCGCCTTTTCCGCAAATTTTCCCATGTCATAAATGTTTTGGACAAATGTCACAAAACGTCCAAAGATTTTTCCTCGCTTGAAAATATCCCCACCGCAGCAGTGGTACTCGTTCGAAAGTCGCCCCCGAACAAACATGTGCAAAGCGTTCGTAGGGGGCGAGTTCAAAAGTTGCCCCCGAACAAATAAGTACAACGTGAACAGGCTGGGTACTCGTTCGAAAGTCGCCCCCCAACAAACATGTGCAAATCGTTCATAGGGAGTGAGTTCAAACTTCAAAAGTTGCCCCCCGAACTTGCCCCGAACAAGCACTGAGATTACCGTCTCTGCGCCGAGATTCGAAAATTCTTCTTTTCTTTAAAAGAATCATATGAAAAAAAAAATTCACCTCCCTCCTTTTCTCCCTCCCCAAACCCGACATAAACTTAAAAAAATATATGAGGTGCAATGGAATTAATGGAAGTTAGTGCCTACTACATCAGACCAACATACAGTGGTCTTGGCCAAATCCCTTACATATGATTATTGCTGCTGGCGCGAAATTCTGGAAATGTCTGAGAAACCCAAGATAAAACAACTAGGCATAAAAAGATCTTGAGTTCTTCACTTCACATCATCTTATTTCCTTATCTCCTATGTTGCTACCAGCAACATACAATAATATTCATAAATTTGAATCATTTACCAACCTTGACAAATGTACTTCTTTGTAAACACCACTTAATCCTAAGTTCTAACATCAACCTAATAAAAATAAAGCTCATTTAATTATGATACCAATACTTAATGTTTACAATGTTCGGCCAAAAAATCTGTACATGTTCCTACATACTTGACGCCATAGCCAAACTGCATACTACAGCCAGGTGCTGAGGCGACGCAGTCGACCCTTTAAACTTGATAGGGAATGCATTGTTTGCTTATGCTTGCCAATCCACGCACAGGTAAATATTTACGATTTCTTAACATCTATCCATATATAGTGAATTTCGACAGTGGGGGACCATTGCTTTCAGCAAGGTGACAAATAAAATTCTGATCAAGGCTCTCTGCGCGGCTTGGATTCGGAGACGTAGTGATGCAGGTGGGCGTGCCACCAGAATGTGGCAATCTGAATTCCGTACTTGGCCAGTTGGCCTCATTGGGGCATTGAATTCCCTCCTTTACTCTAGCAGTTTTCATGCTCCTTATTCAATACTGAACATTATTTACCCCATTCATCTATCCATTTCAAATGGTCTCAAGTGATAGAAATGGCGGTCGTGCCGGTGCTAAAATACTTCCGTGGGGGAAACGTGCATGTCTCTATCACGAGTGCTAACTCGAGCATACTTTACGATGGTCAAACTGTGCCAGAGCATGAGATTAAGTGGTGGCTGCCTATAGCTTGGAAACTATGCATAGAAATGGCAGAACAATGGCAGGACAGCTGGGGAAATGTAATTGGTGTTCCTCAACTCGATTAGCCCCGGAATTATGATTCTGCATCAGAAAATGTAGGAAAGTGAATGGGACGTCAAGTAGGTAAATACTCTTACACTGGTACAATCTCGGACTCAATTTCGCTTCAATTGCTATGCAGCCGGAATTATGGACAGAGGGCAACGCTGGTCTCAGTCAATTGTACCTTTCAGGAGATTGACTCCTGTATCCATGTTAGGTAAAAATTACGGATTCGAAGAGAAGCAGCTTTAGCCTGAGAGTTTGCCGTTCTGGTTCTTTCCTCAGACTCCAAGCCCGGATCCATAGAAATGTATGGACAAGAAATTGTTTTAAGCCTTGCACATCCATATAGAAAATAAACGATGCCTGAATTTAACGAGGGAAAAAGAGAAAAAGTGCAAGTTCGTGGCATGAGGGGTCGGAGACATTAATCTACCCTGAAGCATGAGTATTTAAATCATGATCGGAATACTCTAGTCTAATGTTCTTTGCTGGCAAGGCTGAAACTTTAGCACCAATGCCAGCATTGTACACGGCCTAGATCATGCAAGGGTGGCAGAATTGATCGACCCTTGGTAGTAGGGAATATAAAAAGGTAAGCACTTTCAAAGGTGCCCAAGTTCCCTTCCACTTTCTGTCGTCTTTATGATAGTATCCCATCCGATTTTCTTTCATATTCAGAACGAGTCTATGCTTTGGTATTTCGTTGGATGATCTAAGGTATGTAATCTGTTTATGACTCTGTGTTCTCATTCAAAATGTCTCTGTTGCTTCACCACACTCAATTTTTGGATGTCCTGCTACCACCCCAAATCTGACATAATCTGTAAGTCCTAAACTTTATCTCATTCGCACCTGGTACTTACTTGATGCTCAGATCAGTCCCCAAGTTTTTCGACATCCCATAGAACTTGAAGTATCCATCGCCCAGCGGCGATTGTGCGAGTGCACCCATCGGCCGTCATTGTTCGTCTGTTGTTCATTGACATCTGTCACCTTGTAGCCGTCAACATCACGATCATCCATTGCCGTATTCATCGTTGTGTGTCCGTTCTCTGTTATGCGTTGTCGCGTTTTCCATTGCCATAAACCTATCATCCGTCACAACTGTGGTCAGCGCTCAGCGCTATTTGAAATTTCTACCTGCAGATATTCCAAGTCGACATTTGGAGTTCCCGCGGACTGCAATACAACAATGGGATCGGTATGTTCTCTTTTTATTCTATTTTATACCTAATTCAATGCGGATTATACCTTCAGATATTCCGAGTCGACATTTGGACTTCCCGCGGACTGCAGTACGACAATGGGATTGGCATGTTCTCTTTCTATTTTGTTTTATACCTAATTCGATACTGATTCTGCCTGCAGATATTCCGAGTCGATATTTGGAGTTCCCGCAAACTATGACATTGACACGCACTTCTAGTGATCCCACGGTGAGTGGAATAACATTTGGGTGTTCGGTCAACAAACTCTTACTTTGTTAAATTTGGTTTTCAGTAGCAACAAGCTCGCAGCATTACAAAATGAACTCCGAGGTACATTGTTCCATTTTCTTCGCCCATCGTCATATTATGTAATCTCCCACATGTCCATGGACTAGTACGCTGATATCTTCTACCTCTTTGACTGTATGAGTTGTATACTGATCACTCTTATCAAATTCTAGGACTTTTGTGAAGACGATTCGCAGCTAGTACATAAGGTAAGTTATGGATGCTGGGTTTCCGTCCACATACTAAATTTAACTTTAGGCTTCCGCCGTAAACGGCGAACGCGGACAAGCACATTCTAAACTTCTATCAAAAAGCACCCAAAAGTAAAACTAATACGAGACAGCATCAAATCGTCCCCTCCTGCTTCCTGCAGTGCCTGCCAGTCATGTGTATTCTGCATGGGCTGTTGTGCTATGTGTGGGGGCCGACCCTGGATCCGTATCGCGGCCGCGTCCATCTCAAGGTGCTCATTGCGTGTGTTTACCCGCTATTTCGCACCTTTGCTGATTCTCTGATCCAGTTTCGCACTCGAAATCAAGACATTGGTGTGTAAATCTAGTTTTTTCTCTATTCACTACTGACTTACACCTTGGATCTGTAAAATTTCAGCTCGAAAATGGTCTCTCTGTCGACACATCCACCCCCTTGAAACTTCAGCCCACCGTACGCACGAATATCAAAACAACTTTGTGCGTAAACCCAGTTCATTGACTGTCTGCTGACTACACACATTTTAGGTGTATCTACGTTAGCCTGCCCTTCGGGGTGGGCTAACCTATGATCCTATGATCTCCCCACACACAACAAAAGGTCAGTTACTTACGACTTTTCGCGTTTTCACGCCGTATGGTAATTTGACCCTGCACCCGCCATCAATCCCGCCCCCGTCCCGTGACCTAGTCCCGCCAAGCCGAGCGTCGCAATAAGAACCAATTCTCACCCAGGATTCGCAGTGAGAACACACCAAGGTATGCACCTTCCATCAAATGTCTTCACCCGCTAACGACTTCCAAATCCCTCCCCGCCCTTCGCAGTCACTGCATGGCAGAGTGGCCATCGTCACCGGCGCTGGATCGAGGGCAAACGGGATCGGAAATGGGCGCGCCGCCTCGATCCTCCTAGCGGAGGCCGGCGCGCACGTCGTCTGCCTCGACATGACCCTCGACTGGGCAGAAGCCACCGTGTCCCTGATCGCGGACGAGTTCGGCGCGGGCAAAGCCACCGCCGTGCAAGGCGACGTCACGAAGGAGCAGGACTGCAAGCGCGCCGTGGACATCGCGCTCGCCACGTACGGCCGCCTCGATATCCTGGTGAACAACGTCGGCGTCGCGGGGCCGGAAGGTACCGCCGTGGGCGTCGATCCCGAAAAGTGGGCGAAGGGCCTCGAGGTCAACGTCACCAGTATGGTGCTCATGACCAAATATGCGGTGCCCGCCATGGAGCGCAACGCGCTGCATCCGATCGCGGGGCGGGGCAGTATCGTGAACATCGCGAGCGTCGCGGGGCTGATGGGCGGCGTGCCGATGCTGCTGTATCCCACCAGCAAAGGCGCGATCATCAACATGACGCGCGCGATGGCGGTACACCACGCCCCGAGCAGCATTCGAGTGAACTGTGTTTGTCCTGGTGCGTTTTTCTTTTTTATTCAGAAACATAATTTACATACTGACAATGTGCTTTTCATCCCATCAGGTATGCTGTACACGCCGATGATCTATGTCGGCGGGATATCAGAGAGCACCAGAGCTGCTCGGGTGAATCGCAGTCTCCTCAAGACGGAAGGGAACGGATGGGATTGCGGATGTGCGGTGCGGTTCCTAGCAAGCGACCAAGCACGTTGGATGACGGGCGTCATCTTGCCTGTCGATGCTGGGACAACCGCTGCGCCTGCGGGAGGCGCATTCGGTCAGGGGCTTGCTAGCAGGACAGAGGGATGATCTATTTGACGGAGTAGATCCAGGTATCTGAGTGGCCTGATTGAATGATGATAGTACATTTTCACGAGAGTCATGTACAGTGAATATTGGATACCGATAGTACGAGACAGAGATAACCTACATCCCATCATCGGGTCTCAGATCTCAGGCCTCAGGGCCCATATTTTCTGCGCACCAAACACCGAGTTCCGCCTGCCCACTTTCCCTACAGGTTTCGGGGGAAAGGGCATCCCCCAGCCATCATCGCATACGCGTCCCACGCCGCACCCACGATCCTCTCCTCCGCCCCGCGCCCTCCGCGTCCAAAGACACGCATGGCCGCACCCGCATTCGCCTCCACACCATCAACGACGTTGCCGGGAACAGCAGGCAGCGGCACCCACCGCCAGCCACGCCGTCCGGCGCCTGCGGTGTTCCAGTGCACGTATGGCGCCAGCGCGATGTCGAAGCGCAGCCCGTCCCCGCGGTGGGCGTGGCGCGCGTTGTACGCGTCGATCCACAGGGCGGAGGGCGCGCAGGGCGGCGCGGTGACCGCGATGTAGTTGAACGGTTGGGGATGCGGAGGATGCGCGGGAGCGGGCGGTATGGAGGACGCCGAAGCGGTGGGAGCGTTCATGGGCTGGAAATGCAGCGCGTGCAGGTATGTGACGAGGGTGAGCTCTGGATACACGGCGAGGCTGTCGGGCGATGGGAGGAAGTCCTCTAGGTCATGGCGAGCCCGCGCGGATGCTGTAGTATCTATGAGCGATAGATATGATATCAACCTTCACTTGCGTTAGCTAGATAATATAATATGCACGTACTTCTACCCTTCAAGATATGCTCCCGTATCCTTTCCCATGTCTGTTTTGTCTGAGGCCACGGGACATGTGGTGTAACAGACACCGGAGAGACGAGGGTGAGAAGTAGAGTGTGCGTATGGAGACTTTCCATGTGGTTCATGGAAAAGTGGAGAAGCTCGACAATGTGACGAGGGAGCGAGGTGATGCTCTGGAAGGCATTTCTGAGTATGTCTTTCGCTATTGTTCCAGTATTAGCTAAGATTGCAACGAGGGTTGATATAACATACAGCCAAGCCAGCGCATCGATAGCACTTGCAAAGGAACAGTGTTGCGAAGGAGCTTATTCGCTACTTGGCTACCAAGTTCCATGGCCGCAATGACGGCCAAAACGTCTTCACTGTTTGAAATCAGACGTTTTGGGAACCTGGTCGTCTTCTCTCATCCGTGCAAATGCACTCCTGCAACGCTCCAGATAGAGCAAAGTCTCAACCAACAGCTCTCGAATGTGTGCGTCATCCCCGCATCCATGAACCGAGAGCTCACCGTTATCTGCAATATTATCACCCTTCCAGCAGTCTATCACCTCCATATGCATCGCAAAATCGCCGCGTAGTTTGTGCAGTGTGTGTATATACACCATATATCGAAACGTTACCAACAAATGCAGGAAGGCGCCACGCTCTGTGTTTCGCTTGTTTGGGACCGCAGAAATCGCGAGCATTTGCTTCCATATCTTCCTGAGATGGCGTACCGTTCCCCTCCGCACTGGCTCATGGCTCGACAAGATGAGCTCGACGGACGGGCGCGTGGGGTGGTCCGGATCGAGGCGGAGCGCACACGCTATGCTCTCATTACCGGCAGGCGCTCTCGTCGCAGATACCGCGACCAGGGCGTCGAGGAGGTTGCGAAGTAGTTCGGGGGTCGTGCACAGGCTTGTCAGCCGTGTTGGGAGGTTCGTGTATTCTAGGGTGGGAGGTTCAGAGAAGCGGTAGGCGATAAACGGATTAGAGGCGAGATACTGGGATGCAGCGAGAGCCACTGCAACGTTTGGGTCGTTTGCTAGCTTGGTCGCAGCATGAAGGTCCATCGAGAGAGAGAGATGAAGGAAAGATAGCCGATAATCTGATTTGCCATCGTGGTCGGTAGCAATGAGAGGAGAGAGTTGGGTTCAATCCAGGGTCGACTCGATAACAAAGGAACCGGCAGAACCCGAGCCGGCTATTCCATACAGCCTGTCATTGGCTGCAACTTGCAAGCGCCGTCTGAATCCACGCGTCTCCTCCTCCCGTTGAAGGCATTCAACTGTGAATTAATTCCGTTGTGTTCTTCGTCCAGCTGCTACAAGTAAGGCTGCGCGATCCATAGTGCGAACGAGGGAACCCCAGAACTTTCGCCGATATGGAAAACGGCGCATGCTATGGTCATAGCTCTCAACAAGTCCGTGATGTAAGTTACTCCCCACTGCAACTATAGAAAGAGATCTGATCATTTTTATAGCGCTGAAGGTGGCATTAATGCGTACCAGGAGGACCTGTACAGAGTTCCTGAAACTGCTCCAGCATCGGAGATGGGAGCAACTAGAGACGGGGGTCTTCGCAAAAGTGTCGAGATGGCAGAGGAATCTGCAGGGTAAGTCAAAGCAGTCCGCACTGATGAAGAGCTGACTGACCATTGAGAAGTGGTGTAAGCTGGGTCGGCCAAGATTGAATTGCGGTCAGTCAGAACGACAGCGCATACGATGGCATCTCTAGCCGAGAAGATGAACAAATGGGTGCATATTTTCGCCTTCGCCCTCGACGAGAAGAAGTCTGGCCAGTGATACCTCTATCGAGTTTGATTCTTCGCTCTCTATACGATGTTGCACTCGGTGGCCATCACAGTTTTCGAGCCAGCCTGCAACGATTACTAGTCTCCTGAGGAACAGAAGTAGCCAGATTTCGTACCTCGTCAAATAAGGCCTGAAAATGCAAATCGAGCTCCTCCGCCAGCGCCTTTTCCGTATGCAATCGCCTTGGGTGTGGCTTCAGTTCTGGAGGTGGATCGACCCATTCCTCGTACGTCTATGCCAAACGGCGAGTGCTAGGGGCTCCGAGGGCGCGATATCGCATTGTCAGGTATCACTCTGCCGAAGAAGAGGTCGAATTAGTGTCCTGCGCCCGGGAGGTGGCAGGGAGTTGGGCTCAAATGCCCAAGTCACGGCCTGCGATCGGGTGAGGCTCTCCGCCGTGGCTGTCACGTCCACTGTACGGCACCAGTCACCGGCCTTAAATTTTCTCAGCATGTCTCTCTTCAAGAATTTTGGCGTTCACGATTATGAGTGGAAGATTCGACATGACGACATTCAAGCACAGCTAGGCCTAGGTCTCGTACGCCTCGTAGTGACGACGACTGATTCCAACATGAATCAGTCGTTCTCAATAGACATAGTCAAGCTCGGAATATCGCACCAATTCTTACGTCCTGGGTATGAACGCAATGAGAGTCGGTCGTCCTCCAGGCAATTTCTGCGCATTTTGGGCGCGCATCGTGGATTCGTGCAGCTCTTCAATTGGGTGGAGCTTTATTGCTGCTAGGTAGCCATCAGATCGAGCTGTCTTATCATCGTAGGATTCCGTGCGGTTGAATGGATGGGTTGAATGGGGAACGGGACATCGTCGTCGAACGAGTTACAGAGAAATGGCAGACTTTAATGTCACGGCGTGACAGTTCGCGATTCCGTTAATTCCGTGACTTGGGTTTCTGAGGACGACTGCCACCAGCACCATTCATTGATTTCAGATACAGACACAAGACTGCGGCAAACATCTTTTTTTACAATTCACGACTTGCCTGACTAAGAAAAAAATTCATTCAATTATCATTCACGGATTGGTCTAATAATATATTTAGTTGGTGAATGCTGTGGTGAATATTCAACAATTATGACAGCGATAAATAGGAATCGGCCGCTGCATTTGAATAGAAATATTGCTGGATAAAAAGCGCGTACCATATACTCTTTGCGAAAATTATACGCAGGGTCTGGATATAGACTTAGACTGCACGATGTCCCGGGCCGGACGATCTTCGACAGAACCGCGGCAGAATTCTGAACGTCTTTCGTCGTTCCATTGATATGCTCCCCTCGTATACTCCGCACGTCTTCGACAACCACCTTTCCTAAACCCACAGCCTATACTCCTCCACAGCTTCATTGTACGCCTCCTCCTCGAACTTATTGACATTCTTGGAGGAAACATGATGCCTCTCGCCATCTTGCCCGTAGCACCAGCGTAGCACCAGATCGCCCAGCTCGGACTTCGGATCTCTCGACGATAGTACAGGAAGTATTAGGATTATAGAGCGTACGTGACGCACCACAGATGATGGCCTCTTGTACTTTTTTCACTCGTACCTGGGAGCGATACACGGAACAAAGACTCGACGACGATGGCAATGGCGAAAGCAAGAACGAAGTCAATGTATGTCGGCGAAGGATTTTGGTGATTCCACGACATGGGCACCGACAACGATGGCGACATCCCACTGGAGGACGGCATCAACAATTGGCTTGTATCTGTGCCTAGCCGTAGGATCAGTAATTGGCAGCCAAGCATCACTAGGGAGCGACTGCGATGAAGAAGAGGATGGCGAGAATAGGAGCGCAGTGTTGGAATGGATAGACTGTGAGTAGTCTTCCATATTGTTCATAGTATGACTTTGCTGATATATCGCCATGCAGGCGCCAAATGTCGAGTGCGAAGGTGATGAAAGCTGATCGACGTCGGGCGGCACAAATATCAAGCGAGGGTTCGCAGCAAAATACTCATCTAAGCGACCCAACGATGCTGCGAGCGCTTCGTCGTCGAGCGTCGAGAATGGGTCACACCAACTCCCTGATGGCGACGAATCCTGTCGAGTAGGTTCACACAATGACCTCGCAATCAGTAGAGGAGGTGTGTCCTCCACCGGCCAGGTGGGATTGCTAGCAGAATGTTTAGCCTTCGATATGAGGGTGGAATAGGATCTGACTTCCATCGGAGTAAACGTCAAGCCCTGCTGTGCCTCGACTGTCCAGCCAAAGTGTTTGGCCATATGGCCAGCACCAATGGCGCTCTTCGATGGTAGGTTGGAGCGCCTTGGTCTCTATTCCACCCTAAGGCGGAACGTTCGTACGTCGCTCCCACCCGCGCCGCATATTCATGGATAAAGTCACTACGGGGCTACTCGTCGAGGTCGTTGAATTCAGAACTCATTTTCATTGACTGTAGTTCTGGATGTTAATTTTCCATGGCGTTGTGCTTGTTGCGCAACGCGTGGATCAGTCCTCATTGGACCCGGCGGCTCATGCGCATGCTGAGCATCGGTGTATGGATTGTCTTGACCCCCCTCTGGACGGGGCCTGAATTCCCTGTATTGAGAGCGTTTCTTGATTGCGTTTTCCTCTCGTTCGTTCATTGCGCGTTTCTTCGAAGACATGAAGGGGATTGGGAACACTTTTTTCAGGGTTGTTCCCATGGTCTCGCTTCTTCATATCGATTCTGTTTGATTGGCCGGACCCTGTCCCTCACTGGGATGCTAACAAGCTAATCATCGATGCTACCCAAATTAGAGGAATGACTCGTCCTTCCTACGGCGGTGGAGTGCTTTGATTCTCAAGCCTGTCGTTTCAGCCACTTCTAATGAATGAAGCATACTCGAACACATATTCTCCCTAAAAATTTCGGTTGCGCTTGCTTTCGAACAATCGCCCTTGTGTACTTTCTCTTGTACTCTTTTAGTTAGTCGCTTTCGAACGTTCAACTGTTTATGAGAGCTAATTGATCACTTCGCTAACATAGGTATATATGATATCAACAGAACGGGACCCGAATATCTAATGCAGAGCGCGAGCTATGCGCGAGAGCGGCGCATGAAAAAAATGATGATGGATATGGTTTTACGAATGGGTCGTAGATCCGGAAGGCGGTTTGCAGGTAACTTTGGGCTTCGCTCAAGAGGGATGTGTGTTTTAACAAAACATGTACATCTTGTCATTGAAAAGCTTCATCTTTAAAAGCTAGCTAGATACGGGAGACCTCAGGCCTCCGAGCTCCAGCTCAGTCCCTGAGGGGGGGGGGGGGGGGGGAAAGGACAGAAAAGCTCATCACGTGTTGAAGGCGGCAAATTCCGACGCTGCTGCTGGCCTGTTGGCAATGGCTGCTGCGCTTCTTGCTTACGCCGCAACAACCCAGACGTACATCCCATTAAATTGAGTGCACATTTCGCTTCAGGAGTCTAGCAGATGATCATAGACTCACCACTGATTGAGTCGAGCCTGGAGCTACAGACCACAACCGCGTGCGGCATTCAGGTCGATGTGTGACGTGGAATAACATCGATGGACTATCGATCTTCATTTGGGTGGCTACGTGTATGAGGAAATGCGGAAAGCAGAGACGCGAGAACAGTGGTTGGACGCGACGTCGACTTGGTGAGCGTCGCTACGAAACGGCTCCAGGTCAGTGCTTAGCTAGGAACGAAGTGCGTTATGCGGCTCGCGGCTCTTGTTACTGACACAACCCTTGGTTGTGGTGTCCACCTTCCAGCAAACTGGCTGATGAGAACATTTCTCTCGTGAACTGCTGGCTCTCTGCTGCCTCAACTCTGGGGTTCTGTACGCAACACAGCGGTGCTATCTCAATACTCGGGGCTTGGTTATCCCGATTCTGATCCCTATATGGATCTGCTGGTTGATTTAGATTATCATACATGGCAGTGTTACTACGAGTAGCGTTTGTCGGTGATACATCATCATCGGTATGAATATTGGACATCCGGCTGCCCGAACATTCCAGCTGTCAACGACTTCCTGTGAATATTGTCTATGTCGAAGGAGTGTCTAAAAGTGAGAGAACTCGGGCCACAGGGATCCAGAAAAGCTCGGTATTTGAACAATGTGTTGACCACGACGCTGAACTCGAGCGACAACAGTCTCTTGATTTTGCTATTCTATCTTCGAAGGTAAATCTTCAGCGCTTATCTTCGATGAAGGATTGGCCGGACGACCAACATCTGACAACATTCATAATCGGAAGTGGCGTGCGGTGACCTCGAGGTTGGAACGGCCGTGGTGTCTCTTCTAGTCCTTCTCAACATAACCTCCGGCGCTTGTTTAATGAATCCCACTTCATACGTCTTCTGGCCCTGTATATAGGTTCTCTAGGCTGCCCAATCCTTTCTCCCGCCATTCCCTCCACTTCAGAACGAACGAGCTACTGATCTCATCTCCTATGTGAGTGCTTCATTAGGGTGGATGCTTGACAACAGCCTCGATGGCGAACCCTCCATGTGATGACTTCTTGTCCATTAATTACATATGCACTCACACAAGCCAATACGGGTCAGCTGAACATCACTGCCCACGTCGCCGCGGCGGCGTATCCGAACATCTGGATGATCGCTTGGCGAACAAACAATCCGAATCTGTCGGGTATCCGAGCCACCATCTCATACATCCTCGTCTCCCTGGACGCGCATCTCTTCACTTCTACCTTCCCATCCACATGTCTATCTTCACCGATAGTCGGAAACGCGAGTCGGTGCATACATAGAGGATGCGGCCTATAGAGCCTCTCACTCTCACCCATCTGGGACCTTCTGGGACTGCGCGTGATGTTCTTATTCATGCCGACAATCTCGAGTCTCGACGCTGAGACCCATCACGCGATATAATTTTCTCGGCGACTACGGCGCCACCGTTATCATTGCTTCAGTCGGATACTATAGATATATGGAGGAGGTCCCAAAAATCATATGATTTACTAGCCAAATGTCTTGAAACCGTACTGCCAAGATGGTTCGACGAAGGATCGTTCTAGTTTTCAGCTGATTTTTTGGGGTCTTGAAAACTTTGGAGGGAGCGAAAAGGAGCGCAACCTGCATTCGCATTCATAAAACCTGCTTCGTAGCCGCTCTCAAGTGCCTCGAGAGTGCCGGGAGCGTAACGACATCTGGAGGTGACCGCAAAGTCGCCACGGACCAACCAATTGTTTCCCATATAAGCAAGAACGCAACATCCTCAAAACTCACCATTTCGATAAGAGATATCTGACGACTACGGACACCAATAATACGAATCGAACAAAAATCATTTGAAATGCGCTTTTCCCAGCGATGGGCACCGTTTGAAACACCTCCATACCACATGGATGACATCCCGCCGCGCTCACTCTCAAGTCGAAATTGTGCCGATATCTCGCATTGTATTCTTCGAAACAAATAGCAATCAATATTTTTGGGGGTTCTGGTCCTGGTGAAATATAATGTAATGCAGCGCGGAACACGCGGTCGTATCGAATCGATTCTGCCAAGATGATGGTGTTGACCGGCGTTGGTTCTAGATGCTCATTCCTTACCATTTTAAGTGACTGTATCTTAGCGCTGGAACGCAAGTGCTGCAAATCTAAAACCTACACGAGGATCTATGATGATACAGTCAGGCAATATATGAAGTTTTGATATGATTGCTAGGTAGAGGTATCATTCGATTGGTCTCGATTTGAAATTTGAAATTGGGCCAAGAATGATGAGGGAACTGTTGTATGTACACTATCCCGATTCGGACACCAGTAAATCGCTATAAAATGCTGGTGTAAATGCCTACAACTCTTCAGCATCGTTTGACACGATCCCTCACATTCCCTCACACTTATCTGTAGCTGCTGGTAAGCACCGCAATTTCCGCATGAACGTATGGAGTCGGCGCGCTAATCCCAACCTCGAAGGTCGGCCTACGTAACTTATCCAATAAATCTCTTCGTCTTCAGACTCTTTTTTTATAACTTTCCAAGTAAGTGCCATCGTTCGCAGCTTATTCACCTACTCATTGGATCGATATGCGACCTCAGAGCATATCATTATCTTCTCGCCATGCATTTCTCTGGAATCCTCTCGCTCTCCATCGCCCTTCTCGTCGGTCGTTCGATCGCAGCTCCTATTACTGTCGACCAGGACAACGAGATCTTCGCTCGTAATCCTCCCAGGGCTGTTGGTAGTCTCGGCCAGGTCGTTCACGCCTTGAACACTGCGAAGAGAATCGACCACGCATTCCAACCCAAGCGAGACGAAGCAGTCTTCTGGGCTGGGAGACGTCCTGGCCCCCATGGCGAGCAGCTCTCCCTTGAGCACGACGCACACAGAATCGCCCAGAAACACGGAAAGTCGACTCTCGAAGACACTCTGCACAGGCACAAAATCACTATCCCTCCCGCCCACGAGAATCCCAACAGCAAGCACCTATGGGACCACGCCTCGAAGACGTATGCGGAACGTGCGCATGGTACGACGCACGCTTACCTCGGAACCCACATTCGCCCGCAGAGTGTGTACACGAATGAGGAGAAGCCGATACTCATGAACAGCGATCGCATCACGAGACTCACGGAACACGACGTGCACCATGGAACGAGCAGAGTTGTCAAGTAAGTCTTCGAAACTTGTTTATGCTATCGATGTTGACGCAAAATACAGGGGCCACGGAGTTTATGGCTCCATCGGTCATGGCTCGAGCAATCATGGCTCGCATGGCTCGGGCTCGGGGCGTCGTTATTAAACCGCATTTCATAGTTCTTACTCTTTCTATGGAAGGTTCTGAAGTACCCCTCACGCATTATCGGATAGTCCGCTTACAGGATTCAGTCTTTATGAGTGATTTATTGCATGTGTCCGAGTCATTGTGTCGCACTACAAAATATATGTTATTGGTTCAAATTTTGATCGCTTGATAGCGTCCGGAAAGGCGCCCACCGGATCACTCGGCATGATTAGCGCGCATTGCGCACATTGCAAGCCAAAGATCATCTGACTTTGACGGAGGCAGTACGCATGGATGAACTCCGTTTGAAATCCTCTTACATTGTGACTGATCTGGTGGAATTTGTCTTCTTCCACCGTGCATGATAACGTTTGCGTTAACAAGGACTTTGGCCCGTCCGTTATGAAGCAACGTTGACCGGGGCAAAGATTCTTCAGCGTCGTTTGACACGATGCGCCACCGTTTATTACTGCTACCGGCGAGCGCCACGGTTAGAACATGGAAGTCTTGTGTCTAAGAGTTCATTACATCACTCTCGTTATAGGGCGCTCCAATGCCACTGCTATCCATATCGAGCGGAGCATTGAACTCAAATGCACCCACACTCACAGCTGAGGGAAAATTTGCCCTAGGCTCAACAGCCGTAAAAATAGTCCGTAGTGGATCTATGACGGGCGATCGATGCCCTCTCCCGCTCGTCCGAGGTCACAGGAAACCTTGGGAGAATCGCGCATCCGTGTGATGTGATCATCTCAGGATGATGCAGTCATAACAAGTTTTCCTTATACGTAGCCGATTTCGCTACAAAATGATATTAGTCTTTTTTAATCCTCTTTACTAGGGCTAAACCACAATATTTCGAGTACGGCACTTAGGTTGTGCGTATACATTTCGGGACATGTTTAGAAGAAGGGTAATTTCATTGCCATAATACGGTGAGTATAATTACGCTGCATTGGTTTAGGCATCACGACAACCGAAGAATATATGACCTCGTATCATTCTCTTACCTTTATTTATGCTCGCTCCCATTGAGAACGCACTCTGCTAAGAGTCTTTGACGTCTTTTCCACCATTATCTGCCTTCTGTCTAGCCATCTCCTTGATGTACTCCTCGACATCCGATGCCGAGCTGAAATACTTCGAGGCACCGGGAACACGGAGGATCTCTGCGGCGGTCGCATCCTCCGGCGTATACCATGTCTATTCTCTCGTCTTCGGGTTGACGAAGTCCTTATCGCCTCCACCAGGGCTGGTCTCGATGATCTGCCAATCTTCGGGTACGAATGGTCCTGGCTGCGCGCGAGATTCAGAGGTTCAGATAGGAACCATACACACGAGTTTTGTAAACGGAAGGCGCACCATCCTAAGCAGTGGTGTAGTATGGAAGTTTCGCGATGAGAGAGATCGAAAGGTAGTTGCGTTGCGTATGAGGGGACGAGAGTCACGCAACATATGTAGGCGCTGATGCCAACATTGGAGGATATAAATGGCCATAGGCCAGGCGGGTCCGAGCGGCTCACCAAGAGCTGACTAATCTGTTACGGCGCTTAGGGGCCGCCGCTGCTCAGCAAACTTGACGCTCATTTTCTGTACACTATCTGCGCCATCGCGAAGTCATTAACGTCGCGCAAGGGTCAGTATATGTAGATGTAGCAGACATCACTCTCGATATCAAGCAAGAATATCATGCATACATCTAAGGACCACTCTTTCCAACATGAACACTAGCTTGAAACGCATGTCTACTGGCTTAGTAGTCTGGCTACCTTCAGCAATGGCGAAACCAGTATATTTCAAAGAGCTCGGCCGAGGCGCCGACCCAACGCAGGATCTGAGGGTTCTCCTAGAGGATGACGCGATGTACATGCTGCTGATGTATGACCATCCATGTACACGGCTGACCTAGGCGCTGCTGTAGCCCACCATCACCAGCGGCCGCCCGATCCAAGAAGGCCAACCGACGCACGCTCAACGTCAAGGTTGTCTGAGCCACATAGCAGGCGACAAGAGAGTTCTGCCAGCGCGAGCCGCCCAGTGTCTTGCTTCACGATCGACAGATGCGTTCATGGCCCTGGGTCCGAGTTTTTGCTGAAGAGTGGCATTGAAAGCGGCAGAAGCAAAAGAATCTGATCTCGCTTCCAGCACCAGCCAAACTGCCAGCGCTGTCGCTAGTAGTAGTAGGCTGTCGTCGCATCAACCTCTACAGGACCTGATTTGCTCGTAATCTCAATCCCACTCTTGAGTTTACAACTGACGAGATGAAGGCGATAGAGTCGAAGTTTCAGGAGTCAGGCGCCAGAGCATCCCCAAGTGCGAATAAAAAGAAGCAGCATCAACGACGAGTCCTTGGGCCAACCTTGGGCGGCGCAAGCTGACTGAACCCGAAGACCTGTAAGGACCGCCCCCAGATCGCGCTGCGGAATCCAGCCACTCTGTCATGTCCCAACGATGGTCACGATCAGTACTTCCCATATAGCGGCCGTTTCTATGAGTGGCACCAGACTGTGGGTGCTCAGTGTTTCACTTACAGACGATGTCCATGCCGTATAGCCCAGTCCGTCTGTTTATCATCCCGCAAAACAGTCCTATCCAGATGTGCGCATCCCCAGTTTCATCGAAATTGCAGAGAAATCAGGGTTTGGGAAAGGCGGGCGAAGCAAGAGCGATCTCAGCTGAGGGGGAAGGACGGAGGACGAACGTGGAACACCGCTAGAACACCGCTGGAAAATTGAGATTGTGAGTGGTGCATCACGTGCTGAAACCGGTTATCGGTTACCGGTTACCCCCGATTCCTGGTCCCGACGAACCTCCTTCAAGCCTCCATGTCAACATTTAGAGGTATCCTACGTCTATCGATGCTGTGGGCGTGCAATGCACATCGAATCCTAGCTTCGGTAAGTTCCGTTCACGATTCCTCGAACACAGTTGACGTATCTCTCTACTGGCGCGGTCTAGGCACTCATCGATCTGGCCTGGGATAGCGCCATTGTCAGGCTACAGGTAAGAGTGAAGATGAACTTGGCCTATATTGCTGACTCTTCTAGTGCCTCGCCCTTCTCGTGCATCGTAGCTGCCCTGATAGTACTCAGGCTACCATCATCGAAGAACGCGACTGGAAGTTTGACGTTAACGCGAAGTCTGTGACATTGCGAAGACGTCCATGCTTCGGCCAGACACGATTGACCTACTTCCAAAGGTTGGGATTGGATACAACGTACTTCCTGCGCCTGGAGGTTGGAACCAACCCTTTTGCTAAGGCAGCTGGTGACGGTCCTAGGCCCGGGCGCTGAGCTGTCTGTACCCTAGTTCCACCCTATGGAAAGCTCGTCGCATGTTTTCCTATTTTCTCGACACTGTTCTAAGTTGACTCAACATTCTATGATCGCTCATTAATCTGACCATTTTTATAGAACCATTTAGTTGCCGCTGGTGGGGAGCTGTGAAGTGGCATCTCTGAAATCCGGCGCAGATGCGCGCTGGCCGTGAAGAACAGGGTCATTGAATAATGTGTTGTTGCATCCTCGTAGGACCTATCTCTTATACTGCCTTAACTGCGATATCGTCCTGGTTTATTAGTTGTAAGTTCCTCTGGGGAAAGTGCGTGGAAGACTGACGCTGAATAATGTCACATGGCACAGGACAATGAACGCACAACTGCCGCTACTCCGCACTGGTTGGGCAGCATACACATGTTCAATGCTACATCGCGAGCGGGCCGGGTTTCGAGAACCTACGGGAGATTATGGGAGTCATCACAGGTTTACCGAGTATTGCTTCCTGCTCCCATCGATAACCCTTTCCATCCGATACATATACAACAGTATACTTACAACGCATCCCCGGGCCTTCGTCTGCGAATTCTGCCCATCAGCTCTCATCTGCCTGCGCACTTTGCGCCCTGCGGCTTTTGGACCGATGTCTCCGTCTTCAAACCTGGTGGCTGTTGCCGTCGGACGAGCGGACAGAGCGATCGCCTGCGACGACCACAACATCCGCGATGACGGACTTTTCCTGCTGGCGAAGGGTGGTATTCGAATTCAACTTACACATCGGAGTGCGCGTTGGGCCCCGTTGGGGCTCTACACTTCCGTCAAGGCAGCTGGTGACGCGGCCAGCGCCGGCGGCGCTCTGATTCTCAAGTTGACCTCTAGGCTCTACCCTTTGGCGGAGCCCATATCGTTGGAGACCACTGCCATTCCCATTTATTACATTTCGCATTTCTGATCTGTATCGCTGGTCTATTCGCTTTGATGATGATGGGTTTGGACGGGATTGTGGCTGGAGGTCTTGCACGGGATTGCGGTCGTGAAGTGCGGCTTCTCCTGTAATTTACTGCTTACTTTCATGCCCGATAATGGTCTTGGCTCTAGCTTCTCTCTGGGTTATAACCACCGGGCTGACGCCGCGCCACGTAGCGCATCATCGAACATGTTCGTCCACCAACGCGTGTTCACCAAGTACTACATGCGAGGAGTGCAACGGCGCGACGACAATCCAGCGGCACCACCTCTCGACGTCCCGTGGTCCGAATAGCCTGATCCTCGAGGTACACATGTCATCTCGCCTGCCGTCACGCAATCACATTGCCTGAGGTCAGTCTGCGCATCTCCTCCCGCCAGGATCAGTACGCTGAACACCTTCCATCACGCGCAGGTTCGTCCACGGGCAGCGCGTCATCTACTCTGCGCATAACACGGCCAACAACCATGGTGATTCTAGCCGGGTCCATATCCTCGATTTCTCTCGCGCGGCCGTGCAGAAATCGTCTGCGACGCGTGATCCGTCAAGAAGGCCCATGCCGTGGAATGTCCTATATTCTGGGGACCTTCCCTTCCTCGCGGCGGAGGTGGCCACGTATCTTCCATTTGCAACCTCTACGTTGACTTGCAAATACGAGTATTCGGCGTTTATGATATACGGGGACGGGATTGTGGGTGTCACTGTACGTCTCGCGTCTTTCTTTCTCTTTCTTTCCTTCTCCTCGCTCTGGTCTGCTTTGACGGAGGGGTATTACTCAGTCCGTTCTAAATTCTATTTATTGAGGTTTTTTTCTTTCTTTTGTAGGCGATATACGATGAGTCTTCTCTTACACGTGTATCCCATTTTTACAAGAGCACGAGAATCCGGAAACATTGGTTGATTGATCTATGTAGTTCCTGGTACAAAACTCAGGGGATGGGAAAAGGTCCTGGTAGTTCTTGCACAAGGCCCTTATTGTTGTCGTTGTTGACGTCGTCCACCATTGGTTACATTTGTTTCTCGTCACGGTGTTCATAAAATGTCATCTGGTTTCTGTCGTCCTCGTCATTTACGCTGTCCATGTCAGGCATCGTCAACAGACAATGTCGTTGTCGTCGTCGGGTCATCAGCTGTGATCCAGGAAACGGATGCGGAGGTCATACGAACAAAGTCAGTCGCGTTGATGCTCAATTAGTTTTCCGTCTTCTATACATTGCCTTTGCCTTTGATTGGCCTTGGATTGGCCGCGAATTTACTAAGGAAGACGAATTGACCTGCATGAAAGGAAAGACGTCGGCGCACTTTCCCTTGTCGATCTACTATCTCCTATGGCGTCAAGGACGTGCTGCGGTCAACCGTCGTTTGCTCTAAGTCATGAGGACCGTCAACTGAACATCAACTTGAGATTCGGACTCAAAAGCGGTAAATTCAGTTTGAATTAGCACGTGACGGTGACACGATGGACGCGATGTTCGCTCAATATTCGCTTCATCCCTCCGTCTTCCACCGAAGTCCAGTTCGATTCTTTCTCCAGAATGGCTGAAGGTCTTTTGGCTCTGCCGCAGGAGCTATGGATTCAAATTCTGTCTAACCTTGATGCCACATCTCTCACCCATTGCACAATGGTAAGAGCCCCATCCTTCGAATTCACGAAACCGACGGAATTCAGAACACCACTTTATAGACATGTAAATCAATGTATGAAACCCTCCAAGGCTCTTCCCACTTGGAATATATCGTTCAGCTGTACCTTAACGGTTTCGAAGACGCCAAAACTTCCACACCACACTCTGAACTCATCCAGCACCTTCTGCACTATCGCAAAGTCTGGCTATCGTTACCACCGACCAAGGGATTAGAATACATTTCTCTCGACATGAAGCACCCATACCAAAGAAAGGAACTTGTTGGCGGTGCTTTTGCTGACGCGGTTAAGCAACACTTCGAAATTGTACAGCTGCCCACCGCCTACAGCAACGGTGAGAAGCCAACTACTCGAACAGCTTCAACTGGGACTCCGATTCGTGACTTTGCAATGGACCCGACGCAGGACTTAATGGTGTTCCTAGAGGATGATACAACGTGAGTACCAGCGCATCACCATTTAAGCCCACACCCAATCCAGAAACCTATATAGCCCGTCATCACCGACGGCCACTCACACTGTTTGCGTGCACATTCGCACCATATCTACAAATGCCACCCATCCGTTGGCACGACAGAGCCCCTTGCAATTAACTGTTCCTCCCAATCCTTACGGCAATGACGTGTACAACGTCCTTCTCCAGCTCGCACGCAACACATTAGTGCTATCTTTCTACCCTCCGTCACAGATTCAACCTCGGGTGCATATATGGGACTGGACCACATCCGATATCCTAGTGGTGCGTCGTATTCTCTTCCGACTTTACTTGCATTGTCTAATGGCTCCGCAGGATTCCTCCATTTCTTTTGATCCACTCATCCCACCTTCGCGGTATGGCATCAGTCTACTTGATTCCACCCGCTGCTTTGTCACCTCTCGGGTCGGCGCTGGAGCCATCCGGTTGTACAACTTCCTCCGATCCCCTTTGACCACCAGCGCCCCAATCCACCTCGCAACCCTTCATCTCCCACCGACATCCCCCGGTACCGTCATCAACATGATGTCTGCCCATGCAGGGCCCATTGAGGCGAATCCACAACCGCACATGCCGTTCACGATAAACGATGAGGACCGTTTACATGTGTTTGAAGTGATATACAAGGTTGACCCCACACTTCATAAGGCATCACTGAACGTGTTCGTCCACCAACATGTGTTGACAAGGTACTATATGCGAGGAATGCAACGGCGCGACGACGATCCAGCGGCACCACCTCTCGACATCCCGTGGTCCGAATGGGGTCCGCAGAATACACACGTTAGGTCGCCGGCCATTACGGAGAGCCGTTGGAAAAGGTCCGTCTTCGCGTCTTCTTCTGCCAGGGTCAGCATGCTCAACGCCTTCCGTTACGCGCAGGTTCGTCCACGGGCAGCGCGTCATCTACCCAGCGCCTAACAAATACGATGACCGCTATTCTGGCGTGGTCAATATCCTCGATTTCTCTCGCGCGGCCGTACAAACATGTCCAATACGGAATGCGGCCAATAGAATAAGAGCATGTGGATCAGCGAGAGGTACTTACATATAGCCCAACTCAGTGAGGGTGGAATAGGGTACCCACATGGCCTTGTCAAGGGGGTAGACGCCCGTCCGATTCCAGCGCGTGTAAGCTAGCGAGAGGTCAGTGAGGATGATACCCTTGGTCTAGGGGGTACATGCCCGTCCGATTTCAGCGCGTGTGAGCCAGCGAGAGGTTAAGTGAGGAGCCCGTCCGATTTCAGCGCAGACGCTGGTTGCCATCGGCTCTCGTGTTAGCGAAGATTGCGAACCATCGTAGACCATCGTCAGGCGATTGACGGTATCTATAAAATGTGTACTCACAGAAAATAACCTTCTTAGCGATTGCAGCGCCAAATACTGGAAGCCCCACCAACTGAGTTCGAGCGGAATGGACAATACTAAAAATTTAAATATGGTACCAACCTGCAACAATATTTTCCTGAGGAGAGAAAATGAGAAAATATATCTGGCGGCGAGAGTGTATGTAGGCTCAGCAGCATGAGCAGACCTACGCTCTGAGCACGTAATCAGAGTACATCATTCCTGCGCTCGTTAATTTTCGTTTCACGGCTCTATGAGCCCGGTTGATGAATGAGTGCACTATCGGGGAATCTGATTGGAATTTTGGATTGGCGGGTGAGTTCCAACCGTGTAGATACGTAGGGATACGTCTGGACACATACCCTCTTCTGCTTGATGCTGGATTGCTATAAAGGCGGCGACGATGCAAAGAAACAGCAACATCGTTTGATACGATTTCACTCCCATACACAGCAGCTGCAGGTGAGTAGCTTCACATTGTCATGAGAGTTGCGAGCTCACCCATCTTCGAAGGCCGGCCTCTGTATTCGAGCATTTCACCGCTGCAAGACAGTCTCCTAGCCCTTGACAATCTTCACCGTAAGTGGGGGTTGTATCCTTTGAATTCTGTATTCATCGTTCACTCTAGCGATCTTCCAAGATTTTCTTCGTCATGCGTATCTCCGCACCATTCATCGTCTGCATTACGCTGCTCATCGGGAACTCGCTCGCCGCCCCCGTCTTCATAGAGTCGAGCGACGAACTCGTCGCGCGCATGACCCACGCAGAAGAAGCCGCCGCAGTCCACGCGCAAATCCACAGGGATGTCAACCCGAAAAAGGATACCTCTGTATTCTGGTCGGGAAATTATCCCGACGCCAACGGGAAAATGGTCTCCGTCGGCGCCCACGCCCGACAACAAGCAAAGGCGTCAGGAAGGGAGACGCTCGAGGATCATTTGCACAGTAAAGGCATCCATATCCCAGATCGCAACCCCGAAACCCGGAACCTTTGGCTCACCGCCTCGACGGTGTACGCGGAGCGCTCGAAGGGCGAGGTGCATACGTATCTTGGGTCTGCGGTGTCGCCTAAGAGCGTCTATAATACTCTGGAGAAGCCGGCGCTGATGAACAACCCGCACGTCAAGAAAGTTACGGAACATCAGATGCCTCATGGTACACAAACAGTCGTGAAGTGAGTTCTAAAGATTCATAGCCGTGTCGATTAGAACTGACATGGATTTTAGAGGTCACAAGAAGCGTTGAAGGGTATAGGCGCGCGGTCGTCGAGAAAAGTAATATGAACGGGTTCACGATATATAGTCGATTTAGCTGAAAATTGATGTGAAGGATTGGTGATACCTCCATTTTCGTTTGGTCAGAGTTGAACGTTGAGCGCTGAGGAGTCCGACTGAATATTCAAAGCTAAGCGCCAAATTTCAAATCCAAAAACAACGTTACATGGTATTGCAATAATTCCGATCAACGATGTTCATGTAGCCCGAGTTCAAGGCGGGAGTGGAAGCAAATAGTGACTAGTGACCCCTTGAATTCATGAGTGGCAAGGGCCGTACGTTTGTTTAGTTCAAGAAGATCAACCGACGCACACTCAACACAAAGTTCGTATGTACCACATAGCAAGCGACAAATGAAACGAGCCCCTGGTTGTGAATGTTATTCTTCCAGAAAACTGGCTGGCGAGAACGCTTTTCTGTTGAACTGCTGGTTCTCTGCTATCTCACTCTGATGTGAGCAGATCAACGAGTTGATCAGGGTCTATGAGCACGCGTGAGACTCTTTTCCCTTTTTGTACATACGGCGCGCAAGCGCTTGTTTTCTCGTTTAGATTACTCTGTGGCTCAGCACGCTTTTGGCCCAGCAAAGCCACCATGCGCCTGCGCATTGTTCTCCTCACTTCGTGGGCCTTTGCCACGCGCTGCATAGGTATATAAACCCCCAGTTCCTATCCCAGTTTCCTCGTGCTCTCAGTTCTTGATTCCCACTTCCCTCGTTTGGCTTTGCCTCGAGCTCTTCCTTTTTTTCTGATGTTCTGTACGCAACGCGGTGATGCAAATTCAGAACTCGGAGTTTGTCACGATGCCAGGCCTTATCTGGTTCTGTTGGTTGGTTTTTATTTTAATGGATTTGCATGTTGGTCATTGCGGGGCTCGACGAACTGAGTGGTTGATCTTGATTGTGACGTAGTCATTGGGACGTTCTCGCTGTAGAGGTCGATTCGACCTCATACCAGACGAACAGAAATTCTCCGTTGTGTTTCATTTGCCTTTCCTTTTCTTCTTAGTCTCTGAAATCGTTGTCTTCGCTATGTTGCGCATCTTGAGTGATTCATTCGGGCTGCGCGAACATTCCTGCTATCGATGAATTCCTACATATGTCAAGTGAGTGTCATGAAATGACATATCTAAACATAGAAGTGAAAGAATTGGCAGGCGATAAGAGGGGAAAGCTCGGTATTTGAATAGGGTGTTGGTGTGACGATTGGCTGACTTTAGAGACTGGAGCGTCACTGAAGTTACGAAGCGTCACACGAGATTGGAGAATTGAGAGGTAGTCTGAAGTAACAGTTATAACACTATTAAATTGACTGAAGTATCAACTGTAAGCTATAAGACTATATATACTAAGCAAAGAGTAGCGGAGTCATGAATCAAGATGAGTAGACGACGAGAGAAGAACTAATGAAGATTGGTAAGAATGAAGACAGTAATCAATACTAGGAATCAGTAAGCCAAAGGAATATTAAGAATCAAGACAGGAAGGGTTGGTAAGTAAAAGTAGAGTCTCAGTAAGCCAAGTAGAATGATAGGTGGAATAGGAAATGTAGAGCGAGCAGATATGAAACAGATGGAAAGTATAACGCGTTGACGCGCGCCTAGCGCGCGTCTAAGGATCACGTGCGTTGAAGGGTAAGGCTGAAATCCTTACATACGCCCTCCTAGGCTTCCACAGGGGAGCCTATAAAATACGGGAGGTTAAAGATAACGTGTTGACGTCCCGAACGATGAGGAGGAGCTTCAGACCGATTGTTGTCGTTATTGGGAATGTGATGAGCGATAGCGCGAGCAGACGAGCGCGGATGGACGTGAGAAGTGGATGATCCGGGATGATTAGAATAATGAGATGATGGCCGGGAATCTTCCGAGGTGCACTGAGTGCAAGGCTCAAGCGGGGTCGGTACACGGTGCACGCATACGAAATGTGGAGCCGGAACAACGGGCGCGGCAATGGTGAAGGCGGAGCATCGCTGAACGCTGAAAACTGGTCGTAGAGTATGAATAGGCGGATTTGTGCATAGTGAAAAATATAGATTTGGTTGGTAGAGGGATCCCTGACCGTGAAGATCGTTTCGGACAGACGGCTGATGTAGGAGTGTTGGACTTGTGGGTCATCGATCGCGGGATTCGGATCCATCCGATGGGAGATAGTACGCGGCGTGGGATTCGGCTGTGGTTCTGCGCGTTTGAAAGATGACTGGTAAACTAAAAAATAGATGACTAGAAAGGAATGATAGGAAGGAGTCTTAAGGACAATAAGCAAAGATAAGAAGATAAAACAAAGGGTTAATTGCCCATAGAGAACGAAAGTGAAAAGATAACTTGAAGAGACTTAGAAATAAAACCCTAGCGCCCAGTATGGAGAGGGGACGCGACGAGGCGTGTTGCGAGATCAGGTGCGTGGGAGATTAGGCACAATCTCTCCATACGCCCTCCTAACCTTCCATTGGGGAGGTTAAATGAACTGGTTTTCAATGGTGGCGGTCGGAACGGTAGTTGGAACGGGAGTTATGATTGTTGGAACTGTAATTATGATTGTTGGCACTGGAATTATGATGGGGATTGATGTTGGCGTCGGCGAAACTGGGATTGTCTTTATGATATGGTGCACTTGTTTTGAGCGGCTGCGAAGGTGTGGACTCTCTTTCGAATCGGCCAGCCGGTCCTTGCGATCTTTGATCGGTTCTTGAAAGGTAATTATTTCCAAAAGAGGGTTCTGGGTGGGTAAAACTCTCCTGATTACTGAATGGTTGGTTATTGCCCGAACTCAGTGCAGATCCAAACCAATCATCATCATTCAAGGGCCCGCGGTCATGCTCCTCATTGGGTGCAGAATCTTTGTTCCAGTCCGACTGTGAATCTGAGTCGCTCGTGTATTGATTATTTATAGATTCAAATACGCTTTCCGAGAGCTCGATCGTCTCGGCGTGATAACTACTTCTTCCCAAGTAGAGATCTCGGGATTGTAGTGGTCACGATAGAGCGCTTCTATGATCGGCGTACGGAGGCCATCCCAAAGTTTAAGGACTTGAGCCCGCGGTGCAACCGAACCAATGAGAAGGAATAATTCTTCGAGTTCGTGCACATAGGTAGACACAGATTTGTCATTTTGATAACAATGTTTAAGTTTCTTGCGTTGAATCGTCCGGTAATTAATGGGGAAACAGTAATTGAACAGACCATTGAAAAATGTTGAAAGCGTCCACTTATGAAATTTATTTGCTACTTTCTGAGTATAAAAATCATAGGCGGTGCCAGATAGATGGTATGACAATACGAAGATTTGTTTTTCCAAGGCTACATTTCCATCGGTTACATAGGCAGTGCCTTCTGTAACAAAACGATAGAAAAGTCGAGCATCCGCTGTACCATTGTATTCTTTTGGAACAATTGGTTTCAGGGTTTTACGCTCCCGCGATTGACAGGATTTACGATCAGACCTGGGAGGTGGAGGCCTCCTGTGATCGTCGTCGTCATCGCTCGTACTAGGTTCGGATTCAGAAGGACCAGAAATCCCCGGAATATTATTACGCGTTTCAAGGCGTTCCATATTCTTCAAAGTTTGGCCTAGATAACTAGTAGCAGAAATTTGATCGATGGGATGCACTTTCGTTATTCGTGAAGATTGCACGCGAGAATTAATCTGGGATGAACTATCCCTCGGTTGCACAGTGGATTGTCTAACTGCTTTAGTAACAGGAATAGATTTTTTATTCTTCTTAGATTTATTCAATAATTCATTTTGAATGTCTGGGTTCATTTCCTCAGGTTCAAAAGATATATTACCCCAGTTTCCTGGGTCCACTGCCTTTCCTTTCTTAGAAGGACCTTCTCCTTTAGATAATGCAGGATTGCTATCATTATTGGAGGATACATTGATTTGCGCAAAGCGCCGCGAAATGCGTTCGCGATCGGCTGGTGCCAATGATTCTTCTGCCTGTGCGATTGCATCATGTGGGGCAGGAACTAGTACCGGCTCCAACGCACGAGTACGCTCGACCGCTCTAGCTGCCTGAACAGGCGCTGCGGGAGTTCTGACGACATGCTCGGGGATAACCCGCGGCGAATGCCGTCCGCGCTGGACACTGCCTGCGCTGTGGCTGCAACTGCGCCTCGGACGCATGTAGGTCACAGGCGTCCAAGCCGTTCCGTCGTCGACAACCTTATTAGGGTTGTCTTCCTTCCATTGAGAGAAGGTTTCCAGGCGCTGAGCTTGTGTCGCAAAGCGATCGTAGCTTTCTTCTGTGACCGTAGCCGAGCTTCTCGTGTCTGGGGTAATGTACCCGAAGCTCGGAGCTTGATCCGGGAACACCGCCCGCGATCCGCTCACAACTACGTCACGGTAAGTCGCTTTCTTAGCAGACTTGATTTCTTCGAAGCTGCTGTCTTCGGCAGGGCTTTCGGCAGTCCTTAACGTCAAGTCAGGGACTTCTTCAGCGTACACGGCTTCCTCGGCGGCCGCCATTGCCGTGCGCTGGTTACGGGTGCGAACACCGTAAGAGTTGGGATTGTTGGAGAACATTTCGTATGTTTTTATCTGAAAAATATAAGTTGTACTGAGAATATTTGAAGCTTGCCTAACAATAGGAATCCTGGGTGATCAAGCCAAGGTGTTCCGGCTGGACTAGGCGAGGTGGTTCAAACGGTCGATGTCGTCAAGAAAGAAATAATGTTTAAACGGTCAAGGTTCAAACGTTAAATCAATTTCGAAAGTTGATTTGTTGTAATAGGTGTTGGGATTGTTAAAAATATGTGACGATTGGCTGACTTTAGAGACTGGAGCGTCACTGAAGTTACGAAGCGTCACACGAGATTGGAGAATTGAGAGGTAGTCTGAAGTAACAGTTATAACACTATTAAATTGACTGAAGTATCAACTGTAAGCTATAAGACTATATATACTAAGCAAAGAGTAGCGGAGTCATGAATCAAGATGAGTAGACGACGAGAGAAGAACTAATGAAGATTGGTAAGAATGAAGACAGTAATCAATACTAGGAATCAGTAAGCCAAAGGAATATTAAGAATCAAGACAGGAAGGGTTGGTAAGTAAAAGTAGAGTCTCAGTAAGCCAAGTAGAATGATAGGTGGAATAGGAAATGTAGAGCGAGCAGATATGAAACAGATGGAAAGTATAACGCGTTGACGCGCGCCTAGCGCGCGTCTAAGGATCACGTGCGTTGAAGGGTAAGGCTGAAATCCTTACAGTTGGCCACGGGCGTTGAATTTGGCCGACAAAATCCTGTGTAAGTCAATAATTTCTATGCATTTAGATCTTCAGCGCTTATTTTCGACGACTAATGTAGATAAATCGACCGAGCAACCAGCATGTGACAACATTCATCCAATCGGAAGTGTCGTGTGATGACCTCGAGACTGGAACGTTGATAGCGGTGCTTTCTAATCCTTCTCGACATAACCACAGGCGCTTAATGAAAATCACATCATGTCTTCTAGCGCTGTATTTAGGTACCCGTTCCAATAATCTTCTCTAGGTTGCCTGTTCCTTTCGCCCGCCATCTCGTCCGCGACTACCTGCTTTGCCTGGCTTGTCAGAACGAACGACTCGAGCTATCGGTTTCACATCTCCCATGTCAGCAATTCGTTCACATTATTGTTTGACATATATTTGAGCAGTAGCACTGAATAGCAGCCCCGATGGCGAACCCTTCATGCGACGCTTTCTCCTCCATTAACGATGCACTCACCCAAGCGAATATGGGTCAGCTGAACATCACCGCCTACGTCGCAGCGTGTCCGAACATCTGCACGCTCGCTTGGGGAACTGGCAATCCGGATCTGTCGGGCATCGGCGCCAACATCTCATACATACTCCAAGCAATCCTCACCTTCATCTTCGGGCCTCTATTCTGCTTGATTTACGCGTTTCGAGGACGATGGAACTTCAGTGACGAGACAAAGGAAAATCTGAAATCACTCCAGGCCACGTTCCACGACATCTCTGCCCAGTTCAGCATCCCAGTCGCCGTCGCCGCCGTCATTCGCTTCCACCAGCACGCGCCCTTCTACGAGCTCGCCTTTCTGCGCTCGTTGACGACTCTACAGTTCCTCTCCCTCTTATCGTCTTCGGTTACAGCCGGCATCTTTGAGAAACGCGAACATCGAACGCACATCGAGAAGCGTAACGATCGCCTGCGTGTAGCGATCCTCGTTCTCTACGGGCTCCTTGAATTCGGGTTGTACATGGGCTTGATAGGCGGCTTGCGCACAAGCGAGTCCAGCTGGCAGACGATCAGCGAGTTGGGCGAGGCGTGCGCGGCGTACAGCCGCATCGAGCCCTGGATCCCGCACATTCCGGTCGCGAGCGTGCACCTCCCGCATATCACCGTCAAGCAGTTCTTCAGCCCGTTTAGCAAGGACGGGTTGAAGTTCAGCTGGATCATCATCGGGTTCATCCTCGCTGGCACACTCGCGTTGCTCGTTGCAGGTTACATTCTAACCGGAATTTGGTTAGTTTTGGTCAGCAGGGAAGTCTTCCTTCTGGGCCCGATTAGCTTGGCGTTCGCGATTGGGATGTTGGTGGAGGTGGTTCAGATGGAGCGCACGCGAAACGTCATGAAGGCTGTCACGGGGGCGGAGTTCCAGGACAATCAATGGGGATTTGGGCAGGTTATTGCACTGTTTCTTTGGGCGCCGCTCTGCCTTCAAAGTCTCTACAACATACTTTGTGAGTTCTCTGGTTCCGCATTCGTTTGCAACATCAAGTTCATCGCGCTCCCTTTCCAAGTGATACTATGTGATTCCGAAAGTCGAAACTTGACACAGAACAAGGACGTTGAATTAGGGCCTGGAGAGAAGACGACGCTAGCCATCGGGGATGAGGCGAATACCGGGGACGCCCATTCTGAGGAGAAGACTCAGGAGGACGACAAGGTCCAGGCTGACGACCGGGCTCAATCTAAGGACGAGGCGAAAACCGGGGACGCCCATTCTGAGGAGAAGACTCAGGAGGACGACAAGGTCCAGGCTGACGACAGGGCTCAATCTAAGGACGAGGCTGAATCTGAGAAGGCCGAAGTTGATGTAGTCACATACCAAGCTTGATTTTGATTTTGAAGTTGCAGAGAGATTACGAAGAAGGTGGTTGGAAGGTGGTTGTATGTGGCTGGCGGCGCGCAGAGCTCGGCAACCGCAAGCCCGGGAGCCCGGTCCAATCACATTCGTGGGAACTTCTGATGTTTTCTTTTGGAACGCCATCGCCTGTTGCCTTCCCTTGCCTTGTACTTTGCATGTTCACGTTCTTTGTATCAACCAGACCTTCGATCCGATTACATGTCTTCTGCACTTTTGTCTCCTCAGCTATTTAATTATCGCTTTCGTTGTCTAAAACTTCAGATCATCAGAGCTAGGGTGTCAAATGCTGGGCGCCACGTCGCACTTGAATGACAATGCGCTGCAACTCGTCTGACCGTCTTGCACATTTTGTCATTAACTCGAAGTTATTGTCATTTAACTAATGGCGACCACCTCAGCACCTTGACTTGTTGATGCGGTGCACTGGTAATTATGTCGGTCTTTTTTCTTGCGGCCTTGCTTTCTCTTGCTCATTCCTCTATTCCTCATCTAGTGGTCATCCCGTTATCGCAGGCAAAGTCGTTCCTACTAAAAACGAATCTGGCTGATGGGCCTGCGACATGTATGTACGAACTCAACGAATCAAGCCCACATTCTGGATCAGGGCTCTCACCGAATGCCTTTTATCTCTCGTGAAACGAAACAAATTGCCCGAGAGGATATATGACAACCCCAGAATTGATGAGGCGTGCCTCGAGCCTGTAGCCGCCGGCCAACGTGGATGTTATGCCTCCCGAGTCCGTAGGTCCTGTCTGATGGCACCTTGTGAGAACGGCGGCGAGGGAAGAGGGGTCTATATCGGCGATGGCGAGAGTTGGAACTTTCTGGGGAATGAAGTACGTTTTCCAACTGTATCTTTGTTTCTCCGGTTCTGAATGGGATGTTCAGGAATTGATCTTGTCTTCGCTCGCCACGTACTCTATGTCTTGATATTTCCTGTATGAAAAAACAAGTCTAATGCATTGATGTCTGACCTACATGGTTTTTAATCTTCAGTGACCCGTCATAACTTTTACTGCGTAACCTTCGATGCTCCGACTGAAAACAAACTTCGAAGCTACAGTTTTGGATGCCTAGGGCTGCCACGTCGCATTGACAATGTCGATGACAGTCGGGTGGCGCCTGGTGGCGTCCTATAAGTATGTAAGTTATCACTATCTGATGTCCGCAGTACAGGCGCTCGGTGACTTCTCGGCCCTCTCGAGTCTCAACTGAGGGTGATTGTCTGTTCTCCCTGAGATGATATTGGCTGTCATCATATCCTCACATTCGAGTAGATCTTGCGAAATCAACCTCACGAATCATTCGTATGTAATCTATATCTGTCAACATACCATTGGCATTGATTCTGCTCCAGGTTTCCAACGTCACCCTGATGATTTCCCAACGAACTTAATTCCTTCTTGATCCTAAACGCATGGGGAGCGGAGTCTATGGTGGCCTGTGATTCGTGAATCGAATGTCACTGACAGCCAACCAACAGCCAGCAAGAAAGCAAATCGAGCGTGCTGTGTAAAAATGGCAATCTAACCGAATCTTTCACATCGAGTTCGACTTTCGTCAAAACGGCTTCCTATGTCGTGCAACGACTGCTCCTTGTGCGTATACATTGGCGCATACTGTGATAACTGGCTTATTGATTTTGAATCTCTATCCTCAGTCCCTCTCGCAATGGCTTTAAATTAACCCACCTCAGAATCGGAAACGCCAAGCTTAAAACAACATAGGGACGTCGACGATGAGATCAAGAATGGTGCGCTCAGTAGATGGCTTACTTGAGCAGAGAACGTGCGCTCATACATTTGGTGAAACAGGTCACAGAAACGATGTTGAAGGTGGGAGCGCTCACACCCAAATGCTGCTGATGGCTTTGCAAAACTTCGTCATCCCACTCATTCAGACGCCTGTCGGCCAGAACATGAAAGGTAAATTGTCCAAACGCGAATTTACCCGCGAGGAGGACATCGTCAATTCCCTCACGGGCATATTCGACGTCAGTATAGCAATTGCATATGGAGAGGGCGTAGAACAATCGTTCTTCCGACTCTTAAAGGAAATCTTGAGCGCCAATAAGTTTGTCTTCGACATTTTCAATTGGGCAGGCGACCTTCCTTCTCCCTGGACACGTATTTCTTCGCTTCTACCTGCCCGTCCATATGACTAGCTTTACCAATCATCGAACACGCAAGTTGGTAGGATGCGGCCTATTGAGCCTCTCGCTCTCACTCATCTTGGCCTGTGCGTGATAATGATCTTGCTCAATGCCAGCCATCTCAACACGTAGACCCACCGCGTGGTATGACTCTCTCGGTAACTACTTCGCCGCTGCTACCATTGCTCCGGTCGGATACTATGAATTTGTGGAGGAGATCCCTACCACATACAATCAACTAGCCAAATGTCTGAAACCGTGGTGCCAAGACGGTTGGACGAAGGATCGTTCCGGTTTTCAGCTGACATTTGGGGTCTTAAACTTTGGAGGGAGCAAGACCTGCATTCGGATCCCAAAGACCTGCTTCGCAGTATCTCTCAAATGTCTCGAGAGTGCCGGGTGCGTAACGACATCTGGAGACATCCGCAAAGTCGCCACGGCCCAACCAATTGTTTTCCATATCAACAAGAACATACATAACATCTGGAAAACCCACCATCGAAAAGAAACAATTTGACGACTACGGACACCATTACGAATTCGAAAAAAGTCAGCTGGCAAACCATGGAATGCAAATAGTCACATTATGCCTGTTAAAATAGGACCATTTTATTCTGAGCGTCATATTTTTTCTGATTTGACTGGAAAGGGCTTTAGAAGGAGCGCCTCAAGGACAACGAGTGGCTCCAAATGGCATTTGCCGCCCACCGTATCACTAATTGTATCGCGCCCAAAAATACTTGGCCTTTTTCATCTGATGCATACTTATAATTAGTCAATACAACTTGTTATTTCGGAAAATTCATGTCGTATTTTCCGAAACGAACAATACTGAATCAACATTTTTGGGGCTGGTGAGTAATAATGAAAATGCCCAGACAGGGTGACTGTTCTTGATTTTGGCAAGGTTTGTAAGAAACGCAGTGCGTAACACGCTGTCATATGGAATCAATTCTGCCAAGGCGATGGTAGTTCTAGACACTTGCCACTTCAAGCTATTGTATCTGAGCGCTGGAACGCGAGCGCTGTAAATTTAAAACCTTTACATCATGATCCAGTCAGATAAGGTTTGAATTCTTGATAGGATTGACAGGATGTTACTTACATATGGTTTGTTTCCAGGGTTCCTCCCTCTTTCACACCCACTTATAGCGTCCAAATTGGAGTATAACCTCAGTACCAACCTTTCAAATTACTTTCGAATTTTATTGCAAGCTCTGTAGGATGGCAAAGTCCTAATTTCAAAGCCTATAGGTACCAGTAGTGACGAGCGAAAAGTGGCTTACTTGACGTCGCTACGCTTTTAAAAACGAATTACCTCACACCGTAGAGGTGATTTCAGAAAGCCGGCAGCCAACGTAAGTGTTGAGACGTTAACGCTTTCTCGATTCATATCAATGTCGGGCGATAACTCGCACGTACTGTCTGGAACTGTCTAGAATTGTGCTTTGTCCCACTATGTACTTTACCCTGACGTTACCCCAACTGAGGCACCAGTAAATCGCTATAAAATGCTGCCTGGATACCTACAATTCTCCAGCATCGTTTGATACGATCCCTCACACCTGTAGCTGCTGGTAAGCCTCACAGTTTTAGCATGAACCAATGGAGTCGACGCGCTAATCCTAACTTCGAAGGTCGGCCTAAGTAATTCATCCAACTAAATTCTCCCTCCGAAGACTTTTATTTCCAACTTTCCAAGTAAGTGCCAACGTTCACAGCTTATTCACCTACTCATCGGATTATTATGCGACTTCAGACCATATTATCTTCTCGCCATGCATTTCTCTGGAATTCTCTTCTTCTCCGCCGCCCTTCTCGTGGGTCGTTCGATCGCAGCTCCTATTCTCGTCGACCAAGATAACGAGCTCGTCGCTCGTGTTCATCCACCCAAGGCTATTGGTAGCCTTGGCCAGGTTGTTCATGCTTTGAACACGGCGAAGAAAATCGACCACGCATTTCAACCCAAGAAACACGAAGCAGTCTTCTGGGCTGGGAGACGTCCTGGCCCCCATGGAGAGCAGCTCTCCCTTGAGCACGACGCACACAGAATCGCCCAGAAGCACGGAAAGTCGACTCTCGAAGACACTCTGCACAAGCACAAAATCACTATTCCTCCCGCCCACGAGAATCCCAACAGCAAGCACCTATGGGATCACGCCTCGAAGACGTATGCGGAACGTGCGCATGGTACGACGCACGCTTACCTTGGCACCCACATTCGCCCGCAGAGTGTGTATACGAATGAAGAGAAGCCGATACTCATGGCCAACGATCGTATCACGAAGCTCACTGAACACAATGTCCACCATGGAACGAGCCACGTTGTCAAGTAAGTCTCGGACACTCGTACCTGCTATCGATGTTGACGTAAACTATATAGAGGCGGGCACTCCGGGCGTCACTAAATCACATTTCGTAGTTCGCACTCTTTCTGTGAAAGGTTCTAAAGTACCTGTACCCCTCACGCATTCTCGCATAGTCCCACTCTCAGGATTCTATCTTTATGAGTGATTTACTGCATGTTGTCGCACTAGAAAATTATATGACATGTTCGCTTGATGTTGGCTTGATGGCTATTGTCGTACCTGTTTCGATATTGATCTCTTTGACAAGGACACAGAGCGCCCACCGGATCACTCGGCATGATTAGCGCGCAAGTGCACACATTGCACCCGAAGATCATCTGACTCCAATGGGAAGCAATACGCATGGATGAATCCTTTTAAAATCCTCTCACATTGACTCACAACCCCCTCAAACTATTCTTATCTACATAGATGATAAGGGCCTTACATCTAGACACTAATACAAGCTTCATGCCGAGACTTCAGACGTGCAAATGCACATCTTTGACTCGCAGACATGATTAATCAGTGCCTATCAGCGGTCAGCGGTCAGCGGTCAGCCTTGACATGTTCAATGATTTCGATTGCAGGGTTGCTCGTACCCACATTCGCAGCGTTACAGTCGTTTGCATAATGTTTTGCACTCGACAAATCTAAATCGGGTGACAAAAAGGTCCGACGGTGACCGGCCCGGGACCTGCGCGAGCCGCGTTCAAGGCGCGACCCAGCGCAGACGATCCACGCTGCGTTGAGACGACAACTTGAATACAAAACGAGGACCGCGCATCCATTTCGAGGAGCGAAGGGGTGGAAATAGCTCAGGAAATCCTTGCTTGGTTATCGAACAGGCAGTCAAGTCTGCGTGAGAAAGAGACTTGATGGTCACATCACGCTGCTCGCTGATATCGTCGAGTGCAAAACATTATGCAAACGACTGTAATACAAAGCGCTAGATATCTACGTTTGACATGGGAAGCTATCGTCATTTCTTAGCAAGGATTATACTGGGCCGCTGGAGTTTCACGCAAGGCCTATATTCGCCCGAGCCGTAACAGCCGTGAAAACAGTGGTCAAAATCAAGGCCAAGTTCAAGCCCAAAAAAGGCGAAGCCAGCTTCTGGGCCGGCCGACGCCGACCACCCAAACAACACGGTCTCTCTGGAGCACGACGCCCGACGCATCGCGCAGGAGCAGGGCAAGTCGACTTTGGAAGACCACCTTGATAAGCACGATATCCAAATCCCGCAGCAGAACAGACACAGTAAGAGGATGTGGGATATCGCGTCGAAGACGTTCGCGCAGCGTGCGAGTGGCGAGACGCATGCGTACCTCGGGACTACTTATATATGCCCACAGAGCGGGTATACGAACATGGAAAAGTCGATCCTCATGCAGAGCAGGCGCATCACGAGAATTACGGAGCACGATGTTCACCACGGAACGAGCAAGGTTGTCAAGTGGGTTTTTCAAAACTTATCCGCCATATCGGTCGACGCTGATTTGAATATCAGAGGGCAGAAATCTCCTTCTCCTAGCAGGTCTGAATCCCGCGGCAGATCTCCCGCTCGAGCGGGTTCTCCGTCTCGTGGTAGATCGACCTCCCGTGGCAAATCTCCATCTCGTAGTAGGTCGCCGTCGCGCAGCAGGGCACCCTCTAGTGGTAGGTCAACTACCCGCGGTAGATCACTAGTTTGTAGCGGATCTACGCCGGGCGGTCGATCACCCTCTCCCGCTCGCCCGAGGTCAAATTCGCCTGCTCGTGGTAGGTCACCCACGCCTCATAGGAAGCCTTAAAGGGATCGTGCATCCTTAACCTTGTGACCCTCATAACAAGTTTTCCTTTACACGTAGTCGATTTGGCTAGGAAATGATATTAGTCGTTTGCGATCCTCTTAGCTGGCGCTGTAGTTCAGCTAGCGTTTGGATTACGGCGCTTAGGTTGAGCGAGGACATATTTGGAAGAAAGATATTCCATTGCCACAGTACGATGAGTATAATTGCGCTGCGTGGCGTTGGTATTAAGCATCAGGAAAAGCGAAGAATATGTGACATTGTATTGTTCTCATACCTTTAGTGATGCCTGCTCCCAATGCTCGCATTTGCTTGGGAACTCACTCCTCTAAGAGTCTTTGATGTCTTTTCCACCATTATCCGCCTTCTGTTTAGCCATCTTCTTGATGTACTCCTCGACATCCGATGCCGAGCTGAAATACTTCGTGGCACCGGGAACACGGAGGATCTCTTCGGCGGTCGCACCCTCCGGCGTGTACCACGTCTGTTCTCCCGTCTTTGGGTTGACGAAGTCCTTATCGACTCCACCGGGGCTGGTCTCGATGATCTGCCAATCTTCGGGTACGAATGGTCCTGGCTGCGCGCGAGAGGTTCGAATCAGAACCATACACACGAGTTCTAGCAACATAATGCGCACCATCCTCAGCAGTGGTGTAGTATGGAAGTTTCGCGATGAGAGAGATCGCAAGGTAGTTGCGTTGCGGATGAGGGGACGAAAGTCACGAAACATACGTAGGTGCTGATGGCAACGCTGGAGGATATAAATGGCCGTTTGCGGGTCCGAGCGGCTCACCGACAGCTGACTAATCTGTTACGGCGCATAGGGGCCGTCTCTCTTTTTCAATCTTGTTCCTTCAATCAACCTTCAATACTCCAATGTTTCAAAATGTACTGGAGTGACATCTTTCTGGTAACACCAGCGCGTAGAAGTAGACACGACGTTGGGGGACTGTGAGACGACCTATGCATATGATCAATGACCAGCGACTGCGTATCACGAAGGAGTGAGTGCCAGGGCCATATACTACTCATCGTCCGAGTTTCCCGGTTTATGCCTTGTTTTTTTCCCTCTTTATTCATCATGGTCAGACGATCGATAGTGCTTTTGAGTGTCTTCAGCATCGCGGAATGAATATAGGCATAAAATTAAAACCATCGGAAGTATCGCCAAGTCAGGAGAAACAAGCTCTCCTCAACGGTACTCGTGCGGTCTCTGAGCACGCAGAGAAGATCGCACCAAGGATAGGTTCAAGTTGAGGCTTCAGCAGGGCGGAGGGGTATGGATTACGTAAGATGGAAGACGAAAAGGACTGGCAGTGGTAAAGCGAACAGGTTTCATGAGGCTGAAGGTCGTCTAAGCTTGCGATGCTAGAACAATCCTTGTCAAAAGAATGTCACGATGGATAGTGAGGATATGCCCGCTTACATTGCACTTCGAAACGAGCGGGCCTGAGCGCCCTCTTTACCGTCCTCAGGCTGCGTAGGGTTGGAGGCGCTCCCATACTGAAAGTAATGACCTCTCCGTCAGGGACAGTCTGAAGGTATAGACGTGTCCTGCGCGCAACGGTTGGCGGCCTGTAGGTGCCTGTTGTCGCTTGGGCCAGAGGTCGAGAACAAGAACTCCTGCAATGGGATCGCGGGGGATGCGAGTTCTTGGCATAGTTCCATATTGACGGAGATGGTAGTCTGTAGTTATACAATGCAAAGAACAAAGAAAAGTCAGTCGATTGGGAGATGAGTCAATTGAGCGCAAAGTGAGCTTACAAGTGCGTGATGTATACCGCGGTCGCTGAAGATATAGACATTTTATTTCCATAGCGCTCATCCAGGACGATTAACGTAGGGTTTGGTACCATTTCGTCAAGCGGATATCCGACTCTATCAGCTTTGAGACAGAATTTGAATTGATGTTTCCTTCCGTCCGACGAACACGTTGCCATTGTGCTCCCCAAGTGCTCCCCGACATCCGCAGTGAACGGGGCTAAGTTGATAAGCTCGGCCACAAAGAATGGGAAGCACTCCAGCAGATGGCTGACGAGCGAATGATATAGATGACATCAGACTGCGGCTCGATAACATACGTTTCCATCTCGGTCGCTATCAGTGGGTCCGAAGCAAGGTTGTCGATGAGGTTCAGATCAAACGGGGTCGTAGTATGCACAAGTGGCGAGGGTGGCGAGTAGGAAAAGTCGTCGTCGGTACTCGGGGACGTCGGTGTAGACCGGAGCATTTTTTCACTTGTACGATTCAGCGCTATGGAACTTGACATCGAGGATGCTGCGAGGATGATGTCAAGCAATTCAAGACCGTAAAAGATCCAGATCCTGAACGTATGGTCTGATTTTGAGCAGAGAACATTGGAAGGAATCATAACGATGTGTATCGAAGCCGGATAGGTATCGATGAACTGGGTGTTTTCTCATCAAGGGGCATGTCCTTCAGCGTTGGAAGCTGCACTAGGAGAAAAAAGAAGGCGCAAAAGCTGGTGAGCCGAAGAATATGAAACCTCAGAAAGTAGCGCTCACATCTATGTACTTTGACTTCTGGAAGCCATTTGGTGAAGTCACAGCATATGACGCGGAACGTCGTCACGACATAGATACATGATATTTGAGTTTTAGACTTTGATTACGCTTAGCGTTCGCAACCATCGATTTCATGTTTTCAATTAAGTTAGGGGTCCATAGTGTACGGCCCTTGGATCTGATAAAAATGTCGTGGTGTGAAAAGAATTCAAAGGGTCAAATTTGAGCTCGAACTCACCCTTGAAACGTGTAGCGGTAATAAGATTATGGCAAATCGTCTCGAAATCCTGCATATCTGAAAAAAAGTAATTCACATTAGTATGATTTGGGTTGAGGAAGTAGAAAATTAACAAAAGACGGGCACTAGAAAAAACAACTGGGAATTCGCACTGTTGAAAGCAAAATCCGATGGAAATAGAGCTGAACTGAGGACACGTACATTGTTAGGCGTTGAATCGGGACCACGATGGGGAGTCCTCCCACCAGTGTCGAGAATTCAAGGCGCTCTTCCTCTCATACAAGTGACAACAAGATTCGGAAAGAAAATCATCGACACCCTTTGTCGACACCCTAGAAAAAACTATCATGCCATGGGTGAAACGTTGATACGCGACCAGCAATGAGAAGGACCGTCGTTGCGTCGATCATGCCCTAAGACCTAAGCTTTAAGACGGATGTAGACCTGTATAGACCCCAGGACGGCAAGCTGAAGGAAGCAGAATGAGTGAACATGAGACGGAGTGAAGAAATCCGAAGAGGTCACGACTCACCAGGATCGTGATTCGTCACGTCACCATCACATGAGACACGTGAGATACGGGATGCGCGCTGATGCGCGTCTCCATTTGAAATTTGACCATACCCAATCCATATCTTTACCTTTCTTTCTATTCCATTTTGTCAAAATTCCGCTGATTTACTTCCAAGATCAGGATGTTCAATCGATTAGGACGCACCAAGGACTCACCAGAACATCGATACCTTCCATCCGACCTCGGGGCTGTATGGGGAACCGGGATTTGAGTTTCAAGCAATTAAAGCCGTGCTGCCCGTTCATAATTCCATGCCACTTTCTACTCTCCGTGTGTCCCCGAGTTTCCGTTTGATATGGTGGAAGAGAACGCGGTAGATCAAGACATTGTGTCGTATTTTATTGAATCAGCCAGGTGTGTCCTTTGGAATTCGGCGTATTCCTCTCTAACTGATTGTCATTTCTGTTTCAGACCGCCGCCGACTCACTCACGCACTTATAGCGGCGGTGACACTGAAAGGGCGATGGATGGACAACGCAAATGCCCCAGCGCTGTGTCCTCTCAAACTATGGTCACTTGCCTAGATTGACCTCGAAAACCAGTTCCTGTTGTCTAGGCATGTTGTCTCGACCTGCTTATTGCCTACTGCTCTCTAGGATAACTAGGATCCGACTGCTCGACCATGTCATTCGTGCTTACATTGACTATATTGTTCCGTTTCCAATGTCGGGCAATGTCGGGCATGGTACGCTTCGCAACATTTGCAGTCCTTGTCCCATATGGCTTTCTTCCTTTGGGTATTGGGAACTTCTTTCATCTACGACAGGAACGGTGGATACTGACCAATATATCTCTAAAAGAGGAATATGCAGAACAGCGCGCAATCAGAATCGCATGTGGCGGAGGGGCTATTGTAGGAGGTGCATAGTCAGCGGCGCTTGTTTCATTACCTGCTACCCCGAGTACGGAATCTGCTACCGTCACTGGGAAACATATGCAGCAGTTGACCAGAGACTCGGGATTACATTAGATTGTTTGTTCCATGTGTTCCTCACTGGAATAACGAATTTGAAGATAGATGACCTTTCCAAGAATAAAACCTGATTAAGCTATTAATCCGAATAGAAATTAATACCCCTGCGACAAGATATGACACGAAAAAATAGAACGCGTCTGTATGCAGACCTGGTGCCTTCAAATTATGATCTACAGAGCAAACTGATTGCCCTTCAAGATGCCCTGTAAGCTACTTAGGTACACCGATGGAAATGGCTCGAAACTAATCATCATGCGATAGACATGGGCACAGTTCCTTACGGATTGCTTATAGATGCAAAATAATCAATATCGTATTACCGGAAATCTGATAAGCGCATTTGCGTCATATTCGCGATCTGGAAGAGAGGTGCACATACATAGTACTTGTGTCTGACGCAATTTCTGATCAAAGTTGCCGCTCACAGAAAGGTCCGCCCAGAACGGTTACCGACCTACTGCAACAAGCAATCCTCTGGTGTATTCCAGATATTTGAAATTAACATTTAGTCCTAGCTGACGTGTTCCGTTCGTCGAATTGTGCTGTTGGGTAATCAGCTATGAAATGGTCCTTATGGTGTCTGAATTCTATACGAATGAACTTTGCCCATTTTCATTGAAAAGTAACGTTCTTCGATATACCAGACATCTCTTCCGTTGCAATGAATTAATTGGATGCTCCAAGGATGCTCTTGTGGGTAATATGACAATGAGCGCCGAACTTAACCGAACAGCGCTTGTCTCGGGCAGATATGTCAACAAATGCTCATTGAACAAGGTTTAATATCCTTATCAGGTCGTAAAAACCCTGTTGATAAAAAGTTGGGATCACTGGCGATACCCCGAGACATTTGTGCGCATCACATTATACACATCGAGACGACATCGAGATGACTGGATGCTTACATGTTCGCCGACACCAACGCGGCCTATGCTGATAATAATTTATGTCTCTCTCTCTCTTTGCGGATCGAAGTGATATGGAACGCGTTGAATTAGGTTAACCTCGATATCCAGCCACTGCGATCCCCTGCAGAGAGAAATGAAGCCCCACTAGAAGACGAGGGTCACTGCTCGTGACGTACTGTAAATTAACCGACAGTAAAAATAACTGGCTTCGATAAAAATAGACGGACCTTTCATGTTCGCCGTCTACCAAAACAGAGGGTAAGGTATGTATCTTGTCATGGAAATGTGTTTCAAAGTTTTTAGACTGGGGTTGTATGTAAGCTTCATACGCTACCATGTAGTCATAATGATAGAGATCTATATCTATTTTTTCTGGAATGCAACTTGAAGCCTCGCAGCTAAACGGTTTCCTCCGTTCTCTGAATCGTGAGCGGTCTTGTTGATTTACGAGATTTGTATTCGTGCGCAGTGAAGTTTCAATACCACCAAAGAGCCAATATCTTAGCCCAAATGGGTACATTTGGACACTATATAACTTCGGCTCTGTTAACTTTATGATGTATCAAGCCCCTTGCATTCCAGTCCGTCCAAGAGATGCGCTCGTTTTTAACCGTCTTGGGATTGCATCTTGCTGCGGTGGCCTATGGGTCTATAGGGCCTTCAGCAAATCTCTACATCCAGAATAAATTTATACACCCGGATGGTTTTAATCGCTCGTGGGTATATTCATCCTACGCACCATAAGTACCAATTCTGACCTTTTAATGCATTAGAGCTGTTCTCGCGGGCAGCGGGCAAGCTACTGCAACCTTCCCCGGGCCCCTTATCACTGGAAAGAAGGTATATAGAAGAAACTTCGTCACGTATTTTGGCGGCCAGGAATTAAAACCTTTCTATTCATTCAGGGAAATACGTTCAATCTCAATGTCGTGAATGAGCTCACCGACAATAGCATGTTGTTGAGTACAAGTATCGTAGGTGAATTCACTTCTCGTTATTGAAACCCTGCTAATATAATACATTTTATGTCACCATAGCATTGGCATGGTCTCTTCCAAGGAGGAACTGCCTGGGCAGATGGTCCTGTTGGCGTTACACAGTGCCCTATCACACCTGACCATTCGTTCCTATACGAATTCACGGCAGTCAATCAAACAGGAACGTACTGGTATCACTCGCATTATTGTGGGTATTCCTTCTGTATGTACCAGCTTGCACTGCTGATGTATATTTATAGCTACGCAATACTGCGATGGCCTTCGCGGCGCATTTGTTTTGTACGACCCCAATGACCCGTACAAATCTCAGTAAGTTGTTCTGACTAAAATCGCTTGAAAACTGCAAAACTCATGATGTGACTCCTTGAAGATATGATTTCGATGATGGTGAGTAAACGGAAGAAATTTTTACTTCACCCAACGCTAATATCGCCTCAGATTCCACTGTCATCACTCTAGCAGATTGGTAACACATCTTGTCTTCGTTGAGTAGTATTGGCAACATTTGATTTATTGAATATCTGATAGGTACCATGTCGTTGCGCCAGTGCTTAGCGCCTCTGGTACTCCTCCTACCTCCAATGCCACGCTTATCAACGGCTTAGGGCGCTATCCCACCGGCCCTGCCTCTGACCTTGCAGTAATCACCGTTCAGCCAAACAAACGCTATCGTTTCCGTCTCGTTTCGCTGTCTTGCGATCCGAACTTCACGTTTTCCATCGATGGTCATACTTTGGTTAGTACGAATAACCACATGTTTTTAATGGCCTGGACTAATTAAGAATCTCCCCTCCTAGATAATCATTGAAGTGGACGGCCAAAACACTCAGCCTCTTAGCGTCGATTCCATTCAAATATTTGCCGGCCAGCGTTACTCATTCATCCTCCAAGCCAACCAGCAGACAGCCAACTACTGGGTTCGCGCGCTTCCGAATATCGCCCTCCCCAGCAGCAATGTAAGTGCACCATATGCGGGCGGCATCAACTCTGCGATCCTCCGCTACGTAGGGGCAGCCATCGCCGATCCCACCGCCACGCAAGTTCCTGTCAGCACCCGGCCGCTCCAGGAATGGAATCTCCAGCCGCTCACCAACCCAGCCGCACCTGGCGCCCCGCACGTCGGCGGCGCGGACGTCGTGCTGCCCTTCAACATCAGCCTCGTCGGGGGGTCCTTCGAAGTCAACAATTTCTCATTCGTGCCGCCTAGCGTCCCGGTCTTGCTGCAGATCTTCAACGGGGCGTCGGCGCAGGACCTCCTTCCCAAGGGCTCGGTGTACACTTTGCCGCCCAACAGTGTGATCGAAATCAGTATCCCTGGTGGCTCGATAGGCGCACCCGTAAGTTTGCCCGACATATGGGGTTTAAACTGTTTGACTGATCTGGTCCCTTGATGTGCCACAGCATCCCATCCATCTTCACGGAGTAGGTCTTCCAGTGGTCTGGAAAACGTACGCGGAGCTGACTACATTCTGCGATGCATAGCATGCTTTCTCGGTTGTGCGCTCCGCAGGAAACCCTACGTACAACTACAACAACCCACCGCGGCGCGACGTGGTCAACAGTGGTGCCAACACCTCAGATCTCGTCACTATCCGATTTGAGACGAACAACGCCGGTCCGTGGATCATGCATTGGTGAGCTTCATGTCCCGCTGGCTTCATGGATCGTCTTTCGGGCTAATGACGACTCTCCGCAGCCACATTGACTGGCATCTGGATCGGTGAGTCTGCCTGTGAAGAGCCTCCGAGGGCCCACATTGACATATCCTGCCTTTGATAGCGGTCTCGCTATCGTCCTGGCCGAGAACACGACCGGAATCGCAGCAGAGCATCACCCAGGTGAGCCTAAAACGATTTCATTCATCCCCGGGCGCAGCCGTCTTATCCGCTCTTTTCTTGCAGCTGCTTGGGACAACCTGTGCCCGACTTTCGATGCGCTGCCCCCGCAGACATTCGACTGAAGAAGATGCGTCATTGTAATTGAAAGAAACGAGAACAGCCTGTGATCGCGGAGATCACCATAAGTCATCGAAGTCACCGCTCCAAACATATATTTCCGTGCCTATGAAATCCACCGTACCTCATAGATAAGATCTATTTATGTGGGCCGTATACGTAGTCTACCTCCTTCTATCAATACGACTTTCATTTTCTGGCCAATTCCATCATTCACTCGCACCGCCAAGCCTTCCACTACCCCGCGTAGATCAAGCAACACACTCCACGCGAAGTGCAATTTCGCGAAACTGCGGGGAAGAGGGAAATTGGCCATAGGCCAACATCAAGCCGCCGTCTACATGACTTACGCCCCGCCTTCTACAGATAGTTGTGGGAACAAGACGAAGACGGACATCAACCGAAAGCGGGCAGACAGGTCGACCATCAAATGCGTCAAGGATCATTGACATAAGGTAAATGCAGACTAGAATTCGTCATAAAATACTGAGTGGATAGATGCGGGGGCAGGTAAGTAGAGAGGCAAGTGGATGTATGGATGAATAGTAAGTTCGTGCGGATGTAGGCACGTCACACGTGTCTGCGTCTGGGGCGCATTTTTAGGATTAAGCAAAGAAGAAAAACATATATGAATGGATGGACGTGAGAGCAGAACGAACGAAACGAAAGAAACGGGATGCGTTGGATGTGAGAAACCGGAAAGGAAATTAAAAAGAAGAAGACCGGAAACAAGCGAAACACGACATGAAGAAGTCATCAATCAGCAAACCAGGGTCCACGAAACGACACGCCCCAAGAAAGAGAGATATTAATGAAGTGGGGCGGCGGAGCTTCTTCGTTTCGCTTTTCCGGGCGAAGACACAGGGCAAGGGGGTAGTAGTAGAAAGAGCCCACGTGCGTGGTCCGTTGACGGCCGATGGTGACACTAACAGGAACGCTTCAGCAGCGAGAGTGGGGACAACGATACATCGATGCAGGGTGCAAAGCGAACTTGTGCGATGGGAGGAACCAGGTTTCAGGCTGAAGCACTGAGCAGAGCGCATGAATTCAACCTGAGGACATGCGTGGTGATGGCCTGATCGAAAAAATATAGAGTAGGAAGGGCAGGTGCCTGGAAGGGAGGGAGCGGAGTGGCAGTGGTGGATAACAGCGGAGGATGTATGCGCGACGCAGTGAAAACCCAAAAGCCGTCGCCATGATGTGAGATAGAATGAAGTCGAAAAAAAATTGAAAGGGGGGGAAGGTAATCAACCCATGCGGGTGGCGAGCGGGTAGCGGACGACGTGCAGGAAAACGGCGAAAGCAAAAAAGGACAACCAACGCCAAAAGATAAAATCGAAAAACAAAGATATCACATCGCCCCATCAATCGCCCCAGCTCACAGTCAGCGGCCCTTCGTCCTTGAGCACGAAGGCCCCTGCGCCATCCACACCCTTCCCCTCGCCCACCTCCCGCCCCGAGTCCTCAGACGCAGGCGACACCGAGATCGCCCACGCCTTCGGGTGCTCCACCCGCGGCGTCATCTCCGCCTCGGAGCTCGACATCGACGGCGGCGACACGTTCGCGTCCTCCCGTCCATGCCCCGCACCCGCCCCCGCGCCACCAGAATCACGGTGGGACGACGTGCGCCGCGCGCGCGGCGTGCCCAGCGCCTCCGCGCCCACGTCCACCGACATCCCGCCTTCCGCACCGACGACACCCACGCTGACCACCGCCGCAGCGCGCCGCCCCTGCGGCGACACGCCCTCCTCCGCGCCGCCGCCGCCCCCGGCCTTCCGCTTCCGCCGCCCCCGCCGCCCCACGCTCCCCCCGGGCAGGGGCACGCGCACGAGCCGCAGCCCGAGGATCGGCGCGGCCCGCCGGCGCGCGGGCGAGCCCTCGCTCGCGCCGGTGTCGCGCGACGCGGTCGAGGACGAGCGCGACATGTCCCCGGCGGCGGCATCATCGCGGTGGTGGTGGTGGTGCGGCGCGTGCGCGGCGGGCCCGGCGGGGAGCGGGGCGCCGACGTGCACCTGCACCTGTGCGTGTGTGTGCGGCGTGCCGGGGGTCTGGGCGAGCGCGGCCGGGCGCACGGCGGAGGGCGAGCGGGAGGACGAGGAGAGGGAGAGGGAAGACGCGGACGAGGGGTGCGCGGCGTGCGTCGAGCCGGAGCCCGAGCCGGAGGGCTGGTTGTGGAGGTTGAAGGGGAGGCGCGCGTTGACGTTGACCATTTTCCTGTGAGGGGTTAGGATGGAAGGGCGGAGTGGGGGGAAAAGGACGCACCCCTCTTTTGCGCGCACGATGTCGCTCATCCGCTCTTTCATCCGTTGGTTGTCGTCGACGTATGTGCGCGGCAGGCCGAGCGAGGTCCTAATGTAAGACATAGCAATATTAGCATCAGTTAAGGATATGCAGGCGATGGCTTCGACAGTGGGAATGTCTCCGTGGGTTCATAGATAAGTACACACAGTGCCAATAAAAACAAACTGCAGAAAAGAAGCGAACTTACGGGCTAATTAGGTCTTCAGAGGTGGCAGGAATGAGGTGCGAACGCTCGTCCGGAGTGTTCTGCAGTACGTATGTGTCACCGGAGAGTATTTTCATAGTGTAGACATGATTCCGTGCAGTTAGCGGTTATAGTAAAAGCAATTTGCCAAAATGGTGACGTTGCATTTGCAAACAACGAGGGAGATACGAGGAGAAACAAAGTTGTGAGTTGTTAAAGATGCTCATAAATGATTGAATACGCACAACGTCGTCCGACGAGGGCTGTCGACGGTGGCAACAGCACGAGAACAGGCTCAACATCCCGCTTCCCGTCTTCGCTGTAGTGATCCCGCAATGCGTGGTCCAGGGTCTACCTGAAGCACACCGTAGCACACCGTATCAGTTTGCGAGTCTTAGGAAATGGCAGCAGCATGGGACGTACGAGATAGGGGGCGGAAGCAGGATAGGTGGCCGGGTTGTGTGAAAGACACAGCCCAGGAGACAAGCAATGGCGATCAGGGACACGTAAGCAGCGTTCCCACGCAAACCTAGTCGCTTCGTCGCTTCAGCGCTGTCTTGGCGCTGTCGGCCCATCCTCGGCGCTTCAGCGCTTCAGCTTTAACAAGCTTTATGCCCGCCGCTACGCGTCGGAGGTTCGCGAAAGGGGGTCCAGGGGCTGCGCCCCTGGACCCCCTTTGAGTCGGCGCCTTGCGCCTCTGTACATAGTCCTTAGAAATAGAGAATATATGTTTCCATCATTTCAGAGTTAAATTCAAGTCAAATTAGGCACAAAAAAGTCGGAATTGAGCCAAAAATTAGCAGAGTAAAATAAGGAATTATGAAAGTTGTCCAAAAGTAAAAGTAAAAGGGAATCAAATTTTTATAGGCATATTGATAGTGCCTTTTGGCTGCTTCATCTTATTCTATGATTTCACAAATATGTGGGCCAGAGCTACGCCCTGGCCCAGTCTTACGAAAATAATATTGAAGTGCTCAAGAGTGAAGATATGCAATTCAGTCCTACTATCTTACTATTTTAACCAATTTAAAGCTTCCCATTGGATATACTGCTGAGAAAATTTGGGCCAGAGCTTCACCCTGGCCCTTTTATAAGCTGTCCATATCTAATTTACCTACCCTTCTGAAAAGATAAAAATGGGCTCACTCAGAGGTATCGAATCACAACCATCTGTAGTGGGTACTTACCTTTGACTTACCTTGTCAATAAATCTTCTCCAATCTCATATTTGTCAATTGTCAGCTTAAACTCAGGTATTATGATATTTGGTTCAAATATTGGTATATAGAGCACACATACTGGACTCAAAGGATGCGACGTTGGAAAGACGCGCAGATTGGACACGAACATTGCGCTTTGATTGCATTGCGCGAACACGCACCCAGTGGTGACCGCGCGCGCTGAAGCACCGCCACTATTACGTAATTAAGACTGCCATCAAAACCCGTCCTCTGTTCATATCTTTGATTGATGATTGATATCTTTGATTAATTCCCATCCCAGGCCCAGGGGTGGTGCTAAAAATCCCGAGTAACTGCAAAGATTAGCTTTCTAGTACATATATACTTGGAGTGCTCAGTTAAAGATCCAATTCGGACGGGCGCGTGCAAACCTGTAGAGCCTTCAGCAATGTCTGGTTTTGTATTCGCGGAAGCGGCAGTTTGGCCTGTCTTGGATGGATGGATGGTAGATGGGATGCACGTTGACTCTTAACATGATTGAACATCAACTCACTCTCGCGGGCTATGTAGATCATAGATAATAAACAAGGCAGACGTTTATAAATTATAACTACCGTGTACGAGATGTACAAGTACTTAACTCAAACGTAACCTCTTGCAAAGAGGTATTAAGAAATAGATTCAGATAAGATAACATTGTGGAGATCGCTCATCGTAATACCATCGATAGCACCATCCACGCTCTCAACACGCTCTTGTCAAGTCCCATCAACTCGTTGTGCTGCCACATTAACCTGCTCTCGCTGACTCGGAAGCGCTAGCATCCCATGATCCCGGCGAACATTCTATTGAACGACTGTATCACTGCGGAACTCACTTTCCATTCTTCAGCGGCATCGCTATCGGCCGTGTCACTGTCAGCTGCATCGAAAATATAAATGCATCACAGATCGCCAACTCGGAGCGCTGCGAAGCATTTCCGATCGCATACTCGGGGCGTATTCCTCGATCCTTGACCTGCCTCAGCAGTTCATCGCAAAATAACCTCCCTCCCTTGACCACCAGGAGCAGCCAGGAGCTTCAGACTGCCGTGAATCTCGTCGATGGCTGGACGTGATGCGAGAAGATCGCGCTAGATCGCTCTCATACTTGACATCGATGAGGGGAAACGGTAGCAAGCATAATGCGCACAATAAGGAAATGACCCTTCCAACAGTTCGAAGATACTGACAATCCACATAACAATTATCGTTTCAAACAGCCAGAGGCACGTCTCGTGTACAGATGCCAAGTCCAAATAGCCGCGCAAATTCGGAATTCCCTGCATGGCCACGATAGATCGGTACGTTCGACTGATCATCTAAGTGGGGGGTAGTGCACAGAGGAGGGCCCAAACAAAAGGCATGGAGCAGACACGAAATGAATCGTAAGAGCGCATCGCTGAAACATCGTGTATATAGGGTGATGCACCTTTTTGCACTTACCTCCAAAAAACCTGAGGGAGAGCGACAGGATGATAATTGGGATGACGAGATTTGTTGTCGGTGCGGTAGTCCGCACAATTCATGCCATAGGATCAAACGCGACATTCCGGATAATCCGCAGAAGCCAAGGAGCCGCGAAGTCTGGGGCGCCTGGTATGATGCGGTGCCCCGAGGTGGCCTCATAGAAGCCCTTTCCTTTTCAAAACCAACGCAATATTTTTCCAAGGAGAGCCATGAGTGCGCCTGGCGTCATAATGTGTCGCTATTCTTCGCCGCGATCTGGAAGACAATTCAACCGCATCGTAGACGGTGGAAGTGGAATAACGGGACCTACTGTCATCAGCGTATTTCATTCTTCCCTTTACACGCTAATAGCTTCAATAGCGGGTGTCTATGAGCACATGCGCTGACCGTTATAAGTACTGAAAATGATTCGTTGTCTGGTTTTATGCTAGGTGTAAGTTGTAGCTGTTGCTGATTATGCATGACGGAACTTGAACAACGTCGGTGACTTTGGATCGATTGCGTACCTGTTTGCGGTGCATATATCAGCCACAAGAGTTCCCTGCAGTGGCAATAGTCAGGGCCTAATGGGATGCTTATGATGGAAGGTGGTGGAGGATTAATCGATTACGGGTGTCGTCGTCGTTGCACTTGCTATTCAACGAAGATTAGTCAGCTCGGGCCGACTTGCGACTATTAATAAACCCTTCGACGCTTCATCAAGCTGAGCATTTGATACTTGGCTACTTGAGTAGCCCCACAGAGTCAACATCGCGAAATAACGAATCGTAAACAATAGAGAGAGAATCGGATTCGCATCATACCGTCAATCAGTACTCAGTACTTATGGATGGTAGGAGGCAGTGCTATTTCAATTTGTTACGATATCCATCAACCATACAAATTTGAAATTACGTCTTCAAGTCGCCTGCAACACACCTGGTCGCTCAACCTCTCTCTTTACAACACTACCATCCTCCCGCAACGGTCTTTACCTCCCATGTTCCGCCTGATTTCCTGCAACACGGCTGCTCTTCGAGCTTTCCCCACACGGCATTTGCACACCACGACAGCTATCCGGATGGTGCGCTCCTTGTTAAAGTGCTCGCTGCCGTCCATGCGATCCTATGATTTCTTATGCGCAGCCGAAATCATTCGTACCAGAAGACTGGCAGATTATCAAGACCAGCCCCGGTGGAAGGGATAAAGACTTTGTGAACCCGAAGACAGGCGAACAGACGTGGTATACGCCGGAGGGTGCGACCGCTGAGGAAATTCTCCGTATACCTGGTGCAAGGGAATATTGGAACTCTGTATCGGATGTTGAGGAGTATATCAAGGAGATGGCTGAACAGAAGGCAAAAAGTGGCGGAAAAGACATCAAAGATGTATAGGAAGGTGCGCAGCGATGTCAGGTTGTCTGACCTAATTTGACGATTCTCGGTTTACCGCGACAGCTTGGAGAAGTAGCGATATTATGGGTCAATGACCTTGACTTCAAATCTGACTCTTAGCTTGGAACTAATCATCAAATGAGAACGTGGAGGTATCACCCATGCTTGACATCAATTTCCAGCTAAATCGACTATACATATCGAAAACCCGTTCATATTACATTTCTCGACAACCACGCGCCTACATCCTTCAACGCCTCCTGTGACCTCTAAAACCCATGTCAGTTCCAATCGACACCGCTAACAATCTGCAGAACTCACTTCACAATCGTTTTCGCACCATGAGGCAACTGATGTTCCGTGACTTTCTTGACGTGCGGGTTATTCATCAGCGCCGGCTTCTCCAGAGTATTATAGACGCTGTGAGGCGACTGGTGCGTCCCAAGATACGTATGCACCTCGCCCTTCGAGCGCTCCGCGTACACCGTCGAGGCGGTGAGCCAGAGCTTCCGGCTTTCGGGGTTGCGATCTGGGATATGGATGCCTTTGCTGTGCAAATGGTCCTCGAGCGTCTCCCTTCCTGACGCCTTTTCTTGTTGTCGGGCGTGGTCGCCGGCGGAGACCATCTTCCCGTTGGCGTCGCGGTATTCTCCCGACCAGAAGACAGAGGTGTTCTTTTTCGGGTTGACATGCTGGTGGATTTGCGCGTGGACTGCGGCGGCTTCTTCTGCGTGGGTTATGCGCGCGACGAGTTCGTCGCTCGACTCTATGAAGATGGGGGCGGCGAGCGAGTTTCCGATGAGCAGCGTAATGCAGACGATGAAAGGTGCGGAGATACGCATGGCGAAGGTCTGGAAGATCGCTAGACTGAATGATGAATACAGAATTCAAAGGATACAAGGCCCACTTACAGCGAAGATCGTCAAGGGCTAGGAGAGTGTCTTGCGGCGGTAAAATGCTCGAATACAAAGGCCGGCCTTCGAAGATGGGTGAGCTCGCAATTCTCATGACAATGCGAAGCTACTCACCTGCAGCTGCTGTGTATGGGAGTGAAATCGTATCAAACGATATTGCTGTTTCCTTTTCATCGTCACCGCCTTTATAGTGATCCAGCAGCAAGCAGAAGAGGGTATGTGTCCAGACGTATCCCTACGTATCTACACGGTTGGAACGTACCCGCCAATCCAAATTTCCAATCAGATTCTATGATTGCAACTCATTCGTCGACCGGGCTCATAGAGCCGTGAAATGAATGGGCCCTGGGCGTAGGTCTGGTCATGCTGCTGAGTGAGCCTACATACACTCTTGCCGCCAGATATCTGTTCTCATTCTCTCTTCTCATGAAAATATTGTTGCACGATTGGTACCAAATTTAAATTGTTGGTACTGTCCATTCCGCTTGAACTCAGTTGGTAAGGCTTCTTATTCCCTCAGTATTTGCCGCTGCAATCGCGGAGAAGTTTGTCTTTGTGAGTACACATTTTATAGATACCGTCAATCGCCTGACGATGGTCTACGATGGTTCGCAACCTTCGTACATATATTCAATAATTCGCTAACACGAGAGCCGATGGCAACCAGCGTCTGCGCTGAAATCGGACGGGCATGTACCCCCTAGAGCAAGGGTATCATCCTCACTGACCTCTCACTGGCTCACACGCGCTGAAATCGGATGGGCGTCTACCCCCTTGACAAGGCCATGTGGATACCCTATTCCACCCTCACTTAGTTGGTATCTCTCGCTGATTCACATGCTCTTATTGTGCATACGTCGATGTCTCGTCGCCGTGAAGGATTCTTCGTTCTTATCTTTAGCCCGAAAAAATCGGACTTTCGCGAGTTGGACGTATCAATTTGTCGGAGCTCTACATAGCTGCAGTTCAAAGTTCAAACCTCGAATTGTATTTAGGTAGTCGAAGTATATGATCGACCTCCAACATATGCTAGCTCAACGTCACTTTTAGGAGGTCGGAGAGCTTTCTGAATTTCGACTATTCATTTTACAAATACATCCTGCTCTTCTTCCTGATGAGAAATACTTACGTAGAAGTTCAAACGTTCAATTATACATAGATGAGCCTGAAGTGCACAATATTCTTTCTACAAATGCAATGTAACTAACTTCATCCCATGGCTTGCCAGCTCACTTCGTTCGATACGGTAATAACCATTCCATTTGTTAGAATTTTCGGCGTTGTTTCCATTCGATCGCAGTCGTTTGTTGAGAGTGAAGATAATAGGTGCTTCGGTAGGGAGTTTGCAAGGACGACCCATATCACGATACAAGCCTACTGCAAGGCAGTGGGTCGGAACCAATATTACGGAATCGTCCATAATTCCAATGTTCAGAATCCCAAGCGGCAGTTGATACCAGTTTTGCTCCTCTTTCCAGCCATCATCCAGAGAGGTCCTGGCGTCTAACACGCTATAGGTTCCTGGGATGATTTTGTTGGCCGAAACGTAATGAGTATGGGCGAGAACATTAGTTACAGCATGATAATCTCCGATCGAGTCGTATCGCAACGCGGGATTCTGAATTGATATCGCAGACATGAGCACGACGGTTACACGCAATCCGAGGTGGGTGAGCATCAGGGGTTCGATGGGATTCATTGCGATATCCAGCAGTTGAAAGGTAGGGCGACGCAGATAGAGGCGTGGACTAGATGGAAGAAGGGCCGAGATAAGGGATCTGTCGTCACCTCCCCAGTTGAATATGTCCACCACACTAAATGACGTGGTATTGAGGATCTCCTGGAGAAGGCGGCAGAACGCGCGTCCGGAACCCTCTCCATAGGCAGTTGAAATGCTGACACCGAAAATACCCATCAGAGAGTATGCGCTGTCTTCTTCGCGTGTGACCTGGCGAGGTGCTGCCATTTGCATTCTGCGCGATATAGGCAACGCCAGAATATGCCATTTCAGCTCATTCTCTGTAATCGTCGTCGCTCGTTCGATTTGTTTTAGGACGCCGAAGTTCTCTTTGTCGTTCTCCAAGGATTCGACGAGTTTCTTCCAATCGGCGTTGTAGAATTTCATCTGAGAGGGCGCGAGTAGCTCCTGCAACGTCCATCCACGCGTGAACCAGGTGTCGTTAGCCATATCCGCTAGCGTCACAGTCTCCGCGAGATAGGTGACGCAAACATGCGCAAGGCGATACCATGCGTACATGGAGCGAATGGATTCATCGAGCTCGGAGCTGCTTTCTTTGTTGATGCAGACGGTGTCCATCCAACCGAAAGCGACTCTGTGGTCTTCCCATGCGGCTTTGCAGAAATTCAGCAGCTTGCGGTATCCTGGCTGGTGCTCGTCGAATTCTCCCCCGTTCCAATCGCCGTAGGTGACTTCGCCAGCTGCGCCGCGGAGCCAAGTATGCGACAGAATCGCATATCTCGAATATTCCCTTATGATTTGCGCAATCGCGGCCTCCTCTGCTCTCTGTTTGGGTAAAAGCTTATCTTTTTCCAGGCGGCTGATTATGCGGGACACGTCTGCGATGTTGATGCGGCGCTGGAGCTCGGACGCGATACATGCGTAGATTTCGCCTCTTTCAATAAGTGTGATCTGAAGCTTGGAGTGGTGTGGTTTGAAATGCAGGAGACGAATGGGCATGGCGTTGAAAACATGTTCTCGCAGTGCCTTCAAAGCTTTTTCGATCAATCGCGGCCTTAGTTGCTCAAGAGTACCTGAACACATAGCTTAGTACCTTGGGCGCTGATGAAAACGAATGAACTGCACCTCCAAGGCGCGCTAACCCCCTGTTGCTAATCACGGCTGTAATGGGGGAACGTAAGCCTATTAACGTCGACCTTTCTATATCACAAAACCCTTTATCATTTGCTGCGCGATGATGTCAGGCGAGAAGTTTTGGACATACTATTCTTCGGATCCACGCCTTCTTGATCTTGACTCCTCTCCGACTCCGAATCTGTTACATAGACGGAGCTATGAGCGTTGTACGAAGGGCTATTCGCTGGAGAGTCTGCGTTGAATATCGACTCCGGTCCAGAAGAGTCTTCGTCATAGTCAATAGGTATCGCCGATGTTTCTAGTTTTGGTTTCAGCTCAGATGTGTCGACGTATGTGCCGCACCAAAATGATTCATACACACCATTCAAGTCAACCTCGACCCCACCTACAGGACCCCGTTGAGAGTGTAGAAACGATGTCATGAATCTCTGTAGAGCGATGATGAATTGATTTCCATCGGGCCCCGATGCGATTTCTTTGACGTCTGAAGTAATCAATTGTGGGATATTTTGAGTATCAGTCGATTCACTAACCACATTTATGTTCGCCATCCGCTGGACGCACGAGGGGAATGATCACACTCCTCAAGGCCTGGAGCAATGTTTCAGCTTCAACGCTTTGAGAACCTACGGGAGTAGGGTTAATATATACACGAATGCAATTTCAACCAATGCCTTATACCATTCGTAGCGACTCACCTGCGTTCCGAGATTCTCTGAGGATGGGGCGGCCAGCTGTCTGTGTTCGAGCTTTATCAAACGTGGCGTTATCACTTGATGAAGCCTTCTCGTTAGTGTCCATGTTAGCGGGCGTGAAGATTGTAGGCTGTCTGCGATGCGAGAGAATTGTATAGGTGGTAAGACTGTCATCGATGGTGGTAAGGCTAGCTCACCAGAAAGTCACGTTGTTATTGTGCGAGAGGATATCGTACAACGAAGGCTGCGACGAGGGAAACCCACTCTTATCAGGCACGCTGAACAGATATGTCAACCTTGTGTCAACCTCTTGTTCACATGGAGGCCGTGCTCGGTGAAGGCTGTTCGTTCTAGATCAAGGTGCCATCTTTCTTACAACATCAGACACATCAACTAGGACACTCCCGTTAGATATGTCGATTAAGATTGTAAATCCCGCAATAGCCCCTTGACCGCGGACGAACCCACGAACCCACTTCCTGCGCCGGCTTAGGAGGTTCTCCCGTCTCCCACTTCGAACACCGCTGTACCCGTACTTGAGGACAAGAGAGGTGTGTATGTGCAATAAAGCACCGAATTAGACTCGATATATTCGAAGATTTCTGAATAGCAAGATCAGGACCGTTATTGGGCATACAAGCAAGCAGTGAGTGAGAGGCAACGGCGATGTTATAGCGGAAGACAGCGGACAAACAGCGTACGCCTGGCATACGCAGTGGCACGCACGGGCCGAGATCATGTGAGCAGGTACCGTTTGTTGAATGCCAATCATCGACGTTCTTGACACCCACACACGATGAGCAACCTCCAAACCCGCAAAGGAGGTCCATCAGTACGCTGCCAGTAACCCCGCCCTCTGCAACTGGATAGTTTAGCCCGTTGGATTACATAGGCAGGGAGATCCTCTGTGCTGGCCGACTTCCTGGACCCAGGACGCGTTGGACGCGTCGACGTCTTACCTTCCACGCGGGTGAGTTCATTCTTCTTGGGGGGCCTGCATTTTGCAACTAATTAATGGCGACGACACGACTCAGAGAAAACGACGGTTGATCGCAGCATGGCCTTGACATTGTAGGCGATAGATCGACAAGGCAAGGCGCGTTGACGACCTTTCTTTCATGCAGGTAACCAGGTTGATCCATATTCCTTAGGAGATTCGCGGTTCACTAACAGCAATGGCCATGTATAGAACTGGCGGAAATCTACCTACTGAAGCATCGGCGCGACTTTGCCCGTATGAACATCCGCATCCATTCCCATATCACAGCTGATAGTCCCGCCGCCGACGACATTTGTCGACGATGCCTGACATGTACAGCGTGACTGACGAGGACAACAGAAACCCGATGACGGCAGTCGATGACCACGACAGATAAAGGCGACCAACGGTGGACGACAACGGCAACAAGACGCGCAAGAACTTTTGGTTTAGGGTTTTTCGCCCCCTGCCTTTCGTACCAGGAACTAACTAGGCAAAAGGGGAGGGTTTTCTACCACTTCACCGGAGTCAAGACCCCTGCATCAACATCTACCTCTACCAGAATCGTCGCAGACATGAAGTCGTCGACACCGAACCTGACAATATTCGACGGTGATAACGACGACGAACGCATCCGCCCCCAATCAGGCGGGACCCGTCCTTGTAATTGCTACAAGAAGACGAGCACCAGCGCGTATACACAGGCTCGAGCATGGCTCAGGTAAGCACTTACTTGCTTCTTGGTCGCCGTCGTTGTCCCTGCCTCATCAGTACGCAGCGAATAACGCGGTCCATCCAGCTCGATATTACGATGGCCAACTCCCATTGACCCCTTCATGGATTATGATTCCATCCGACCGTGTTGATAGGCTGGAAGGCATACGCAGCGCGTACATATGTGCAGACGGAGGTGGAATTCATTCATGCCTTAGGGTAGAGTACGTATAAGAAATTGTGGAAGGCAAACTGTACCGTAATCAGTGCGCTAATACATGATCATTTCTACTGAGCATCTGTTAGAACTGATTTTGAAGGCCAACGTAGCGGAGCGACGCCTAATTTGAGTAACACTCTGCGAGGAGGAAATACGATCTAGCGCTGAGGAGTCCCAGCGTATAGCAATCGCAGTATACATCACACCCCCGGGTAAGCTTACTTCGTGCTTAGTTCTCTTGTTCTTCGCGATGACGAACTATATTTTCTACTGCGTAGATCAATATCTCTTCATCGATGTGGAATCATATCAAAGGGGGTTCGCAAGGTCACAATACAGCACCTTTTGTCAGAGCGGTGCGTCGTGCGTTGTCTCCGATTTTTCGCATGACAATACCCCAACCAATCCCATCTATATAATAAAGCGAGGAAGAGGGCCAAACGTCACGAGAAAGCTGACACACAAGCTTGACACATAACTTTGAGGCAGTGCATATGGCCTCTCGAGGCTTGCTCTCGCAACGCTCTAGAGTCTTCTAGCTCAACTAATTTCCTTGCTCTCGCCAAGCTCTCGCTCTCGCTCCCATTTTGACTCTGTCCACTTTCTTCCCCTTTCCTTCATATTCTCTCGCATGTCTCTTCCTTCAGCACTGTCTATCTCAAGTTCTCAATCTCTCCTGACTTTCTTTCAATTTGAACTTGCGACACACTTGGGATGGAATTCACGGAAACTGGACATTCTGCATAATGGCCGCATACATTCGCCAGGCGCATGAACAATCCGCGCGCGCCGGGCATGGAATAAACGACGAGAATGCATAGCGTGCACTGCAGAGCACATCAACGTCAGGCATGCAGTCTCCCAGCGCCGCGGGAGGAATTGGACGATGTGATCGATTGCACCTCTCGCGATCCTCTCGCCGGGCTTTTGTCAGAAAACACTTCCATGTTACCCTTGGATCATTGTTTGACATATAGTGTAGCACATTACCACGTCAGGACACCGGGAAGGTATAAATGATTGTTTCTCAAACTCAGAAGCTATGGGAAGTGACCGGTCACTTTGACCAGCCATGCAGCATCGGGATTCGGGTAGTACGGATATTTCAGATATTACAGTCCTTTCAATATTAATTCAAGCCATATATCGCCTATGAATCTGATATGTAGAGCTCAAAAAAATTATTCATACATGTAGTGTTTTTTGCACAGAATCCAAACGTTTCAAAAGCACTCTGGCCCCCGTGCGAAGCACGGGTCAAATGGCTAGTCATCATCAAAAGCGAATAGACCTGCGATATAGATTAGGAATGTGCCAAATAACATCCCTACTGATCTCCAACGATTTGGGCTCGGTTCAAGGGTAGAATTTAAAGGTCAACTCGGGAATCAGAGCGCCGGCGTCGCTGGTTTCGTCACCAACTGCCTTGACAGAAGTGCAGAGCCCCAACGGGGCCCAACGCGCACCCCGATGTAAGTTGAATTCAAATCCCACCCTTCGACAGAAGGCCGCAAAGTCCGTCATCGCGGCTGTTGTGGCCATCGTGGCCGACCGCTCTTTCTGCTTGTACAACGACACCAGCCATTAACAATATCTGGACCTGCAGATTCCGATTCCATCGATCGAAGAAGCCGCAGGACGCAACGCGCGCACATGACATGGGAGAACAGGTAGGCAGGGTTCGCAGGCGCATGCCATCGGAGATACACTGTATATGAGTCGGTTGGCCAGGGTTATCGATGGGAGTAGGGACCAATACTCGGTGAATCAGATTTGGGGTACCTCCGACTTGTCGAAACCCGGCTGGCCCGCGATGTAGAAACGAACGTATGCCGCTGAAGCAGTGCGGAGTTTCGCGTTCATTGCCCAGTGCCAGTGCCGTGTATCGATCTCCTAGCGAGAAGGGACACCAGCTTAAGCAAAGCTGTAGGAACTCTTGAGACTGGGTCCGGCGTGGGTCTTGGGCTGGTAACTGGTGGGTTTGGGTTATGCTATATTTGACTCAATGAATCTTTATTATCACTCGACGGTACGCTTTGTATTTGTATAATTTTACATGAACGTGTTACGATATATCACTAGAAACGCGGTTATTAGGTGATAAGGACTCGAAAACAACCAACATAGCGATATCTCATTCAGCCAACGTTTCTGGGTGTGTTTGCTCTTGTAAAACAGGGTATACATGTAAGAGAACACTGTCGTCATCGTTCCTCTACGAAACAGAGACCGAGTTTAATATAGAGTGATGAAATGACAAATAAAGTTGTAAAAACATACAATTACACCAACGATCCCATCCTCATAGATCATATGCGCCGAATATACATCATGGCAGTCCACTGTCGAGGATACATATGGAAGGTACGTCCTCACATCCTCAAGGAAGGGGATTTCCCAAGTGCGAATGTCGCTCGATAGTACCAGTCTCCTGGACTCATCATGTACAGCTCCATCGTCAGTCGCGGATAACACAGCTGCGCGGGAGAAGTCAAGGATGTGTACCCGCCGCTGAGTGGATATACCGTCGTGTTCGTCTACGGTTTCGGTATCGGGTGCGTAAATAACGCGCTGGCCGTGGACATACCTGCGCACAGCAGAACGCGGTGAATGTGCGCATCGTGGCGAAGGGAAGTGCGGATCGGGATAAGTACTGCGCACCTTAGCCAATGCGGGTGTGTGATGAAGGGCGAGATGAGGTGCGTGTTCGGCGGGCCCCACTCGTCCCATGGGATGTCGAGCGGGGGTGCTAAGGGTCGGCGTGGCGCCGCTGCTTTCCTTGCATGCAGTACTTCGTGAACACGCGCTGGTGCACGAACATATTCAACGATGTGTTTTCGCTCTGCGGGTACACAATCGTGAAAACATGCAGGCGATCTTCGTCGTTCATCATGAATGGCGTGTGCGGTAACGGGTTCGCTTCGATGGGCCCGGCATGAGCAGTGATCACATAGATATAATTACCGCTACGTGTTGGCGGGAGACGAAGTGTAGCGAGGTGGATGGGGCCATGGGCGACCGGGGGTCGACCGAGCTCGTACAGCCGGATGGAGCCCGAGCCGGCCTGGCGAGTGGTAAAGCAGAAGGTGGAATCGAGGAGACCAAAGTCATACGGCAAAGACGAGAGTAAGGGATCGAAAGGAGTGGAGCAATCCTGTGGGGTTCGTCAAAAAAAAAACGTGAGTCAAGCTGGAGATAAATTCGGCGCACTACTAGGAGAGATGATGTAGTCCAGTCCCATATATGCACGCAGGGTTGGATCCGCGGTTGAGTGCAAAAGTACAGCGTCAATATGTTGCGCGCGATTTGGAGAACGGCCGAGTAAATAACGATTGAATTGACAGGGTCGGGAGGGAGAGTGAAGCATAATGGGCTCTGTCGCGCTAGCGGATGGGTGTCATTGGTGGATAAGGTGCGGATATGGACGCGAAGAGTGCGGGTGGGCATTAGTAGGGATGGGCTACACGCATCGGCATTGAGATACACGTTAGTATAGGTGTGAATGGCCATGCGCTATGTAGTACGTACATGGCTTTGTCCTCTAAGAGCACTATTAGATCCTGCGTAGGGTCCATTGCAAAGTCGCGAACTGACATCCCACTCAAGGTTCTTCGAAGAGTTCGGGACCCGCTGTTGCTGGTGGGCAGCCATACGATTTCCAAGTGTCGCCTGTCTGTGTCAGCAAAGACACCTCCCACAAATTCATATGCTCTACACGAGTGTTTCATCTCGAGAGCGACGTATTCTAGCCTCGCGCGCGGCGTTAGCGATAACCAGGCGTTGCGATGGCGCAGAAGGTGTTGGATGAGTTCGGAGTGAGGCGTGGAGTTTCCGGCGTCTTTTAAACCGTCGAGGTGTAGCTGAACAATATACAGCAATTGGGAAGAACTTTTGAAGGTTTCGTATATGTGTTTACACGTCTACAGATGGAACTCATTCAGTAGATACGCTGACGATACCTTCGAGGAATCGAGATCGAGGATGATGTTCTTACCATAGCACATTGGGCCAGGGATATAGCGTCGAGATTTGAAAAAATTTGCATCCATAGCTCTCGCGGTAGATCGAAGAGATCTTTGGTCATTCTAGCGAAGAGTAAAGAGATGAAACGAACTTGAGCTTGATCAATTGTTGCTTGATTGCATCCAATGTTCGTCAAGGCACGGAGCCGTCCCGGCCCGGTCCAGCCACCCAATCACTTCCTTGCCAAACCCTCTCATTTGCCCGTTAACATCGTCTTGTCGAGTCCCATTACGACGCAGAGAATGCAGAGAGCGAGGTGGAGTTGGAAATTACGAGCCAGAATTCGCTGCAAAGCCATTCGACGAAGCCTTCATATCTGCCAGCCAGAAGACAGACGCCCCATCAGCAGAGTCAACCAGTCGGCGGCCCCTGGCCGGACACTCCGTCACAGCCTCCGCCGTCATTTCTCCGCGCGCATATGGCACATGCACTGATGCACACCGCCTGCTCGCTGACCTCGGCGAGTACATCCAGCGCGTCCAGCGCGAGGCAAACGAGCAGGCAGCGCCCCGTGTATGCGCCTGTGGCCTCCGCTCCTGCTGCCTGCAGCGCTCACACCCGAACTTGCCCCTCCAATGCAGCCGGCTGCCCCTGTTATCAAAGCGCCACCTGTTCCATCATCTGTGCCTGTACAACCCATAACCCTGTCGCCCCCGCTGGCGCTCCAACTCCAGCGCCCGCTTCCCAATTTCGCTCCTATTCCCGTCGCCGCACCTAACCCTGCCCTGCCGCTGCTGCGCCAGTCCCACCAGAGCCCGGGACATCCGCGGCCCTCGTCCAGCTCGCGACGACGCAGGTCCTCGCCGTGCTCCCGGAGATTAACCGCGCGTACATCGAGCGCCTCATGCGCGCGAACGTGCCGGCCGCTGAACGCGGATACGGGTGGGTGCTGGGGCAAGGGGAGGCGCGTGTGCGTTTGGCCATGCGCCTGTAGAGGACGCTGCCGCTGGGGACGAGGGCGGAGGGATCGAGAGCCACTTGTTTCGCGGACTACCCATTCGTGCATATCATTCCATCAGTGCCCCGAATCTCACCTGTCCTGCATCGGCTGCACCAAGGCGTACGGCTCGACTAAGTTCGCATCATCCTCCGCCTCACTCCTCTGCATGCACTCCCTCGGTACAAGAGATCTCGTTATTGCGCGCAGAGGCACTTCCTGCCGCACCCATTCCCCACGAGAAGACCTTCCACGCAGGCTGCGATGTATGAGACGCTCCGTAGGCTCTTGCGCTCGAGTACGTCGCGACCCTGCGTATCTTCCGTACACGATACCTAACGGTTTTCTTATGCGTATTATCTTAGCGTTCCTTCAACGTCCTTCAGCCTCTCCAGGCTTCTTCGTTCTTTGCTGTACGTCAGTCTCACGTTTGCGTCCTCTTGCTCATTATTCTCGGGTCCTGGGATGATTTCAATATGGTCAGAAACGGCTCAAATATATTGACGACGTTGAGAAAGGAACCTATTCGTTTTGATACCATTGTTGTCGCCGTTCCTCGCGTCGCCTGGTGAGTACGTGGGCCCTACCGTCTACGCTGTTGAAGGCTACAGGAAACCATGTTTGTATTTCACTTAAAATGGTTGTTCATCTAAATGGTTGGTCACGAAATAAAGAAGATTTCGAATCGTAATCGGATGCACTTGGGATTTCAAAATATTATGTCTACAAAATCAAGGTATGTAATTCCATTCCGTGGCTTTCCAGCTCTCTTCGTTCGATTAAATAATAATCATTCGAGCTTGTTTCGGGATCACGTATGTTGTTCAAGTGGAAAGTGACGGGTGCTTTTGTAGCAACTTTTTCACGATTGACTAATTCAGATGACAATAATGCCACTGCAAGGCAGTGGCGCGGAACCCGTATCCGTTCGTTGCCTGTGTCTTCGATGTTCAAAACCCCAAGTGTCATCCGTGTCGCGTTGATCCAAGAATTGTTGTCTGTCGCGTGGATCCAATTGTATGGTGTCGCGTTGATCGAAGTATTGCTGTCTAATACACTGTAGCTTCCACTGACATCTCTGCGGTGGAGCGGGGGTCCCGCTCATGATGGGTGGAGATATAAGCTATCCCATGATAATCTCTCAGTGGCGACTGACGGGAATGTAAGGTTGGTATTGCGGGCATAAGCAGGATGGCGATGCGCAATCCGAGGTGTGTGAGCATTATGGGTTCGATAGGCTTTGCCTTAATATGTCTCTGGCCTAAGATTGAAGCGCGATCCAGATAATGTTGTGGACTAGATGGAAGAAGGGCTGAGACTTGTGAATGGTTGGGACCCGCCCAGTTGAATATATCTGCAATGCCTTTGGACGTCGAGTTTAGTACCGCCTGCAGAAGGCGAGAAAATGCGCGTTCAGCGCCCTCTCCGTAAGCGGTCGCAATACTGACATCGAAAATACCCATGAGAGAGTACGCGCTGTCCTCTTCACGTGTCACTTGACGCTTGGCGGCGATTTGCATTCTGCGCGAAATAAGAATATTGGATATGTCCTGCTGTAGCTCATCCGCTGTAATTGTTGTCGCCTCTTCGATTTTTTTCGTGATAATCAAGTTGTCTTTGTCACTCTCCAAAGAATCGACAAATTTATCCCAGTCTGCATTGTAGAATTTGATGTTGGACGGCGCGAGTAACTCCTGTAATGTCCATCCACGTGTAAACCAGGTATCCTTGGGTATATCCGAATGCGCCACGGTCTCCGCGAGGTAGGTGATGCAGACATGGGTGCCTTGATACCATTTATACATGGAGCGGATCGATTCGTCAAGCTCTGCACTGCTCTCCTTGTTGATACAGACCGTGTCCATCCAACCGAAGGCGACTCTGTAGTCTTTCCAGGCGGTTCTGCAGAAATTAACGAGTTTGCGACAGCCTGGCTCCTGAGAGTGAGGGTCAAACTCGCTCCGGATCCAATCGCCATAGGTGACTTCGCGCGAGTCTCCACGGAGCCAGGTATGCGACAGGATAGCGTATCCGGAATAATTCTTTATTAAACCCTCCAGTACCATCCGCTCTGCTTCTTCCGCGCCGCTGTCGATGGCATTGGCGGTCTGTGCTGCGTCTTCGGAGGGGTACCAGCTGTGTAGGATTTCGCGAAGGTCTTGTTCGCTCTCTCCGTTTACAGACACGCGTAGGGAGTCAATGCCTCTGACGAGTTTGGATGCGATGTGGTCATAGATTTCGCCGCGTTCGATGAGGGTGAGCCGGAGCTTTGAGCGGGCTGGCTTGAAACATAGCAGACGAATAGGCATGGTGTTGAAGACGTGTTCACGGAGTGCGTTCAGAGCCTTGTCGATAAAGTGTGACCTTCGTTGCTCGAATCCATCTGCGCATAGAGGTGAATACCATCATGACTTGGAGCATAGCATGCGAGAAGAAATTACCCGTATGCGAAATGCTCGATGAACCTTCGATGGAGATCACAGTCATATCTGGGCTTTCTTCGTTAGGGACTAAAAAAGTTATTAGGAGCGCTGAGCGAGGGGAACAATCCAATCAAATATTCGTTCCTACCCTTCACCAACCCAAGGAGTTCCTGACTCGTATTTTCCTCGAGCGCAGAGCTATCGGTTGCTGGCGCCGCTTCCAAAGCCGTATCCACGACATCTTTTGGGTGTGTAGTTGCTTGAGACCCTGAGATGGATACGTCGGTTCCTTTCTCTATTCAAGAATGCGTGAAATGAGTGCTAGCATAAGGATGCGGAAGAAGTGCGCCACATCGAAGTTGGTGATACGCACCTTCCAAATCCACCTCGATACCACCCACAGGACCCCGTTGAGAGCGTAGAAACGACGAAATGAATTTCTGCAGAGCGACCACAAACTGTTCTCCGTCGGGACCCAAATTGTCTTGATTTGCATCTACGGTAATCCGTTAAATGAGTTACAAAATCCGAGTTTGCTGAGCCCCGACCATGTATATCTTCTCCATCGGATGGGCGGAGGGTACTGATTACGTTTCGCAAGGCCTTGACCAAAATTTCGGCGTCAGTGCTCGGAGAACCTATAAGATTTTCAGTAGCAGGTTAGATTTGGGTTAGAGTTATCTATGATGATAGATGTCATGTAACTTACCAGGAAGACTCGTTGCCATTGTGCGAGAGGACAGCAGACAAACGATATCGGCGAGGAGAGAAACACCGTTTCGTTAGCCTCACGTTAACCAGATCTCACAGCTTTGTGTTCACATGATTGCCCATGAGGCCTTGAGGCCGTGCTGCATGTTCCGATACCAATGCTTCTGATGAGCCGCCACAACAGGCTGTGAGAATGAGATAATGGTATTTTTAAACGATCGCTATACAATGGGACCGAGATAAGCATGAATATCATCCTTTGCGTGAATCGAGAACATATCCGAGCTAACGCTCCATATCTTCGTGCTGTGCATGTTCTGCGCTCAATGAGGCACATGGACGAAACGGTCCTCGAGCGACGTCTTTGCGCCTGAAGGTGGGTTGGACGAGTCGCCTGCAGCTGCTCATATTATTCCGCCATCGTCAACGGCATTTCGAACTGCGCCATCATCTAAATAGAGAAGAGCATCAATATGTGCGCGAGTGGAAGGCGGGAGAGCGAAAACGGGGTGGTTGGTACAGATAAGGACAAGTATGAAGCGAAGAGCAACAGAACGAGGGCCATCAAATTAGAGAGGAACTGAAAAAAGGACGGGCCAAATGCAAATGCGTGAAAGAGGTGAAAGCGAAATGAGAAGCATACCTGGTCTGGGCGGTAATTTGGCAGTAAGAAAGGTCTACTGAAGTTTGTTCATTCGCGAACCTTGATAGACTGAGGCCCATCAAGAGTTTTCGCTGCACATCCCGAAGAAAGTTGAAAGCATCAGTAGAATACACAATGTTTCGAAGAAAAAAGAGAAACACCTACCATCTTCTTCCTCATTCTTCATGAATCATATCTCGTTCTTGGCGCGCCTTCTTTGCATGCGGGGAGGTGCCATGTCGTTCTTGTCCTCATTCGAAGCAGGGGTGGCGCTGGGCGGCCGTTGGTGACGGTGGGCTACAACAGCGCTAGGGTTATATTAGCTGTGTACATGAATGGGGGTACATCAGCAGCACGTACGTCGCGTTATCCTCTGGAAACATTATCTGATCTTGCGAGGGTCGGTGTGTGGCGAAAGCGACGGCTGTGACGGTAGGTGACAGCGGTGGGAGTTTCGACACACAGGGGGTGGCAAACGTCAAGACGGTTTTACGGAAATGATATTCACCCAGGGACTAAGATACTGCGAGGTCTGTATATAAAGGATATCGAGTACGTAGTCATGTGATAAGGAAAACAAGAACAAAACATATGAGAGCACATGGGTATCTGAAGGAGTGTGTGTGGTGCGAGAAAAGAGATAAGATAAAACAGAGATAACGAGTGACTAGATACGGACAGAGTCCGGAACGCTACATACGCCCTCCAGGCGTTGTACAAACAACGACTCCTAAGTAAAAAGTAAAAGAATAGAATAAGATTCAAAACAAACGAAAGAAAAGCGCTTAGAGCGCAGTGGACGCCTCAGCGCCGGAGCTGGCATCGGGGGCGTCGACCATGTACGTGTCGAACATGACTGGGTCCTCGTAGGGCATGACATCTTGAGGATCGACGGTGCCGTCACCCTGGGACGACTCTGCAACGGATGAGCTGGCGAGCGGGATCGAAGCGACGGCCGCGGAAGTGGACGCAACGGATGTGGAAGTGGATGTGATGGGCTCGGAAGAGGGCGCGACGGCGACAGCGTCAGTGGTAGAGGTATTGGACGGAGTAGATTCGTCGGCCACGGTTTCGATGGACGCGAACGGCCCGCTGGAGGTATGCTTGGCTTTGCGCGAACGACGCTTGGCGCTGTTGGAGTTGTTCTTGTGGGTCTTGTTGAGCGCTTGCTGCCGGGCGCTAATATCTGCTTCGACGGACTGAACGAAGAGACGCTCGAGAAGATGCGCGTGCTTCCCCACCATGGCGCCGACGATACCAGCCTTGGCGGAACGATGGTTGTGGGAGTGTTTGGTGCGCGAAGTTCCGTTGGGACGAGCGGCAGACGACAAGGTGGCATGGCGTGATGGGGCAGCCGCGCGCGGCGACGGATGGAAGACATAAAAGTCTTCAGGGGTAAGGGGAGTCCCCGGCAACTCGTACTGGGACGTCTTCCGGTTCCATACGGCGAAACGGCGCTGTCCAAGCGCAACTGGTTGAAGATCTCGGCGAGGACGAGATAGCGCTCGGGTTCCGAGTTTTCGAGTCGGTCCTTGCGCGCGCCGACGGGCAGCATGCGAATGACAGCGTCGTGCTCGCACATAGCGACAAGGTGGGCCGCAGAGATCCAGGCTTGAGGCGGCATTGTCTCGAGCTCGTTGGCGAGGTCGGGGTGAGCAAAAATGAACTGGTCCTGGGAGACACGATGGACGGCAGGGTTGTCGATGGTGCGGATGCGGGTGGATGGTACTGGCGCCATGGTGCACAGCTCGAGCTCGACAAGGGAGAACGGCGACGAGGGAATGGAAGACGGTGGTGAGAACAACGAAGAGATAGCTACTGGAGAAGACGCGGAAGAAAGAAGTGCGGGTTCTGGGGAAGAAAGTTTAATGGTAGAAATGTTATTATATACCCGCAACAAAGAAGAATCGCAACATGCTAGCATAATTGCATGCATGGAAATTTGGAGGTCACCTCGTGGAGGGGTGCCAGTACCCGCAGGTAGATTGGAAATATTTCTACCCCAATAAGGTCTAGATAGTGCGGCAGGACTTGCAGATCTTTGATTTTTTCAAATGGCATCCAGGTAATGTCTCCTGATTTCCATTTTATCTCAAAGATACTATTTTCCCTCGAGCCCGAGTGCGACAGAATAGTTTCCACTGCCCACTCGTCGTCGGGATCGCCTTCGCCAGTGATCTGCGAATCTAGGCGCCCGGGAAATAGCCGATCATCATTGGGATGATGTATTCTTAGCAACGAGGCATGAAATACATCATGAACTCCCCGCTGCTTCAGCGAGCTCGGTAATTCAAGGCGGAAAGACTGATTTCCGAAGTCCCTGATAATTGCATATGGTCCGATATATTTGGGCACCAGTTTGCGAGCCAATCCACGTGGAAAAGCAATGTTCTTGGTGGATAAGTACACCAGATCTCCATTAGAAAATGGGACAGTTGCCGTTTTCGGTTCGCATCGCGCGTTTGCTTAACACGCGCGGCAATGATACTATCATGCGCGCCCATAAGCGCTAACTTTTTATTAAGCGCAAAGTTGCGCACAGACGGATATTCCTTGTCCGGTGCAGCGCTCCATATCATGGAGCGCGGAAGCGTACCCGTGTTCAAGAAGAACGGGGCAAATCCGGTGCTCTCTGAGCGCGCGGAATTGATAGCGAACTCGATTGCAGGCAACTTTGCCACCCAATCAGTCTGCTTCGAATTCACGCACTGGCGCAACATCTGGGTTACCGTGCGATTCGCACGCTCGGTCGATCCGTCGGTCTGCGGATGATAAGCGCTCGACATGCGCAAGCGCGTGCCAATAAGCGCGTGAAGATGGCTCCAGAACATGCTTGTGAAAAGAACATCCCGGTCACTAATGATGTTTCTGGGAGTCCATGTAATTTGTATACATTCTCAAACATGAGTTCTGCCATTTGTCTAGCATTATAATTGATCCTGCTAGGAATCAAGTGTACCATTGCAGTCAATAAGCAAATTACTACAGTGATAGAATCATAAGTCCCATCTCTGTTGCTTGACTCAGGTAGAGGCCCAACAAAGTCCATTCCAATGGATTCCCAAGGATATCCAGGGATAGGTAATGGATTCAGCAAGCCATAAGGCTTCTGGTTGCTGGGTTTACTTCGTTTGCAAGTAATACAACTCTCACAGAAAGACTTGACATCTGGGACCATGTCTTTCCACCAGACATGATCTCGCAGATAGTCCAGAGTCTTCGCGGCACCTAAGTGCGCTAGCATCGAGTGCGCTTCGGATATCACAATTTCACGCGCACTTCGGCGTTTAATCAGGATCTTCGGTACGCACAGAGCGCGCACGTCTCGATCCTTGAGATAGACTAATCCGTCTTCGATTACGAAGTTGCGGAATTCTTTGGGCTTTCGCAGGATTATGTCGAAAAACGCATCCTCCGCGTAACGCCCGCGCAATTCCTTTACCAAATCGATGCCCTCTTCATCAGAAGATAGGTAATCGACCAAGCTCGGCGCCGCCGCAACAGTCGAAGAAGCGGTGACAGCCTGAGAGCTTGCAGCGACAGCCTGCGAACTGGCATGAAGAGTGGTGGGAGTCGACGAAGGGACATTCAGACTCCCATTCTGACTCCCATTCTCGCCCTCCGGTCGTTGTCGTGGGCCACGGAGAACGAACCGCTCTCTAACTCGACGTGCAAACTCGGCCGATGTTTCGGGACGGCCAGTCTCAGCGGGAGGCACAACCGCACGCGCACGACGGGACACAGCCGCGCGCGCTTCAATGCCAGCAAGTACGGGCATCGTTTCAGCGGAAACCTCGGCATCGTCGTCGACAACGTCATGGTACGTATATTCACTACGCGCGCGCACTGTTCCCGGCGACTCATTAGAATACATCCTAGACAGCGCGTCGGCTACGACGTTCTCACTGCCGGGCACGTACACCACCTCGAAGTCAAACGAGGAAATCTTCTCGATCCAACGAGCCTGACGGCCGGATAAGTTCTTCTGATTCAACAGGTACGTCAATCCCTTATGATCGGTAACCCACTTGAATCTAACACCCTGCAGGATGTCGCGATGGCGCAGCATCGTCTCAATGCCAGCAAACATCTCAATCTCGTGCACAGGGTAATTCTGTTGCGCCGAGTTGAGTTTCGCCGAGTAGAATGCGGCGATGCGCGCGGTTTTCCACTCTGCGCCCTGGCTAACCAATCCGGAAAGTCCAGTGGCGCAGCCATCGGTTACCATCCATATTTGGGGCGCGCCCTCCGCGTAATCCAACGGAACGCGGCGATGCTCGCGCGCGTCGTGGACGAGCTGCTTCACGTCCTCGAATGCGCGCTGCTCCGTGAATCCCCAGCGGAATGGCACTGTATCGCCTGTAAGCGCGGACAAGATGCCCATAGGTACACGAACCCCTGGTACATCATCCGCGAGGTACCCTACTGACCCGAGAAACCCTCGTAACAGGTCTCGGTTCGTCGGGACCTTCCAGCTCACGACGGTATCGACTTTCGCACCGTCCATACGAATACCAGCGTCGTCAATGACGCGCCCGAGAATCTTGAGCTCGGGCTGGATAAAATGCAATTTCTTTTTGCTCAGGTACAAGCGCTCACGCTTCAAGATATCGAGCACGATTTTAACATGCTGAATGTGCTCTTCCAGCGTGCGTGAATAAATCACGATATCATCCAGGTATATATCCATGAAACGGCCGATGAACTCAGCGAAGATGTGGTACATCAATGCTTGGTACGTAGCCGGCGCATTGCAGTCTCCGATTTGAATGACAAGGCTGACCATGTTGCCATCCGGTGTCGTCACCGTCGACCGCTCGACGTGCTCGGGTTCGATGCGTATCTGCTCATACGCCGACTTCATGTCCAACGACGTACGAAACGGATGCGCCGCGGTACGCCGCAACATGCCATCAATATCCGGCAGCGGCGACGTCATCTTGTGAGTATTTTTGTTGCGCTCACGAAGATCGACGACGGTTCGAAGTTCCGCCGGTTCGTTGCCCTTGCGCGGCTTCGGAATCAGCAGCATAGGGACGGTATTACCCGCCGCGGTAATTCTCCAGCGGCCGGTGTTAATGTATGCATCGCGCTTCTCTGCCCATTGCGCGCGGAACGCTTCAGGGCACCTCGAAGCTCGCCATGGATATTTTTTATTCACGTCAATCAACGGTATACGATGGTTGATTGCACGAAACGGCGGCAGCTCTGTGTTCGCCATGTCACGGCACAAAGGCTCCGCATATTCCAGAAGCTCGCGTCGCGCGGCTTCAAGCGCAGGCTCGGGCGCGCTGACAGCGTGCGCCATCAGGCGCATATCTGAGCCAGTTTGAATTGGCAGCGCGGCGTCGCTTCCAATAACGACGCGCGCTGGGTTAAACCCAATGCACACTTTGTGCTGGTACATCCAGGGAGTGCCCAAGATCAGATCATAGCTGTTAATATTGACAATATCAAAGAATCGTGGCTCCGTGATTCCCTGATAGCTAATCTCTGCTTTAGCACGCGCGTTCACCTTTGAACGCGATCCCTGCACGGCCAACTGCAGCGTCAGCGGGGATTCCAGATCCTCCCGCTTCACCTTCAACTGATCCGCGAGGGTCGAAGACATGAAGTCTCCGAGCGACCCCGAGTCCAGAAGAGCCCGAACGGGCTGCCCGTTAATCTGGACGTTCACAACAATTGGTTTTGGGATCATACGGCGCTTATCTTTGATAGCGGCCGCGTTCCTCTGTAATGACGGGTAAGTCGAACGATCAACCTGTATGCCATTGACCTGAACGTTCTCGTAGGCGCTGGACAGCGAGAGATCCCGTAGCCTATCGAAGGCCGGGTCCTCGTCCACCTCCAATTGAGCGATGATTCGCTTGTACCATCCGCACGAATCGAAGCGCTCGCTCTCCACGAGCGCAACCGGTACGATGGTCGATATCTCACGCACGTAGTCGGTGACGTCGATCATAGACGACTCGCTCATCACAGTGACGCTGAACCGCGAGTCATCGTCATCAGGCTCTTCACGCGGTGAGTACGGAGCGCCGACCGACAGTACGCGCTCCATCTGTCGCTGCAGAACGTGCCCGACTAATGTTTGTCGGTAGGAACGGCCACACAGCCAGTCCCATACGCTCTCGCCGGGCCATTGAACACCATGTTCACGCAGCTGGCGTTCGGCGTACCATTTCGCAATGGAAAAGGTATTTTGGCGCAGCAAATCTTCATGAATGAAATACTCAACACCTTCTTTGCGATCGAAGGCGCCGTATAGGCCATTCCGTGCGCGCTTAACATCGAATCGTGACCCGTCAGGCAGTGGGGCATTCAACCACGGCCTTGTGCTATCACACGGATATGGCGCGCTCGCATTCAGGACGAACTGAACGCGCGCGGCATAAATCTCACTAAGATTCTCAAGCTTGTCCGCAACCCGGTACCACTCATCTGTGAATGGATCCTCGGCAACATTCCATGCAAACAAGTTGGAATCAGGATTGTACTTCTCATACACCGCGCGATACACCCCGGTACGCACGACATAGTCTCGATACCATCCAACTACATCGAATGACGGATTGTCGAGCAACTCATGACTGATTTCGATCTCTTGATCTAGATCCTCATCATACAAGATGTATCGCTCAGGCGGCGACCCAGCCGCTGTCGGATCCATATTGAATCGACCCCAAACCAAGTGATCTGGTTTGCAAGGTGGGTAGTGATAGTTTATACCCTCAGTTAATAATTCAACTGCACGCTGTGGAACAGCATACCCAATGGACATCAACGGGCGCTTAACCCGTGGCAAGCGTAGCGCCTTCGATCGGCGCCTCGAATACCAGTTTCGCAGGTCGAACTTGGGATTCTGTAGCAGAAACTTAGGTATCCGTATGTAGAAATCTGTAAGATTATCCACAATGACATAAAACTTCCTCTTGTGCACTTTAACAACTTGAAATCTCAAGTTCTTGTGCAGGAAAAACCCGGGTTTCTTTCCAAAGCGCTCGTCACCTGGGTACGGGGCACCAATGGTGAGGTGCTCCTTCGCAACAAGAGCATAGGCATCTCCCATATTGAAATTTGGGCGTCGAGCAAAATTTGCTGACTCACAGGAGCCCACAGCATGGGTAGAACTCGAGCTTTCTGAGCTCACGGACACTGCGTCGGCAGTATATTCGACACAACCCAGAGGTAAGCTATCCAAAACTTCAACCTCGGGTTCCTCAGTCTCATCCTCAACAGGTTCGAGGTTGAATGTCGACATGCCGGGCGGTTTACTGCCCGCATGTTTCACGGAGCTTCCGTGTGGGCAGTTGCGTCCAAAGTGGCCGGTCTCGCCACAGTTGAAGCAACGTCCGTCGGCCTTGCGTTCTGCAAGTTCCTTCTCGGAAAGCTGGGGACGCGGAGTCTTACTTGACTCGCGTTTCGACTGTTCGCGCGAGAAGGTGGATCTTGGACGATCTCGATTCGAATTCGGCCTCGAGGACGACCCGCGGTCACTGAACCTGGACTGCTGACGCCCTCGGTTCGCGAATCCGCCTCGCCCTCCAGATCCTGAAGGAGCGGCCGAGGGCCCACGCGACGAGTGATTGCTCATCGGCGCGCTGGGGAACCGTCGAGACGGGAAGTTCCCGTTCTGGGAATGATTGTGGCTAGGCGCCAGCGGATGGTGCGGGCGCCTGTTGCGCGACTTGGTGACGCGCTCGGAGATCTCGATGATTTCCGCCCGCGAGATCACCTCGTGCCAGCTCGCAGAGTCAGGATGCAAGCCATCGCGCCAGAGCGCGGTCTGGATCGAATCCGACGAGGCCATCCAAAACTTGATAACCATTTCACGCTCGTCAGTCGATCCAATAATATTGCTCAACTCCTCGAGCTCATGCGCAAATTCGCTGACAGATTTTTCACCTTGCCGCGCCCGATTGAACTTCTCTCGCATTTCGAGACGATGGTCGATCGGAAAGCAATAATTATACAGTTCACTATAAAATTGCTCGAGGGTCCAATCCTCCTCAGTCATCGAGACTTTCTGAAGGTAGAAATCGTAAGCTTTGCCTTTCAGAAAATAGGACAATGCGAACGCCTGACGTCTCCGTTTAATTTTACTGTCCAGAATGTACGCTTCGCTTTCGCGTACAAATCTATGGAACGCGCGAACATCCGCCTTCCCATCATAATTGGTAGGCTTGAATGCCTTATTACTGTAATGGGATGACTTAGATTTTTTAGATCTTCGTCGCTTGTGTCCGCGGGAGTGCGACCTGCCCTCCGAACCCTCAGCGCTCGAACGCGAGTCCGAGCTCGGGCTCGATGAGTCACTTGGGTACCCGCCAGCACCGCGGCTTCTGGTCCGCCGGCGTCCAACATTGCGCAGCGTCACGCCCAGCAATGACTTTGGATCTATCATTGCTTCGGGACGTGACTCGGCTGGCAACCGGTTCTTGGACGAGGCGATATGCCTGTACCGAGGTTCGTACACCTCGGTGTTCTCGTGAGGCGCTGTTGACGCTCGCGGCTCACGCGGCTCAGTGGGCGCCCGCGCGCGCGCAGGTTCGCGCGCTGGCAAGCCACGTTCGGGCCGCGCGGGATTTTCCCGGGGCTCGTTATCTCGCCTAAAGGAATCCAACGCGGCGCGCTGCGCGTCCACGTTTAGCTCGTCTTCCGAGATATTCAAATTGCCCCACTCCCGGGGATCTATGGCCTTCCCTTTTGGCTTGGAAGGCCCTTCTCCGCGCGATTCGGATCGCTCTGAGGAGGCGGCCAGCACGCGTGCATTGCGCCTGGCAATCTGCTCTCGCTGAGCAGGGGTAAGCATCTCTTCTGCTTGCGAAATAGCCTGCGGCACGTCTGCCGAGGCGGCGGGCGACCTGATTCTCACGGCCGCCGCGGATTTCTTAGTGGGTTTCTTGCCCAACTCAAGACTGCGTGCTCGTCGTCGAGTCACGGTTTGCCACTCCGCAGGATCCTCCTCCTCGGAGTCTAGCACATTCTTAGGTGTAGCAAGTTCAATATTATTTTTATTGACACTAGTAAATACACTTTCACTGCCCTGAGGGGCAGGTCCCATCTCAACTGCTGCAGCAGGAGACGGAGCTCGCGACGCCGCGACATCACTGTAAGTGCGTCGTGGACCGGCGTCGGTGGCAGGGCTCACGCTTCTCTCGGTGAAGAGCGCGGAGCCCGCTGGAGACGGTGCGCGAGGCGCAACCGCGGGTTGACCTGCTGCCGGAGCAGGTCGCGTACGCTGACGCAAGGAATACTGTCTAGAAGCCATATTTGTTAGTTTAGATATAGGTATAAAAACTTACGAAGTAAATTTTGGGAACTGCCTTGTTGCTGGTTGGTCCGGGTGATCAATCCGAAGGGTTCCGAGCGAGAAGACAGCGAGGGGGATAAGCGGTTAGCTTAGAGTTTGTGTATGCGTCAAAAAGATGTGGCGAAAGCGACGGCTGTGACGGTAGGTGACAGCGGTGGGAGTTTCGACACACAGGGGGTGGCAAACGTCAAGACGGTTTTACGGAAATGATATTCACCCAGGGACTAAGATACTGCGAGGTCTGTATATAAAGGATATCGAGTACGTAGTCATGTGATAAGGAAAACAAGAACAAAACATATGAGAGCACATGGGTATCTGAAGGAGTGTGTGTGGTGCGAGAAAAGAGATAAGATAAAACAGAGATAACGAGTGACTAGATACGGACAGAGTCCGGAACGCTACACGGTGTCTCAGGTGAGGCTCTTCGGACGTTTGCGGCTCCCGCCGTCGTTGAAGGTGGTGGGCGGCCCGGCGATTTCGAGCGGGTGTGCATGTTGAAAAAGGGGGTCCGTACAGTTCGCGTATCGAGAGCGACGTGTCCCATCTCTCCACGCAGTGTTCGTGGTAAATTGTAATCAGGCTTCGCCAGGATGCAGAAGTCGCTGGGATGACTTTGGAGTGGGTCGTGGACAACTAGGAGTCTTGGGACCCTCGGAGCGCAGCTAGAGAATGGATATACGCCACCCAGAAAGAGCGGGAAAAAGTTTCGTAGAAGCGTCCAAGACCATCCTTGTGCGTGTGAGCAGTCAGAGAAATATTTCGAGGTAACGCACAGACTCCAGAGTCCAGTTAGAGTCCAGGAGTCCAGAGAGCGAGCAAGAGCGAGCGCCGAGCGAGCATTGCGGGCCGAGATCATGTGCGCGGGTTTCGCCGACGAAGACGTTGTCCGCTGTGCCACTGCCCGTTTTTCATTTCAGACTATCGATCCCGCAAATGCACTGGCAATTGCACAAGCCAGCGCGACTGCATCTACTCCTCTTTCTTTCCCATAGGCAACTAGAGTGGTAAGCATCCTATCGAAACTCATGTCTGCCCCACTTAATTTGCTCCCCAGAGCCTAGCGCATCTTGCACCAGCTCTCCCTCCAACAAGACAGGATCACAGCCCATCCCAGCCCATCCCAGCCATTCTCACAGCCCACGCGAATCGCGCTCGCCCCCAACACTGCCTTACCCACGTCATCGCCGAGGCAGCGCACTAGGACGCGCAAGCCAGCGCCCTCGACGACCAGCTTATGCCCAGCGACGCGGAGGCCGAGGATGGTGCCTCGAACTAAGGCCGCGGTGGCAGAGACAAGAAGCCCCGCAAGAGCGGCGCAAAGAACGTGGCCATTGTTGAGGGCGACGATGCGACTATACCCTGACGGCCGGTGAATTGACGTTCATCTACCGCCTAGCTGAGTACATGCTAGATTTCCTGGAGCGCCGATGTCATCCCTTCCCGTGTCCTTCTGATCCATTTCCTTGAACTTATCAGGTTTTTTTTTTGTCATTCGCCGCCCTCATTCGCCTCGCCTGTCTCCCTCCTATTTGACGTTCCCTGAATCCCGCGCTTCCGTGCGCTGTTCCATGCTCCGTTCCCGTTCCCCTCGCTGAGGCCGTGCGGAAGCAGCGCGCGGGATACGCTTGATTTTTCGATATTGACTTGCGTTTTCGACCCGGCTGTCTGGCTGGGATCCAAGTCATCATCCCGAAAATATGCGCCTATCCCGCGGTCCCGCTTCCGCCGTCTGTTGCGCTGTCCCGGCTGTGTTGGGGTGACATGGGTTCGTCCTGTCTTTCCGCACCTTGCGATGTATTGACTTTTTTGTTTGTATTTTTATTTTGGGTGCCGGTTCCTTGTTGACTCTTGAATGTGGATGCGGTTACGAACCCCAATGCGCGGCTGTATGTGAGCGGTGCTCATCTTGTACTTGTTCTGTTTGGGTTGCTGGGATCCGTGGCTGTGGGCGGTGAACAGCTGGTCGGGTCGTCGTCTGTGCCCCCAAGTCCCCACGCGCGGAATGCAGGCGGTCCTGGTAATTTAAAAAAAAAAAATTGAGCGCGCTTGTGACTCATCATAAGGACGTTCTAGCTACCCATCGACAATAAGTCTTTCATTCTCCGCGCTGCGCCCCGCCCGGCCAGTGCATATTTCTGGGCCAGTGGTACTGGTAAGCCATGTAACGTGTAAGCGCTTAAGCACTTGTAATCATCCTCGACATCCGCAGCGTTATATCCACCTGATATGCACCCACTGACACTTCGCGCCCCAAGGCTACGCAGGTCAGCCTGAGAAGCTGCCTCTAGCGGGGCAGCATTAATATTGGGGCCTTTCTCTTTCATCTCCGACGACCGATGCAGCCTGCCCGTCTCGCTGCCCAGGCTGCGCAGGAGACGCCACGGCCGATGTTTATGACGCGCAGCTTATGCCCAGTGGTGCAGAGGCCGCGGGTGCAGCCTGGATCTCGGAAGTGGGTGGTAGAGGAAGATGCCCGGGACGCGCAAGGATGTCGTCGGAAGTGACGGTGACGATGAGGCTGGGGACGGTGGTGTATATGCTGGTGACGTAGGGGTGGATGAAAGGGAGATATCAGCTACAAGTTGGAGTCGCGCTTGCGGCTTGACAATGACTGTCCTCAAAAACGTTGGAACATCGTGCAAACGTGACCGTGCCATCCATCATTGACAAGGCAGTGAGACGGCCCGGACTGTAACGGGCCCGGGCAACTCGCAACGTTTCAAAATTTGGAAGAGGGGGGTTGGGGGCCTCCTCTAGATTCGAGATTTAGACCTGTCAACTGGTAAGGCAGCGGTAGATTGCTATAAAATGCTGGTGTGGATGCCTACAATTCTTCAGCATCGTTTGATACGATCCCTCACTCAAAACTTACCATGTCTACCCCACTGTCAGCCATGGAACGAGCAAAGTTGTCAAGTAAGTCCCGAAAACTCGTACATGCTATCGATATTGACGTAAACTATAGACTCGCCGGAGGCTCGTACTCTGGACCAAACACAAGGCTCGTCGCTCGTGGGAAGGGCCTGCGGGACGTGCGCATCGTAAGGCTCACCTTCGCCCGCAAAGGTGTGTATGCGAGTCAAGAAAAGCCGACGCTCATGAACACGAGACCCGCGGGACTCGATGTCCACCAATACAATGACAACCATGGAACGAGCAAAGTTGTCAAGTAAGTCTCTAAAACGCGTACATGCTGTCGATATTGACGTAAACTACTCTGGAAGGTTCTGAAATCCCCCTCACGCGTTCTCGCATAGTCCATTGGCAGGATTCAGTCTTCATGAATAATTTACCGCATGTTGTCGCATTAGAGATATATGTTATTGGTTTCAAATTTCGTTCGCTGGATGGCTTTCGATCTCGCTTTTCATACATAACCACTTGCTTGATTCCTCCGTGGTGCAATTTAGCGCGGCGGACGATGTAACCGAGATTTCGAAATTCGCAGAATATCACTCTGGAGAGGACAGGCGCCTTTTGGGTACAAATTTGCATTGGCAGAGGGTAATCTGATGCACGACGACGCAATAATATATTTCATGAATTCAATTCTACAAGTTGATTGACTTGCCAGCAACCACAATTTTAGAGTCTGCCTACGGGCGACTAAGTAAACGCATAGCGGTCTGCAGCGGCCAGATCCACATCTCTTTACATGCTTCCAAGGCTCAAGCTTCAAGGACGACGGGATAAATACAGAGCGGAATAGCATACACTATGGTGCATACGAACCAGCATGCGTAGCGGATCAATAAAACATAGTGGGTAGGTGAGTGTGGAAAGACAACTGGAATTCAAATTCGGGACAAAAAAGAGTCAAGTATGTAATAGATAATTAGCATCAAAAAAAAAAAAGGAAAAAAAGAAAGGGAGACGAGGCAGAGGCAACTCGACCAAGGAACTATAGCACATTCATTCAAAGTGAATTGAAAGTAGGTTGAAGGAAGACCGAAAAGAAAAAAGATCAACATGAAAGCAGAACAGGCTACAGAACACCGGAAGGGGGGGCAGGCGATTGTCGGATAGCACAAGAAGCGCACGGTGCATGATATAAGACAAAGAATAGGATAGGATAGGGACGACGGCGAGCAAAGAGTCCTCCACTCGTCTGTCGATTTTTAAGCAGTTCACATCACCACACCCCCAGACCCAACAACCACACATCTATCCACGCGCCTCAAGCCTCCGCCATGACCACGTCCTCCACATGCGTCGACGCGTCCTCCGCCTCCGCATTCGCGTCCTGGTCGTGCTCGCCCTCCGCATCCGCACCGCCAGCCGGCGCTGCGGCGGGCTCGGCGACCGCGGGGGACACCGGAGATTCCCCACCGCGCGCGGGAGACTCGGCGCCTGCGAACAGAAAAGAAACAAAAGCGCATCAGCAAACCCAGCCCAACAAATGAACGACACGACACGACGGTCCTAGCGCCTCCCAAAAAGCAGCCCACGCAGTGGGAAAACAAACAACGCGACTCCTACCCACCTTTTCCATTCAGATCCACACCCGCCACGCCCGCCTCCACGCCCTTCACGCCCCCCTTCCCGCCCCATTCACCTTCTCCTCCCTCCTCTCCTCCTTCCTTTCCTCCTTCCGCTCCTCCTTCCGCTCCTTCTCCCGCGGCTGCTCGTCCGCGCCCGCCCCGCCCGGCTTGTTCGCGTTCAGGATCCGCTGCCACTTGTCCACGAGCCCCTTCGCGCGCGCGCGGAACGCGTACTCCGCATCGCGCGGCGGGATCTTCTCGTCCTGCAGCGCCGCGATGTGCCGCATGACCTTGCCGATCTTCGAGAACTGGGAGGAGTAAAAAGAATGATCGAGTTAGTGGCGAGGTACGTGGAATAGAGGTCGGAAGCGAGATATCGGGAGAGGGCAGGGAAGAAATGACGGCGCCGTGGGTGTCGCGTACAGGTAGGCAGGAACACCCACGACGCGCCACACAGCGACACGGAACCACCGCCGACAACAGCCCCCCAGATTCAGAATCCAGACCCATGAAAAAAAAACGCACCTGCAGCTGCTCAATTGTGATCTCATCATACTGCTCCACCGTCGTAAACAGCGCATCGAACTCCGCCATCGCCTAAAAGATCACAAAAAAAGAGAGTCAGCACACGTTCTTGCGCAAATTTCAAGGCAGGAGAGCGGAACATGGGTGGGTCATTGTGGCCACAACTACATAAAAGACACAGAGGAAAAGAAGGAAGAAAAAAAAGAGTGGGCAACACCAGACCGCAGGCAACACGGAACCCCGGATATCGGACACAAGACAGCAAGCAGCGCTGCGGAAGCAAGCCATCTCCAACAGGCCGCTCGCTACACACACGGAAGGAGGAACAAATCGCACGATTCGCCCCCAAACAGGACCACCGAAAACAAGCCCACCAGCCAACCACCAGCAGAAAACCAGATCCAGCAAACAACATGGGGCAGCCGGAACGCAGCCACCGGCCAATCCACCTAAGCCATTCCACTCCGCTCCAAAAACCAACCCAACCCAAAGCTCGAGAGAAAATCAAGCACCCGAGCACCACCAAGAACCCAGAAACACCAAGACCCAAAGCGCGGAACCCGCTCCGCACCCAAAACTCAAAAACGAGCGCGCAAAAAAGGACATCAAACAGTCCCAATAACCAGAAGGAACATCCACTCCTCATCCGCACCCCAAAAAAGGATAGAATCACAGAAACCGAGCGACAGAACGAGAAACGGAATGCAAGAGCCGACACTCCCGACACATAGCGACCAGGGATCGCACAAAAACGGGAAATTTTTGGAAACATGGATGAAAAGACATCCAGATGCGATGCCAGCGGGCCATCGCATGCAGATGACGCAAGAAAACCGAAAAATTCGAAAAACCGAACGAAAAGACAGAGAACGGGTATGCGAGGCGACCTGGGGTTGCTTGGGAAGTGCAACCGGGTATCCATCATGCAGACGAGGTAGAGAAAATCGGAAATGGGATGGACAGCGCGAATGATGGAACAAATGGAACGAGGGAATGCGAAAAGACACGATTGGGCGGCCCATACACGCAAAAAAACAGCAAAAGAGGTCATGAACAGCAAAAGAGGTCAAAGCACGACCGAGAAACGAAGGAGATGCAGGAAAAAAGGGCAGACAGAGCAGGAGGGCGAACATACCTCTGGTTTGGGCGGCGATTTAGTGCTGAGGAACGTCTTCTGGAGTTTATGGCGCCAGTCGCGGACCTTGATGGACTGCGGGTCGCCTGGCGTTTTCCCTAGCGAGCACAGTCAGTATACACTCGACAACGAACGAACAAAGGACCACAAACCATCTTCGTCGTCGTCTTTCGTATCCCGGCGCGCCTTCTTCGCGGGCGGGGGCGACGCGGCGCCCATCTTATGCGACGCGGGGGGCGCGGTGAGCGGGCCCATGTCGTCCTCCTCCTCTGCGGCGGCCCCGGCCCCCGCCTCGTCCTCGCTCTCGACCATGGCGCGGCTCTTCGCGCTGCTCTTCCGGGGCTTCTTCTCCGCCCCCGCGGCGGCAGCCTTCTTGGGCTTGGGTTCGGCGGAGCCCTTCTTCGCGCGCGGCTTCGGCGGGGGCTTCTCCTTCTTCTGTTTCCCGCCCTCCGCTCCCTCTCCTACATCCCGCAGTGCCAGAATAATGATGCGGAAGAATTGGACAACATCAAAATTGTTGATACGCACCTCCCAATTCCACCTTGATACCTTCCACGCCACCCTGTTGAGAGCGTATAGACGACGACTCAAATTTCTGTAGAGCAATCACAAACTGTTCTCCATCGGGCGCCAAAGTGTCTCGATTCGCGGACACAGAGCTATCGGGTGCTGGCTTCGTTTCCGAAGCCGTGTCGGCGACATCTTTTGGGCTCAGATCACCGTCTGAAGTTGCCTGAGACTCTGCATTGAACATGTCGATTTCTTCCTCTGCTTGTCAATGTATGGAATTAATACATGATAATTATGCGGAAGGAGCGAACAACGATCAAACGCACTTTTCAATTCCACCTCAATACCACCCACAGGACCCCGTTGAGAGCGTAGAAACGACGACATGAATTTCTTTAGAGTGATCACAAACTGGTCACCGTCGGGCCCCATACCATCTTGATTCGCATCTAGGTAATCCATTAAGTTGAGTTACAAGATCTGAATTTACTGAGTCCTGACCATGTTTAACTTCTCCATCGGACTCTGATCGACGTGCGTGGGTGCTGATTACATTTCGCAAGGCCTTGACTAACATTTCGGCGTCGGTGCTCGGAGAACCTGCGAGAGTTTAATATTGTTTAACTCTTCAGCCAGAATAGTTTACAGCCACTCACCTTCCTCCCCGGATTCTGTGGGGATGGGACCAGTTTGTGTTCTAGCATCAGCGAACATGGAACCTGTATTTGGTAGGTCCTTCTCGTCGACACCCGGATTGGCTGGCGATGAAAGACGATCTGCGACGTCCAGAAAGTCAATACGACATTATCTATGGTGGTAGATGCTAACTCACCAGGAAGAGTCGTTGCCATTGTGCGACAGAATATCAGACGCAATGATATAGGTGAGGAGAGAAACGCCGCTTTGTTGGCCTCATGTTTACCAGCTCTCACAGCTTTTTGTTCACACGATTGCCCATGAGGCCTTGAGGCCGTGCTGCCTGTTTTGATACCAATGCTTATGATGAGACACCCACAATATTGAACTGGCTGTGAGATAATGGTATTTTTAACCGATCGACGACGTAAAGGCTATGTAGATTTTATTAGCGCTTCATAAATTGCGGAGAAGTAAATAGCTTGACCACCACCGCTATACCTGTATTATATGACAAAACTAAAATGCCAAAACGATGAACTATTTGAATGAGATACTTACGAGCTACGTAGGTCTGAAGTGACTGTTGAGCGCCAATATTGATTAATAATAATGGATGGGCCTCAGCCAGGCTTTCGAAGATACAGAAGGCAACAGGTGAGCGCAGAGTGGGTAGTAACTTTAATTGCAAGTAGATATAGATATTCAACATTCAAAACGTCGAGGTGCCGCTTGGGTCACTGCAGCTTGGGTGCCGCTAAAAATATATGACGGTCGGAATAGGCCTCGGCCGGTCTGACATGTCATACATAAGTTTACATGTATGGTCTATTTGAGAGGGACATGTCATCGAGATGGAAAGAATTGGATTCATACTCAATTCATAGAACATACCTGACAATACCTGACTGAAAAGCGCAAGAAAAGCGTGGCCGCGGCGCGTCGAGAGCATGAGATTATCACGTGTGTAACCATCACGGTCACAAGGTGTTACTCGTTCGCCCTCGTTCTCAACAAGCTCAACGACTCTATCGCTCTCTATCGCTCGAACGCTTCAAGGCATACGTTCTTCCCATCCTGCGACAACCGCAGCTGGCCAGGACGCGTCATTTATGTATGCTGCTGCACCCACTTGCTGTCGATAAACCCAGCCCAACGAACACCCAGCCCAGACATCCGAAGCCATGCTTAGCCTGCTATTGCGTTCCCGCCTCTATCGGTCGTTCCGCCAGCTCAATCTTCATCCTGCACCAGAGCTGAATCCATGGCGTTTCATACCATGTGCACGTACTATGCCGCTACCGACGTCAGCCTTAGGACAGAGGATGTTTGCGGTGCGTTTTCGCTACAAATTAAGAACATTCTCTACGGTTTGTTGATCCCACCCAAGACTTCGACAGACACAGACAAGACCCGCAAAGCAGCAGGACCCCGACGCTCTGTTACTTATTCTTCTTACAAGCTGCGCACTCTACGACCTGAACGGCTGTCAATAGCGGGCCAAGGCATTATTGATTTGTCGGGGAAGGGGCAGCCAAAAGTGCCCACTCTCATCGACCCGCAGCCGACGCGATGTATATATGATATCAGCTATAACGGAGGCACTCGGATATATCCGCGCTTTCCCGAGAATACTAGAGGCGTCTTTTATTATCACAATCCCACTGATGGGCACGAATTCAACGCAGGTGTCCGTTTCAGGATCTGCGAAAGCGTGGCAGAGTTCGAACATGGTCGGGACCTGCTGGACCCGAGAGGCGACGTTTGGGGCCCCGGAATTCTGGATCTGGTCAAGCTCAAAAGGTGCAAAGGATTCTTGTCGTTATTGCGTGCCGAGAATCTGATTGACGAGGCACTCGTCAACGATATCCACAAAATTGATGGCATCTCGAAAAAAGTGCGACAATGCCACTATATGCTCTCTGACCCCTTCTATTTGGATATCGCTCACACAAAGAGAACGCTCGCATATATCACGCGCACAAAGGCGTTCCACCTACAGTTCCCACAGAAAATATTCGCTGCATGGGCCGGTACATCCCACGTATATCCATTGACTGGTCAGACATCTTATCCACGAATCCGCGCTCTCGTGCTGATATTGCGTTATGTAGGATCTATCAAGGTCCAGTTCGAAGTATCCGACCTTGCGGAGCACAGAGAGCTTGGACCCACGCTCGTTATTCGCGTTCTCGAGGTCATTGACCCAATTGTTGTGGATCCACTCTACACCGGGGACCGTATCCCCCCGATTCCTGTTCCAGGCACGCTCTTACTTCGAAATGCTTACGAAAGGAGCCACGCTGTGCATATCCCGCTGAAGCGCCAGCCGATGGCCGCTGACCTTCTCGAGCTCATGAAGGCCTCATGGCCTGAAGCGTGATAAATTGTGAGCATTCAATCTTCAAACTGGCTGATAGCACGCTTTATTGATCTTTCGTCAGCTGTCTCCAGGTCAAGCCCAGCGCTCTCCGGCACATTATCTTGCTTGGCATCTCCCATGACCCACAACGAGAGCTGTTTGACCCCAGTACGCTTTAGCAGCAATATATCCCTTTATCTGCTCTTCCAGCTCCATCCCTCCCCGCGTAGATCAATATTGGATCAACGAGACGAATTCATCCACACGCGATCTCTCGGAGCTTCCGTTGGCGCCTTCGAATGCGACACGAGCGTCCACGGCAGCCATCCACCTCCAGCTGTTTGGACCTGTGGACGTGTTCCGCGCAGATGGCAGGTGTATTGGTAATCTGCCCGAGCCTCGGACGGACAAGGTTACTTACCTTGGGCTGGGTTGAAGCGAATCAGATTTCGAGGGACACCATGGGAGGGACAAGGATGCGGTGGGTCGGATGTGTAGGAGAAGGAGTTTGTGGAGAAAGCATGGTGTTCTTTTTACTGAGAGCCTGTTGTTTTTGATATCGTGCAAATTGTCTTTCCTGCGTGATTTCGAGTTGATGAGATTGACGTTTGGATGAATTTGAAGGTCAATATTTCTTAGTAGATTCGCAATTGACTACTTATGTATCTCACCGTCTAAAATTCGCAACCTCTCGTGTCGGCATGATTCATACGATGTTGAACAGAAAATGGACAACATATGATGGATCGTTTCTATGGGTTGTACCCAGGTTGTAACCGATATTACAGTGCGCATTGTACTCTACCGTTAACACATTTAATATTGGCTAGCGTGTCTAGAAATGGGGGAATAGGACATAGTACACTGCGAATCATGAGCGGTTCAAAAATACCAACGTTTCCGGATCTGTTTGCTCTTGCAAGGCAGGATATACGTCCAACTTGAACGTAATGTCGTCGTAGCATTTCGGCTGCGAAAACAAAAAAAAAACTGAGCGTCAATACAAAACGGATTAAGCAGCAACACAACGGTGGCCAGTCAGATCTAAAACCGCCGCTCCACCCACGCGAAAGCACACCAAAGGGACGAAAAGAAACGAAAAGAAAGGCATGCACACATACATCTATACCCGCAAACCCATCCTTGTAAATCACATACTCGCGATAAAAGCGCGGGCACGTCAGCCTCGCGGCGACATGCGGAAGGAACGTCGTCGCCGCCTCCCGCAGGAAGGAGTCCCTGACGGTGCTCGACAGCGTCAGCATCTTCGGCGCAGCGGAACATAGCAGTAACAGGTTATAAAGCAGGCAATGGGACTCGGTATATTTTGTAGTCGACCGTGGATATCGTAGAGTGCGTCTTCTTATTTCTCTATTCCAGAAAGCGTAGAATTAAAATCAAAATTGCTACTCTATGCAAATCCAATGGTCAACATCAGCATTCAAGTTGGCATGAGCATCACGCGCTTTTTAAATCCACTTCGACACCGCCCTACGTATAGGGCCCCGGTGAGAGCGTGAAAACGGCGACATGAGCCCTGTTCACTCGCAATCGCATGTCATTTATGATCCAACATGGAGATCGTCGTGTCAGGGTCCGAATTGGCCTGCGATGAGAAACGGCGCTGATGTGCCGACGTCCAGGAAGTCAATAGAATGTTGTTTAGCTTACTAGGAAGTCTCGTTCGTGGCATGAGTAGGATAGCAGAGGATAGCAGGCACAACGGTATCGATATCTATGAGGAAGCTTTGCTGGGCGCTAAACGAGATATTGCCGCTTCCGCGGCTTCCTGTTCACATGGTCCAGGATCTAATCATAATCCCGATGCTCATGATAAGATGCCCACAATGGACAGCGAGATCGATCGTAGCATTTGACTGATCTGTCAAGTTACAACCACTGAAGACTTTTAAAACAGTCAGCACTCGTGACGACGTAAAGGGTATGTACGTCCAACTGATATCCACCACTATTATGCGAGTCTCAGGAAAAGAAGACCTATACAACTTGTATACAACGAAAAGAGAAGGACAGAAAAGACGAACGAGAGAGTAAGGTAGGTCCGCAACAGTCTTGTGACTGAATTTTTAGTTTGGAAGTGCAGACGATGCCGGGCCTTGACTGAGCGAGATGTATGAGCCTGAAATTAGAGAAAGGGAAGTAATATGGTAGCCAGATTTGACTGCAGTAGCGTTGAATTTTATCTCGCCTCTCGAGGAAAAACGGAAGTGGACACGCGAGCACAAAGTGTCAAACTTTGTTGAGCGTACGCACGGGCCAAGGTCACGTGCGCGGGACTAGCCGAGGGGGGACGGTTGGGACAAATGTGGCTTCGCGTGTCTTTGACCCTCCACCACACCACACCACCCGATGAGCAGCACCAAGAAAGCCGCCGCCAAACCCGCGAAGGAGCTCCGCAAGTACACCACCGGCGACCCCGTCCTCGGCAAGATGCGCGGCTACCCGCCCTGGCCGGGCATCGTACGTTCCTGCCCATCGCTCGGTTTGACTGACTTGCTCTGACATGCGACCGTTTTTCACGCAGATCGTCGACCCGGCGGACGCACCGCCCGCGGTGCAGCAGCAGCAGCCGCCGAACAAGAAGGCCAGCGCGTACTGCATCCTCTTCTTCCCCATGGGCGACTAGTAAGCCTCCCCTCCCCCCTTCCCATCACCCCACCCCCACTGACCCTTACCCCTTCCTTTCCCTCCCACCCTTTCTAGCGGCTGGCTCAACCCGAAAGAGCTCTCCTTCCTCCAGCGGCACGAGATCGAGGCCTTCCTCGCGGACGACGCGAAGAAGCGCAACGGCGAGCTGCGCGAGGGCTATAGGATCGCGCTCGACCCGCAGCCGTGGCTCGCCGCGCGCATCGCTGCCGACGCCGCGGCGCAGGACGCGGAGGACGAGGCGCAGGTCGACCAGCTCGCGCCCTCCGACGCGGAGCCCTCTGCCGGCGCCCCGTCCCCGAGGGCGAGGAAGGGGAGAAGGCGAAGAAGAGCCGCAAGCGCAAACGGGATGAGGCAGCGGAAGGGGGGAAACAGAAGAAGGAGAAGGCGCCGCCGAAGCCCCGCGCGAAGAAGGGCTCCGCCGAGCCCAAGCCCAAGAAGGCGGCCGCCGCGGGGGCGGAGAAGAAGCCCCGGAAGAGCAGCGCGAAGAGCCGCGCCATGGTCGAGAGCGAGGACGAGGCGGGCGCGGGGGCCGCCGCAGAGGAGGAGGACGACATGGGCCCGCTCACCGCGCCCCCCGCGTCGCATAAGATGGGCGCCGCGTCGCCCCCGCCCGCGAAGAAGGCGCGCCGGGATACGAAAGACGACGACGAAGATGGTTTGTGTTCCTTTGTTCGTTCGTTGTCGAGTGTATACTGACTGTGCCCGCTAGGGAAAACGCCAGGCGACCCACAGTCCATCAAGGTCCGCGACTGGCGCCATAAGCTCCAGAAGACGTTCCTCAGCACCAAATCGCCGCCCAAACCAGAGGTATGTTCACCCTCCATTGATGTCTGCTCTTTTTCCTGCATCTCCTTTGTTTTTCCGTTGTGCTTTGACTGCTTTCGCTGTTTTCTGGGTTTCTTGGCGCATTTCTTGACTCCATTTATGCTTTCTGCGCCCATCATTCGCGATGTCCAACCCATTTTCGCCCGTTTTGCCTCGTTCGCATTTTTGATGCTCGCTGGCGCCATGCCCAGGTCGCCCGCATCTGGATGTTCTCTTCATGCATGTTCAATTTTCCTTTTTTGCCATCCCTGCGCGCCGTGCTTCGCAGAATTGCTGGTTCATGGCGTAGCTCGTTGTTGCTTGGTTTTCTTATGACGTGCATTCGTTTTTTGGATGCCGTTCGCTCCGGTTATCCCTTGTATCGATCGACGTTTCTTTTATATCGACGTTTCTTTGCCCTGTTTGGCCTGTTTTCGTTTTCTTGTTCCAAGTTCCGAGGTCGCGGTGCGGGAAGCGGAGAAGCACTCCAGTTCTTTGTGTCTTTGTGTTTTTGGTGGTACTCGATGGTTCCGACATGGTTTGCTGTGGTTCCGAGGTTCTGTGGGTGTTGGTTCCAGCGGGGTGGGACCCGATGGAGTGGGTGGCTGGATTCCAGTGGTCTTTGCTCGATTTTCGACCCTTTTTCGCCTGATGTGCCCGATCGATGCCCCGCGCGTGGGCCGTGCACGCCATCCCGGGCCAGGCCACATCACATCCCACCCCCTACTACTCTGTTCTTGTCATACGTGTTTTTCAAAAATTTCGGTTTTCGTGCGAGCGCTGCGCGCTGTGGTTTCAGAGCGGTGGCTACTTGCATTTCTGTTTTTGCATTCTTTTGCTTGTTCGGATCTGGTGCCTGCGTTGGTGTTTTTGAAAACCCTCGTCATGACGTCGTTTCGACGTTCAAAAATTCCGCTTCTTGTCCCTGCTTGCTTTTGGCTGTTTGGCTGTTTGGTGGTTTTGGGGGTGTTTCTGTGTCTGGGTTTGCTGTGGTTGTGGCATGGAGTCTCTATGGGAGCAGGCTGGCTTGGCTTGAATGGCTTGGCTGGTGGTCGGTGGCTGGGTGTCGTGGGGTTAGGTGGCTGTTGGAGCGGAAGTGGGTGGATTGGCCGGGGGCTGGGTGTTGGCTACCCAATGTTGTTGGCTGGATTGGTCTCGCTGCTGGTGGTTGGCTGGTGGGCTTGTTTTTTCGATGGTCCTTTTTTTTGTTTTTTGTTTTGTTTTGGTTTATTCGATTTATCTCGCCGTCCGTTGTGTGTGGCGCTCTGCTGAAGATGCTTTGTTTCGCGGCGCTGCTGCTGCCTTGGCGCTCGATATTCGGGGTGGCTTTGTGTTTCTTTTTTCTTTGCTTGCGCTCTGCTGGTGTTACCTACTTGTTCTTCTTCTTTATTTTCTCCTTTCACTCCATGCCATATTGTAGTTTGTGATAAACATTACCATCTTGCTTTTTTTTTTTTCGCTCTCCTGCCGTGGTATTTCCGGGAGAACGTTGTGCTGATGCTCATTTTCTTTGGTGCGGTTGTTCAGGCGATGGCGGAGTTCGATGCCCTGTTTACGACGGTGGAGCAGTACGATGAGATCACGATTGAGCAGCTGCAGGTGAGTTAGCTCCAGCACATGCTCCGCACCCCCATCCCACCTCCCGCGCCGCTCGTTAATACCCCCTCCTCCCAGTTCTCGAAGATTGGCAAGGTCATGCGGCACATCGCGGCGCTGCAGGACGAGAAGATCCCGCCGCGCGATGCGGAGTACGCGTTCCGCGCGCGCGCGAAGGGGCTCGTGGACAAGTGGCAGCGGATCCTGAACGCGAACAAGCCGGGCGGGGCGGGCGCGGACGAGCAGCCGCGGGACAAGGAGCGGAAAGAGGAGAGGAAGGAGGAAAGGAAAGAGGAAAGGAGGGAGGAGAAGGTGAATGGGGGCGGGAAGGGGGGCGTGAAAGGCGTGGAGGCGGGTGTGGCGGGTGTGGATCTGAATGGAAAAGGTGGGTAGGAGTCGCGTTGTTTGTTTGTTTTCTTTCGGTGTCGTTGGCGGGGCGTTTCCCACTGCGTCAGCTGCGTTTTGGGAGGCGCTAGGACTGTCCGTTCGTTCACTTGTTGGGCTGGGTTTGCTGATGCGCTTTTGTTCTCTTCTGTTCGTAGGCGCCGAGTCTCCCGCGCGCGGTGGGGAATCTCCGGTGTCCCCCGCGGTGGCCGAGCCCGCCGCAGCGCCGGCTGGTGGTGCGGATGCGGAGGGCGAGCACGATCAGGACGCGAATGCGGAGGCGGAGGACGCGTCGACGCATGTGGAGGACGTGGTCATGGCGGAGGCTTGAGGCGCGTGGAGGGATGTGCGGTTGTTGGGTCTGGGGGTGTGCGGCTGGCGATGTGAAATGCTTAAAAATCGACAGACGAGTTGAGGACTCTTTGCTCTCCGTCGTCCCTATCCTATCCTATTCTTTGTCTTATATCACGCATCATGCGCTTCTTGTGCTATCCGACAATCGTCTGCCCCTTTCCGGTCTTCTGCAGCCTGTTCTGCTTTCACGTTGATCTTTTTCTTTTCGCTCTTCCTTCAACCTACTTTCAGTTTACTTTGAACGAATGTGCTATAGTTCCTTGGTCGAGTTGCCCCGTCTCTCGCTTTCTTTTTTCCCTTTTTTTTTGATGCTAATTATCTATTACATACTTGACTCTTTTTTTGTCCCGAATTTGAATTCCAGTTGTCTTTCCACACTCACCTACCCACTATGTTTTACTGATCCGTCCGCTACGCACGCTGTTTCGTATGCACCATAGTGTATGCTATTCCGCTCTGTATTTATCCCGTCGTTCTTGAACGTTGAACCTCGAACCTTGAAAGCATGTACATAGATATGTGGATCTCGCCGTTGCAGATTTGTAGCCTCGCTTTCTACCCACCCAATACCCACCGTAATATATTATATACAACTAATCTGTTGCAGCCGTCCTTCGTGTACCACGTCAGGACGAATGGCGCGCATCTCTGGTGGGAAGGCGAAATGGTATACAAGTATCTACTCTTTACTAGTTACATTTGGCAACGGCCTCATTGCGTAGTGATTAGGATTTTTTCCAGCTCTACGTATGGCCAATTCAGTTGAAATTGGCACAGATGTCATCCAGCCCTGCGTCGAACGGGATGAGCGGAACCAGGCCAATTTCAGGAACGGTGTATATGAATGATTGAGAGCTCGATAGTCACTGCACTGTAACACCTACGTACCTCGATTGTACCTCGACTAATAAGTATCTTGGCATTTTTTTTCTCGTCTGCTCTTTGTTAATTGGTCGTTCATTCCCCGCCGCATTTCATGAAAATGCTAATAACACCTACACGGCCTTTACGTCGTCAGGATTTCAAAGACAGATTGGTTAAAAATAACATTATCTCACAGGCTATTGTGGGCGTCCCATATCGGAAACCTCGGTATTGGGATTGAATTTAGAACAGGCAGCATGTTTCACGGCCTCAAGGGCAATCATGTGAACAAGACGCTGTGAGATCTGGTTAACGTGAGGCCAACAAAGCAGTGTTTCTCTCCTCGCGATATCATTGTGTCTGCTATCCTCTCGCACAATGGCGACGACTCTGCCTGGTAAGCTACATCTATCATCTAGGTAACCTGCCATTGAACTTTCATAGGTTCTCCGACCACCGACGCCGAAATGTTGGTCAAGGCCTTGCGAAACATAATCAGTACCCTCGTACATCCATCCGACGGAGAAGATATAGATGGTTGGGACTCTGTACATCTGTATTCTGGAATTCAACTTAACGGATTATCGTAGATGCGAATCGAAACGCTTTGGGGCCCGACGGTGAACAGTTTGTGATCGCCCTACAGAAATTCATGTCGTCGTTTCTACGCTCTCAACGGGGTCCGATGGGCGGCATCGAGTTGGAATTGGAAGGTGCGTATCGACAACATTGATGTTGTCTCCACTTCTTCCGCATCATTATGCTGGCACTCATCTCACGCCTTCTGAACCAGAGAAAGGAACCGACACACCCGCCGCAGGGTCTCAGGCAGCTTCATTCGACGATCTCAGCCCAAAAGATGTCGTGGATACGGCTTTGGAAGCGGAGCCAGCACCCGATAGCTCTGCGCTTGAGGAAAATACGAGCCAGGAACGTCTTGCGTTGGTGAAGGGTACATACGAATATTTGATTAAATTGCTCCCTCGCTCAGCGCTCCGTAATAATTTTTCTGTAGTCCCTCACGAAGGAACTCCAGGTAGAACTGTGATTTCCATTGGGTCACCGATCATTTTGCATACAGGTAACTTCTTCTCGCCCTTTCTCTCCCCGAATTACGATGGTATTCACTTCAATGCGCAGATGTAATATTCGAGCAACGAAAGTCTAGCTTCATCGACAAGGCTCTGAACGCACTCCGCGAACATGTCTTCAACACCATGCCTATTCGCCTGCTATGCTTCAAACCCGTCCGCTCCAAGTTCCAAATCACCCTCATCGAACGAGGCGAGATTTTCGCCCACATCGCTTCTACTCTCGTCCATGGCATCGACTTCATACGCGTGTCCGAGGAGATCGCCGACAAGGAACGCGCGCTTAGAATACAAGTTACACGCAAGCAGTTCTTCTCCAGAGACGCAACGCAGACCGCCAATGCCAATGCCATCGACAGCGGCTCGGAAGAAGCAGAGCAGATGGTCCTGGAGCGTTTGATACACAGACATGCCGGATACGCGATCCTGTCGCATACCTGGCTCCGTGGAAACTCGCGCGAAGTCACCTACAGCGATTGGAATCGGCGTGAATTCGACCCTCAGCAGCCAGGCTACCAAAAACTGGTCAATTTCTGCAGAACCGCCTGGAAAGACTATGGAGTCGCCTTCGGTTGGATGGACACGGTCTGTATCAACAAGGAGAGCAGTGCAGAGCTCGACGAATCGATCCGCTCCATGTATAAATGGTACAGCAAGGCGGATGTCTGCATCACGTATCTTGCGGAGACCGCCGCGCTTTCGGATATGCCCAAGGACACCTGGTTTACGCGTGGATGGACACTGCAGGAGTTAATCGCTCCGTCCCACATCAAATTTTACAACACCGAGTGGGATAAACTCGTAGAATCGTTGGAGAGCGATAAATACAACTCGATTACCACGAAACAAATTGAAGAGGCGACAACAATTACAGCGGATGAGTTGACGACGAAGCAGATGTCCCTTATTCCTATTTCGCGCAGAATGCAAATGGCCGCAAAGCGTCAAGTGACGCGTGAAGAGGACACCGCGTACTCTCTCATGGGTATTTTCGATGTCAGCATTGCGACCGCTTACGGAGAGGGCGCTGAACGCGCATTTTCTCGGCTTCTGCAGGCGGTACTGAACTCGATGTCCAACGGCATTGCAGATATATTCAACTGGGCGGGTCCCAACCATTCACAACTCTCGACCCTTCTTCCATCTAGTCTACAAGGTTATCTGGATCGCTCTTCAAGCTTAGGTCCGAAGGATACTAACAGAAGGGAAGTGCCTATCGAACCCATAATGCTCACCCACCTCGGATTGCGCATTAACATCCTGCTTATGCCCGCAATACCAATCGAAAATGCCACTCGGTCACCACGGAAAGATTATCATGCTATAGCCGATCTCTCCTTTATCTCTGCTGTAACACCCATCTTGTGCGCCCACACAGGAAGTTACAGTATATTAGACGCCAGAACCGACAAGATCTCCGACGACAATAAATGGGACGAGAGGAAACAATTGGTGCTTGGTGTTTTGAACATTATTGCCGGAATGGAAGCCGATAGAAGGATACTGGTTCCGCGCCATTGCCTTGCAATGGTATTGTCAACTTACTTCCCCAATGTAAAGGTTGGTACAAAAGCACCCGTAACTTTCCCCCTTAACAATATACGTCATAAAACGTATGGTCATTATTATTTTATCAGACGAAGTAAGCTGGAAAGCCATGGAATGAAATTAGATACATTGATTTTGTAGACAATATATTTTGAAATCCCAAGCGCATCCGTTTACGATTCAAAATCTTCATTATTTCGTGCCAAATTATCTAGATGAACAACCATCGTGAGCAGAATACAAACTCTGTAACCTTCAGCAGCGTAGGTGGTAGGACCCACATACTCACCAGGCGACGCGCAGGAACTGCGGCAACAATGGCATCATAACAAATATGTTCCTTTCTAAATATCGTCAATATATTTGAGCCGTTTCTGGCCACACTGAAATCATCCCAGAGACCGAGAATAATCAGGAAGGGCGGCCAACTGAGGGAAGGAGATAATACGCATGGGAAAAGTGTTAGGTATCGTGTGCAGAAGATACGCGGGCTCGCAACCTACTCAAAAATGAACGGCCCAAGAGAGCTTTTCGTGCATCGCAGCCTGCGTGGAAGAGGTCAACTCAGCATGAAATAAGCTTACTGGTGAGGGCAATATATCTGCGGTCGCTAGGTACCAACTATGTACTGTCGTTGCACCTTGACTGCAGATTTTGTAGCACTAAATCACATCCCCCTTCATTGAATGGGTACTCAGATCAGGCATCGCTCCGCCCCCGCTGGTCCCTAATAGTTGTGAAAACCTTAGTAAAGATGATCCTGCATTAGCGCACAGTATATGGCACAGTTTGCATTCTACCTATGCGTACTTTATCCCAAGACCTGAGCGAGTCCTCACCCATCTGCATCTAACGCCGTGTACCTCAAGAAGCTCACTAATCCAGTCGGATGAAATCATAGAAATCCACGGCAGTCGATGAGGTTGGGCGTCGTAGTATCTCCGATCGTTGGCCGGGCCTCGTTATCCACCGCGTGCTGACGGGGCAAGGTGGTGTTGATGGCTGTATGAGGATAGAGGAAATGGCGACATGCGGCGATGGGACGCTTACCAGCGCTACGCTCGTGTATCCCCGCGACATGATCTCGGCTTGGTGCTCACTAGCACTCTCAACAGCTCGTAACTTTGAACCGCTCTAACGCATCTGCTCAAGAATGCCCGAACATTTTTTCAATCTACCGCGAGAGCTATGGGTTCGAATTTTTGTCATTTTGGATGCAATATCCTTGGCCCATTGCGCTATGGTAAGAGAATCATTCAAGTTTGAAGGAATCTTCAATGAATCCGAAATCGAGTGAATTTATACATCCAATCCAGACGTGTAAACCCATGTACGAAACCTTCCAAAGCTCATCTCAATTGCTGTATATTATACAGCTGCACCTCGACGGCTTGAAGGACGCTGGAACGTCGATGCCCTACTCTGAACGCGTCCAGCGCCTTCTGCGCCATCGCGAAGCTTGGTCATCGTTAACGTCCAGCCTGCAGTTGGGATTTAGCTGTCTCGATGTGAAACCTGGATGTCGCAAAGCATGGGAACTCGTAGGAGGTGCTTTTGTTAACAGGGCCACGAAAGGCAATTTGCATAATCGCGAGAATCTAAACTGCCGCCGCACTATGAATCAAAAACAACAGGCTCTCAGTAAAAAGAACAACGTGCTTTCTCCACAAACAAACTCCTTCTACCGCTACAGATCTAACCCAGCACATCCCTGTTCCTCCCCTGGCGTCCCTCGAAATCCCAAGGTTAACCTGTCCGTCCGAGGCTCTGGCGCATCACTAACACATCTGCCATCTGCGCGGAACACGTCCACAGGTCCAAACAGCTGGAGGTGGATGGCTGCTGTGGACGATCGTGTCGCAATCGAAGCCGCCAACGGAAACTCCGAGAGATCGGTTGTGGATGAATTCGTCTCGTTGATCTTATGTTGATCTACACGGGGAGGGATGGATCTGGAAGAGTAGATAAAGGGATATATTGCTGCTAAAGCGTACTGGGGTCAAACAGCTCTCGTTGTGGGTCATGGGAGATGCCAAGCAAGATAATGTGCTGGAGAGCGCTGGGCTTGATCTGGAGACCGCTGACGAAAGATCAATAAATCAGATTATCAGCCAGCTCAAATACTCGCTCACAGTGCATCACGCCCCGGGCCATGAGGCCTTCATGAGCTCGAGAAGGTCAGCGGCCATCGGCTGGCGCTTCAGCGGGATATGCACAACGTTGCTCCTTTCATAAGCATTTCGAAGTAAGAGCGTTCCTGGAACAGGAATCGGGGGGATACGGTCCCCGGTGTAGAGTGGATCCACCACAATTGGGTCGATGACCTCGAGAACGCGAATGACGAGCGTGGGTCCAAGCTCTCTGTGCTCCGCAAGGTCGGATACTTCGAACTGGACCTTGATAGATCCTACATAAAGCAATATCAGCACGAGAGCGCGGATTCGTGGATGAACCGTCTGACCAGTCAATGGATATACGTGAGATGTACCGGCCCATGCAGCGAATATTTTCTGTGGGAACTGTAGGTGGAACGCCTTTGTGCGCGTGATATATGCGAGCGTTCTCTTTGTGTGAGCGATATCCAAATAGAACGGGTCAGAGAGCAGATAGTGGCATTGTCGCACTTTTTTCAAGATGCCATCAATTTTGTGGATATCGTTGACGAGTGCCTCGTCAATCAGATTCTCGGCACGCAATAACGACAAGAATCCTTTGCACCTTTTAAGCTTGACCAGATCCAGAATTCCGGGGCCCCAAACGTCGCCTCTCGGGTCCAGCAAGTCCCGACCACGTTCGAACTCTGCCACGCTTTCGCAGAGCCTGAAACGGACACCTGCGTTGAATTCGTGCCCATCAGTGGGATTATGATAATAAAAGACCCCTCTAGTATTCTTGGGAAAGCGCGGGTATGTCCGAGTGCCGCTTTTATAGCTGATATCATATATACATCGCGTCGGCTGCGGGTCGATGAGAGTGGGCACTTTTGGCTGCCCCTTCCCCGACAAATCAATAATGCCTTGGCCCGCTATTGACAGCCGTTCAGGTCGTAGAGTGCGCAGCTTGTAAGAAGAATAAGTAACAGAGCGTCGGGGTCCTGCTGCTTTGCGGGTCTTGTCTGTCGAAGTCTTGGGTAGGATCAACAAACCGTAGAGAATGCTCTTAATTTGTAGCGAAAACGCACCGCAAACATCCTCTGTCCTAAGGCTGGCGTCGGTAGCGGCATAGTACGTGCACATGGTACGAGACGCCATGGATTCAGCTCTGGTGCAGGACGAAGATTGAGCTGGCGGAAGGACCGATAGAGGCGGGAACGCGATAGCAGGCTAAGCATGGCTTCAGATGTCTGGGCTGGGTGTTCGTCGGGCTGGGTTTATCGACCGCAAAGGGGTGCAGCAGCATACATCAATGACGCGTCCTGGCCAGCTGTGGTTGTCGCAGGATGGGAAGAATGTGTGCCTTGAAGCGTCGAGCGATAGAGACTCCGAGGACCTCCTTCGGCTAGGCCCGAACACATGATCTCGGCCCGGGCATTGGTGTTCGCCTCCCTCCAACCTCCCTGGAGACCTCTCTTTCTCTGGCTGCTCGCATGCGCAAGGAAGGTCTTGAGCGCTCTACGAAACCATTCTCAGCTCTTTCTGGATAGGCTATATTCTCTAGCTGCACTTTGATCCACAATCTACCCTCCAGCGTTGATCCAGCTACTTCTACGCTATGGCTCGGAAGCTTCCTGATCATTAACGGCGCGCGAGGAGATGGGATTATGAAGCACGAATGCCAAGTATACAAGCTTTCAGGAGGCGCTTTGTCCAACACGACCACCAGGTCCAAATTGTAGGCCTGCCCACCGCCTTCAACGATGGTGGGACCCGTACACTTCGACACACCTGCACTGGTGTCCCAATCCGATGACGACGCAGTGTAAGTGCGACTAATGCATTACCCACCACGCACACGGCTAATCTAACCCTTGCTATAGCTTACCTTTACTCGCATCCACATTCGCACCGTATCCACCCAGATCACCGATCCACTAGCACGAGGGGAGAACTCCTTGCAATGTACCCTCCCTTCCACCCCAAACCGCAGAAACGACATTCATCGCCGCCCAGCAGGACGCGGTGGATAACGCTCAGCTCCACCAATTCGCGCCCAGCAACCAGACATTTGAGGGCCGCAATGGCTCGATGACGCCGGATGTTCAGGAGCAATAGGGGTTGGCGAAGAAAAGACCAGCAAGGAGAGGAAGAGCGCGCACGAGGGGATGCTGCTGCGGGAAGAAAGCAGCCGCCGAGGAGGAGAAGCCAGTACCGGTGGCGCAGGAAGGAAGGCATGGCCCGCTGGTGCTACCCTTGCTTCAGATCTGGATAAGAATGGTGTTGTGTCTTTTTCGCCTGCACAGTAGGCATGTCAAGATACGAAGGACAAATAAGGTATTGTTGTTTTTCTTTGACATGGAGCGAAAACTCCTGATGATCATCAGGTTATCGAAGCCCGCGATTGGCGCCATATTTTCAGACGACGTTTCTTACCCCACATCGTCGTTCAAATCACAGGTATGGTCGACATTCAACATCTTTCACGCATTCGTGTCTTTTTTTCTCTCTACTTTCGTTCTTTCTCGCTCTGCCGCTTCCTTGCGTTCGGTCTCAATTGCTGCTTCACCGTCTCCGTTCTGCTCATTCTCGTCATCGCCGCATTCACCTGTTGCCCGCCCGATCTTGGATTGTGGTTAAACCCAAGTTGTTTTGATATCTTCTTTTTCTGCGCTACTTCTCTGTCCCGCGGGAGAAGCCTGTTCTGCTTTTTTCTGCTCGACGCCCGCTGATGCATGGTGCGCGCGGGATAAATCTCAACTCGTTTAGGATTACTTTGTGGTTTATGGCTTGGTGATGAACCTTTTGTCCATCCGAGTTTCGCTTCGTACCTTATCTTGATCTATGGTCGCTGTAAAGCACGACGCTCGTGAAATTGCGAAGCAGAACTGCTCGAGGATTATTTCAACATCAGAATATTCATATTTTTGTTCGGGCGAACACGGACTGGGAGATACGGAACATCGCATCGGATACGTTTTCGAACCGTACCGACGGCGACGGAAGGCAGAGGGCATGCGTCTCCTGATCCTAGACCTTCGTCTTGCGGTAGATCCTGTTGTGGTCGACATTGACCATTTCGACTTTTGAAGACACGCCCTGCCGTTCGACCTTCCAATGTTCCACACTCATCTCTCGGCCAAACCCGCGCACATGGTCTTAGCCCGTGCATAGTAAATATGCTCGCTCTCAACTCATCTTCTCTCCATGTCGCAATTCCGGTCCAAATTGTTACGACTTATATCTGCTTTTCTGGATGCTCGTATGCGCGAGAACGATCTTGGGCGGTCTTGCTTCATTTTATGTCTTGCTTTCTGATGAAGGCGCAAGTATCCCAATGCCTGGCATTTTCTGTTGACGCCATTCGCGCACTGGCCTCAATTGGTCACGTATTTTCTCTGTCTCGTAAAATCGTCAACGATAAGCGTTACTTGTCCGTGGAGCACATTTCATAGCTACGCACTCGCAGCCAGGCCCATTAACCTCAGTGCTATGATTCCTGTTGATCGGAGTGACGAATATTTCGATTGTCTTTCTATAAGATTCCGGGCCTCTTGTTTCGCCTGTTGATTTTCGCTTTTTTTTTTTTTGGCAATCATTGTACGGGTACATGTTGCTGCTCGGCACAGGCACTCGCAGGTGGTCGTTGACATTTCGCGATCGGACCTAAGTACTGGTGATCAAATAGCGCGATTTCGTGGATCCCATATTCCGGTCAGAAGTGCGACACAAAATATGTGGGATCTACCTGTCTGAAGGAGTGTCATTTCGTTAGATTTTGCAGGGTATGGTCCTCCCATGACCACTCGTCATCGGGTTTCCTTCGCCTGTTTCCTAGTCTACCGTGTATTTATCATGTGCCCTTGCTTCAATCAGTTGAAAATAGCACTATTCCGCAACCCTTTGTGGGTGTCTTATCACATATGTTGGAACTGGATTCGCACCTTGAATTAGAACTGACATGTGCCACGGCCGCCATCATACGAACAAGAAGCGGTGATGTCTGTGGGAAGTCTTCAAGCATGCCTGTCAAGGTGGCTTTCACCGAGTTTCTCTCATCGTAGACACCATTGGGCTTACTAACTTCTTGCATAATGGCGACTCCGGGATTTCCAAGTAAGCTCACTTGCCACTTCGACCAATCCTACTAACTTATATAGCAGATCAACCTTCTTTGCCAACCAATCTGTATATCAACGAGGAGGTTTCACCGAATTGGAATCCCATGTTCAATGATGCAGCAACGCAGAGTAGCCCTACGGCTGATGAATCTGAGAAAGCAAGTGAGTCACTATCAGTCGCATTAGTCGAATGATTCCTTCATACAAAGACATTGCGCTCATATAGCTCCTCTGCGAACCGATGCGGAAACGTTGCTAAGGGCGTTGCGGAATGTCATCACTCCGCTGGTGCGACTAGCTAACGAACATGGTCAGTGATTCAGTTGATGTTACTCGACATATCCAAACGCGTCTCATAACTTGTTCTGTAGATCTGGATAAAGACTCGTTGGGGCCCGATGGAGAAGAGTTTATTACTGCGCTACAGAATTTCATGTCGTCGTTCCTACGTTCTCAGCGGGGCTCTGTTACGATCGAGGTTGAAGTCAATGGTGCATTTTCGGTTATTGGATTGCTGCGCGCTAAACTTGTGGTACTGATATCGACCATTCTTTGATAGAATGGAAACCAGAAATGTCGTCTCCGCGCGATGACTACAGCGATTTTTATGACGACTCTCTTGAAATAGAGGCTACGGCCAATGACGAGCTTGCACCGAATAGCCCTTTACGCAGTGACGACGCGAATTTACCGTCGGGGTGGGAGAGTAGCCAAGATCATGAAGACTTTGAGCTGAGTGAAGGTATGTACGGGACATTCGGCCTAACTTGGTGCAGTGAATGACGAAGTTTCTTGTAATACAGCAAATCCACCGTTTCCGGACTCAGGTTCGCCTATTGGAAGCGCGATTAGCGATATAGGCTTAGCGGACATTGGAGGTGCGGTTGACTTTTTTTCACCGGCGGCGGTTGTGCTTAGATATGTGTTGAGTTACGTTCGAGTTACGGAAGTCCCAGTTTCTGCAAAATCTACTGGAGGCACTGCGAGAACATGTATTTAACATCATGCCTATTCGCTTGTTATGTTTCACGCCACAAGCCTCCAAGCTCCGAATCAGACTTATCGAGAGAGGAGAAATCTATTCCCATATTGAATCACACCTCGACAACAACATCGACTTCGCAGATGTGTTCCACGAAATTACCCGCCTGGAATTGGCCTCCGAGCGAAAAGCAGAAGAGAAAGTAATTAAACAACTTATAAAAAGATATTCTAGGTATGCTATCTTGTCCCATACTTGGCTTCGCGAGGCACCAGGCGAAATCACCTACGGTTCTTGGAATCAAGGAGAATTCGACGCTCAGCAACCAGGATATCAAAAACTTGTCAATTTCTGTAAAGCTGCATGGGAAGATCACATAGTTGCTTTCGGTTGGATGGATACCGTCTGTATCAACAAAGATAGCAGTGCAGAACTCGATGAATCGATCCGCTCCATGTACAAATGGTATCGCGGTGCTCATGTCTGCATCACATATCTCGCGGACACCATGGAGCTTTCGGATATGTTTAAAGACCCTTGGTTTACACGAGGGTGGACATTACAGGAGCTAGTCGCGCCGTCCCTCATCAAATTCTACAACGCTAAATGGAATAAACTGGTAGAATCCGTGGAAACCGATAAAAGAAACTCAATTATTCAAGACCAAATCGAACAAGCGACGACAATCACAGCGTCTGAGCTGAGGTGGATCCCAGACAGTTCTATATCGCGCAGAATGGAAATGGCGGCAAGACGCCAAGTCACACGCGAGGAGGACAGTGCATACTCTCTAATGGGTATTTTCGACGTCAGCATCCTGATCGCCTACGGGGAGGGTTCCGAACGTGCATTTTCCCGCCTTTTGCAGGAGATATTCAGCTCGGCGAACAACGTGGTAGACATATTCAACTGGGCGGGCCCCTTAGGAGCGCGTACCTCTGCGCTTCTTCCACTTACTCCCCGAAGTTATCTCCGTCGCTCTTCAAATCAGGCCCTGAACCTCTCGGAAAAGCCTATTAAACCCATGATGCTCACACACCTCGGGCTGCGCGTAACCATCGCGCTCATGCCTGCCGTATCAATCCAGGATCCTACCTTGCCATATCACCCGATCGGAGATTATCATGCAATAGCTGACGTTTTCCCCCTCGCTGACGACTTAACTGCCGCGAACAACATAGCGATGGGAGGAAAGTATAGTTTATTAGATGCCAGGATCTCCGGGGAAGATGCTTCGCAATGGCCTCAATTGACGTTCGGAATTTTGAACATCGGCAGCGACAGAGACAAGTCAACAATAATGCTTCCAAAACACTGCCTTGCAGTAGCCTTGGACTTCACCTGGGAGACCCCTTCCAAAAATTTTACCGAATCACCTATCGTCTTCACCCTCAACGCCTGGCGTAGCTCCGATGAGGGCACGTCTATACATGACGGTTTGGATCATGATGGTGATGCAAATGGGTATCGCATCAGGAGAGATGAGCTGGCAAGACACGGAATAAAATTGATTACCTTGTATTTGTAGGATATGCAGACCCACATCGCATCTGTAAATGAACAGCCCTATAGCTTATGAGGGTCCTTGCGCTTTGCGTTACAAATTAAATAACCTCCACCAGGAAGAGCAGATTATCATGCATCCAACGAGACAATCTAGACTTCTAACGCACTTCTTCCCCTTTGTAACCGATTTGTAACCGACAACTCATCGGGGCTGGTAACGTGGCCGCTTCACAGGCAGAGGAAGCCGGCGCTGCGACGGGGATGTCGACCTTGATGGCGGCCTTGATGTGGGCGTCAGCGGCATGCCGCCTCTCGACCTCGTCCTAGAGGAACACTTGACGTTGGTTCCTGGATCAATCGGTGCGCGTTGATGAGAATTGTTCTATCAGCGGATTTAGTCACTGTGCACGATGGGATATGGTCGAACGCACCTGATTAGAGTGCTCGTAGCCTCTAATAGCATTGCGACATATATAGCACGACAGCGCGCAGCAGTTAGGGCATGTCGTTTTGTTACACTATGAACCATTGTTGGTATAGGTAATACACTTGAGTGCAAAGAAACGAAAGGAGCAGAAGACATCCTCCATGTCCCTTGATAAACGCCTTCTTCCATCCACTCCACTTCCGCACCAGCGCCGCCCATCGCACCCGCACCGGCCAGGCCCAACGTAGCGCATCTCCGCCCGCAGATTAGCGCCGCGTCCCTCCGCCCGCAGATCAGCGCCGCCTTCGTCCGCGCATCAAACGTCGTTTTGTTCGCTGGGTACCCGGCATCCCACGCGGCGCGCATGCGCAGGGTCGCCTGCAAGCGGTGCAGGTCCATGTACGGCCCGACGTGGTGGCTGCGGTGCTGCAGGAGGGCGCGGCGGAGGTTGACGAGTCGTTTCTTGGAGCTGTTTCGTCCATTCAAGAACAGTCGTGAGTTTGACGTCGCGCATTGGAGGTGGATCTGAAGCGATGAGGAGTTAGCGTTTTGTAGGCTGCTTGCGTTCTAAGAAAATGAATGCGCATGTGGATGTGCGCGTATGGAAAATATTGGAGACGGACGTGAAAGATGGGATAATGAAGAGGTATGAAAAAAAAAGGAGGACGTACCAACGCAAACTTCAGTATAATGCACCCCTCCCACAAAGGGCCGGTTTACACTCCCGTAATCCACCCGCGCGCGCTTCGCTTCGCCAGGCCCCCCACATCCTCCATCACACGTCCTTTGCCGTTGCCACCCCCCTCGTTCGCTCCGCCTGCATTGACCTCCCTCGGCCAGGCGCCCCTCTCCACGAACGTGCCGAGCACACCGCCCCGAGTCTCCGCCCCGTGCCACGGCATGAAGGCGCGCACGCACCGCTCAAGAAACGCACGCTCGATACCCAGGCGGACGGCGCGCACATGTGCTATGACTATCGCGATGGTGATGAAGGCTTCGGGGTCCATGCAACGGCTGCGGCGTCGGCGGCTTAGTACAGGAGCAGCCTAGCACGCGCAGGGGGCGGTTGCGCTGGCGGTTGACGTTGAGCGGGGGTTGCTGCGGCGGGAATAGCCGCGGGATACGGACCGGGAGTGCGAGGTGGAGCGACAGCGGGTTGTACGGGCGCAGGCGGCGGAACGGGCGGCGCGATGATGACAGGCGCGGCTGGCTGCACTGGACAGCAGGCGCGACGGGCGCGGTGGGCGCCTGCTGCGCCATGACCGCTAGGAGTGGCAACGACAGGTGCCGGTAAGGTCTGCTCTTCAGCTTCGCGCTGGACGCTCCAGCACCCGCCGACCGGTATCCGCGCCCAGCGCTGGCACGGTCATGCGCACGAGGCGCTCAAGGTACGCGCGGTTGATCTCCGGGAGCATGGCGAGGATATGCGTCGTCGTGAGCTGGACGAGGGCCGCGGATATCCCGGGCGCTTGCGGGACTGGCGCAGCAGTGGCAGGCGCAGGCGCAGGGTTAGGTGCAGCAACAAGAATACGAGCGGGATTGGGAACGGGCGCTAGAGTTGAGAGGCGGGCGGTGCGACGGGGCGACAGGGTTACGGGTTGTGCAGGCGCAGATGACGGAACAGGTGGCGCTGTAAAAACAGGCGCAGCAGGGTGTGTGAGCGCTGCAGGAGCGGCAGGGACTGGCGGAGGGGTGGGCGCTTTAGGCGCCGCCTGCTCGTCTGCCTCGCGCTGGACGCGCTGGGTGTACTCGCCGAGGTCAGCGAGCAGGCGGTGTGCATGTGCCATTTCTCACAGCCTATTGTGGGCGTCCCATATCAGAAGCATCGGTATCGGAATTGAATTTGAACAGGCAGCACGCCTCACGGCCTCATGGGCAATCATGTGAACAAGACGCTGTGAGATCTGGTTAACGTGAGGCGAACAAAGCCGTGTTCCCCTCCTCACCGATATCATCTTTTTTGCTATCCTCCTACACAATGGCAACAACTCTTCCTAGTAAGCCACATCTATCGTCATTGATAACCTGATATATTGAACTTTCGTAGGTTCTGCGAACACCGACGCCGAAATGTTGGTCAAGGCCTTGCGAAACGTAATTAGTACCCTCGTACGTCCATCGGACGGAGAAGATAATCACGGTGGGGACTCAGTAAATTCGGATTTTGCAACTCAACTTAATGGATTACACGTAGATGCCAATCAAGACACTTTGGGGCCCGATGGAGAACTGTTTGTGATCGCGCTGCAGAAATTCATGTCGTCGTCTCTACGCTCTCAACGGGGTTCTGTGGGTGGTATTGAGGTGGAATTGGAAGGTGCGTATCGCCAACTTTGATGTTGCTCGCTCCTTCCGCATAGTTATCCTGTATTAATTTCATACATTGTCGTTTAGAGGGGGAAAATGACATATTCACTACGGGGTCTCAGGCAACTTTAAATGACCTTCTCAGCCCGAAAAATGTAGCAGATACGGCTCTGGAAACGGAGCCAACACCCGATAGCTCTGCACTCGAGGAAAATACGAGTCAGGAACGTCATGCGTTGGTGAAAGGTACGCACGAAATTCGAATATTTGATCGTATTGTTCCGCTCGCTCAGCGATCCCTAACAACTTTTTTGTAATCCTTAACGAAGAATCTCTAGATAGAACTGTGATTTACATTGGAAGCTTGCCGATCATTTTGCATATAGGTAACTTCTTCTCGCCCGCTATGCACCCTAAGCCGTGATCGTATTCACCTCGATGCACAGATGGATTCGAGCAACGAAAGTCACGCCTTATGGACAAGACTCTAAACGCACTCCGTGAACATGTCTTCAACACCATGCCTATTCGCCTGCTATGCTTCAAGCCGATCCGCTCCAAGCTCCAAATCACCCTCATCGAAAGAGGCGAGATTTTCGCCCACATCGTCCACGGCAACGATTTCCCGAGCGTGTTCGACAAGATCGCCGCCGGGCTCGCCTCAGAGCAGATGGTACTGGACAGTTTGATAGCCAAATATGCTAGATACGCCATCCTGTCGCATACTTGGCTCCGTGGAAACTCGCGCGAAGTCACCTATGGCGATTGGATCCGGCGCGAATTCGACCCTGAGCAACTAGGATATCGAAAACTCGTCAATTTCTGCAGAACCGCTTGGAAAGACTATGGAGTCGCCTTTGGTTGGATGGACACGATTTGTATCAATAAAGACAGCAGCGCTGAGCTCGACGAATCGATCCGCTCCATGTATAAATGGTATCAACGTGCTCATGTCTGCATCACGTACCTCGCAGACACCATGACACTTTCCGATATGCCTCAGGACACCTGGTTTACACGTGGATGGACGCTACAGGAGTTACTCGCGCCGTCCAACATCAAATTCTACAATGCAGACTGGGATAAATTTGTCAGCTCTGCGGAGAGCGACAAAAACAACTCGATTATTGCGGTAACAATCGCAGAGGCGACAACAATTACAGCGTATGAGCTGAAACAGCGCCTGCGGAATATTCCTATCTCGCGCAGAATGCAAATGGCCGCAAAGCGTCAAGTGACACGTGAAGAGGACAGCGCGTACTCTCTCATGGGTATTTTCGATGTCAGCATTGCGACTAACTATGGAGAGGGCGCTAAACGCGCATTTTCTCGGCTTCTGCAGGCGGTACTGAACTCGACGCCCGACGGCATTGCAGACATATTCAACTGGGCAGGTCCCGACCATTCACAATCACAACTCTCATCCCTTCTTCCATCTAGTCTACAAGGTTATCTGAATCGCTCTTCGAGCATAGGTCTGAAGGATACTGAGAGAAGGGAAGTGCCTGTTGAGCCCATAATGCTCACCCATCTCGGATTGCGCATCACCATTCTGCTTATGCCCGCAATACCAATCAAAAATGCTACTCGGTCGCTAATGGGAGTTTATCATGCAATAGCTGATATCTCCGTCCATGCTAAACAGGAAACCGCGCTCTACCGTACATATGCCAGTGGAAGTTACAGTGTATTAGACCGCAATACCTGGGACCACACGAAGAAATTGACACCTGGGGTTTTGACACTTGGGGTTTTGAACATCGAAGGCGGATACGATAAAGCGACATTACGGGTTCCGCGCCTGTGCTTTGCAGTGGCATTGTCATCTCTTTTCGACCTTTTTGAAAAAGTTGCTACAAAAGCACCCGTCACTTTCCAGCTGTACCATACAGGCGACGATTTAAGATCAGATGTTTTTTATTACATCGAACGAAGGGCGCTGGAAAGCTACGGAATGACATTAGGTACCTTGATTTTGTAGATAAAATATTTTGTAATCCCCAGCGCATCCGATTACGATTTCAAAAATCTTCATTATTTCGTGACCAATTATTTAGATGAACAACCATTGTAAGCGAAATACAAAGTTGATTTCCTGTAACCTTCAACAGCGTGGGCGATAGGGACCACATACTCACCAGGCGACGCGAGAAACTGCGGCAACAATGGTATCAAGACAAATAGGTGCCTTTCTCAACGTCGTCAATGTATTTGAGCCGTTTCTGACCATACTGAACTCATCCAAGTGCCCGTGAATAATGAGCAGAAGTGGTTACGGATGTAAGAGGACGCAAACGTGAGACTGGCGTACATGAATGGACGAAGAAGGCTGGGGAGGCTGAAGGACGTTGAAGGAATGCTAAGATAATACGCATGAGAAAATTGTTAGGTATAGGTATAATGCGCGGAAGATGCGTGGGATCACAATGTACTCGAGCCCAAGAACCTACAGAGCATCTCATGTATCGCAGCCCGCGTGGAAGAGGTCTCCGCGTGGGGGATGAATGCCGCCAGGAAGTCCCTCTGCGCGCAATGACGAGACCTCTTGTACCGTGGGAGTGCATGTAGAGGAGCTAGGCGCAGGATGATGCGAGCTCAGTCGAGGCGTACTTACGCCTTGACGCAAGTGATGCAGAACAGGTGGGCTTCCGGGCACTGAACCATTTGCATCTGTGGAAAGGATATGGTGAATTAGTCAACACGCGAGTATAAAGTGATTAGTGCCGGAAGACGCCAGAAAACGAAATGAGACACACGAATGGGTAATTACGCGAAACAACACTGGCACTCCATCCCTCTATCCTCCATTTGCGCCTGTGAAAAGGATATGGTGAATTAGTCAACACGCGAGTACGAGGTGAATAGCGGCGGAAGACACGAGAAAACGAAATGACACGCACGAATGGGTAACACGCGAAACAGCACCGGCACGCGATCCCTCCATCCTCGTCCTCGGCGGCAGCGTTCTCCACAGGCGCGTCATCAAGCGTACGCGCCTTACGCTTGCCCTCGTCCGCAGAGTTTACACCCAGCCCTGCCTCTGCATCAACGTGTCCGTCACATCAGCGCCAAAGCGAATCCTCCCTTCAACCGATTAAATCTCCTCGACCGCGTCATCCTCCTCCTGTAGCGGCGCCCGCATGCAGACCTGCTTGCAGGCGGTAGCTGTACATGTAAGTTGGCGTGTAGTGATTGTGATGCTCTGCGAGGACGCGGCGGCGGCGTTTCGGGGCGTACGAAAAGGGGCACTGGAGGTGGATCTGAAGACATGGAGGGGTAATTAGTATGTTACTTGGCGCTTTGGAACGGAAAGACCTACCTACGAACGGCCGATCAGCACGTCTCATGATTGATCCGCGGGCGCTTCGCCTCACCGGGGCCGTGGACGCGCTGGGTGTGCTCATCGAGTTCAGCGAGGAAGCAGGGTGTATGTGCCGCGCGTGCACGGTCAGACGGCGGCGGGATTGGCGACGAATTGTAGGCTAGGGTGGGGTCAACGGGCCGGCGACCGATTGACGTTGCTGGAGGGCGTCTTCTGGCTGGCAGAGATGGAGGCGTCGTCGAAACGGAAACGGCTTTGCAGCAGCGAATTCCGGATCTTAGTCCACCACCACCTCCGCTTCGCTCGCTGCGGTCTCCGAGTCGGAATGGCGGGTCCCAGATGACGACGCTACGGCGTTGGCACTGGCTTGCGAGGGCTTTGGGAGCGAGCTGCCTCGGTAAAGCCGCGTCTTCATCGTCTTTCGCGTCCATTCGTGCGCTAGCCGGGCCGAAATTCAGTCCCGTCTTCCGAATTCACGCACCGTGGGTGGCACTGCTGGAGGTGATTGATGTTCCCAAATGGAACAGGGTATTGGAACAGGTATCATGGCTGTTCCCGAAAAAAAAATAGATAAACTGTTTCAAAATAGAAAATTGAATAAACATAAAGACTGTTTCAAACCTGTTCCTTTCCAGAAAACAATAAATTTATCATGGCATATTTCTTTTGGAAACAGTTTATCTGTTTCTGGAAGAAACATTTTGAATTTTATTTGCTATTCCATGGCTGTTTCATTGGCTGTTCCACAGAAACAGGCTAATATTTAAGGAACAGGCGAATAAAAATTCAAACTTTTTCAGGAAAGAAACAGATAAGCTGTATCCAAAAGAAATATGCCATGATAAATTTATTGTTTTCTGGAAAGGAACAGGTTTGAAACAGTCTTTATGTTTATTCAATTTTCTATTTTGAAACAGTTTATCTATTTTTTTGCGGGAACAGCCATGATACCTGTTCCAATACCCTGTTCCATTTGGGAACATCAATCACCTCCAGCAGTGTGGCGTTTTGCGCTTGGAAGATATGGAGGGCTCGGAGGCCCTTGCGAGTGGGTGCGGCGGCGGTTCGAGCGCGGTACTGGCTCGGGCAAAGCGTCGAGCTCGATGATGCTCGCAATTCAAGAGAGTATCATAGCTAGAGACATCGCTATCGCCGTTGTGGTTGTGCACTGTGCAGACGAAGAATGTCACACACAGGCTCAAAACAATCTTAGTCACGACATGTGACCGACGCGTTGTTCATGAATTCTTTCTCTTGAATCGAGTCCATGACGCTGCACATTATTTCCGCCCTATGAGAAACACTAGTCTTCTTTTTCTCATGACAAACCAAATGCGTTGTGAATTTTGACCGGACATGGCACCCTGATAAGTACGTCAGGCGCGCATTCAGAGTGATGACAAGTCTGGCCCAACTGGAAGATTGTGCAACATCTCGTTGGCTTTTCTTAGGTTCTTCTAATCTCCTTCACAGATTCCTACGTGAGGAAAGCCGACCACTTACCGGCATAGGTTCTCCGCGCTGGCGCCGCCTTCGATTATGACACGGCGCCCCTCCCACCGGGTACGTACATACATGCCAACTTTCCAGCTCTATCTCACACAAGCTTATCGTCGTAGTCTTTGTTTAGAATCATATGCCCATTGGTCTGGGACTTAGGCTGTTTTTAGAGCCTGCGAGTGAAGGCGAGGATAATGAGGAAAGGAAGATGGCGGCGGAAGGCGTAGTACTGCGGCGAGAACTCAACGTTCAACGCCAGATGGAAAAGAGGAGGAGAAAGGAAGGAAGAAATTCACACTTAAGTTTGGATATCTTGTACGTCCTCCATTTTTTGTTGTTCCATCTTTTTCATCTTCGTTTCGATTTTTCTTATACGTGGACTTCCTGACAATGATTGATGCAGGCATCCCATATTTTTTCACGCGCTCTCCTCGCGCTACTCGACTCTTTGCTTTTCGGGTGCTAGCTTGGGCGATATCACGCCACGTACACCGCATGAGCGCCCTGCGAGGATCCTGTAATTCCAAACGGTACGCACTTTCCACGTATTTCGTTATATCCCATTCTTTTCTTGCGAAGGCACTAACGAGCCTTTACTTCTAGTTTACCTTGGTCATTATCATAAATGATGAACGGAATACGCCTATGAACTATGATGCGAAGGGCGAGGCATCGACACAGACGACCACCGAACGTTGGATGGGCTGATGCCTTGGTCGGACAGGTAAGTTCGACGCGCTTTTTCTGCTCATATTCTTGCTCTTGCGTTTCGAAAACACATGTGGCAGCGGCCACGTATCAAGGCTCCATCCCCTTCCCCACCCCCATGACGTGGTCCGCGCACACGGTGGAAGCCTGGAGATCACTGGGCGAGGTTGCGAGGAGGAGCTTGTGGTCTGGAGTCGGACCCGGGCGTATGTGCGAGTAGGAGCCGGGGCTGATACGCTGTGGGCACGCTGTGCTCAGTGACAGACGAATCTTGAACAGGAGCGTGCGAGTGGCGGTTGTATCGTGGAGAAGAGCGCGAATCGGTACCTGGTTCGAGTCTCGACGCCGTCAGGTATTCTGGAGTGTTGGAAGCGTATATCGGCTGAGTATCCAAACCCTCTGTCATTCAGTAGTGTTCGACTAATTTTTGTTGTTCGACAGATTGTGATTCGCGCCGGGCGCTTGATTTCTGTTATCCAGAATGGACAGTAGCACCCTGTCTACCTTCCGTGCGTTGCCCTGCCACTGCCTGCGGGTCACCATTTCGAGCCGTCTGTTTTTTTTCTTGTGGGACTGCTGTTCAACGCTCCTTCCTCGGAACGCTGATATGTATGGAACGATTGACGGAGTGCTACGTCTCAGTCTGCGTTCTCCCTCGGGATGAGATGGCGTCCTTTCATCATCGCGACGCTCGCGTCACGACTCAGAGTGAGACGGAGTTCCGAGGGAACAGTCTTCCATTGCTCTTCACATTTTTCACCCCATCTCCCTACTGATCAGCGTTGGCTTGGGGACGTCTCAAGCTGGAAAGCTCTTGCACGATATGAATTTTGAAAGAAGGTGCGCGCCAACTGGTATCACCCAACCCGCGACGATTTCCAGATGGATCACATACAGGTAACTAACTGACCCATTGTACCGACGCGTCTGGGCCGCTCCCTTTCATTTCTGCTCGGTTTCTCAGAATTCTGGCTGGGACGGTCGCAGTCTGAGGTAGCGGAGGGGGTTCGTGGTTAGGCTCGTAATGTCTTCTGGCCGGCGCTGTGTACTTATTATTTAATTGCGCGCAGCACCGGCGTCTTTGTAAAAGCCGCGCGCGGCCATTTATCGCCCGCCTTCTTGTCGTCGTTCCTTGCTAAATGTTGTAAGATTCACGGAAGGCGCACATTAAACAAAAATGTTCAACGCATGTCTGTTCTACGATTACTCATTTGAGAGGCGCTAGTGTGAATGTCCGAATTCATGAAGACACTTTAACCCTTGTTTGTTCCTGCAATTACTGATTTCAGAAGATTTGAGACCTTGTAGATGAATGTCGGAAGCCATCAGTGCACACGCTGTCTCTCGTCTGTCGGATCTGTCAAACGTGTAGTTACATATCCTTGGAGTATGTAACATCACTTCAAAAAAAAAACAATTCGGTCTCGCGTGCTCATTGACATGAGAGGCATCTAATAATATAAATAGGAATTTCGAATACGGTCTGTCTACGGAATGCAAACGAAGCGATGATGATTATGCTGCCGCAGCGAAACGGCGCAACGGGTTCATTCCCGTAGCGTTATCCCGCACGCGCTGGACGAAACCTTTGGATAATTGGTGGGTTTGACGCGCCCTGTCGGAGACAGGGTGTTTCAGAGGAAGAATGCTTCGTGAAACGAATTAGATAGCGGTTTGATACTACTATGTGACGCGTACAAATAATATTCGAGAGCGACGAGAGCGACGATGGGGTAGGGCAGTAGGATATATACCCACGGCGTAAACGAGAAGCGGGGGAAGAGTCAAGTATGCTCCCTGGTCGAGGATTGGCCGTTTAGAACGCCCTCAAGTCAGCGCAATGTCACGGTCGAACACGCAATCCTGCGACGAAAAGTATTCGATGGGGCATTAGGAGGCGGTGTCATGGAGCCTGAAGGCGCTGATCCCATTCTTGTTCGGGCGTAGAACATATACAACGAGACATGGGACATCGCCTCAAATATGTTTATGTTCTCAAACTGTACTAACGGAGATGGAAGGCAGAGCTGCAGGGGTGCATGCGTCTCACGGTACATCGCCTTCTCAAGTAGTATTTCCTGGCTGAGGGCTCTATCTTGTAGCAGCTCGTTCACTCCTGGTTGTACATATATGAGCGTAGTCCAGCTGTAATAACCAATTTTGTTTTGATTGCAATGTACACACCATCAACGTGTAATTCAGAAGCTCAATTACTTGTTCACAGCATTCGTGTATTATTGACAGGTCTTAAAATACAACTATCTACGACTTGTGGATTATCACGAGAGTTGAAACTGCATTCTCACTTTTACATAAAATACCAGCACGGCCTTTCGTTGATCGAAAAGCTGTGATATCTGTGGGATTTCTCAAGCATTCGTATAAAGAGATTGCGCAAATTCCCTACATCGGAGGCATCGTTGCATTCGCTATTCTATAACACAATGACAAGGAGATCTCCCAGTGAGCTAGACTTATCCCAATGTATACTAATTCTTATTGATTCAATGGCATTTCAGATCAGCATTCATCACCAACCAATCCGGATATCGACGACTCGAAGATGTCATCAAGTACAAATGCCGTGTTCGATAGTACTGGAACACGAGCAGATGGGACCATCTTTGAAGAATCTACGAAAGCGGGTAAGTCGCGATCGCCTTGATCAATAAAATTTATATTATTCAAATGGCGTCGAACGCATACAGGTTCTCCGCTCACTGAAGCTGAAATGTTGCTCGGGGCTTTGCGGAATGTGATTATTTCCTTCATACGTCCAGCCGATGGGGAACATAAACAAGGTTAATAACCCCGTTCATATTTTGAAGCTGCAAGTCCCTAACCGATTACTGTAGATGCGAATCAAGATGTCCTGGGCACCGATGGAGAGGAATTCCTTGATGCCCTGCAGAAATTTATGTTGTCGTTCTTACGCTCTCAACAGGGCCCGAAGGGCGGTATCGAGGTGGAATTGGAAGGTGAGTTTCGACTGTTGTTCAGTCCTTCCGCATAAATTATTCTTTACCAATTTCATACTTTCTCAAGTAGAGGAAGGAATCAGCATGTCCGAGACGGAGTCTGAGGGGACCGCAGACGACGATCTCAGCCCTAATGACGTCACGGATGTGGCTTCAGAGATGGAATTATCGCCCGATAGATCTGCGCCAGAGGAAAATGCCAGTGATGAAGGTCTTCGGTCGATACTATCGTGTATGTACGAATACCTAATCAGACTTTTGAGTCTTGACTCGCTCAGCGTTCACTGATAATTTCTTGCAGATAACAACGAGCCTCCAATTGACATATCCAATGCAGAGTCTGAGGTAACTTTAGACGAAAACCTCAGCGATAAAGACGCCGCAGACGTGGCTCCGAGCACGGACTCACCGCCTGATAGATCTGTCGTCGAGGACAACATGAGACTGTTTCCGAGTCCGGCTCCACTCGGAAGCGTGGTTTCCTTTGAAGCATCACCGAGCAATTCAGATACAGGTAATTTCTTCTCTCCTCCAGCCACGATGGTATTTAACTAGATGTGCAGAGATAGCTGAGCGACGAAAGTTACCATTTATCGAAAAGGCTCTGCACGCACTACGCGAACACGTCTTTAACACCATGCCTATTCGTCTGTTACGCTTCAAGCCGGACGGCTCCAAGCTCCAAATAACACTCATCGAACGCGGCGAGATATATGCTCACATCGCTTCGAACCTCGTACGGAGCACCAACTTCTTACAGTTGTACAGGGAAATTGGTCGGAAACGCCTGGAACACCGGCGTCTCTCCAGGCGCCCGGTGGATGAAGCAGAGCTGATGAAATTATCGATAGGTAAGTATTGCAAATACGCGATTCTATCTCATACTTGGCTCCGTGGGGAACTTCGCGAAGTTACCTATGAAGACTGGATCCGGGGAGAATTCGACCCTCAGCAACCAGGATATCGAAAGCTTGTGAATTTCTGCAAAATCGCCTGGAAAGAGTATGAAGTCGCCTTCGGTTGGATGGATACGATCTGTATCAATAAAGACAGCAGCACTGAACTCGATGAATCAATCCGCTCCATGTATAAATGGTATGAAGGTGCTCATGTCTGCATCACGTACCTCGCGGATACCGTGACGCTTTCGAATATGCCCAAGGACACTTGGTTTACGCGTGGATGGACGCTGCAGGAGTTATTCGCGCCGTCCAACATCAAATTCTACAATGCAGACTGGGATAAATTCGTCGACTCTTTGGAGAGTGACAAAGACAACTCGATTATCATGAAAAAAATCGAAGAGGTGACAACAATTACAGCGGGTGAGCTGAAGCTGGCTCAGCACATGTTCAATATTCCTATTTCTCGCAGGATGCAAATGGCCGCAGAGCGTCAAGTGACACGTGAAGAGGACAGTGCGTACTCTCTCATGGGTATTTTCAACGTCAGCATTGCGACTGCTTATGGCGAGGGCGGTGAACGAGCATTTTCTCGCCTGCTGCAGGCGGTACTGAACTCGACGTCCTACGGCATTGCAGACATATTCAACTGGGCAGGTCCCCGCCATTCGCAACTCTCGACCCTTCTTCCATCTAGTCTACAACGCTATCTGGATCGCTCTTCACCCTTAGGCCCGAGATATATCAAGGCAAAGCCTGTCGAACCCATAATGCTCACCCACCTCGGATTGCGCATCACCATCCTGCTTATGCCCGCAATATCAATCGAACATGCTGCTCGGGCGCCATGGAGAGATTATCATGCAATAGCTGACATCTCTTACCACCCTGATTCGATCATGTTTCGCGACGACACAGATGTCTGTAAAAGTTACAGTGTATTAGACGCCACGACCGACAGGATCTCCCACAACAATACTTGGAACAACACGAAACAATTGGCGCTTGGGGTGTTGAACATCGGAGGCGGACACGATAAAGCGATACGGGTTCCGCGCCACTGCCTTGCGGTGGCAGTGACATGTATTTTGGACCGTCTTAAAAAAGTTGCTACAAAAGCACCCGTCACTTTCCGCCTCAACAGCATAGGCGACCCCGATACAAGCTGGAATGATTTTTATTTAATCGAACGAGCTGAGCTGGAAAGCCACGGAATGAAATTAGGTACCTTGGTTTTGTAGACAAAATATTTTAAAATTCAAAAGCGCATCCGATTACGAGGTACAATATTGATTATCTTGGAGTAGGCCACGAACAGAAAGCTGAAACCGGATGTGGGTGTACGCATATCTCGCGTGCGCATTGACATGACATAGAATGATGATGAGTAAGTAGGAGCGATAGCGAGACGGCGCGACGGCGGCGGGGCGCTAGGTTGGTTCTTGGAGCGTTATTCCGCGCTCGCTGGAGGAAACTTGTGAATGTTCACTGTGTTTCAGACGAGGAATGCGTCGTGAAACGAATTCGATAGCGGTTTAGTACCGGAGATAGAGACAAACATATTCGCTCATATTCGAGAGCGAAGATGGGGTAGAGCGGTAGGATATATACCGACTGCGTAAACGAGAAGCGGGGGAAGAGTAATGTGGAGGAGATGGATAGCGCGCTCGTCGACGCGGCGCAAAGTCCAACTTCCCACGTGATGCCGATCAAGCCGCGCGAGCCCATGCTCAACGATCGATAAGATCTCTCTGCCCCCTCGTACATACCCTTTACCCGCTTCCCCAATCGTATTACTTCCTATCACATGGACTATCTATTATCAAATTCGCGTACTCTCACTTCCTTTTGCGATGCCTTAGGACCTCAAATATAGCGCGGGAACGTACTCGGCACACTGACGGCAACTTAGGCGCCCGCGCAAGCTCGACATCGTCAACAGAACACTGCGTCGCGCTCGACGAACGAACAGTCGACCGTAACCCTACAAGAACGACGGAGATGGGAACAGGGCATAGGGTGTGTCGGACGAGCTTTACCCGACGTTTTGCTTTTCAAATTCCAAGATATGTTTTTCCATTTTTATCTATCAATAATTTCGATCACTTCCGCGTTTCGTTTTGTTTCTTCCACATAGCCAAAGCCGCGCAGGGCGAGACGATACGTCGTGCACAGAACCTGGAGGATGCGCCCGTATATGCGTCGAGCAGCGAACATGGCTTGGTCACCCGTGTTGGAAGGCACATCCCTTTGGCAAGGATGTGTCTCCTCTCGCGCCCGCATCATCACACCAACTGCTCCTCCTATCCTGTGTACGGCCGACAATATCGTTCCGCGTGGCCTAGGTCCTTATCTTTATTTGAAAACGGGCACTCTAGATACACGCGTCGAGTAGCTTATTGGTTTTTTCCTGATTTCACGGACCTGGCGACGCAAGAGTACGCGTGCGCCAGGGAATCTCGTATATACTTCGTTTGTAAAATTTCTGTCTCTTTGGTCAATCTACCCCCACTCAATTCTGAACACTGCGAGACCGAGCGCGAGCCTAACCCGAGTAAAACGAGCTGAGCACTTGATTTATTTAGCATTGACTACTAACTCCCCTCTATCTACACATAGGCACTCGCTTGTGCCATCCTCCAGTCTATCTCATCCGTCTTCGACGACCTCGGTCCTTTCTACCAAGAAGAAACCAACTCTTCCACAGTAGCTATCGAGACTGGACTTAAGGTTTTCCGTCGAAAACACCACCGCTAAGTTTTTCTCCTTTTTCTGTCAATCTCAATCTGTCTTCGACGTTTTCCGAGCTCCCATTCCATTTATTTTCGAACATCGATATGGCGAGTCCGGCACAACCACAGCTGTTCACACAGCTTAAGCCTATGCCCATTCCGCGCACTTTGAGCGCGCCGCTTTTCGACGGCAAATACGTTAACGATTTCCTTTCTATTCTCGAACGCCATGGGAATGCCGCGGGGTTACCCAATTCTGATCTCCCGAAATACATCGTTCAATATTGTACTGATCAAGTCAAACAGGTTATTAGATTCTGCGATGAAGTGGAAGGGAACGACTGGGAAAAAGCCAAGCAACTCTTAATCGACTTATACGGATCCAACGACGAACCAGTCAAGGCGACTTTGGAAATTCTGCGCCTCTTTGTCAAGGAACACGCCAAGGGTAAAGAGTTTGTTAATAGAACTGATGTTGATGAATACCACAGAGGATATCTCACGATTGCCGCGCAACTGAAGTCTAAGAAGCTTATCGATGACAGCGAGATGAAACTCAAGTTCTTTGCGGGACTCCCACGTCGTACTAGGGCCTTTGTCACCTCCCGTCTTCCCCCAGCAAACCTCTCGACGAACGCGCCCCCAGAAATCAAGACCGTCATTGAAATCATTTGCCGGCAGTTCAATCCATCGAGCATCGAGTCCTATAACGTCGAGTCGGATGCAGAAGATTCGGACGACGACACGCCAACTTCCGTGAAATCGATCAAGCCGGCTCTCCTTCCATTGTCGAGCGTCGTCGAACCCGCTAAGTCCAAAAATGTGTCTGCCAAGAACGATATTGATCTTCTCGCACAACAGCTCCAGCAGCTTTCACTTAATCAGGCCCAGATGCAAGAAATGTTTAAGGTCGCGATGAGTACCGGCGCTATGTCTCGTCCATCTAACACAATGAACGCTGCTGACAAAACTTGTTTCATTTGTGGGTTGCCCGGAACACATAAACTACACCCTCGATTCTGCCCCGAGACTGCCAAACTCATTGCGGAAGCGCTCATCAAGTATGACGCGGCGCGTGCACGCTACACGCTCATGGACGGATCTGACCTTCCTCAAATTCCATTCACTCCTGGAGGCGTCGCACAGTTTTTACGAGAACATCGGAATGATTTTCCGCGACGTGAAACACCGCCCCACACGATAAGTGCGAATGCGTCCCCGGCCACTCTTATGATGGGCGATTACCCGGCGATATGCGGAGACGTGTACGCGATCGCGTCAAACCAAGATGAGTTTTACTTCTCTGATTCGTATCCTGTTACACGCACTGGCAAAGACACATCTGCTAGAACCGATCCGACCCGTCGTCCACCTGCACGTAAGCAACCCGAGCGTCCCGCAACACCAACAGCGCCTCCCGCATCAGCAGTTCGCCAGCCATCAGCGCCGGCGCCGGCGCCTCCTGGATCTCAACAAGTCCCCAACGAGACACGCGCGCCAACCGGACCCGCGCCGCCGCCAATCAATACTCGCGAAGGCTGGAAGGATCGCTTCCACGAAATCAGAAGGATGTCGAGATGAAGGACGATTCGAAGAACAAGACGCCTCAATACCACTACACGTCAGACGTCCAGGAGAAGATCTCGATGCAGGATATTCAAGATCTGATCTTGCAAACACAGGTAACATTGACGTTGCGCGATATTTAGGAATCTCGCCAGGACTCCAGAAACGGATGGCTGATGCCACGAAGACTCGACGCGAATATCTGACAAAGTACGGCGAGTACGATCTTTACACGGAGCAAGCAGAGGAGAATTCGCGAAGACTAGTGCTGGAGCACGAGTAAACTCGGCGAGTTCTCTTCAATTTGACGAGTTAAATGATCCGTCTATGCTTGATTCGTTTATGCTTAGGTATTCGAATGCTGTTAGCTTTCGACCCACGAAGAAATACGCGATGACGACTGGTATTTTCAATGCCGAACTTGCGGGAATATCAATCAGGTTCATGGTGATTGTGGTTCTGAACTAAATATCTTTCCAGAACGTCTACTTTCGCAAACGAACCTTCCTCTT